>CASBWL010000022.1:0-642500 GCA_949130495.1 Sambucus nigra | reverse complement strand
ATGGCTACTCCTTTTCGTTATTCAGTTGTTGGATAATTCTCTCATCATACGAATGATTCCAAAGGTCAACAAAATCATATGCAGAAGGATATAATAAATAAGGGAGATAAGAATAAAATGGAAGAGAATGTTAAAAAGACTTAAGAGAATTCATATGCCCCTTATGATGGAATGTTAAGTGCAATTATATGGAATGTGAGAGGAATTTCAAAAAAGGATGCGATCAGAAGGTTAAAAAGACTTAAGAGAATTCATATGCCCCTTATGATGGTGGTTTTGGAGCCTAAGCACGGTATTCAGAAGATCAAATCCTACTGTTTAAAATTAGGATATGGTACTTGTGTGTCTAATTCTAATAGCAAGATATGGTGTGTGACACCCCGCCTAATTAAATACCGGGCGATTAGTCATTTATTAAATTAAAATCAAGGTGAACAGTTAGTTCATTCTTAGCATCACTGTCGCAAAATAAAATTTACTAATTTAAACACCCTAAATAATTAAGCTAAGTGTCAAAACAATTTAAAACTTTATTACCATTTTATTAAATCCAATTATGTAAACCTTTTTAATAACCAACAGTTTAAGAATCACATAAATACTAAGGATAGCAATAACACACAAGAATTAAAACCATCTAGATAAACCAAACTAGTTTAAAACTATAAATGAAATCATCCTGACAATAGTAACTCCCAAGGAGTACTGAATAATGAAAATACAAATAAACATAGACCTCTGACATATCCAAACTAAATAGGGAAACGGGCGACACATTCCCTAACTATGAAGAACTAAAACAGGAACTGAATCAATGAAGAGGTCGTCTAAAACAAAGGCCAGTAACTCCTACATAAGCTGCAGCGCGTCCAATCCAAAGAACCTATGCATGACGCCCCTGTGGCTGGGCACCTATAATACATATACATATATATACAAGAGAGAGAAAAAGACAGGAAACGGGTCAGAGCCCGAGTGTAAAACAATTTTAAAATAGTTTATCAAGTATTTAAAATGCTTACCTGCGAATGCAACAACCATATTAGTATGCGACACTGTCTTGAGAATTTTCACCTCTCGTCTAGTGTGCACACCTACCGTACTACTAAACCTCATAAGTCTATCTCACTTATTCTCCATAAAGTTTTATCTCGAGAAATAACAACTTTATGATATTTAGTTTAGAAAATTAATCTCTTCAAGATTTCTTACTCTATTTAGAACAAATCAGTACCGTTATAAAGTTCCCGAACACTTATAAGAAAGTTGAAACATTTATTCATTACTTAACTAATTATACGCACAGTAGAAAGTTCCCATGTAAATATACGTATGTATATTAGTCTCACATATAATAAATATACTAACCGCACCCCACATAAAATCTATGGTGCTGGCATACTCTACTATCAAGTCCCCATATCACTCGTACTAAGGGAAATACTAGTTCAGAATCGCTCTGGAACTGTATTAACACAAAAAACATACAAATGGAGGCGAAGCATGGTTCCAAGTCACTAAGAGGTCAGGATATACCCTCGCGTCTCTTAGGATCGTCAGACTATCAATCAGATAGCCTATACCAAGGAATCCTATGTTCTAGGGTACAAGTCAATATCCCCCATAAAGGTCCCATCGAGATAAGACTGTCTCGGTGCGGCAAACTCTGTGATAGCAAGTAGCGTGGGTATGATTATACACAAGCATAATATAAATATGTATACACATGCATTCAGTTGTATATATCAATATTCTCATTTTTCCAATTAGGTTCGCACATGACCCAACGATAATAATTATTAACTGCACATTGTATAATTTTTACCCAATTACCTCACCTAAAGGATTTATCGCTTTTATTCTTAATTTTAATCGTTGCATACTTACTTCTCATCTTTCGAAGTACTCTCTTACTAAATATAATCTTAATAGGTGCGCCCTATCTAACCTTCTGGTCTAAGTCTTTCACGAGTCTTTAAATTATCTAGGGAACGTACTCATAATTTCTAAAGTATAACAAAACTCTCTGTTATCCCACAATTCCATGCTATATTAATTCTCACTCAACGGAGTCTACTTAGACCCTATTGGTCCTCTTCATAACCCATTATACTCCATAAATAATAATCAAGGGTTCCTACGTATTTTAATCGGATTAAACAAAAAGGAGGAAAATTTGCACTTTTCCAGGAGGGATCGATCGATCGAGGAAAGGGGATCGATCGATCGATCATCGATCAATCGATGTTCTTGGTCAATCGATCGATCAAGCAGTTATGACGAATTCTTCCATTGTCAAGTTACGGGTTTGCCTTTCCAACCTCAACCAAATCTCCATTAACGATCCCCAAACTCCCAAACAACATTACTACTAGTATTATATACCTAACTACATGATTTCCTACGTAAAATATGTCCGAATTCATCAAGTATAATGATTTAATGGGGTAAAATTGACATAAACTTCAAGAACCCTAATTTTTCTTTTAATTTCCATTCTTCAAATTCTTTTTCAGATTTCTTGCTTCTAAATCCATCCAAATTCGTGGCTTATCCTCTACATGTGATTGAGATGTCCAGAATATGTCTACCTCCTCTACAACATGTGATTTTAAGTCTCTAAAATATTAAATTCTTCCATAAAGGTTGTTCTTAACAACCCTAGACTAACATGATTGAAACATTAATTAAAAATAAAGCAAGATAGATACTTTCTTGGAATTAAAGTTTTTGATTTATGGACGAAAAAGGTATGGTTGCGTTCCTCATCGCGCGATCTACGTTTTGGTGGTGGTGGCGGTGCAAACGGATGAATCTTTTGCCTTGGGTTGCTTGGAAAGCTCTCCAACTTCTTCTCTAATGGATGTTCTTTGATTTTGTGTTTGTTAACCCTAGAAGACAACTTCTAAAGGCTGATATAACTATTGAAAACTCGTGGGTTTAATTACCCAAAAATACAAAATGTCTAATATACCCTCCCGGGATGTCAATTAGGCCTAAAAACGCTCCGAGACCCAAACTAAACCCTTGGGTACACTTTTATGACTATCTCGACCCTTCCGGACACTTTGGCGCACTCGAAATGACCATATGGGTGATTTATAATTTATTCACTTTTAATAATAACAATTTAGTCCTAACACGATACAGGCGCGTCCCGACTTAAATTTTTATAATACCATTTTATTCACTCGTGACAATTTTAATAAACTCAATTCTACATATTACTTTACTCAATAAGTAATATTTAACAAATCAACCAATTTCCAATAATTACTAACTCTCGTCACGCTAGTAAATATTTAAAATAAATTTCCGGATTAATATTAAATTAATATCTCAATTTAAATTTAATAATTTTCCAAATTTAAAGGCATAAAAATACGGGATATTACATGGTGTTTTTTCAAAGAGGATATTTCTTGGGAGATTGTATCATAAATGAATCAATATATTACTTTGAGTATTAAAAAGGTGGGAATGGATGGGAAGACTCAATGTGGTTTGATTTATGCTAGTTGTAATAGAATGGAGAGAAGACTATTGTGGGAGTATTTGAATGAATGTAGCATTAATGATATTTGTGGTTAGGAGGGGACTTCAACATAGTAGGTGACAGGGCTGGAAAAGCTGGAGGTCTTGATGTTAATCTTGGAGCCATATATGAGTTTCAAGCATGTATAGAGGAGAATGGTCTAATAGATGTGGGCTTAATAGGAGTTTGTCAGACATCTTCTTTTCAAAGGAGTTCTTCCTTCTAACATTCCCCCTAAGTCTTTTAGATTCCTAAATGTCTGGACCAATAATAAGGAATTTTCTGAGATAGTGGAAAAAGCTTGGCATGAAGTGAAATGTCCAAACCCTATAATAGGGCTATCAATGAAGCTTAAAGAATTCAGAAGGAAGTTAAGTGCTTGGAATAAAGCTCGATTTGGATACATAAGTCAGGAGGCTCGAAATGCTGAGGATTCACTCCTTAATGCAGAAATGCAGTATGAGTAAGATCCAACTGAAGAAAATGGATAGGAACTGAGCAAAGTCACTTCCAGTTATAATGCAAAGCTTAAAATAGAAGAGGAGTATTGGATCCAAAAAGCGAATGTTAAATGTTCTTCTGAAGGTGACAGGAATTCCTCATTCTTTCATAGGATGGTAAGAGGTAGACAGAAGACAATGCACATTCACAAGATCAAGAACTTGGAGGGTGATTGGGTGGTTACTCAAGAGGCTATAGAGACAGCTGTTGTCAAGTTTTACACAAATCAGTTTCAAACTCAGGAAGAATTGGATCCAATAGGGTAGTCCAAGCTGATTGATGCTATTCCAAACTTGATAACTGAGGAAATGAATTCATCTCTTTCTCATTGGCCTACAATGAAAGAAGTGGAGAATGATGTTAGAGGCCTTAATGCAAACAGTTGCCCTGGAGTGGATGGTTTCGATGGGCATTTTTTTGTTTCATTTTTGAAGATTATAAAAGATGATATTTTGGAAGTTGTCTTGTCTTTTTTTGCAGGCTATAGTTTGCTAAAGATGTGTACTTCAACTATAATTGCTCTTATTCCGAAGGTTGACAATCCTCAATCATTCAATGACTTCAGACCAATTAGTATGCAGAACTTTGTAAACAAGATTTTATCAAGGTTTTAAATGATAGGATCTCTCAAATTCTTCCTATTATCATTTCTCCTATGCAATCAGGGTTCATTAGAGGAAGAGCCATAACTGAGAATGTGTTGCTTGCTCAAGAATGTATGTCTAGAACTCATTCCAATAAGGTGGGAGGTAATTTTATCATGAAGTTGGATATGTGCAAGGCATATGACAGAGTTTCATGGTGGTTCCTTATCAAAGTAATGAGAAAAATGGAATTTTGTGAGCTATGGTTGGACCTAATTTGGAGAATTATTTCAAACACTTGGAATACAATTTTGGTGAATGGTGAAAATGTGGGCTTCTTTCAATCCACAAGGGGTTTAAGACAAGGGGATCCCCTATCCCCAAATCTTTTTATTATCATGGCAGATGTTCTATCTAGGGATCTTCAAGCTATAGTAGAGCACCCTAGCTATGTGGTTTGAAAATGCCCATTAGTGGTCCTAAGTTTAACCACTTGGCTTTTATAGATGATTTAATAATCTTTTCCTCTTCTATGAAGAAGGAAGTAAAGAAGCTTATGGAAGTTTTGAAGACTTATGAGAAGACATCAGGTCAGCTGATCAGTAAATCTAAAAGTTGTATTGTTGCATCTAATAAGATCAAGCCTAAATCTCTGAAGATTTTAAGTCAGTACACTGGTATGCAAATTAAAAAAGGTCCTCTCACATATCTAGGCTGCCCCTTATTCAGTGGTAGGAAGAAAATAATCTACTTTGAAGGTATGGTGTAGAAAGTTAGGAATATTTTATAAGGCTGGAAAGCTAAATGTCTAACTACTGGAGGTAAATGAGTTCTTATTAAATCTATCTTAGTATCAATGCAGTTGTATTTGTTAGCTATGTTGTATCCTCCAAAAGCTGTCATGAACAAGCTTCATAGCCCTATGGCTCAGTTCTTTTGGAGCTCTAATTTTGGTGATTAGAGGTATCAATGGTGCAAATGCGAATATATAACAAGGCCTACTAAGGAAGGAGGCTTGGGTATTAGAAATTTATTTAAGATTGAAAAGTCCTTAAGCATGAAGATGTGGTGGTCATTCAGAGAGAAGAGTTCTCTTTGGGCTCAATATATGATGGCAGCATACTATAGAAATCAACATCCATTGTCTGCTCCTACAAGGAAAGGGGATCACAGTTGGAATCGAATGTGTTCAATGCGAGATCTCACTAAATCAAATATGGTATAGAAGATTGGAAAATGAGATATCAGCATTTATAAAGACAACTGGGGTGTAGCAGCAATAGAAAATTTAGATATTTGTATAGATAAGCCTATAAAAAAATTTTGGGATTCTAGCCATCGATGGGATAAAGGCATTTTGGAGGATTGGTTTTCTCTAGGTATTACTGCTGAGATATTGCAGTATCATGAAATATATGAAGACTAACCAGACAAGGTAATATGGCAGCCTAGTGGAAATGGATCTTTTACAATGTCCACAGCATGGGATTTATGTAGGGAAAAGCATATCTCTTAACTTAGCTATAAAATTATATGGCACAAAAATATTCCAGCGAAGATTTCAGTCTTTATGTGGAGGATGCTTAATAAATTCCTTGCAACAGATATTCTATCAGATCAATTGGATTTCGTGGTCCATCAAAATTCCACTATTGAGCCAAGGCAGATGAGGAAATAATATATCATATCTTTACCGAGGGGGATATAGCATCTCTAGTGTGGGAATCTGTTACTAATGAGCATGGTATTCAGAGAGCTAAAGGTGGAATTCGAAGTCAACTATGTCAATGGTGGATATATGGAAATAAATCAGATGAAAACATAAATAGAATCATTCCATCTATTGTCTGTTGGTGTTTGTGGTGCCACATGAACAAATGTAAGTATGAAGCCATTACTCCTAATTTTATTTCTGTTTTATACCAAGTAAACCAATTGAAGGCTATGCTCATTCACAAGAAGTCATCTCAAATACCAAAGTCTAGATTGAAGATCAAATGGATATGCCCTCCTACAGGTGTCCTAAAGCTGAATATTGATGGAAGTGCAATGGAGAGTATTAAAAAATGAGGTGGTGGAGGAATCCTTAGAAATAAATCAAGAGAAATGTTATGGGCTTTCATTTCTTCTTTTGGAGATGTTACTAATATGGAAGCAGAAACACTATCTCTTAAAATTGGTCTGGAATTCTTCATGGATTTTAAAGACTACGAGGTCATAATTGAAAGTGATTCAAAAACTCTGGTTGATATTCTTCAAGGAAAGGTCTTTACTCCTTGGAAAATACGGTGGACTATTCTTTAAATTTATCAAATGTTAAAGAAAATCAAATACACCCTATCTCATTCCTATAGGGAGGGTAACCAAGTTGCTGATTTCTCAGCCAAAAGAGGTAGTGAAGAAGGGATTGACATTTTATCCACTAGCGGCATGTTTTTAATCCTAAATGTGCTTATTTTCAATTTTTGATCCTATTTTGAAGCCGGGAGACCCGCAACTACGTGGTAGGTTGCTACGAGTTACTTTGGCCATGTGCGAGGTATTCATGCCCTTTGTGGAGCCGTTTTAGTCTTGTTCGTGGTTTTGTCCCACTAACAACACATGTTTAAGCCTAAGCGTGCATATTTTCAGAATTTTAAAATATTATGCATATCAATGATATAAATTTTTTATTTAAAGTAAAGACTACCTAGTTGTTGTGATCCAAGAAGGCCTTTAAATAGAGTCTTGTGAATTTATGATTGGAACAAATTAATCCTAGAACCCATGTGTATTCCTGTAGGTGTACCCTTACTGATTACTTTCACTGATGCGATCTTCATAAAATGAAGGAAAATTAACATCCCACATTGGATAAAAATCAACATTACTGATATCCCCAAAATTTGGAAACTCGAAGTTAGTGTTGGGTTGTTCTATAATTTTAAGAACAAAATAACTTTATCACCAACTTAGAGTTTCCAAATTTTGAGGATCTCAATAATGTTCATTTTTGTACCATGTTAGACGTTAGTTTTCCTTCATTTTATGAATATTCTATTAATGAAACTAATAAGCAAATGTACGTGTACAAGAACACGTGGACATTGAGCTGTGTCAATTTGGTCCAATTAAAAACTGAGGACACTTTATTCTCAAACCAAGCGTCTAGTGAAAGGTTTTCATTCCCCTAAACATTCATGAAACTGTTCATTCTCCTAAACATTCATGAATCAAGTTAAACATTTGTAAATCAAACTAAACATTCATACATTAAAGTAAACATACATAAATCATATTAAACATTCATAAATCAAACTAAATATTCATACATCAAACTAAACATTCATAAATCAAATTAAAGCGCTAACATAGAATCAATATCATAATATGATATAAATAAGATTGATAACTATAAAATAATGTTTTGATACTCAATCTTCCTCTAAATCAACTAAAAGATCCTTCAAATTAGGGTTGTCATCAAGAGTTGACTGAAACTCTTTTGAAACCCTTAATGTGTCTACTTAAGTAGTCATACCCTTTGGTTCATGCACAATAATGGAACTATTAATCTCTTATACACTTACCATCTTTATGTTCCGAAAGCCATAAATAAAAAGCTCATCGACTATGCGATCTTTACTTTTCATATTTGATAAATCCACCATAGTAAGTTTGGAGTGAGGATCAACTTCGTAAGCTTTCGTAGTATCCTCCACCTTCACCCAATCATAATAGAATTCGATTTCCGTGAAATCTAAGTAATCGAGTTCTAGGATTTGTTAGATTATCCCATAATTGGTTAGGATCGTATTTTTTGGACTTTTATCGCTTTTTCTAGTGACACATGTATTCAAGGCAGAAATTGAAATTCCTCTATTTTGCATCAAAATATTTTCCTCATATGGATATGAACAAAACAAAACCGTTGGTGCGAAATTTTTTAAACTCGTTCGCATGAAAACTAGGACCATTCGCTAGGCGTGCAAGCCTTGAAGAGACATCACTTCTTTTTAGAATTTATATTTATTAATGAATTTGTATTATGGTATATTTTTACCACACATAAATAATTAACTGCACACATAAGAGGTGAAAATTACCTCTTTCGATGCCCATCCCCTAAAATCAATTGTCGCATAATTTCTCCTTTGATTTTAGGCAATTTCATTCTCGTACTTCGTACGGTTAAATCGTAGAGTTTAGATCATAATATATAAAATGCATATAATCAAAGAAGAAGAATTTAATAGATATTCATTCTCTAGAGTCTTCGGCTTTATCTTGCGATTTGAGGACATAACGAGTTGCTTGCTCGTATTGTAGATTTATGAGTTACACCTGTTTAGGGTTCCCCAAAGGCAATTCAGTGTAATAACCCTCGCTTATGAGACCGTATTTTATAATAATTACTTAGTATAGTAATTAGAGACCAGTGTTGGGTTATGATTTGAATGCTAATTCAATGTAGAAAAGTTGATATTTATTATGAGGTTGCATACATATCATAATTATGGGAAAATATTGCTATGTCATGCTTATTAATATCATCTGAATTTAAAATGATATTTGGCTTAATAATGAGACCGGAACCTAAGTTGAATTTTAAAATGTCCAAATGATAATTTGGAGGTTGCAGTTGATTCTGGAACGTGCGAAATAGTCAAATAATGTACCATATTGTATTTTGTAGTTTTGGGCATTTTTGACTGGTTGTGCTTTAATTATGCTATTGCGTATTATTTTATCGCACTTTTGGTTAATTAAGTGGAGCATTTACCTTAAGTCACGACTTAAGCCTATTAAGTCTTCTAATTTCCCCAAAATCCCTTCCTAAACCTAAGAGAGTAAGAGAAGAGTAGAGAGAAAGCTTTGGAGATTGAGAGAGAGCTTGCTATTACACCAAGAATTCTGCAAAGTTGCTGAATCAAGGCAAGTTTTTACTTGCTATTTGTGTCTTGAGATAGATGATTTGTCATGGTAATGGTGTATTGATTTTAGTTTAGCAAACCTAGGGTTTCTTATGTATATTTTGGGTTTTGATTCACTCAATGATGATTCATGAGGTTTTAGTTGATCAATAGCATCTTTGATGTTCTTATAGTGTTGGTATATGAGTTTGGTTTGGAGAAAATTGAGTTTGGGTAGAAAATGGAGTCCAAGACTCCATAGCCAATTCTTGGCAAAATCGCAGGCCCGAATCGATTCGGTCCCCTGGGCGAATCGATTCGGCTAGGGCCAGTGCTCAGGTCTTGTTGACCGAATCGATTCGGAATTGGTCCGAATCGATTCGGCAGTTATGCAGAAACCCAGATTTTCAGTCCGAATCGATTCGACCCTCTGAGCGAATCGATTCGGCTATTATGCAGAATCTCAAATTTTCTGGCCGAATCGATTCAGCCAAGGGGGCGAATCGATTCGGTAGCCCTGCACTTTTTAAAATTTTTCTTTTTCATTTTTGACCCCTTTTCTTTAGGATTAATGATTAGGGACCTTCTTAAATGAAGTAAACATAGGGTTTAGAGTATTAGTTGAGTTGGGTCGACACCCTAGACTCGAAAGGGTTCATCTAGGGTTCTTTCAAGGGGGAATTTAAGGTGATGTTTAGGCATCACTTTTGTCTTGTAGTTTTATATCGGTCTAGAATGTATTAAGGTCAATTTTGGAGACTTTAGAATTCAACTCGAGTTACATTTTGACTTGATGGTTTATATTAAAGTCAACGGAGGCTTTGGGGATAACTTTGGAGTCTAAAATTCCTTTTGAGGATGCTATGTCGGTACCACTTATACTTAGTCCCGAATTATCTTATACATTCAATTAAAATGAGAAATTGTTAAGGTAAATGATAATTTACTAATCATGTAATGGGTATTAATAAAAATGGATGTTACACACCTCTCTAAATACCATCTTAAGGGAAGTCCGCACGATAGGTGAAGCCCCCTGGCTAATGAATGCAGGGTGGATATAGTCCTAGGCCATGGGAGCGCTTATGGTTGTATATTTTTCTGTGCTGGTAGGAAGATTCCGGGTGTGGTCTTGGCTACCACGCAGGCTCATGGCCGCTTCCCGACGCTTTCGATAGGATCCCAGGTTGTCTTATGTTAGGCCCTGGAAGATGATGGTTATTTAGGGACGCGCACAGTGGGGAAACCCGGACGGGCGGTCTTAGAAGCGTTATATTTATATTTATGACTATTCTAATTATCGAGTTGGACTCGATGGAACATTAATGCCATAAAGAGCAAAATTATGCCGCAAAGAGTATGTTATTGAGATTAGTGCCATATAGAGCACATGATGACAATTATATTCCTGATAAGGAATGGAAAATGAATATTTAAATTGATATATGATTAAAGATGATAAAGGCTTATAAGCACTTTTAATTCTGTTTTATTATGAATCTCACTCTATGTAGTCCTTCACCAGTTTCAGTTCCTTATATGCTGTTAACAAGCTAGACTATCATCCATGCTTAATTGTGCATCATTATCATACTTGTCATTTATCTATTGATCACATATACCCGGCCCTGACCGGTTTTCTTTTCTTGTGGTATCTCTATATGTATATGATCCGTTCAGGTGTTCCGCCGCACGGTCGCCAGTAATGACTTTTCCCTTCCGCATGTTTTGAGGAGCCGTGACACTGTGCGGGTTTCACGGGATTTTGCGTAGACGCCTCTGTTTATGTTTCTAGTTATGTTCGGTTCATTCGGGCTTGTTGCCCAAACGGTTGTAATTGTATAATGAATTTATTATGTAACACTTGGTACTATATGTATGTTGCATGGATGGTATTGACCAAAGTTTTATTCGGTCCTTTGTATCTTTCGGGATTTCTTATATGCGCTTGTGGGGGTTTCCACCCTCTATTTCTATTATGGGTTGTTGAAAATGTTTTTCTTTTTATTTCAAATCAAAGTTTTTGATAACCCGTTTTCTGGAATATAGAGTGGTTATTCCTTATACTTTGTATATTGTCGTGATGCTGAGGATGATATTATCCATGATTTCCTATTTTATCGGGGTATAGGGCTGGCCACCCTTTATTCCGGATAGCGGGTTGTCACATTCAGCATCTAACTCATTAGGTTCCTCATCACTCGTTCTCCACGAGGATTGAACTTGTTAGATAAGTAGACTAAAACCACGCTTTATGTAATAATTTTAGTTATGGATTTATTGTTGTAATAAAATTAGTTATTCCTATTTTAATGAGAATCATATATGGACATAATTCTTTACAGTATTTTATATATTGCTGGTATCTTTTATTCTGCTCAGTAGGTGTTCTGGTGTGTAGAGTGCGACTTACACACAGAGGTTCAGATCACCAGTTCGTATAGAATAAAAATTTTATCGTTCATAGCCTTAGATGGAACTGGACACACCATCAGTAAAGATGTAGTATAATATTTTATTAGGTCTATCTTGATTACGAGAAACTGTATAGTTTCAACTTATTATGCTAGTACACTTTGTGTGTATTGAACGGGACCGATTTGAGGCCATTGTTTTTATACTGATTTTATAAGACAATGTACACCTCGTGATTATTAGGTTTACTTAAGGCTCTTGATCCAGACATGATTGATGGACACATGCACTAGTTATTTATTACTTTGACTTAATGGGTGAGATTCATTATTGGATCAATAATCTTGATAAATTGGGTAATGGTGATTAATGTACGATGAAATTCTTTTATGGATGGAATCCACGTCTCGGTATAGAGACTGGTAATACCCCCTTGAGATGATTATAAGTTTTTTATGTGTCAAACCTTACAGGTAGATTATGTTAATACGACTCTACAAATAAGTTAAGTTAGATCGCTCAAAAACTTAAATTAATTAATCAAATAAATTATCAGTAATTTATTTTATTAACGGGTATTTGTAACCTTAATGTGGGGAGAATTAAGTAATTAATAATGAGGATCTCGAAATATAATTTTGAGTTAAGGAGTGGAGTTTCAATTATAATTTTTTAGTGGTATTAATTATAATTAAGGGACTGAGATTAGGATCCGTGAAGGATTAGGTTTTATCAGGCCCATTAGGAGCCACGTCCTTATCTCTCCTTAGGGTCCCTACTGTAGCCTATATATATGCACCTAAGTCTCATTATTTCTTAACCTAACTGTCACTCTTGGATACTCAAAAGACCTTTAGTTCAGACTTGTGATAAGGGGAAACAGTAGAGATAAAAGAGGAGAGAAGATGGTGGTCACGAAATAGGAGCCCACCCTCTACTCATGATTGTCCATATCAGGAATACAGTAGAAGACTATGACGGAAATCGAGCCATAACATATTCTATTCATGAAAAGACGATATCAAATCAAATAGATCTCTCAAGGTAAATCCTAATTCCGCCTTGTAGGATTTCATGTATATGTAATTATTTTTTGTAGTTCAATCTATACGCATTTTCAATAGACCTTTGGACTTCCGCTCCAACAATTAGTATCAGAGCCATATTGATACCGCGTATAGGTTGAATTCAACCATGTTGTCAAAGTGAAACAATCGTATATGTGCATGGATGTCGGTAGAATATATATCTATGCTAACTTCTATTTTGCAGTGGTCTAATCCCACTATTATATTGAAACGATTAAGACTAAGGAAGCTGTGAAATATGAGTTTGGAGAACAACTCACATCCCAACACATATCCGAGCTTTATAAAATCGAGCAACTTTATAATCTGTTTGAGTGGCTCATTGTGAATTTCAAGGGACTCAAACCTTTAACTGGAGTTTCTTCAAGCGAACCAAATCTTCCTAAATCAACCCTTATTGAATTACTACACAAATGTATTCTCAATTCATCACCCGATAATAACCAACTAATATCTTTCGCCTTAGCTATCACATACATGATCGAAAAAAATTCTCTTGTTGAGAAAATCAATAAGATCTATTTACTACACTTGTCAAATCTACATACCAACAAAAAATTTGTCCAAAAGTTCATTTTTAAGCAAGAGGATTATATTCATCAAGCATCCGCGAAGCTAGATTTTTTCAAACGCGGACGAACAAAGAGAAATAAGGTGAGCACAAATGACAAGTGGGTTGTGGTAAAAACTTGGAATGTGTGTACGATCTTGATTGACCAGTACATATTTAAAAATTGATGTATATGGAACATCTCTCAACATAAATTCTTTGTTGACTAAGGCTAAAAATTTAAATAAGAACTCGAGAAATGCACTTATTTCTTTTATAAACCATGACCAAATGACCGGAAGAGGATAGATATGTACTATTATTGTAGTATATTAGATATGATGACAACCTCTCCAAGATGAAAATTATTAAAAATGTTTGGTAAGTTGGTAACTGACCGGGTTAAATTCAAGATTTACCAATTAAGCCGGCTACTAATCATTTTCTTTCCAGCATCACTCTTACTTTTTATCATTTGTTGTGCCACAACATTTAGTTTGTGCTTTTAGTAAGAGAGTACGAATTTAAAAGCTCTTGTAGAATTATAGATACTTGTATGCAACCCGTACGATGCACCACATTACATATGTACTTAGATATATACACATTACAACACCCACGGGATGTAACTCAGACACTATATATTCAATTATTTTAGCGATAAAATATATTTTGGATTGAAGTTTAACACATTATATAAATTTACAATGTTCACATTGGGAAATGGAAAAAAAACTTTTCTGAAAAATGAATCTAAAATACAGCATACGCAAACTTAATTAAATTATATCTCTTAACCGATCATAAAACATAACATTTTCTAGGAATGAAGCTTTAGTAGACCTAACCTAGTGGGCACTCTTATTGCCTTCATTCTAACCTAGTCAATCTTTTTAGGCTTCTAATGCATAGTCATAGAAATATCATTAAATGTAGCTTCCCAAAGAGTTTGATCAACCAAAAATACATATAACAGAATAACCTAGATGTTTCTTCTTTATAATCAAAGAATTGAACAAAAAATATTGTGCAACTTCAAAAATTCTTAGATAAACATATAATACATACCTTTCCCCATGATAGGGAGGCCCAAAACTGCCAACAAAATGATTTTTTTACTAAAATATTTATTTTGTACTTCACAATGACGGATATCGCGGCATCTAATTACATGGCTATATTAATCTGTATATTATAATAGAGGGAGAAAAGAAGAAAAAAAAATCACAAAAAATGCTTGTTTTAACACATCCATTGCTTTATAAAATAAATTTTTGTATTGTCCCCGTGAAACGTTTAAAGTAACAACATTTGCAATAATAATGTCACTACACATCTTTTATATACAATAAAATTCTTTACAAAACATTAATTCCAATCTATTCTGTGATTGTCCACATGTCATTTTGTTTTGAAACTCAACTCTACTATCTCGTTCGTTTTAGACTAATGATGCGAGAAATCATACTTAGATCATTACCAGCCATCATATCAAGTATAAATGTGTAGATAAAGAAAGTAAGTGAAGAAATACACAAGATAAAGAGTGGTTCGGCTATAAAAGCGAGCCCACGTCCACTTGGTTGCTCAACTCTCATTATATAGATTCATTAGTAAAAGATTGTGGTTCCATAAGAGGAGTACAAGAGAGATAGAGAAGGGGAATTCATGAATATAGTAGAGTTGGACAACCTGGGATGCGGCCTGTAAAAGAGGTCTCTGAAATGCTACGATTAAGTAATCCCCCAAGTGTGGTAGCTTGTAGAGAGAGCTAGGGTAGAAACTTTGGCAGGGCTTCACCGCCAGATTTGTCCCCTTATTTGTGAGGTGAGCACTTCTATTTATAGATGTAAAAAGAAGAAGTCACGTGCACGTAGCACGTGACATGTGGATAAGTTGTACGATCGTGGAATCTTTCTAGAAGTAGGACAACTGTCAAGTGAATGTGTTGGGCGTCCGCGACAAGTTGTTCATTATGTAAGTAGAATCTGGTCTTGGCCTATCTGATCCCAAACAATGGACTTTCACTTAGGCTCTATGGCCAGTGCCAGTGTTGGGCATATCAATTAATCCCCCAAGCCTCAATGCCAAGAGGTGGCTAGTTGGTGCTGCGACCATGTTCTATGACCTTGGGAGTGGTGTTACTATTATTGTCTTGTAACTTTTTTGTCTGGGAGACGGAAGGGTGCCGCAACAGATGAGTCGCGATGTTTTAGCTTCCAGCACCCTCTTATATAAATGGAAGGACGCTGAGGCCTTCATTTCCTTAGCAAACTTCTTGAGAGCAAATCGGGAGAAGAATTCTTGCAATTTCCATTTGTGTTTTCCATCGATTTTCTAGCGATGGATTCAAAGTGGTGTAAGGCAGAGCAAGTCTTAATAACCCTTATTTTCTCATATTTCCATCAATTTTCAGGTTACCTCCAATTCCTTCTATATTGTATTTTTAACATCTACGCAACCCATGCCCCTAATTGTTGTAGAAATTAGGTTTTTTGCGGTTGAATGCCAGTTTTGAATTTCTGGGTAAACTTACTTGGATCCAAAATGGAATTTATCATTTGGTTAAATTTTGGTTTATTGTAAAGAATGGGGTTTTTAGGTTGTTGACACGTAGTTTTAGGTAGGAATGATAGGATTTTGATTTTTTCTGCATTGAATCATTACCTAGCCCCCAATTTGGATTTTGTTTTTGGCCGAGAACACCAAAAACATGTTCTTGGCCCAAACGCTAGAATTTTGGTTTTGTAATCCTGATAATTTTGAAACATTAATTATTTACATATTTATCCCCCGACTGATAGTGGATTTGCACTAGCTTACTGCAGCCTCTTCTCAGTCCTTGTCTAAATTGCCCCTCACCATGGCCACTTAATTTCTTGAATTAATTGACTGTAGCCTTTAATTTTATCCTATTCCCAAGTCAAAGTTCCCTTTGGCTATATCTTGTTAGGACCTCTAGTTTGAACTTACTAGCTGTGGCCTTTAATTTGAACTTCATGCTTTCCACATCCATTTGTTCCATTATGATATATTCCCGTGGCTGCGACGATTTCATTTATTATAAAAAAAATCATTTTTTATCTTTACATAGCCACGGTATCCTCAATGGACTTCTAATTATAATGGTTGCGGAAATTAAATGCAGAGTCCTTCTTCTTTCCAGGTCCCTATCGCCGCCTTATGCATTGGAATACTTGGGAGTATTTGGAGGAAATCTGGAAGAGGCACTTTGGTGTTTCTCAACCTTTCGTGCTCCATATAAAACTCCAAAAACCATTGGGACTTGCAATCTCAAGGATTGCCACAAGTGTGTGATAATTAATTCTAACTCCACGTATTTGTATGATTATAAGGATCACAAGGAAATCGCAGTATCAATGGAGGAAGATATGCATTTAAGCAGAAATGCCCCTACTGAGATAAATGTTGCGAAAATGGTCAGGAATACTAAAGCGGGGACTTCTCGCCATAACCAACTAATTGAGAAAACTGCGGTGGCACTTAACCACCCTTGTATCATGAACGAGTAGTGGTTAAGTGACTTAAGTGAGGCCTTTGAGTTCCATGAAGGAACCATCTACACACTTCCTTAGGCGGAGCAGAGGTCATGCTATGCGGTGCCTAATGATGATATGTGATTCCCTTCGCATGTATTTCTCCTGGGTCTACGTCTACAAGTCCCTGTTCTAGTAAGGAAAATTCTAAGTGCCATGAATTTGACCCTAACGCAACTTGACCTAAATAGCTGAAGGAGAATTCTTACTGCCATGGTCATCTGGAAAAAACATTTTGAGAAGGATATATCTCCCACATATTTCTTTGAGTTTTACAGACCCAAAGAGAACCCTGTTGAAAATTCGTGGTACTACTACTTCGGTCTGCAAAAGGGAGAACGACAACTGATGATTGGAAGTCCTTCCAGTGTTGAAAACTGGAAAGGCAAGTTCCTTTTCATTTCTGGAGATAACTGGGAGGCCCACTCCGAGGAAAATGAAAGGGAGAGAGAAATTAGCTTGCCGTAATAATGTGGTCGTCCATCCAAATAAGGTAACTCTTTTCGCAACTTTATTCTTTTGTCCTTTGCATCATACACCGGAGCCTATATTTCTTGGTTTTGTATATTTGTCGCGGCTCATATTAACTCCTTATAAATAAAACTTTTACATGCCTAAAATATAACAAAAAGAAAAGGAAGATGATTGAGGATGCGACCCTCTTAAGTGATGACAAATTTTTTTTCCTAAAATAGTAATATCTTCGAAACTTTTCAAGAGTGGTTATTTTCCAGCCATGGAAATTCCCAAAATGAGTGCAGAAGGTATCCATACTTATTCTAATTTTTTTTGCGGTGTGTACTTTGCACCTTACTAATTTTCCCAATTCCTTTTCAGGTTGTGTCGGGGAAATTGACCGTGAGCTACTCATTATTTAGCTCAATGAAATGGATGAGGATTCCCTTGGCCTCAACCATGCCCCCAGAAATAAGGGGAATAAGAGTAAGGGGGAACCCAAGGAGGTGGCTCCTAAGGCTGAGGAATTTGCTGCTGCTGCTAGGGTTGAGGAGCTAACCCTTCCACTGGAAAGGAGGAGGCTCCTATAAATGACACCGCTACCGATGGGCTACAAAATGAGGCCCAAGTTGATGATGATATTGGTGACGAGCTGGCCGTGGTAGGCCTAATTTCTTATGGGGTGACTTATATAGGGGTTACATCCCCATTAATATTTCAAATACTATGTCCCCTCCATGACTGTCATGGCAGTTAATGCTAACTTGCCCACTCCGTAGAGTAGGGCAGAAAGGGATGCTTAAGGTCATCTCTAACCTCGATTGAGGAAACCTAATTCCAAATCTCCATGGAATACAACTCCCATTGAAGTCTCCAAGATGAGGAGGGCTGCGGACACTACTGAGCTCAATCGTTCGGTGGATGAGGATGCGGAGGATATGTAGGAGTATGCTCTGCATAGTCTACTAAGGGTAAGATCCTTGTTTCTTTCTCTTTTTGCGGTACTTTACATATACTTTGTGTTAATATTTTTCTTTTATTATTTTAGGCTGCAGAGGTTGCCATGGTCCAAAGGAATAAGTATGAAGGGTTATACAAGCTTCACAAGGTTGTGGAGTCTAACCACCAGTCTGCCTTAGAGAATGCCAGGACTTCATCCTTTGAAGGTGGAAAAAAGTCTATGGAGGAAGCCTTTCAGGCTTAAACAATAGACAAAGACCAGAAGGTGCAGGCCACAGTCGATGTCCAGGAAGAGGCTATGGATAACTTTAAGCAGGTTACGAATGCCTTAAAAATTACTAAGGCCAAAGCTAAAGAGGCTTCCAAGCAACCTTTGAAGAAAAGTTCAATCAGCTCCAGAAGAGGAATGAAGACCTAGTTAAAAAGCAGGCTACAGACCTTCAAAGATCAATGACGACCATGTTGCAACCCTTAAGCACAAGGATGATTCCCACCCACGGTCTTAAAGAAAGCGACTAAAAATGTCATGGCCTCATTAAAAACCAGCCATGATTTTCATATGCTCAATATTAAGGTTTATTTCCATGACTTCCAAGAGTTAAGGCATCGGGTCACACATAATTTTTCAGAGGCCAAGGACACCATTTTTTCCTGAAAGCTCGGTGACCCCTAGCATATGGAGTGCGTGGCTAAACTAAAGGCCACAGAGGAATTGGGAAGAAAGCGTCTTAAGGAGGCAGCTACTGGAAATGATGAAACAGATAGTGCGATCAATGATGCAGATGATGATGAAGATGAGAACGCGGACTCTTAGTTATGAAGCTTGTACTTTATTTTGTAATTTATTCTGCTCGATCTTCGCGGATGATATCAACTTTTTGTAATATTCTGAACTTTATTGGGCCCTTCGCGGATTTTAAACATTAGATCTATTGTAATTATGTACGGCTACGTCCATATATCTATCATTAAATTCCATGCTTTTTCTTCAGCCATATCTTTTGTTTATATCTGCATGCATGTAGCAGTCTTGCAAAGGCTGCGGTCTTTTATAGCTTAATCTTTAATGCTTTGCATCGTAGCTTTGACATAGATCGTAACCTTCACGTAAAAATTCCACCTTTTTTAGATAGGCCGCAACAACGTAGAATTTATAGGAAAATTAGTTATGGCCTAGATTATCGCGGCCATGGACTTCAAACGCTTGATTCATTAATTTATTCTTTAGATAAGTGCCTGGATCATTGCGCGAAAATGGGTGCAAAATTACCCTTTTGCAGTCTTTGTAGCTTACGCCCTTATAGGATTGTTGCTACAATATTGCTGGATTGTTGTGGTTTATTGGGAATAATTTTCCTTACCATATACAACCATGTCCTTGGCCCACCTCCTGATTTGACTGCAGCTTCTTCCATAGGGTTGGACATTTTCTTGCTTTTAGGGCATTTTAAAGCCTCCCCAGGCTGGGTTGTCAATAAGCCATCAATGGCTGTACGGATATTTTTAGGCCTCTCGAGGCTAGGTGTTATCAAGACTCCCCAAGCTAGGTATTTTTAAGCCTCTAAAGACTAGGTTACCAATAAGCCACCCACGGCTAATAATGAGTATCAGGAGCCCTCAAGACTAATATAAGAATTCCATATCTTCGGATACTGAGAGTGGGTATTATGAGACCCTAAGGCTAGTATAAGCAGCCCGTTAAGGCCGTCACCCTTTCTCCTCTATAGACTTTTCTGCCCGTAGTAAATAATCTTCGATGATAATTGATCATTTTTCTTCTAAATCTATTTGAGACGAAGATCTACCATGAGATTTTAGATGAGGAGATCAAGAATTAAAACATGACTAAATCCATCATTCATTCATATATATATATATATATATATATATGACATTGTTAGTAAAATACAAAGCTCATAGGTAAAGACTACACTAAAAAAAGAGTTTCTCATAAATAGGAATATAAATGTCTCGAGTTAAGGTCTTTTAGTTATGGGCTCCAGCCTTTATGAATCGCTGGAGCATTCCCTACCTAGCAAGCCTATCAATCTCATTTTTCAGGATGAGGTAGCTACTGGTGATGCAGTTTTTGTAAGGATTCTTTCCATCTGCTTCAGACCACGTCTACTGATGAGCCTATGTCTATATTTTACTATTGTTTGGATGATAATTATGGGTGGCATTGGCGTGATGACTAATTATTGCATTATACATATATTTATTTCTTTGCCTTGTGGCTTGTTCGGGTCCACTCTTACATGTTTTCAAGTGAAAGTTGTTTTCCTTTTCAAAGCTTCACTTTTGGGCTTTTTCAAAATATTATGGTTTGACTTAGTTCGTGCATCAACTGTTGAGATTAATTGAGGAGTGTTTGCCTAAAAAACATAAAAAATGCCCATTTTCCCTTTAAATATTTAGGTTAATCATTAGGTATTTTAGTATTGATCTCACTTTGTACTACAATTAATAAGTTTTCTATTAATATCTTTTTCTTATATTTTCTAAGATGGCCATAATCATTCATTTCTATTGATAATATAAAAGATATTCAGGTAAATCATTAGTTTTTATTTTATTGATCTCACTTTCTACTAAGATTAATAAGTTTTTTTATTGATCTCTTCCTCTTATATTTTTTAAGATGGTCATAGTCATTTCTAATTTCAACATGTTTTGACCCTATGGGTGTCTAAAACTCTTTAACATTTAAGAGCTCAGTTTCTAATGTAATGTCATTTATCCATCATCTCTCTTTTGGTTGCAATCATAACTTACGTGAAAATTCATGGTATTGCATTCCCATTATGATGTGGGTAGATTACTTTAACCGAAATAATTATTTATTATAGTTATACGTATGTTGTATATGTGTTATTTAATTATATGTCACAAAAAAGGTTTACAAATTCAAGATTTACACCGTGGCTTAATGATTAGCTGATTACAGTCAAGTAAACCATGTGGTGAAATTTATAAATTATTATTGAATGTAATACTTAGAAAATTAATAAACAATAAGTATTTTTCTAATGAGACACGTGCCAATATAATGGTAACTTAGTTTTTGGAAGTTATAAGACCAATGACAAAAAAGAAAAGAAAAAAGACATGGGATGGTGACTTAGAAAACTACCAAGTGGACTAAACTCAAATTTTTTTTATGTATAACATGGTAGCTTAAATTATGAAGATTCAAAAATTATATCCTCCTATATTGTCATCACTCTCATTTTAATATTTGTTATTATGTACTTTTTTTATGTTCTAAGTTCGTCCAATGTTCATCCACCCACACAAATCTTTTTACACAAGAGTATGTCCTATCATGAAATATTTTTTGTTAAGAGTTTATAATTGTAGAGTTAAATAAGTTTATATGTACTATATATGTATCACATAAAATTATAAGTCAAAGAAAAAAGATCGTGGGATTGTATATTCAACATATTGAATTCAATGAGTGTATGGTGGCACGGGTAAAATTTATATATGTATATACATATGGAATACAATGATTAATTTATTTACTATAATAAAGGCGTATCATAGTATCTATATATTTTTTATGTAGGCAACACTCTTACTTCACTCTTTTCGCACATAATTCTAGATTGTTGATCATTTATGTGAAAGAGGATTGGTAATCATTGAGCTATTGCATGCATTTTTTACTTTTTATTTATTCTTAGTTTATATTTTTAAACTTTCACAAACTCCACTATTTCAATTTTGAGTCCCCTTATGACGTATAAATTATAATAAATCACTACAAATCACTTGGGCATCGTACGAGATTGAAATCTAGTGTACACTAAAGATTATACACCAATACAAAAATAACCAACGTCCAATATATTATACCTTTTTTATTGTGTGGTATATTAACGAACAGGTTATGGGCTCGATAAAGAACCTATGATACATTCATGACAACATATATTTTAAATGAAGGAATAGATTAGGTAGAAGTTCGCTCAAGCGCATCTGGAACACCTTAAATACGTAATCACAAATAAATCTAACCAAGCCTAAACGGAATTTTCATTGATTTTAGCATACGGGTATCTCTCAACATAGGCTGTCAACGGATCGAATTTTATCCGAATCCGAATTCAATCCATTTACACGGATTTGGATCACGCTTGAAATTCGATTACCTGTTTATTAAATGGAGCGGATTTGGATTCATATAATCCGATCTGATTAATATATATCTATATATATATAATATTTTTTAATTAATATATATATTGTATTTAGAAATTTATTAATATTTTAAATATATACTATAATAGTTATTTATAATAGTCCTATATTAATTTATATTGTATTTATTTATAATAGTAATTTATATTATAATAGTTATTTAAATATATTTTTTGAAATATATATTATAATAGTTATTTGTTATATATACTGTATTTTGAAATTTATACAAGTTATTTATAATATTATAATCGGATCGGATTAATGAATTATTAACGGATTCGGATTCGAAACCCTAATAGATAATTCGTCAGATAATCAAACCGGATCCGAATCCGTTTAACATAAATAAATTTGTACATACATGACATAATAGAACTTGACACGTTGTTCTGGGGGTCTCTCTGTCTTCACGAGGAGCCTTCAAGTTCAAGCAATATTAGTGAACTAGGTTTAAGCCTCGCGCGATGCGCGAGCGTGTTACAAAACAGTTAAATAATTACAATTATAAAAATTATCAAATATTATAATATATATAAAATACTAACTTTATGCGTGCACACACACATGTCACGTGTCCCAAAATCGTGTCACCATATCATTTTCCAAATTCAATATACAAATTCTCTTGTGAATATACAACTCCTCTTCTCATTTATTAGATTCTAATCACAAAAACATTTGGTCTTACTTCTCTATCATAAATTTCTGTAGATTATAACAAAAAAAATTACTATTTAAAAAAGGACATAAAGTTGATTTTAACCAAAAAAAAATTTTACCAAAAAAAACTCAAACTTAGGTGGTATAAAGCTCTTAGAGGAGAACATATATAATATACAGCTAACTTTTGGTGCCCATTTCATTAAACAAATATATACATATAATAACAACTCTAACTAAAGCTAAACAAAGGTAAAACACCTAAATTGAGAAAAAAGCTTTTTAAACTAACCTGTTTGTGATGTATTCTTAAAATGAGCATAGAAACACAGGGAGGATAGTAGAGAAAGTGTGGTGAAAACCTTTGAGGGATTTGGGTTGATTTGACCTTGATTTTCCGGTGCTGGAGGGTCTATTCAATGAATAACTTATCTTTCATGTCATAAACGATTAAAATCTTGCGATTAGTATTTTTCAATTCCAACAAATTATAAGATTACATAATGTATTTATTGAAAATTACATGAAAATCAATATAGCAACGTTATAAAATTTAGAAAATGGGGATAGTTAAGATTTAGGAATTTACATAATTGGTAATAACATACTATTCTCCTTAAAAAAGTGACGTAAAATCATTTTCTATATAATTAAAAAAAAAGTAATACGACTTTAGAAAAGCTCCTAAATATGAAGAATAATTGTCAAAAATTCACATAAAATCATTTAGATATTTGAATAATAAAAACAACAAACATATTAAAGAATGTAAACAACAAAACAAACCTAGTACAAAAAAGTTAAGTCAATGTGAATTATGCGCTAGCAAAACTTAAGAGATTGAGAATGATAGTAAATTAACCAAAAAAAAGAATGATAGAAAAACTCATCGATTTTCATACCATTACCCTTTACCTAAACTAAAAAAAGTATTCAAAACGAAATGGATTATAATTTCTTAATATTCAAAATGTTGAGAGTGCACTAAGATTGCAAATACCCCTTTAACAATGCAAATATACTCCTAAGGGACTATTTGATAGATGTGATTTTTCATGACAAATGCAAAAGTGACAAATGACGATTTATCCACTTTTGTATGCATTTGATAGGCATAATTTGTCATGACGTGTGAACCCTTGATTTTGGTGGCAAGATTTGCTCACCTCTAACCCACAGTGAAAAAGTTTCCCCTCAATTTACTATTTTTCTTTTTGTTAAAATGTTTTTCTATATTATTGAAATCGAAGGTTTTTCATATTATATTTTTTTACAACCACTTTTTATTAAAAATCAAAATATTTTTTATTTTAAAAAAAGTTTATAAAAATAAAAAGTGTTTTTATTATGAAAGCAAAAAAGTTTTGAAAGTTTTAACGAAAATTCTTTTATAAAAAAACAATTTTGTTTAAAAAAAATTGTTTTCAATGTTTTTCTAAAAAAATTATTTGTATAAAAAAGAAGTTTCGTATAATAAAAAAAAATTATAGAACCAAAAATGTCTTGTTTTAAGAAAATTGTTCTAAGTTTTTTTAGGACATCAAAATTATACTAATCTTGAAAAAAAATTCTTTTGATACAAAGAACTCTTTTGTTTTAAAAAAAATAGATAAGAAAAATAGTGCATTTTAAACTATTTTACAGTATTTTTATAAAAAAAATATCTTTTTGATAAAAGCCCACTTTTATGTTTTTTAAAAACCCCAAAATTAGTCTAATCCTAAAGGCAACGGATTAAAAAAAACTGTTTTTATATAAAATTATATAAATCCAAGATCAATTTTGTTTTTTTTTTTAAATTTGCCATATTTTTATGCTCTAAATACTTATACATTCTTAATGACAAACATACTTTCTTCACAAAAAGGAAAAATGCAATAATTCAGGAATCTAATCCAAATGAGAAAAGTCATTTTTATTGGAGATAATAAAGGAAAAACAAATCATAAGGTGTAAAAGCATATTGTCAATAGGAAAGAGGAGATAATACCTTGATTTTTTTAGTAGTAGCGTTCATTTTGCACAGGTACATGATTTGATTGTATGGGTGTATAAATAGTTGAAGTCTCTTGAGATTTGAGGAATTTAATTAGGTAGTTTTTAGGGAAGTGGAAGTGGGCATTGGAAAATGGAGGGGCGGGGAAGAGGGAAAGGGCAAGAGAGAGACCTTTAGATTTAAGTTAAAGCTATTGATAGAGATTTAATGATATTTAATGCATTAGTCTTTATTACTTGACACGTGTCCATTCTCTCTAAAGAGACACCAAAATTATATTATGTTATTAGATTTGAAAGCTGATGTGTCACCCGCCTCTTGATATACCACGTTGGACATAAGAAAAACACAGCTGGTGTCTCACCTCCCCCCAAAAATCCAGTTATACCCTTAATACAAACCCACACAACATCGCCTACTAACATTTCCAAAGGCTAAATTCGTCATTCAAGTTGACATTTGATACTATAAAACCCTAAATCTCAAAACCTTTAACACCTTCTACAAAACCAAATATGGCCAATTGCACTCGCTCGTTTTCGTTATCTTCGTCGTTCTCGTTCTTTTTCCTGTCTTTGTCATTCTCTCCACCTCCGCGTCTTTCACTTCACAAGAATGTCCCACAAATTCCGCCGGAACTTGCCGCAACAAATCCGGATCAGTAAAAGTAAAACTCATAGCCATAGTTTTGATTCTCATCACTAGCGTTATTGGCATTTGTCTATCAATATTTTCCGGTATCATCGCAGCCCTGAAGCCCGACCGTAAGTTGTTTGTCCTAGTGAAGTCTTTTACGTCTGGTGCTATTTTGGCCACGGGGTACATGCATGTCATGCGAGATTCTTTTGATTGTTTGACATCAGAGTGTTTGCCGGAGAATCCGTGGATGGAGTTTGATTTTACCACTTTTGTTGCAATGCTTTCGGCTATTCTAACCCTAATGGTAGATTCTTTTGCGATGACTCGTTATAAAAAGCGTTCCAAGGGTGAGGGTGAGGGGAATGGGAATGGGAATTTGGAGTTGCAAACTTATGGGCATTCTCAGGGGAGTGGTGTTGGTTTGGGTGGGTCTCATGAGGGTGAGGGTGAGGGTGAGGGTGAGGGTGAGGGGAATGGGAATGGGAATGGGAATTTGGAGTTGCAAACTTATGGGCATTCTCATGGGAGTGGTGTTGGTACGGGTGGGTCTCACGATGAGGCGTCACAGTTGTTACAATACCGTGTTGTGGCGCAGGTATGATTTCAACAAATTTCACTCAACTTTAGTTCCTATCATGTTATTAATGGGAGCGTATAATAATGTTTGTTATATGTATGCAAATTATTAAACTTTACGTGCGTCTTCATCTGCAAAGACAATATTGGGGTGGAAAGAAAAGAACTTAGGGTCTGTTTGACAATCCAATTTCAAGGCTTGGAATTGAAATTCGAAGGCCAATTTCAATTCCGTGGAATTCAAATTGGTCTTTCAATTCCATTTCCATGGCTTGGAATTGGTTTGCCAAACGGACCTTTAATATATTCAAAATAACATTAAAGAAATAACACAAATGTTAAGAATGTAATACTAGACCTATTACACACTCTTTTTATTTTGTACCAAAAAACCCTCATTCTCTTATCTTTAAAGGTCCGCGCCAGCGGCATGGTAAAATACTTTTTGGTGCAAAATAAAAAGTCTTGGACTAAACGTGTATTAAAAAAAGTCCAAAGGACTATTTGATATATGCCCCTTAATTTTGAGAAGTATAAAGTTGCATATAATGTTTTATGTATTATAAGTGTAAATAATTTAGAAAATTTAACACTTTGTAGGACCTAATAAGGAAAAAATACTCTAACAATACTAATAGTATGTCATGGACCTCATATAAATGTCATCGGTTTAACTAAACGCATGATATATCGACTAAACATAATAATGATAATTAGTAACAACTAAAATCCATGACAACAATACTCGTTTATATTAAAATTCTGACAAAATTATAGTAAAAATAAATATACAATATTTAAGTCAAAAAGTTTATTTTACAACATAAATAATGTAAATAATTTAGGAATTTTGGACAGAGTTTCATTTGTTTATAGGATTATCCTCTCTGTTTAAGAAATAAAATATATATATATATATAATACTAATAATACTAGTCCATCCCAGACCTCGCATAAACCACATCATCATAAACACCAAATATGAGTACACAACACATCATTATTGGTAACTTGAGCATAAAAATGCCTCAAAATATTTAATCCGGCGTCAATAATTATTACATCAGAAAATGATTTAACCAACACATCAATTAACCAAAGGGATTGCCCCGATGGTTACATCCCACCCTTGCTTGTAAGAGGTGGGCGGTTCAAGTCCCCTCCCCTTCCCACCCGCCTTCCCGTGGGCTTGAACATTGAAAAAAAAAACACACACATCAATTGAGGTCGTCCTACATGTTCCAATATGATGACTATCCATAGTTTGAAAAGAGACATGTCATACAAAACAAAAAGGCTACCAATAATTAAAAAGCCATGAAGTCATATAAAACCAATAGTTAAAAAGACAGTAACACTAATAACATGTTATCATGGGTCATAATGATAACGTTTGTGGCAACGTCGTTGTTTTAACTCTTGAATTTCTGTATCAATATCTGAGAATGATAACATAGATGGAGAAAATGAACATTCATATAAGCATTAATGATAATATTGATATAAGAATTAATGAGAACATTCATATAAAAATCATTTTGTCGTTATTGTAGTCTATGAAGAAATAAATAAATAGAAATTTTTTACGAGACATCCAAATAGAAAAGTAGTAATTGCCTTCATTAAACGCCACTTTATATGTCACCGTATCACTCACATGGCTTAAAATAAGAATTAATGTGTAATAAAAATACAAAATGCTAAAAAATAGCATTAATGAGAACTAAAAATGCAAGCAATAAAATGTCAAAAAACCAAATGATCCTACTCAGCACTTGTCAATGAACCATGTCCTACCGTTTTGCCAGCTACTGGATTAAGTGTTGGTGACTTTTTCAGAACCTGACATTACCAAAGTGAATGAGAAACTCCAAGAATCCCTTTATGATGTGATGAAGGTCACGAACGCGACACATGTGTAAGAACCGACATTCTGTGTGGGTGTCCATCACTGTTTTTCTTTATCAAACCTCCTTGTCTAAATATTTTGAAGGCTTGTATGCCGTGAGCCCAGATGATTTGAGCAAACACAACCGATTGTCGAATAATATGCGCTCGGATTAGGATTTAACGAAAATCGTACACGATCCAGTGGTTTCAATTTGACCCGAACACCATTCTTGCAAGGGAAACCAGTAAGGGGACTTAGTTCCACTATTATCAGCTATCGATTCGTCCTGATACAAACTAAACTTACCATATTAGAGTAAGAATTATCGAATGAAAACTTATTATAGAACAACCATACAAATTATGGCCTAACATACATTTTTGTACTTATCAAAAATAAAACTCAGATTTGTTTTTCCTATAAGATGGATGTAGTGAGAAATTCAGAAAACTGAAAAATAGCAGAAAAATATATTTTTTTTACAGAACTCCCTTAAACCTGAGAAAAATCTAAACTTACCGTATAACAATGAAATTTTCGAAGCATCCACTTAAACCACTATTGCCTTATCAACCAATTAAAAGAACCAACACTTTGCGAGCAACTTACGTAAAAAATATCCGCATAGTCCTCCAAGAGTGTTGCAATGATAGCTTGAGCATAATTAGTAGCATTCACAGAAGCAAGATGCTGAGCTGAATTATCGGCATTAATATCAAAATTTTCCCCCAGTTCGCATTCACCATCTAAAAGAGGATGCAAGAGCAATGGTGTGCACTAACTGCAGATGGAGTCATTCGATTTTCAGAATCAAGCAAAGATATCGTGTGCTTCATCTTCAGGATTTTGCAAATTAATACCTCAAAGTGATGGACTACACCTTTCTTTCAATATGATGGACTAAACTTTGATATATAACTAAGAGAAAAGTTACAATATTTGCGGAGAAATTAAGCAAATGAAACCATCTTAGCAAGGTTGAATAAATTTGGAACCACTTTGAATGAATCTAAACCTTCAAAGGGTATTGTTAGCTATCCTTTTGTGAATCTTCCAGTGGTAACAACAATATACACATTAAGAAAAAAAGGGGAAACTGAGTTTTACCTAGTACATGTTAGTGGTGAAACAGAGAAACTATTGATGTGAATAATAATAGTCCTTGAGAGATAAAGGTACTTATATAAGAATGTCATCTTCTTTCTCGATGAACTCCAATTTTTAAATCAATATCAAATAAGAAATTCAGCTTCTTACTAAAGTATTCTCCGACGTCGGTAGTCTGCCACTTTGAAAATTAGAATGTGTCATCTTCGAACATGAGATAACCTGAATTTTGGGTGAACTTGTTCTGTAAAAAAAGAGATATTGAATTATCATTTTGTTAATCCACAAACAAATTGCAAGTCGCTCTAATAGAAACTACAAAATGAAATCACTAGACAATGAAAAGAAGCAACTAACCCATCTCCAACTGAAACTTCGAAACAACTAACCCATCTCCAAATGAAAAGAAACATCTTCTCTAAATGAAAAGAACCATTGAAATTTAAACTTGTCATATGGGATTTAAGTAATCTTCGGTGACAAAAACATCGTCCCTATTTTCATTCTCAGGCTAGGTAACAAACACTCATGATTCTCCCAATAAATTTAGAATATGATTTTCTACACAAAATAAATTGTATTGGTCATTCGGAAGTCTCCAATATTGAATAACATGATAATATGTGGCCAAGCAGATGACAAACCAAATGTGTGGCCAATATTGAATGACTCCTCAAATTGTACGTATACTATATCTGAAATATAAACATGCTTCAACCTTACTCTTCAAAGCCAAATCAGAAATCGCGAACCTACAAAATTATGTAGTATACTGGCAGGTGGAGTTTTATTCTCCCAATTCTTCAGTATTATTTACAAAATGTTTAGTTTAACTCATGCATCCTTCACTTCCCAAACGATTTAAAATCCTACTCATAAGTCAATGATTGAAATGGGCAATTGGGTTCTTTGTCACTTTTTTTTTAAGAATGGAAGAATGAATGGTGAAGATAAAACTGTCAAGGCATTTGAGGATGAAACAGGTAAGAGGATTGAGGCATCTCAGCCTAGATTTTATGATTTCTTAACAACAAAAATGACTGATTTTGGTCACACTACTTCCTCTTCCTCTTTGTCATCATCTTTATTTTCTAATTTCATGGTTATCACTTTAGTTTCTTTGAGTGGATTATATGATGGAAAAAACAGTTCTGGCTACTGGCCAGAATATATATGTTTTTTATCGATTACCATCAAAAGCCTTTGTTCTGCCTTTTGGTTCCTTCTTTGGTGCATTATAGAAATTAATCTGCGTGCAAGAGTTGTAGATCTTCATATCTTTTATAAAAAAAAACATGTGCATAAACATGTGTACTGGGAGGTAGGTAGAACATTGTAAGGTAGTCACAGCCTTATAAATTTCAGCACAACACTTAAAGGCAGTCACCTAAATTTTGTTCTCGGCTGTAACGGCTCTTATATTTCTTTATTTAAAATGTAATTATCTAAATTAAATAAAGAGACTATAAAAGTCCTAAATCGTACAGACGTGGGTTGGTTAATGGTGCATAAAAAAGTGGTTGAACCAATTCTAATTCAGAATCTGTACAATGTCTTAGATTCTGACTTAAAGGAAGTTATTTATCATATTCTTGACAGTGAATCCAAAGATTGTGCAATACTAACGTAATAGAGAGAAGAGTTCATACCTCAATCAATACCAAGCGCCAACGTGGGCTATACGTGGGTTACCCATTTAATAAAAGAGCAGGAGAAAATAGCTTATGAGCTATAAACTATACGTGGGCTACCCATTTAACAAATTTGTTTTCCAACATATAAAAAATAGCTATTGACTAGAATGGCTACATATAGAGAATTTGCAGCTATGTCTGAGGTATGGCTGCTGAGTCCTTTCGCCAGTGCCTCCACTTAAAAGTGGCAAGCAAATCAAAGTAAGGAGATGTACAAATAGTTGAGTTTAGTACGCAACCGACCAATAAAAGAGGAGTGAAAATAGAAAGAAATGTATAGATTGCGTGCACAAGAGTGAGCTAAGATAGAGTTTTATAGTGAAAGTGAGTGTGACTCATGAGCTCTAAATGTGGACTAAATTTGCTGTACATAGGTCTGTGTCTTCTGTGCTTGTACTTTGCTTGTGTTAAATTTTCTACCGGCGTAATTTTGAATTCATGGAACTTGAACATTACCTGTGTTTCTGAAGAGTGATTGAGCACTTGCAAGTCTTCCAACTCAGTAATTTATTACATTTTTTAAACGTCTAATTATTTGAAATACATTATTTTTAACAAATTACGAATACCATATAAGTAGTGGCTAATGCTGGGAGGGTGATGCAGGTGCTCGAATTGGGGATAGTTGTGCACTCAGTAGTGATAGGGCTTTCAATGGGGACGTCCAACAATCAATGCATAATCAAGCCCCTTGTAGTTGCTCTCTGCTTCCATCAACTCTTTGAAGGAATGGGTCTCGGTGGATGCATATTTCAGGTAATTTTCTACATTTTAACAAACTACATAATGAACTTATTTAGATATAGGTGTGTGTTAAATTTTCTATTTGACTTGAGTACGGCTGCTTTCAAGAAACATGCAAAAGGTTTCAGTGGTCCAAAACAAAAATAGCATCACAAAAATGTTTCATCTGTGAGGATTACTTTAGTAATTGAATTCGCTTTTTGTCGCTAAATGTCACTTTGGTAGTTAAAACTTGTACTCAGTTCGATGTCAACTTAAACTTCATTTGTTTTCTAACTTTGGTACCTTTTCATCTCTATAAATATTGCCCTTGAGGGTGAAATTTTTACACGACAAATAATATACCATTATGATAGTACTAAGGTCTAATTTGGATTAGTGATGAGTTAACTAAGCCTTACAATACTCACACGAGTATTAAGACAATTGTCTTGGTACCTACATGGAAAAGTCCCTAAAAGTGTACAATTAGAGCCACTCTATATTTGTTAGCACAAATTCCACACAGAGCTTATTTTGAATTGCAATATATAGTTCTAAAGCGTTTTTGTAATATAGTCCGAATACGGGGCCATAATGAAGGCAATAATGGTGTTCTCCTTCTCGGCCACTACCCCATTTGGTATCGCTCTCGGGATTGGTCTATCGAAACTGTACAGAGAAAACAGCCCGACAACTCTGATCGTGGAGGGCCTATTAAATGCTTCATCAGCTGGGCTATTGAATTATATGGCATTAGTTGACCTAGCTTCGGATTTTATGGGGCCCAAGCTTCAAGATAGTATGAAGCTTCAAATGTGGGCTTATGTTGCTGTTTTATTAGGTGCCGGAGGCATGACTTTGCTGGCCAAATTGGCGTAAATATATTGCTTACAGCCACAGTTATTTTTTCAGCTCTGCATTTTTTTCCGAGTTATTTGTAGTTTGAGGTCCAATTTGTTGTGTGTCACTAGGATGGCTTCAAAAGTTTTCTACGAGTTTTGGTTCTAAAAGTGTTATAGAAGTATTTATAACACTTGGAACCGAAACTCACGACATAAAAATTAGACCTCAAATTACAAATAACTTTTTTTTTCTTTTCTTTCGTGCACATTTTTAGTAGTATTTTCTGTTTGGCCGGAGGAAGATGAATTAACATCTTTAGGAACAGTATTTAGTTTTGTTTCCCATGTAAATACATTGCTTTATACATTTTTGAAATGTTGCTAGTTGGCTTGAAAAGTAGTGCTTTTGTTATCAGGTGTAGAAAAAGAATCTGCATATTTTTTTCATGTATTCGTTGGCTTTTGTGATTTAAGAATCAAATGCGTGTCAAGCATAATATTAAAAAAAAATTATTATAGTTGGATCGAATTCCACAATCAAAAGGACCTTCACATAGCCAAAATATATAAAGTCGAAATAATTATAGGAATTTCGTGATTAAACTACGATAAAGTAAACAGAAAATATACTTAAAAGTTTCTTAATTGTAAGATTTGAAAGGAAGGAACAATGAAAGTGAAAGGAAATGAGATGTTTATTTCAGACTTTTTACCTCTCTTTTGAATGCTTCATTTATGTTTTGTAACTTCTCTCACATGAACTGCCCTTAACATCTCAAAGACTACCTTGTCACTGTCCCTTTGAACAAATCACTAGATGCACTATAAAACTGATGTAGTGAAGAACCAACAATTTCTTTTAGTTTCCACGGGCATATAAGTGATTATAGGAAGTTATTAGTGTACCCTTTGCTCAACAATTTTCCAATACAACTACGAATGCATTTCTTCTACATTGACAATTTTTTGTCTTAAATTTTAAATTTAGACATTCTCATTTTTTTTAGATTTTGCATGCACCTCATAGTTCTGGTTGACCATCCAACCAAATGACCTCGTTGCCCTTATGAAAGACGACTAACCAAGCGTTGAGTCGAGGGACATCGCTACAAGAAAAAAACATTTTATGCAGGTTTTTAACAATCATTTAAGTATTTCATGACGATTTTTTTGTTTACCAAAATTGTTATATGTTTGGGTGTCATAATATCATTAAATCACCATAAACTCATACCAAATACTTTCTCCGTCTCAATTTGAGTCCATGTTTTTATTTTATACAAATTAAAGATACACTAAATCAACGGTCAAGATCAACTATTGTTCACTAACATAAAACTGGTTCGTTGAGAATGCCCAAAAAAAATGTGAGCCCTTAATTTGGGACAGCTCATGAGAATTCTTAATTTGAGACGAAGAGAGTATTACTCTTTTATAAAAAATATTGTCAAGTATGTTCTCAATAACCATCATGTATTTCATAGAAAACCATCATTACGCATTAATATTTAAAAACTGTCATGTATACTATTTCCTATCACGAAGGTGTAACACAAACCATCTTTGAAAAACCTTTATTCTAAATAAGTATATTTTTTAGTCAACAAATATTCAAATCATATTAAATAAATAAATCAAAATGCTATCCAAAAAACATAAAGTCATTTCTTCAATATTCAAAATATTAAGGGTTTAGTCAACTACTATTCAAATCATGTTAGATAAATTAATCAAAACACTATACAAAAGACAGAATCAATTATTCTAGATTTAAAATATTGTAGAAGCATACATTTACAATAAAGTACATGGATCATTTATCCAAAAGATAATACACAAGACTTGGCATTAATAAACAAGTTTCAAACTCACTCAAAATGAAACTGAACTAGATTAATGCTAATACCAACTGTTTCCCACAACCTAAGCTTCCACAAGGGCGATTGGCACCTAACCCACAAACTGATTGCCTGCCAAGGATGAGTAAAACTCCATACTCAGCGTCAGTTTCTCGTATAAAATGATGCAGTAGAAGATATTCACTAAACTGTTGCCTACAATGAAAAGAGTTGGGAGTACATTTTTCCAAAGCAACAATGCAACAATTCTGATACAATACTCAAAAGCGGTTAAGATTTGCAATCATAAAATATAGAGAAATGCTTTGACTCTTAAAAAAAATTCCCCAACTCATCCTCTAACAGTAATAAGTGTTGCACAATACTTGATTGCTGTGTGGGAGATGAGTTGAGGGAATTTTGGGGACTCATAGCATTGCTCTAAAATATATTGAACACTTGAAAACTAGCCAATCGTATAAAACCGAAATTAATAATTTTCTCTCGGAAACATCTATACCCACATAAAACGTGTTATCCCTAAAGACAAGAGTCTAGTAGGGATGGCCATAGGTCCGAGACCCGCCAAGCCCACCCAGCGCATCCGAAAAAAATCGGGCTTGGGTAAGAGAAATAGGCTCCCGAACCGGACTTGGAAAATTTTATAAGCTCGATTTTTTTAGCGGGTTTGGCCATGTATTCTTAGGTCTGCTTGAGAACGGTTCGACTTGTGCCCCGAGAATTAGATATAATATTGATTATATATATATATATATATATATATATATAAGTAGTTTAGTTTTTATTCCTTTAAGGTTAAAAGTTATAATAAAGAATATAAATGGGGGACCTTTAGAAATATCAATTTTATGCTTTATTTACTCTTAGAGTCTTAGTCTTAAGAGTATATTCTAAAATAAATTTGATAAACAATAAAATACATCATAAATTTGCTAAACAATAAAATTTAGGTAAAAAAATTATGTTCGAGCCTGGAAAACGGGCCTCGGCAAGAAGCTTTTGAATTTGGGCTGGCTTGAGACTATACAATGAGGCCCGACTTGGGCTTGGGTGGGCTTGGGATAACTTAAATTTTTAGAAGTCCGACCCGATCCCGACTAGGCCCAACCCATGGCCACCCCTAGAGCCTAGTGATTGGTGAGTTTCCAATTTATGCAACCATGCCTATTAAAACAAAAATAACAACATAAGAGGGGGGGGGGGGGGGGGGAAGAGAACCACGGAGAATAGGTAAATCCAAAATTGTAAAAAGTGAGTATATTATCTTTATTTGAGGCTAATCTACACAAAATCAACTATTTCTTTATTGCAGTATAACAACCCACAGGTGATAGCCTTGTAGGAAATTGAAATATTAACCTACCAAAATGGTGCCGCAGTGAGATATTCCACTTACTACTAAGAAGCATATTACATATAGAGATGTTGAAAAGAAAGTAGGTTAGGAGCGCAACTTTGTAACTTAAATTTGTCAATCTAGAATGATGGTACGAGAAACCAGACATAAGTTGTTCTCAAACATCATACTAAGTATAGAATAAAAGTAAAGAAAGCAATAAGGAAAAAGATACGAAATGTAGAGTGGTTCGACTATAAAAATGAGTCTACATCCACTTTGGGGTTCTACTCTCATTATATTCGTTGTATGATACAAAGTTGTGCCATTAAAGGCATACAAGATAGATAGGGGCATACAAGATAGATAGGGTAAGAGAGTACAAGAGATTAGGCTGGCAACCTTGGATGTAGCCTGATTTGAGCGATGCCGCTGCGGAGGGGGTGAGCCCCCAGGTATGATGTTCTCTAGAGAGAGGGTGGGCTGAGAGTTTTGTAGGGCTTCGTCAAGTTAGAAACCCCTTCATAGTAAGGTGAGAAATTCTATTTATAGTAGTCATAAAGGATGTGTCATCTGTCTGTGACACCCCGCCTAATTAAATACCGGGTGATCAGTCCTTTATTAAATTATAACCAAGGTGAATGGTTGGTTCATTCTTAGCATCACTGTCACAAAATAACTTTTCATATTAAACACCCTAAATAATTAAGCTAAGTGTCAAAATCATATTTATGAAATAAATCCCATATTTAATTTAAAACCAACATTTAAAACCTTTCATAATCCATAGTTTAAGATTCACACAACAACTAGACTGGAAGTGATAATCCAAGCAATTTAAGCATTCAACAAATAAATTCCAACTTTAAAACTTTAAAGGAAAAACATCCTGACAGTAACAATCCCAAAGTATAACTACTGAAAGTAAACGAATCACAATCTCTGATAAAACCAACTGAATAAGGGAAAAAAGGGAGACACATGCCCAACTGAATAAAATAGAACTAGAAGTGGAATCAATAATGAGGTCGTCTAAGCAAGAGGCCTGCAACTCCCACCTAAGCTGCAACACGTTCCTTCCAAACGATCCTATGCAAGACGCCTATGTGGCTGGGCACCTGTAATATATACCTGTATATACAAGAGAGAAGAGAAAATAGGAAATAGGTGAGTGCCCGATTGTAAAATAGTTTAAAATTTAGTTAGCAAGTATTTAAAATTCTTACCGGCTAAAGAAATAATCATATTAGTATGTAGCACTCTCTTGAGAAATTCTCACCTCTCTTCTAATGTGCACACCTACCGCACTATTTATCCCAACCGTTTAGCTTTTATTAAAATTCTCATAAGGTTTCATGCCGACAATTACTAGCGCTAAGATAGTTAATTTCTAAAGGCAAAGTTTTCACATAACTCTCATTTTATTATAAAATTTCTCAGTGTTTCCTCAAACTTTTCACACACTTTTAAATATCGGAATATTTATTCATTACTTAACTACTTTTAATCACAGTAGAAAGTTTCCCAATATAAATTATATATATATATATATATATATATATATATATATATATATATTATCGGCATCCCACATAAATTTATGGTGCTGGGATACTCTGTTATCAAGTCCCCGTATCACTCGTACTAAGGGAAATACTAGTTCGGAATCACTCTCGAACTGTATTAACACAAAACACATACAAATTGAGGCGAAGCATAGTTCCAAGTCACTAAGAGGTCAGCACAAACCCTCACATCTCTTAGGACCGTCTGACTATCTATCCGATAGCCTGTACCAAGGATTCTTATGTTCTAGGGTACAAGTCAATATCTCCCACAAAGGTCTCATCGAGATAAGACTGTCCCAGCACGGTAACGTCAGTGATAGCAAGTAGCACGAGCATGATTTTTACACGTATATAGTATATGCACAAACACAGTCATATATGTATACTACCATTCCCAATTCTAATGTAAGTACACCCACGGTCCATACTTATGATAATTATTCTTATTACACATTACTAGATTATTTCGTATAACGGTTCGTCTCTTTTTATTCTTATTTATGGGATAATTCCAAACTTACTTCGTAACACTCTTGAAATCCTATCTCCCTAAGTGTAATTTCAGTAGGTACTCTTTTATTTTACGACGTAACTTCCTTACGAGTCTCACCCTTTAGACACACGTTCCCATTATTCCTTAAGTGTAAAACACCTCCGTTAAATGTAAATCTCATCTTACATTAAACGTTCCATTTTTATAAAGTCCTACTGGTCTTCTTTATATCCCAAAATGTTCTAACACTAATGTCCAAGGATTTCTATTCAAGTAAGTTAGAACAACCTATTTAAAAGGGGAATGTGAGTTTTACAGGAGGGGTCGATCAATCGATGACATGGGCTCGATCGATCGATGCTCTTGGGTCGATCGATCGATCAAGCAGTTATGGAAAAACTGCAGAAATACCAGTTACGAGAATCTTAGTCCAAAATCATCCAATTCATCTTATTTGATTTCAAAACTTCCAACAAATGATACTACAAGTGTTATATTCCCAAATAATGAATATCCTATGTAAGACATGCGAGTTTTCATCAAGTATAATGAATTAAAAGGGTCAAAATCCATAAAAATATCAAGAACCCTAATATTTTCTTTAACTTAGTTCTTCCCATTATTTTCCGAGATTTTCTACTCCTAACTCAATGAAATTTCTTGGTTCAACCTCTACATATGAATTAGATTTCCATAATACGTCTTTTACCTCTACAACATGCGAATTCGAGTCTCCCATACATCCTTTCTTTCACAAAAAATAGTCCTAATCAACCCTAGACTAATATCATTGAAGCATTAACTAAAATAGAGCAAGATAGACACTTGCCTGGGAATTCTTGGCTCAGATTTGTGGAAAATATTGGTGTGGTTGTGATCCTCGTGGCGCGATCTACAATATGGCGGCGACGGCGGTGCAAACGGTGGAGTTCTTGGCCTAGAACTCTTTAGAAAGCTTTTCCTCTTCCTTTCCAATGGCCGTCTTTGGTTCTTGGTTATTCTAACCCTAGAAGACAACTCCTACCATCTGATATAACCCTAGAAAATTCGTGGATTTCCATGACCAAAAATAAGAAATGTCTAAAATGCCCTCTCGGGATGTTAATTAGGCCTAAAAATGCCCCAGGCCCAAACTAAACCCTCGGGTACATTATTTTGACTATCTCGACCCTTTCGGACACTTTTACGTACTCAAAATGACCATACGGGTGACTTATAATTTATTCACTTTTAATAATTCAAATTTAATTCCGACACGACATAGGCGCGTCCTGATAAATTTCCAAAATTATGAAATTATATTCTCGTGATAATTTTTACTAAATTCAATTACACATCTTACTTTACCCATAAAGTAACTTACCACAAAATTCCAATAATTACTAACTCTCATCACGCTAGTAAGTATTTAAATGATTTCCGGATTAATATTAAATTAATATCTCTAATTAAATTTAATAAATTCCCAAAATTAAAAGTCATAAAAATACGGGGTATTACATACTTCCCCCCTAATAACGGAATTTCGTCCTGAAATTCGAAAAAAAGGTATATCTGGTAAGAATAACTCTGGGTACTTCTCACGCATGTCTGCCTCACTCTTCCAAGTGGATTCCTCCACATTATGATGCTCCCACTTGACCCGTACAAGTGGGACTACTTTCGACCTCAATCTCCTTTCGCTATGGTCTAGAATAGATAACTGGTCTCTACTCGTATGATCTATCGGGATGTAAATCAATCTCCTTAATCGCGATGTGGGTGTGGGCCATGTCATCCTGAAGGTATCATCTCAACGACGAGATGTGGAATACATCATGAAAGCGGTGTAAATACTCTGGCAGTCCCAATCTGTATGCTACTTGTTTAATTCTCTTGATAATGGGAAATGGTCCCACGTACCTCGAGGCCAGTTTTCCTTTCTTACCAAACCTCATAACTCCTTTCATAGGAGATACACGTAGTAATACTTGGTCCCACATTAAATTCTCAGAAAAATTGTTTTGCATCGGCGTAGCTTTTCTGCCTGTCCTGGGCTACCTAAATGCGACTCCGAATAAGCTCAATCCTAGCGGAGGTTTCCTGAATTACCTATAGTCCGAGCAACCTGTTATCCCACACCTCTAACCAACAAGTTTGAGAACGATAAGGCCTGCCATACAATGCCTCAAACGGAGCCATGCCAATCGTGAACTGATAGCAGTTATTATAAGCAAACTCCAGTAGTGGAAGATGGGGCTCCCAACCTCCCCCAAAATCAAGGAGACACATGCGTAGCATATCCTCCAACATCTAATTGGTACGCTCTGCTTTTCCATTTGTCTATGGGTGATAAGCTGAACTCAACCTCAATTTTGTACCCATGGCCTCCTGAAAACTCTCCTAGAAACGTGACACGAAAATCTTATCTCTATCTGACACAATATCCAGGGGTACCCCATGTAGTCTAACAATCTCAGTAATGAACAACTGAGCATACTGGCCCATGGTATAGTCTGTTCGTACTGGTAGAAATTGAGCCACCTTGGTCAAACGGTCCACAATCACCCAGAAGGAGTCATGGCCCCGCTCTGATGTAGGCAACCCAGTAATAAAATCCATGGAAATACTCTCCCACTTCCATGTGGGTATTTCCAATGGCTGAAGCAACCCCGACGGTTTCTGGTGGTCCACCTTTACCATCTGACAAGTAGAACACTTGGACACGAACTCAGTAATGTCCTTCTTCATCCCACTCCACCAGTATTGTCGCCTCATATCCTGGTATATCTTATCTCCCCCGGGATGCACCGCAAATCGAGACTCGTGAGACTGGGTCATCACTGCAAGACGTAAGTCTACTCCTTCTGGGACCACCAATCTCCCATTAAACCTCAAACCTCAATCGAAACTAATTGAATAGGACTCAGGACCCTCTTCTAAAAGCCGTATAATTTACTCCTGGTAAAATGAGTCTGCTGTCTATGCCTGTATTACCCTCGTAACAATATCGGGTGTCACTATTATGACAGATATGAAGGAATGGGCTACCGCATCCTGGTGACCCAACTCTTTCCAATTGGCGCTCCAGACGTCCGCTACATTGTCTACCGGCCTACGACTCAACGCATCAACAACCACGTTGGCCTTCCCCGGAAGGTAGTGTATGTCGAACTAATAGTCCTTCACAAACTCTAACCACCTGCGCTGACGCATATTCAACTCTCGTTAAGTGAACAGGTACTGCAGTGACTTATGTTCTGTGAATAAGCGAAACATCTCCCCCAATAAATAATGTCTCCATATCCTTAATAGGATGACGACCGCTGCTAACTCTAGGTCGTGAGTAGGGTAATTTCTCTCGTTTGGCTTAAGCTTGCGGGATGCAAAAGTTATAGCCTTCTCCTCCTACTGAAGTACTCCCCCAAGTCCCCGTAAGGAGGCATCACTGTAAATCAAATACTCCACGCCCAGCTTGGGTAAAGCAAGAACTGGTGCCGAAGTTAGCTTGTCTTTTAGCTCATCGAAAGCCAATTGATAAGTATCGTACCAAATATACGGTACCCCCTTGTGAGTCAGGTTCGTCAATGGACCCGCTATCTTGGAGAACCCTCGAATGAATCTCCTGTAGTACCCGGCTAACCCCAGGAAACTATGCACTTTCATTGGTGTCGTGGGCTGTCCCCACTCCCTCACCGCTGACACTTTACTCAGGTCAACTGCTATCCCCAATTCAGATACAACATGTCCTCGAAACTGGACCTCTATTAACCAGAATCCGCACTTCTTATACTAAGCGTACAACTGATGCTCTCGTAGAGTCTAAAGGACCTGCCTCAAGTGCTCAGCATGCTCTTTCTCTGTGTGTGAATATATCAGGATGTCATTTATGAAGACGATGAAAAATTGATCTAAGAACTCTCTGAACACTCGGTTCCTCAAGTCCATGAATACGGTTGGAGCATTTGTGAGTCTAAATGGCATCACTCTGAACTCATAGGACACATATCTCATCAAGAAAGCAGTCTTCGAAACATCCTGCTCCCTAATCCGTAGCTGATGGTATCCTGACCTCAAATCTGTCTTCGAAAAGAAAGTTGCTCCCCTTAGTTGGTCGAACAGATCATCGATTCGAGGCAATGGATATTTGTTCCGTACCGTGACCTTGTTCAGCTCTCGGTAGTCCACACATAGCCTCAGTGAACCATCTCTCTTTTTCACAAACAAAATTGGAGCCCCCCAAGGTGAGGTACTCCTACGAATGAATCCCTGACCTAAAAGCTGCTCTATTTGATCTCGTAACTCCCTCATCTCTGCTGGAGCCATACGGTACGGTGCGCGTGCTATCGGTCGAGTATCCGATAACAAATCTATGACAAAATCTATCTCTCGATTGGGGGGTAGGCCTGGTATCTCCTGAAATAGATCAGAATACTAAAGAACGACTGGGATTGAGTCTAAGGGAGTCATGACCTCCTTAGAGGTATCCTCCTCTATGTAATACAAATGACCGGTAGAGCCTCCCTCTGGGCAAGGCATCGTCACTGCAAACATCTCCTGCCCCGGAATGGCAAAGACAATACTCCCACTAAAACAATCTATCATAGCTCTGTATGCTGCGAGCCAATCCATGCTAATAATAATGTTGTGCTCATGCATATATAAGACTAACATGTCTGCTGGTAAGATTAAGCTACCAATCTCTACTCCCATACCCCGACCTATAAAGAAAATTAACGACCCATTTCCCAGTGGTGAGTCTACGCATGTCACGGTGCTCTCTGCTGTGTCTAATAACCCTAAGGCCTTCGCAAAGTGAGTAGCCACGAAATAGTGTGTCACCCCAGTATCAAATAAATCTCGACCCATAGTACCATGGATAGGAAACGTATCCTCAATCGCGGGTGGTGCCTGAGGAGCTGCTGCCTGGTGGACATTAAAGACATGTCCGTACTGTAACTACCCCTGCTGCACTGGAGCTACTGGAATGGCTGGTAGGGCTGGTGCCTGAGCTGGTGCTGGGAGGGCGGCTGGTAAAAGTGGCCTCTGTGGCTCATTATGGGCACCCTGCTGATGTGGGGCCCTATCTCCCTCTGGACAATCATGGCGCCCATGACCATTTTTACCACACAAGAAGCATCTGCCCCTGAAATTTTCTCCCTTTTGTCCCTGCTGATTACGGCTCTGCTAGTCGTTACCACCCCGCCATTGGCTCTGCTCGCCCTGCTGAAAATGATGTTGGCCCTGATAGCCCTGCTGCTGACCCTACGACTGACGATGTTGGCCCTGCTGATTAGACTGGCCCTGCTAGCCCTGTCTAAATCCTCCAAATCACTTCCTGAGTCACCTGGTCGGAGCTGCTTAGCAGGGTCCCCCTGATGGGAACTCTCCTCATACTGACGAGTCTGCCCCTGAGATATTGGTGCTCCACTAGTACCATTACACCCTGTCATGCCCTGCTGGCTGGACTCTCATGCTCGCTTGCTTCCCTACAGATGGAAGCGGTGATCCTGGCAGTGTAACAAAGCAGCATTGAGTACATCTGTGTAGGTACTCAGTGACAGATTGCCTATGAGGTGTTGACGAATCCTCTAGGCCAACCCGTCCACAAACAACAGTATCTTCTTTCCCTCAGTGGGTGCCTCATCTGACACTATGGTGAGAAGTCTAGTGAACTCCTCCTCGTACTCAGCAATAGTCATATTCTCCTATTTTAAATTTAGTAACTTTCGGCTCATCTCAGTTTGCACGACGAATGGAAAGTATTTGCTGTCAAATCGCACCCAAAATGACTGAATAGTGATAATATCCCTCTCCTTCAAGGTGGTGGTGGATTCCCACCAATGCAAAGCGGCCCCCACTAGCTTGAAGGAAGCCAACAACTGTTTCTGCACGTCCGTGCACTCGTACATGCGCAGATGCCTCTGGAAATCTTTCTTCCATTGGCTATCTACTATGATATCCGAACTACCCGCAAACTCTGGGGGATGCGCCTTCTGGAAGGCATCCCTAGCTCGCTCCCATGTTGAAGGAAGTTATGCCGGTACTGGCGCCACTGACTGAACCTGGGGTGTAGCCTGCAGCACTACTGCCAACGCGACATTCATCGCCTGAGCAACTATAGCGGCTACCTCTGTTGCGTTCATCGTTCCCTGAATCGGAGCTGCTGGCTGATCTACCTGGGGGCGTCTGTCCTTGGGTGCGCGTCTCGGAGGCATCTAAAACGTAAAGAAATTTATTAGTCTACAGTTATTATCAAATCTCAAATAGCTGAAGACGTGAGCGTAAAAGCACGAATACAATAATCCTAAAATTTAGCGCTTTATAGTAAGAACATTAAGCTAAAAGAAAATAAGTCGTACAGATCCTATAGGACACTAGAAACTGATGCTCTGATACCACCTATGACACCCCGCCTAATTAAACACCGGGTGATCAGTACATTATTAAATTATAAGCAAGGTGAACGGTTGGTTCATTCTTAGCATCACTGTCCCAAAATAAATTTTTATATTAAACACCCTAAATAATTAAGCTAAGTGTCAAAACCATTTTTATGACATAAATCCCATATTTAATTTAAAACAAACATTTAAAACCTTTCATAATCCATAGTTTAATATTCACACAACAACTAGACTGGAAGTGAAAATCCAAGCAATTTAAGCATTCAACAAATAAATTCAAACTTTAAAACTTCAAAGGAAAAACATACTGACAGTAACAATCCCAAAGTATAACTATTGAAAGTAAACGATTCACAATCTCTGATAAAACCAACTGAATAAGGGAAAAGGGCGACACATGCCCAACTAAATAAAATAGAACTAGAAGTGGAATCAATAATGAGGTCGTCTAAGCAAGAGGCCTGCAACTCCCACCTAAGCTGCAGCACGTTCCTTCCAAAGGATCCTATGTAAGATGCCCCTGTGGTTGGGCACCTATAATATATACATATATATACAAGAGAGAAGAGAAAATAGGAAACGGGTCAGAGCCCGATTGTAAACCACTTTAAAATTTAGGTAGCAAGTATTTAAAATGCTTACCGGCTAATGCAATAATCATATTAGTATGCACCACTCTCTTGAGAAATTCTCACCTCTCTTCGAATGTGCACACCTACCGCACTACTTATCCCAACCGTTTAGCTTTTCATAAAATTCTCATAAGGTTTCATGCCGACAATTACTAGCGCTAAGATAGTTAATTTCTAAAGGCAAAGTTTTCACATAACTCTTATTTCATTATAAAATTTCTCAGTGTTGCCTCAAACTTTTTACACACTTTTAAATATCGTAATATTTATTCATTACTTAACTACTTTTAATCACAGTAGAAAATTTTTCAATTTAAATTATATATATATATATATATATATATATATATATATATATATATATATATATATATATTATAGGCACCCCACATAAATTTATGGTGCTGGCATACTCTGCTATCAAGTCCCCGTATCACTCGTACTAAGGAAAATACTAGTTCGAAATCATTCTCGAACTGTATTAACACAAAATACATACAAATTGAGGCGAAGCGTAGTTTCAAGTCACTAAGAGGTCAGCACATTCCCTCACGTCTCTTAGGACCATCTGACTATCTATCCGATAGCCTGAACCAAGGATTCATATGTTCTAGGGTACAAGTCAATATCCCCCATAAAGGTCCCATCGAGATAAGACTGTCTCAGCGCGATAACCTCAGTAATAGCAAGTAGCACGGGCATGATTTTTACACGCATATAGTATATGCACAAACACATTCATATATGTATACTACCATTCCGATTTCTAATTTAGGTACACCCACGATCCATACTTATGATAATTATTCTTATTACACAATTCTAGATTATTCCGTATAACGGTTCATCTCTTTTTATTCTTATTTATGAGATTATTCCAAACTTACTTCATAACACTCGTGAAATCCTATCTCCCTCAGTGTAACTTCAGTAGGTACTGTTTTATTTTATGACGTAACTTCCTTGCGAGTCTCACCCTTTAGACACACGTTCCCATTATTCCTTAAGTGTAAAACACCTCCGTTAAATGTAAATCTCATCTTACATTAAAGGTTCCATTTTTATAAAGTCCTATTAGTCTTTTTTATATCCCAAAATGTTCTAACCCTACTGTTCAAGGATTTCTATTCATTTAATTTGGAATAACATATTTAAAAGGGGAATGTCAGTTTTCCTGTAGGGGTTGATCGATCGATGGCAGGGGCTCGATCGATCGACGCTCTTGGGTCGATCGATCGATCAAGCAGTTATGGCGAAACTGCAGAAATACCAGTTACGGGAATCTTAGTCCAAAATCATCCAATTATTCTTATTTGATTTCCAAACTTCCAACAAATGATACTACAAGTGTTATATTCCCAAATAATGAATATTCTACATAAGACATGCGAGTTTTCATCAAGTATTACGAATTAAAAGGGTCAAAATCCATAAAAATATCAAAACCCTAATATTTTCTTTAACTTAGTTCTTCCCATTATTTTCCCTGATTTTCTACTCCTAACTCAATGAAATTTCGTGGTTCAACCTCTACATATGAATTAGATTTCCCGAATACGTTTTTTACCTCTACAACATGCGAATTCGAGTCTCCCATACATCCTTTCTTTCACAAAAACTAGTCCTAATCAACCCTAGACTAATATCATTGAAGCATTAACTAAAATAGAGCAAGATAGATACTTGCTTGGGAATTCTTAGCTCAGATTTTTGGAAAAGATTGGTGCGGTTGTGATCCTCGTGGCGCGATCTACAATATGGCGGTGATGGCGGTGCAAACAGTGGAGTTCTTGGACTAGAACTCTTTGGAAAACTTTCCCTCTTCCTCTCCAATGGCCGTCTTTGGTTCTTGGTTATTCTAACCCTAGAAGACAACTCCTACCATCTGATATAACCTTAGAAAATTCGTGGGTTCCCATGACCAAAAATAGAAAATGTCTAAAACGCCATCCTGGGATGTTAATTAGGCCTAAAAACTCCTCAAGGCCCAAACTAAATCCCCGGGTACATTATTTTGACTATCTTGACCTTTCCGGACACTTTTACGTACTCAAAATGACCATACGAGTGACTTATAATTTATTCACTTTTAATAATTCAAATTTAATCTCGACACGACACAGGCGCGTCCCGATAAATTTCCAAAATTATCGAATTAGATTCTCGTGATAATTTTTACTAAATTCAATTACACATCTTACTTTACCCATAAAGTAACTTACCACAATATTCCAATAATTACTAATTCGCATCACGCTAGTAAGTATTTAAATGATTTCCGGATTAATATTAAATTAATATCTCTAATTAAATTTAATAAATCCCCAAAATTAAAAGTCGTAAAAATACGGGGTATTACACTGTCCAGAGCACGTGACATGTGGATAAGCTTGACCAGTGAGGAATCATTCTAGAAGATGGATAGCTGCCAAGTGATTAAGATGAGTGTCATAGCCTATTTGACCCAGACAATGGTTGATGCTTAATTGCAGACCTTTTTTACCTAGGCAACGGCTGGTGCTTGATTATATTGGGGTCGGGGTCCGCGACTGGTTTGAACCTAGGCAACAACCAATGCATGAAGGGGTGTCGCAGCCTGTTTGAGCCCAAACAGTGGCTGATTCTGACCATGGTTTGGCATATCTATTAAGTGTGTCTATCCGTGGCCTGTCTGTGCCCAGGAAGCAGCCTGTAATTGACGACATGGAGGCCAGGTGATAATATTAGGCATATCAATAAGCCCCCAAACCCTAGTTCTAGAGGTGTTCGCGGTCCGGTCCGGTTCGGTTTTGAGGTTTTTTTTGGATTGGACCGACTTAGTCGGTCCTCTAAAAAATGGACCAAGACCGGACCGATAATATCGATTAACCGACCCTAGTCGGTTTGGTTTTATATAGGGCCGGTCCGGTCTAACCCATCGGTTCTCACATGAATGATTTACATCATTTATAATAATAAAAATATACCTGACTCTATTTTTTTCCAAACATTAAAAACTAAAAACTTTTAAAATTTGCAATTGAAACAAACCTAGTATTGATTTAAACTATAATTTAAACTAATAAAATATTAAAATATATATTCTCACTACTTATTTATCTTATATATATACATATATATGCAAAAATATATTATTTTATATAAAGTCGGTCCGGGTCGGTCCTAACAGGGTTTTTTGAAACTGTAAACCATGGACCGGACCGACTAGGTCGGTCTGCCAAAACAATAAACCGAGACCGGATCGATTAAGAAAAAAGACCGAAAAAAATGAGTCGATTCAGCTCGGTTCGGTTCGGTCCGTCGGTGCAGTCGATTTTTTGAACACCCCTACCTAGTGCAAAGATGTGGCGAGTTGATGATGCGGCTGTATTGTACGACCTTGCTTCAGCTATCACGTATATTCTAAAATTGTCTTGGTATCATTGTTCATGTTTTATAAGTTGCCTAATAGTGTTGCGACCAAATGCTGCGGCCTATTACTTGTGACGCTTCAACTTCCAGCGCCCTCTTATATAAATGGTCGGAAATCGTGGCCTTCATTACGTTTTGCATTTTTTTGAGAGTAAATCGAAAGCGATACTCTGTCTCTTTCACCTTTGAGTTTTTCGGTGAGTTTCTAGTGGTGGTTCAAGGCGGAGCTAAGGCAGTTATTGGTGGTTGTTCTCTATAGGTTTCATATTTTTCCAGATGATAATCATTTTTGGTCTTTTATTCTTCCAAAATTTATTTTGTGTTTCTTGTAAACTATACTGTAAATCCCTGTTTTTCTGAATTCTTAATTTCGTAATAAAAAACCATGCTGCTTTCTCACATTATTGTAAGAATACAAAGGAGTTTGACTAAAAATGCTTACAGCAAATTCTTGATTTTTATATTTCGAACCCTTGCATATGCTAGGACTAGAACACTTCTAATCTGCTGCTTTACGTACATCCTCTGCTAGTAATTGGGTTTGGATGGATTTGGGAGTTGATATGGATTAGGATGGGTTTAGGCCAGATTCTTTATGGAGACTGGGGGTTTCTAGATATTTCTGGGTTAAATAATCACTTAGGCCCTATTTTGGATTTTGTTTTTGGCCAAGAACACCAAGAACATGTTCTTGGCGTTCTTGGCCCAAACCATAGGGATTTAGTTTTAGATCTTTCCAAATTACCAATTCGAACATCTTACCTATCTTGTTCCATGGTCGCGGCCTGATAGTGGATCAGCACTAGCTGTTGCCTCCAAGTTTCCTTTGGCTGCAGTCTTTAGAGTAGACAGTCTGCGTCTTTGAGATTAAACATCAATATGCTTTCTTATTGTATAGCTGCGACATTCACTCAGTCCTTGTCAAAACACCCCCATGGCCATAGTTTTTAGTTTTTGGACTGATTGGTTGTTTCCTTAAATTTCCCTTTGTTAGATCTTTTTTTATGTTTGCATCTTCCAGATTGACTGCAGCCTTTACTTTTCCTTTGAATGCAAAAATTTGACTTTGAATTTTTCTGCATCCTATTATTATATTATTGTTATCTTTGCGACCTCCAAGAGGCTTCTTTGATCGTAGTGGCTGTGACACCTAACTGCAGAGTCCTTCTTATTTTCAGGTCTTGCTGCGACCCTATGAGTTAGAACCCTTCAGATTTCCTGAACGACTTCTGGAAGACTCATTTTGGCATTCCTCCTACTATGATTCCCTCTATAAAGCCTTTGAAGGCTATTGGTCCATGTTTGCTTAAAGATTGCCCCAATTGCATCACCATTAATTCTGACTCTATGAACTCGTTTAACTGTAGGTATAGTAGTGGGGATGAAAATGTTATTGAGGAGGATACAAACTCCATAAGCAATCCTCATGCTAAATGGGTAGCCTTGGCAGTTGTCCCACCACATACCAAAAATACTCCAATCGAATCCTCGAGCTAAGATAAGGATAAAGATCCCTCGGCCCTAGAATACAAGTGTATTATGGATGAGGATTGGATCATCCAGGTTGCTGTGGTGTTTGAATTTCCTCAGTCTTCAATCTTCACACTCCCATATGTGGAACAAAGGTCATGTTCCGCAGTACCCAATGAGGTGATTTTTTTTCCTCTGCATGCCTTCCTCCTAGGGTTGTGGCTACTAATTCCTAGCCCAGTTACGAGAATTTTTAGTGAAATTAATTTGGCCCCAGCCTAGTTAGATCCAAATGGCTGGAGGGTCATTCTTACTGCCTTGGTGCTTTGGCAGAATAAATTTGGTAGGGACATTACTCCCATAGAGTTCTTCCACTTTTACAGGCCAACGGATAACTCCGTGCACCTTCCGTGGTATTATTATTTTGCTCTGCGGAACAATAAAGAGTATTTGTATACTGAGAGGCCTTCTAGTGTTAAAAAATGGAAGGGAAAATTTTTCTATGTCTCTGGGGAGAGTTGGGAAATCCATCCCCAAGAGGGTGAGAGAGAGAGAACGTATAGGATGCTGCGAACATGGGGGCCTCCTAATAAAAAAGGTGATTTATTTTGCTGGTCCAACTTTTTAACCTTTGCAAACTTTATTTTATCTTCCACGGCTTATACTGACCTTAACACTTGTTTGCAGTTCTTAACAATCTAGGGCTCAACAGCAAAGCCAAAAAGAGAGTTGAGGACACAACAGGCTTCAACAATAAAGTGAAAAAATTTAGTAAGTTGGTCACTTCTGCGTCAATTTAGGACCAAGATTATTTTACGAGTAAGCAAGTATCAAAGAAGATGATTGTGGAAGGTAATTCTCTATCTTAGGTGGAATATATTATTTATGATGACGTGACCAATATATAAAATGTTACAGCTTTTGTTCTAAACTTGTTTGATTGTTTTCAGGGGAAGTGATTGACCGTGAGCTTTTGTCTGCCCAACTCGCTGAAATGGATGAGGACTGATATGGAATAAATATTTCATATTTATCCCCTTAATTATGATCTTTTTATGATCTCGTGTATCATAATTAACTTGGATTTATCTCATATTTATGCTACTAACCCTCCTTTGTTAGTGTATCGTATTTTGTGTATCTCTCATGCATTTTGCACGTATTTCATGCAAGTTAGTGCGAGAGAATTTTCCAGCCTTAGTCTGGAGGTGGGGCCAACTGGAAAGTTGAAGAGCTTAAAGTCACAAGAATACTGAAAAAAATGGTACCTCAATCCGAGCTACAGTGAAGGCGTTACGTGAATTTGAAGTCAAAAATCCAAGAAAAATGACGCAGTCAAGGTCACCCAAATCGCATACCAAATCGGTTCGAAAGAAAACTGAATCGCCCAGAACCGGTTTGAATGACCTGAATGCAAAAGTACGATGTTTCATATTTTTAATTAGAGTTTGAGTTAGTTTAAAGTACTTGGCAAAAATGACCCATCGGGTTCATAATTATACATACTTAACTTTAGTTTAACCTAGTTTTTAGAGACATTTTGGAGGCAAGAAACCATAGAGTAAAGTTCTTCAATAATTCACCATATTCTTCCTTGTTTTGTGTGGATTTCATCAATACAAGTATTTTTCTCTTATTGCTTTCAAGTCTTCTCATTTTTTAGTTTATTACTGTTCACTTTCTTGTTGGAGATATTTTCTACATGTTTGATTGAAATTTTTACGTAACAATGATTCCATGAAACATAGATATCATGTTTAAGTGTAGTTACACCATGTCAGGCTATATTTATAAAGGGTTGGGCTACTTGAACCCAACCTAGGTATTACGGATGGATATAAAATTGAATAGAATTTAATGATTAATTTCGAGGTTTGAAATCTTGTTGGGACAATTATTGTAGGTCTTTTAATTCCATTTGCCCTAGGTAACCGGAATGTTTAAGAATATAATATGTGTTTCGATAATTTATCATTCACATTAAATATATTTTTGATTTGATATTGTAAGGAGTAAAATCCGCATATGTCCAATTCTTAGATAATATTTAATGTTTTTTTAATTATTAATTAAGTTTTTGAAAGTTTTATATCCAACGTAATTACCGGAAGTTCGAGGAAGTGTTCTCCAATCCCATTTTAGTTGTTCCTGCATGCATAGTTAGTTTACTTTCATTAATCAATTTATCATTAGTTGATAGAATTTTCCTCAACAATCATCTTTTCATTTTTTTATAGAGTCAAACGTAAGATTTTTTTCATCTTTCCTATATGTCGTCGTGTCTTACGTCCTATTCCTTGTGTTTGATACCCGATTTGTTCGGATTATTACTTATGCGATCGACTTACACTTGAGCCGATATAAGCACTTATTAAAGACACATATAAAGTTACGTCAAGTTTTTGGCGTCATTATCGGTGACTAGGTAGACTTTTAGGTTTGGTCGATTTAATCCAAAATTTGACTCTAATTCTTAAAAAGCCAAAAAATAAAATCAAAAAAATTCAGAAAAATAAAAGCATAAAAAATATGGCATATCTCAAATCCTTACATGCAAAATCCTCAATCCACTCCTACCCGCACTCACAAAAATCCTATAGTAGAGTACAACCCCAATAGTCTACACACACCTAACGTTCCTCAATTTTGGGTTCCACCTCCTACACCCCCAACTCCATAATGAGTCACACTTCTAGGATGTTGAGTGAGGATATCAAGTCAATTAGAGGGAAATCCATGTCGAAAAATGCTAGTTTTGGTACGGGTGAGTGTGAGTTTTCGTATCATCCCATAAGAGACCTCTTATACCCCGAGTGAAACGTCGCTCTGGGATGCATTCTACTTTCGTACAATGTGGGAAAATTTCATTTTCGAAATGGGATGATCCAGATTCTTCCCACGTTCCATGGTATGGATTCGGAAAAACTATACCTCCTTATCCGTGAGTTCTAAGAGGCATGCAAAACTTTTAACAATCAGACGTGCACTCAATACGTCATTCGCCTCAAACTTTTTCCTTTTTCTTTGAAGGATAAAGCCAAGACCTGGCTATAGTCTTTATCAACGAACTCAATTAGATCATGGAGGGATATGCAAGCCAAATTTCTTTTGATATTATTCCCCCAACATCGAAAGAATTCCATTAAAATTGAATTTCAAACATTTAAACAACAAGAAAACAAGCCATTTGATCAATATTATGAGCGCTTCAACGAGTTAGTCAACACATGCTCCCACCATGGTTTTGAGAAGTATCGTCTTATCTCTTTCTTCCCCCACAAGATAAATATATCTTCTAAACAGATCGTTGAGACAATGTGTGATGGAGAATTTTTTGGGTTAGATGCTAACAATTCAGAGCCCCATCTTAAGTATGTCGCCGAGACTACTCAAGCGTGGGATACATTCGATCCTAATGCCCAAACCCAGACTCGACAAACATCCACAGCTCCTTCTGCATGTGGAATCTATTATTTGGACAAATAAGTCGAGTTTCAACTTCGAATAAGACAACTTGAGAAAAAAGTGGAAGACGTCATTGAAACACAGGCAGGAGAAATACCCGGATCCACTTGAGCAATGAGAGAGAGGGTGTGTGAAATTTGTGACGCGGGACATTCAACAGAGGAATGACCGACGATACTAGCCTACAAAGTCATGCTTCAAGAGAAATTGGAAGCGGTGGGAGACTTTAAGGATAATTTGAATTCCCCTCGCGAAAATTCTTACAACCCTTAATGGAGGAACCATCCCAGTTTCAATTATTAGCAACCACACGCTGCAATGAATCCTAAGTAACAAGTTATCCCACCTCCACCTCCACCACCACCTCCGCATTTCCAACAAGCCCCACATATGCAAGCACGACCTCCAGCACCATATATCACCCTACCGTGACAAAATCTAGAGGATACTTTGAACCAATTTATGCAATCTCAATCGACAACAAATGCTAAAAATATTCGAATGTTTGTCTAAATCAATGCGGATATTTCCAAATTTCAAGCTTCCTTAAGTATCCAAGAGAAGGGAAAGATTCTAGCCCAAGGTCAAAGATCTCCCCAAGGTCAAAACTGTGTTAGATCTACTTCCAACGTAAATCAAGAGCAATGTAGTGCAGTTACCACTCTACGTAGTGGGAAAGTCTTTGACTAGTCACCTCCCCCACACGATGAGTAGAATGACAAGGATATTTCACCCAGCATGAAAGAAGCCGAAGATGTACCCTTGAGAAAGAGTGGTAATGACAACACAGTAGGGCCCGAGGTGGTTGTAAAACCTCCCATGGTTTCTCTATACCCTCAACGGTTAGTATCCCACTCCAAAGACACCTCATGTGATGATGTTTTAGACGTTCTTAAGCAAGTAAAGATTAATTTACCTTTTCACGAGACCATAAAGAAAATTCCCTCATATATTAAGTGTCTTAAAGACTTACTCATGGTGAAACATAGGCTAAAGGTAAAGAAAATGTGTTTTTAACATAAAACGTCAGTTCAGTACTGTTAAGCGACCTTCCACCAAAATTTAAAGATTTGGGTGCACCGAACATGTCGTGCATTATTGGGAAAAATCTAATTGAGAGAGTGATAATAGATTTAGGGGAGAGTATTAACATTCTCCCTTATTCCTTCTATAAGAAATTAGATTTGGGGGACCTTAAGACCACAAAGATGACTCTCCAACTCGCGGATCATTCTGTGAAGATACCTCGGGGGGTCGTTGAGGACGTGATCGTCCAAGTTGACACTTTCTACTTCCTAGTGGATTTTGTCATTTGGGATAAGGAGCCCTCCTCTTTACCTAGTAATCATGTTTCTGTGATCATTGGCCGCCCATTCTTACCTACGACTAATGCACTTATTTATAAACGCAATGGAAAAATTCAATTCACGTTCAAAAACATGACTCTCGAAACAAATATCTTCAATATCACCAAGACCGAGGGTGATGAGGGTGAATTATGAGAGACGTATCTTATGGAAGAGATAGTAGACGAGAGTAATCACACGAGAGAGCCATTGGGGGTATGCCTTGTTACATAAAGTGAGAGAGATAACCGGACATTAATCGAGAGGTGGGGGAGGTATGTTTAGTGACTGCTATTGAGAGCGAGAGTGAGCGCCTAGGCATGAGCAGGAAAGAGATTTTAGATGTGAGTGTGATACAGTATTCTGAGGATGAGAAAGAAAAGGAGTTAAGAGACATGAGCCTAGAAAATTTTAAGAAAGAATTTGGACCGGTGGATGAGAGCCTCACTGTCGAAGTCTAATCTCTATTGGACTCATTTAGTAGAAGAGAGGGAATTGAAAGATATGAGAGATGAATTCCTTCTTTGTGACCATTCAACCATGCCACTTGAATCCTCGGATGAAATAGAGGAGATGTCTCGAGTCTCGGGTGATTTAGAGCTCGACCCATGCATTATAGAAGTTAAGGGAGATCTAGGTTTATCATGTCCTTCCAATTTTCACCGAGATGTTCTCTCTAAGTCGAAAAAATATGTTGCTATTGGATTAGGCACCATGAGGATCTCACTCACTTCAGTCATCACGAGCCTCAAGGTGTCGCCCTGATTTATGGGGCTGGTCCCAACTTATTTCGACTATTAGTTTATGATGTGAATAAGAGAGAGACGAGGAGAGTATCGGACCCCGTACATGGGGTCGGATGAGTTTTAAGAGAGAGAGAGAGAGAGAGAGAGAGAGAGAGAGAGAGATGTCGTCTCACCCCCGACGTGTTTAGGGTGAATAGGTGTTGTATATTAGTGAGTTTAATTAATTTTAGGGTTGTTTAGTGGTTTGTATATGTTCCGAGTTAGGAAGGTTTTGAGCATTATGGGGGTTTTCATACACGGGAGCGCGCACACACATTTCGAGAGTGAGGTTACGGTATCTTGGGGTCCCGAAGAATTTAAGGAGTCTTAAGATGCATTAGAGAATGAGTGCTGGAACACTTAAAAAATGAAAAACTAGGGAAATTTTGGGTTTGATGTAGAACAGGTTAGTTGAACCGCATGTCAAACCGGTTTGCATGTGAACTGGTTCGGATGGCCCAATGCCAGATTCTCCCCCTATTGTGTTTTCCCACCAAATTTCTTCACTCTTTTTCCCTGTTCACATGTGATCCCACACCACCCGCCCCTCACATTAGCTCATGTGTTTGTGATGTGTTGTTGCTCCTTCTTTAGGTAGTTCTTTTATGCTTTATCATTTCATTATTGTCGGAACTATGTAAGTGCTCTACCTTTCCTTCTTGTACATATGTTGTGGTTTTAATGAAAAAAATTTCATTTTAATAATTTGTTTGTTTTATTTGTCACACTTATTATTTTTTCTTATTTAGCTTTTAATCATTTTAATTGAGGACAATGCAAAAGTCGCAGCGCGGGGGGGGGGGGGGGGGGGGTGACAAGTGCGTATTTTTAAAACACCTCACAAATTTTTTAAAAATGCCTAAACAAAATTTGAAAAAAGTCAAAAGTATTTTTCTTTAAAATAAATAAAAATTGGAATTTAAACTTTTCAAAAATATCACTAAATTTTTTTTTGAAGTCTCAATTTGTACCAAAGATGATAATTGAGCGAAAATTTAATGACTTAATGAATAAGTGTGTAGATTATTATTCCGGTGAGATTTCGAGCCTTTCATTTCTGTGAGACATTCGATTCAGTGTTTATATAACTTGTTGAAGATCTCTACTTCTTTGTTTTGATCGGTTAAGTGAAACGAGTGGAATGTTGTCTTGAAAAATGCGCTACAGATCTCTCTAAATTAAATTATTCTCAAGACGCACATGGTAAAATAATGAGTAATTTCGATAATGAAGTTAGGCTCTCGTTTGTTTATCCAAAAAAATAGCCATAAAAAGTTGTGAAAAATTATCCTTTTGCAAGCCATTTTGAGCCGAATAGATTTTTCTATTTTCGTTTGATAGCCCGAAAAACCTATTAGCCGGAATTGTTAAAATCAAAATGGCAAAATTAAGTCCAACAAGTGCACAAAAATGGGCAAGAAAAATAGAATAAGGCTCAACAAAAATAGCAAGAAAAGAAAATTGTGAAAAATAAAAAAAAATGGAAAAAGAAGAGAAAAAAATAGCAAAATCCCGAAAAAGCACTAATGGACATCATAAGAATATTTTTCAATTCCGAAATGCCCAACCATTCCCACTTTTTACCCAATACACCTTAAACTCGAAAAAGTCCTATCCGAATCCGAATAATGAAATTAATTACCGCGTGGAGAGATAAAATACGAAAAGATAACAGGAGAGATTAATTGGTTTGAATAAGAGGCAATGTTTCCCATTTTCCAATGACTATATTCTGATGAAGAGATCTTTTCACCATAAAAATTTCGTCTGAAAATTTTGTGTGTGTGAATTCCTATTCCATTATATTGACTCTTATAAATCACATACACCGAAAGAAATAACCACATTCCAAGTGATTCATTTGTGAGATTATCCCGTGAGAATTGAATCAAAACGAAATTTTAAAAAGTAACGTAATGATCAATCGATGGAAGTTAGCGGTTTAAATTTTGGCTTTGCACACACACACAACGAATTGAGACTATTGAATATGAATTTATGGTGACTATTTTTGGGGAATTTAAGTCGTAAAATTTTAAGTATTTTTATTTTTCTTTGAGCCGAAATTGAATTTTGTGGGAATATTCACTGCAAACCCTCACGTGATACCACTCGTCCTACTAGGGTAACCTAGGGGTTTAACGACTTATTGCATATGCTAAATGAAATCGCTTGCCCGCGAAAAAGGTAATTTATCCCTGTAAAGATTTTGAAGGGTATTTAACTCATACTCTTATTCTTTTACATTTCCTGGGATGCGCAACGTTCTTAGTTAGGTTGATTTGATAAGGCATAAATATTTCATATTTATCCCCTTAATTTCGGTCTTTTTATGATCCCATGCAATGTAATTAACTTGGATTTATCTCATATTTATGCTACTAACCCTATTAACCGAGTGTATTGTGTTTTTTGTATCTCTCATGTGTATTATAGGTATTTCATGCTTGTTAGTGCGAGAGAGAACTCGAAACAGTGAAATAAACCATGAAACGGGGAGTTGAAGGGATTTTTTGTAATTTTTCAGCCTTAGTCCGGAGGTGGGGCCAATTGGAAAGTTAAAAAGATTGAAGTCACAAGAACACTGGAAATAACAACACCTCAATCCGAGCTACGGTGAGGGAGTTATGCGAATTTGAAGTTAGAAATCCAAGGAAAATGATGCAGTCAATGTCACCCAAACCGCATACTAAACCGGTTCGCCCAGAACCGGTTTAGTTGACCTGAACACGAAAGTGCGATTTTTCATATTTTTAACTTGAGTTTGAGTTAGTTTAAAGGACTTGGCAAAAATGACCCATGGGGAGTTAGTTCATAATTAGACATACTTTAACTTTAGTTTAACCTAGTTTTTAGAGACATCTTGGAGGCAAGAAACCTTAGACCAAAGATCTTCAATAATTCACCATCTTCTTCCTTGTTGTATGTGGATTTCATCAATACAAGTATTTTTCTCTTATTGCTTTCAAGTTTGCTCATCTTTCTAGTTTATGATTGTTCACTTTCTTACTGGAGATCTTTTCTACATGTTTGATATCAATTTTTACGTAACAATGATTTCGTGCAACATAGATATTATGTTTAAGTGTAGTTACACCATGTCGGGTAAGATTTATAGAGGGTTGGGCTACATGAACCCAACCTAGGTATTACGGATGGATATAAAATTGAATAGAATTTAATGATTAATTTAGAGGTTGAAAATCTTGTTGGGGCAATTATTGTAGGTCTTTTAATTCCGTTTTTCCTAGGTAATCGGAATGTTTATGAATATAATATGATAATTTGTCATTCAAATTAAATATGTTTTTGATTTGATACTGTGAGGAGTAAAATCCACATATGTCCAATGCTTAGATAATATGTATTATTTCTTTGAATTATTAATTAAATTGTTGAAATTTTATATCTAACGTAATTACCGGAAGTTCAGGGAAGTGTACTCCAATCCCATTTTTCTCATATAGTTAAAAAGCAAAGTAGTTGTTCCCCCATGCATAGTAGTTTACTTTCATTAATTAATTTATCATTAGTTGATAGAACTTTTCCAAACAATCATCTTTTCATTCTTTTCTAGAGTCAAACTTAAGATTTTTTCATCTTTCCTATTCGTCGTCACGTCTTACGTCCTATTTCCTGTGTTTCATACCTGACTTGCTTGGATTATTACTTAAGCGACTGGTTTAAACTTGAGTCGATATAAGAACGCATTAGAGACACACATAAAGTCACGTCAAGAACACAGTTTTCCTTAATCAGGACCTTAAGAAGAAGGGAAAGAAGATTAAAAGAGAACCTAAGGAGACAGCTCCTAGGGCTGAACCGACTACTTCCAGGGTTGAAGAGGTCAATCCAGCTGAGAGGGATGCAACCAATACTGAAAATGCCATGACCCAGAATAAGGAGGATAGTAACACCAAAGTTGGCGATGACATAGCTCCTCAACTAGCTGCGACAGTTCTAATTTCCTCCGAGGACTTCCAAGGTGGGAACAACCCTATATATGTTTCCCATTAGGTCTCTCATCCTCCTCCTCCGCGAAATATTGTGGCGATCAATGCCAACTTGCCCACACCTCAAAGTAGGGCAAAAGTGGGGCCTGATGGTCGTCAGCGGCCTGAATTAAGGTAACCTAATCCCAATTCCTCTTGGGACACAACTGCTAGTGCAATTAGCAGAATGAGGAAAGTGGCAGCCAATATTGATCTTGATTGCCAAGTAGAAGAAGATCACGAGGACTTGGGGGAATATGCCTTTCATAGTCTATTGTGGGTATGTGTTTCATCTTTTTATTTTATGCTCAATTATTTCTTTACACTAACTTTCCTTTTAAATTTTGGCTGCAAATGTTGTTATATATCAGAGGGCTAAATATGAAGGCATATTTAAGCTGTATCGGGTTGCGGAGTCAGTTCATAAGATCAATTTGGAGACTGCATGGACCACATCATTTGAAACTGGAAAACAGTCTTCAGTCCTTGCACTCCAATTGGCGAAATTGGATTTGGAGGTTGCTACCAAAGCAAAGGAGGAGGTTGAATAAAATTTCACCAAGGCCGCGGAATCCATTACTATTGATGAGGCTAAGGCAAAAGAGGCTGCCAGGAAAACCTCATCCTTTGAATAAAAGTTTAACCTTATCAAAAGGACCGTGATCATGTTGCAACTCTAAAACAGAGAGATGAGGATCACGTTATGGAATTAAAACAAGCTGCAGACGATGCTGTGGTAGTTTACAAAAAATCAAACGAGTTCTATCTGACCAATAATATGACCTACTTCCACGGTGATAACGATGACTTTTTGTGTATGTCGTTGTTGAAAGCCAAGTTAGTCAAAACCTCAAATACCTACAAAATATAACAATCTAAAGTGGAGAGGTAAGTAAGGGTATCAATCCACTACTGTAATAGATGTAGTGGATCCCCGAATTGTAAACTCTTTTAAATTATATTTTCTTTTCTTGTTAATGAGATGCGGAAGCGTAAAATGTGATGGTTCAACTTAAACACACAAGTCTTAATAGCACTTAAATCAAGTTAATTCATCCAATAGAATTTGCCTAAGTCATATTTTTATTTAAAATAAATTAGGCCAAACCAATTTTAACAATTAAATTAATTGACTTGAATTAATTAACTACACATAACCTAAATTAAACACGTAGAGATTAAATTAAACCAATTATTATCTTTTTACCTAAGCATGTGTTCTGGGTGATTTTGCAAAAGATAAAATAAACAATTAATCCACTACGCCGCGATGTATGAGGAAAAACCCAAGACGGGAAACAACCTCGGACGGCCCTAGCCACCAATCCACTAGATATAGATTTACAAATACAAGATAGAAAGGCTTACAACACACGACTCGATCCCTCTCAAGCCCCGACGCTTCTTCTTGTAGATACCTCTTCCTAGCGGATAACCTTGGAACTCCACCGCGGTCTCGGAATCCACCGATCGGACTTTATATGGTCACCATCACCCGAGCAAGGAGCCTTTCTCCAAGTGGGCAATGTAGTAACAAAACTCTTCTCTTTTCTTTATGGGATGTAGAAGAAAACCCGAAACTTCTCTTTGAACGGATGAGATGAAAATTGTGCCAAACTCCAAGCAAGATATATAAGTATGGGAACTTGGAAGAAACTAATTTGGGTGTAAACTAGAGTGGTATAAGTTTTTCTCTTTGATAAAAACACACTCAAAACAAGAACATTTTCCTTAAACAATTTTGCTCTCAAAACTCTCTCTAAGAGATGAACTAGAATGGAAAAAGTTAAGTTGGAAAATGTTATTCCCGCACATAATAAAGTCTGAAAAAGTTGGTTAAGAACCAAGTGGGGAAGTGGGTGAAAAACTGTCAAAAACTGTTCCCGCCTGGCATTTCGTTCGAACGACATTTCGTTCGAACGAAGTCTCGTTCGAACGAGACTTCTAACGAAGTTCCAGATTGAACTTGTTAGAAATCTCGTTGGATATCTCGTTCGAACATAAGGTTCGTTCGAACGACATATCGAACGACATTTCAAAGGCCTATACTGGGAACTCGTTGGCAAATTCGTTCGAACAACATCTGGTTCGAAGGAAAAACTCGTTCGAACGACATATCGAACGATCTTCCAGAAAGTTCATAAATTTTGATTTTAGCCCAGAAACTTTATATACTTTATTTTAAAGTTTGATAAAATCTTTCTGAAATTAAAACATCAGTTTTATATAAACCTAACACCCAATAAAACTTGTTCCAAGCTCCTATATATATATAATATTGCATTCATACCTTGGGAGCATGGAACCATAGTTGATGACGTAGAAACGAGGCACATAAACCGGCATATTGATGAAGCTTTATACTCTATGCCGCTACGTCTTCAACAAACACTTCATAGGCCTGAGAATATTACAATTAAATACAATCATATGAATAAATGTTTTTGTCCGGAATTGAGCCAAAACTATATATGGACTCAATTGGAAATTTGTGTCCTTACAACTACCAAGGGGGTAAGCTAGAGACAAATTCAATTGTAATTCAATTTTTTATTTTCTTTTTGGGCTTTTTACTTTTTCTACTTTTTTTTAGCTTTTTCAAATATTAAAACAAATGGGTGAATTGATGATTTGAACTAAACTAAACTAAATTAAATGTGAGATAAAAACAACTAACTAGAAAATTACTAAAATGAATAATAAAGTCTAAACTAAAAATAAGAGATAAATGAGGTAAATAATTGTGAGAACAATCAAGGAATGGGATTACACCACAAATTTTAGTTATTCTAATTAATTAATTTAATTATTTGAATTCTTCCAAGTTAATATCAAAATTACAAACCAACTCTCGTTGCAAGTGTAATTATAATAGTAATCTTTTAAAATGTTAAGTTTAACACCCCACAACTCTAGAAAAATAGATCCACACTCTTTTTAATTAATCACCCGCTAGGATCGATCAATTAAAATTTATGTCAATCTTAGAAAATAAATTTAGAGTTGAAATTCAAGTAATAATACCCCACTTAAGAAACCCCTATCTCTAGTTCGAATCTAAAATGGGTATTATCACTAGAATTTCGATTTTCTCTCGAAAATCATTTACCCTCTCTCGAGGCGTAAATCTAAGGGTGAGGGATCAAAATTAACATTCAAATGGACTTTCCAAGTAATTAAACTAATTAAAATAAAATAACATCAAATAAGGGTTTTACCCCACCCCTTGAAAGGGGATTTATCCTAACATGATATTAAACATGAAAAATTAATAATCAAGGCTACTAAAATAAAATAGATGGGAATAAAACAAGCAAATCAAATCTCTTTGAGAAAGTTGAGTTATACTCTTCCAAATTGAAGCATACAATCCCTCCAATTGAGCATCCAAATGATTTGAAATTAAATATTCACTCAATTAACTCTCTTACAATATTTAATCTCACAAATATCTAACAAAAAAATAAAAAGAATAAAATAAAACTATTTACAAATGGTATTTTTCTTTACAATTCTCACTCTAGAATTTTCCTATCTAAAAGCTCTCTTCTCATATGGGGTCTTCATTTTCATTTATAGTAGGGACATGGAGCATGGGGACAAGGGGTATATTGGGTAAATGGCTAGGGGGTGCATGTGGATATGGTGTGAGGTGTGGGGATAAGTGGGAATAAAAAATCTAATTTGTTACAAGGGAATTTTGGGTATTGGATAAAATAGGTAGGTGGGGGGTAATTGGGTAAAAGTTTAAATTGGAAGGGCGGTAAAAGAGGTTTAATAGGCAGGTGGGGTTTAATGAGTTTATTGTCTTTGGTTTTGGCTTTTATTTTTAGCTTATGCAGGTAGAAATCGTGGCTTTGGTTTGGGAATAAAGGTAAATGGGAAATGGGTCTTTGGTGGAGCAAGTGGCCAAGGTGGTTGAGATGGTTGATGCCGGGTTAGGAGGGAGTAGACGACGGGGTTGGGGCAGCCGGTTTTCGGATCAGTCGGATGGAGATAGGGACGTTTGGAGGGGCGAGGTGGTATGGTTTGGGGCAGAGGCAGGGGTTGAACACCGGCGGAGGTTGGGTATGGGTTTTGCGGCAGCTGGCCGGAGATGTCGCCGGGGCAGGGGCGCTGGTGGGCGCGGGTTAAGGGGTGGTAGGTGGCAACCGGGTTTGGAAGATTAGAGAATGAGGAGAGAGAGAGAGATTGTTTATGGCTTATGGAGTTTGGAGAGAGGAGAGAGTGAATGTTGGGGAAGAAGATGGGATGGGTTGTGATAAGGTGTAGTGGAGGTGTAGGGGGATAAGGGTGAGGCTTAAGGATTTGTTGGTGTGTATGTGAATGTGTATGGGATTTGTGTGTGTGTGTCATTTGTACACCTAAAAAAAATAAAATAAAACTAATAAAATTAAAAATTAAATTTCTATTCTAAAAATTAAATAAAGACTCAATAAACATAAAAATAAAAAGAAATGAAAAGAAAAATAAAAAAATGTAAATCTATTAAACTTAAAAACTAAAGTCCTAATCAAATCTAATAAATCTAAAAAAATGAAATCCTAAAAAAAACTAAATATAATAAAATAAAACTAATAACTAGTAAAAAAAAATAAAGATAAAATAAAAATACACTAAAAAAAATAAAATAGAAAAATAGATAATAGAACCTAAAAAATAAAATAAATCTAAAATAAATCCTAAAAATAAAAAATGACTCAAACTAAAAATCTAAAAAATATTAAAAAGACACAAACAAAACACACACGGGCTTGGGGTAGGTTTAGGCTCGGGTCAGGTTACTTGGTTGGGTATTTACTCCATTTTAACTGCAAATTGCTTAGAAATATAACTTTTGACACCGCAACTGCAATTAAGCCAGCATATTGAACAATTAAGCGTATAAGACCCAAATTGCCAAGAATTAGCAGCTAAAATACGTCTATTCGGAGTATAAAATATACAGTTTTGAGTGCTTATCACACGACCTCCAGGAATTTAGGCATAGGGTGGTGAAAAAATTTTCTAAATCAAGAGAGCAAATCATGTCCTGAAAGCTAAGTGATGTTGAGCACGCTGAGTGCGTGGCAGACCTAAAGACTCTGACAGAAGAGAGGGCTAAGAAACAACAAGAAGATACGGTTACAACAGACAATGATGGAACTGAGACCAAGGTAGACGATAAAGCTGAGGATGAGGAAGATGATGCAGCCTCATAGCTGACCATGTTGGTCTTTGTAATCTTGTACTATTTGATATGTTGATGTCTGAATTTTATACAGGGCTGCAGCCATTTCTGCAAGGTTGCGGCCCATAATCACCATTTTGTAACTTCACCGGCTTTGAATATTTAACTTGCCTGCATACCCATTTTTTCTCTTCATTTTGAGTACTTTGAATGCCTGAATGTCTTTTTACTTTTCTCTCTTTTGCAAGAACTTCTTTAGGATGTCTCTATTTTTTAGTAATAAGGTATGTAATTGGTGGTAGGCTGTAACTTCATGGATCTTAAAAACGATTATGGCCTAAGAGGATGCAGTGCTTAGCATTAGTTTTCTTTATAATGCTGCAAACTTTGATGAATGCCATATATATATATATAATCTTGAACTAGATGCATCCACATTTGTAAAGTTGCGGCGTCTTTCATTTGAACTGTACTACACTTGAATACTTGAATGTTTGAAAGTGAACTTCTTTGCAACTAAAATTGACATGGGCCTTGCACTCTAATGTTGGGTTACAGCTGTATGGCTCCTTGTTGAAAATTGGTTGCGGCACCTAAACTTGCCCAATTTGAACCGATTAAAATTTTTGCTGCAGAACTGTTTAGTGAATTGAGGAATAACTTTCTTTGCTGCAGCCATTTAGGTATTTGGCTTCACTTATTTAATTCCCGCAACTTCTCTTTATCCAATGATGCTGGTTTGAATTTTTTTGAACTTTAGATGTTGGTTGCAGCTCATCATAGGTGGCGGCAATACCTTTAAACCTATCTTGTCCAATTGAAAACTTTCTTGCGGAAATACTGGAATGGAAAATTAAGTCCTTATCCCTTTTTCAATATTATTGTAGCACCTTCCTTATTTGTTATTTTTGCAGACTTTATTAGAGAGTATAGCAGTGATTTTTTGATAGTGGCCAATTGGGAATCATCTTCTATTAGACATATGTCCTTGGCACAAGTTCCTTATCCATCTGTCGTTTTCTCTTTTCTTGAGGAACTATCAAGCCTCCCTAGTTTGGTTTTGTTATCAAGCCACCTAAAGCTATAATCAGATATATATCAAGCCATCTCTGGCTAGGTAATTTGAGCCCCTACGGCTAAATGAAGCATCCCAAAGGCTAAGAATGGGCATTATAAGCCCCCGTGGCTAATTAAAGCATCATGAAAGCTGAAAACGGGCATTATAATCCCCGTGGCTAATTGAAGCCCCCTGGAAGCTAAGAATGGGCATTATAAGCCCCCGTGGCTAATTGAAGCATCATGAATCTTCAAATGCTTTTGTAAATGAGTGATATTATCTTTCGGGATAATTTCTCATTTAAGCTTATGTTTAAAATATGACTCGAATATTTTCCTGCAAAACCGCTTACAATTTCTAGACTCCCTGAAGAAACTATTTATATAGACAATCCTTGCTATTCAGAACTCCAGTACGATAGTGACGGAAGAAGCTTGAGAAGTAGCAGTAGCCCTGAAACTTCTACACTTAGACTTCCAGACTAATTAGGCTTTAAAATAAGCTTAAAAGACCTTAGAAATCATTGGGGTAGAAATTTATATTCCCAGAAACCTTAGAAAGAAAAGGTGGTCACTAGGCGGTCCATAAAAGAAAAATGCGGTCCTAAAACTCATTTGGACGGTAGTTAATCCCCATTATATCCGCATAGAAAAATCCGCATAAGAGCCAGTCTCTCTCTCTCTCTCTCTCTATCTATATATATGTATATATATATATATATATATATAATAAGTTAGGGAAGTTGTTGAATTATGTACACATTTTAACGGTCCAGATGTGTTCCACATGCTTACACATTTTACAAAATGGATGGTTGAGATCATCTCCTTCCATTTACATGTAACAACCCTCGATTTTGGGAGGCTCATTTTATACTAATTTTACTGCATAAGGTAATTATATAAAATGTGGGGACTGGAGTAAGTATTAATTTAATGAATTGAAAGTTAATATTTAGTAGATTGATGCATATTTACTGTATGTGAAAGTAAATAACATCAGGGTGCATGTCTGTAGTGTCATGTATTTTATATGGCCTTTTAGTTTAAATGATTTTGGAACTCAAAATAATTTATAAATTTCCGGATGCCAGTTTAGAGGGTGTAGTTAGTCTCGGAAGGTGCGAGACAGTCAAAATAAGTGCCATATTGTATTTTTGTGTTTCGGGCACTTTTACCTGGTTTTAGCTTATTTGCGTATTTGCGAGTCATTTTAATGTGGTATTAACCACTTAAGTTGGGAGAATTATGTTAAGCCACGATTTTAGTCTTCTAAATCCCTTATTTTTCCCATTTTATGTCTTGAACTTAGAGAGAAAGGAGAGAAAGAAAGAAGAAGAGAGAAATGGAGAAATGAGAGAGAGATTGAAGATGGAGGATTTGGGATTGCTTCTTCCCCAAATAAATCTGAGATACCAACCCTAAGGCAAGTTTTCTACTTGCTAATATGTGATTTAAGATGCATAAATTGTATGATAATTGTGTATTTCCATTTATGGTTTAAATGTAGAATTTGTGGGATTTAAACCCTAGTCTTGATTTATGTTGAAGAAATTGTGGGTTTTGATGGTTAATAATCATGTAGATTAGTTTGGGGTAGATTTTTGTTGTTGGTTGTGTATGAAAAGGAAGAGATTTGGAGTTTGGAGGATTTAGGGTTCATAACCCTTCGTAGCCATTTTTGGCAATTTTGCAGGTCCGAATCGATTCGGCCCTTAGGGCGAATCGATTCGCTAAGGGGAAATTGGCAGGTCTGCATAACCCGAATCGATTCGGTATTGAGGCCGAATCGATTCGGTCAATTGCAGAAGGTTGGTTTAGTTGTCCGAACCGATTCGCTTTCTTGGCGAATCGATTCGCTAGGGCGAATCGATTCGTTTTCCTGCTGTTTTTGAGTTAATTTTATAACTCAATTTTTATCCTTTTCTTTAAATATAGGGACTAGGAACCTCCTTGAATGAAGTAAACTTAGAGTCCTAGAGTGTGAGATGAGTTAGATGTCTACCCTACATTAGGAATGGGTTACGTGGGGATTTTTCCGGGGTTAGGCCTATAAATGGTAAGGCATTCTTTCTTCTAGTTAATCATTATGAAAACTAGGAGATGTAGTGTTATGTTCGGGAGATCTTAGGAGCTTAATTAAGCTATCCGAGTTTTGAGGGGTTTATATTAACACCCCAAAAGAATGTTGGGAGACTTCAAAAGTTCGTTTGAACTATGTTAACCTTGGTGGTTCGTAATAACGCCAAAAAGGCGAGTTTGGAGAATGAATTTAAAGTCATTTCTTTCCTTTGAAAGATGATAACCTTGGGGTTCTAAAATAACATCCTAAATGCTTGGAGATGATGAAGAGTTTATTTACTCCTTTTGAGGTTGTAGTAATGATACAATTTATTGTATGGCTCCGGATGATAAGTTCTATCTGTTACTAGAAATAAATAGTAATGGTTTCGAATAAAATAAAAAACATGGAAATGAAATGGAAATGGTGATTATTTTTGGTAAATGATAATTTACTTAATCATGAGACCGGTAATTAATGATTTACTTGATTTTTGAAAATGATTAAAATGGATGTTACACACCCCTCTAAATACCATCTTAAGGGAAGTCCGCACGAGAGGTGAAGCCCCCTGGCTAATGAATGCAGGGTGGATATAGTCCTAGGCCATGGGAGCGCTTATTGTGTATATTTTCTGCGATGGGTAGGAGATTCCGGGTGTGGTCTTGACTACCCCGCAGGCTCATGGACGCTTCCCGACGTCTTGCGATATAGGTGCCCAGGTTGTCTAATGATAGGCCCTGGAAGATGATGGTCATTTAGGGACGCGCCCAGTGGGGAAACCCGGACGGGCGGTCTTAGAATATGTTATATGTATATAATTATAACAGTTCATAATCAAGTGGGACTTGATGTATTTGTTATGCCATATAGAGCATGATGGAGTGCCATGAAGAGCACATATAAATGCCACAAAGAGCATTTGAAAATGATTATTTTCCTGATAAGGAAAGAATTTTTACAAAAGGTAAAATTGAGATATAATTGCCTTGAAGAGCAAAAGATTTTGATTATATATATATTTCCTGCTAAGGAAAGGATATATAAAATAACGGGCACATTTGATGAAGTTCTTAGTTTAATGCTTCTTATTTTTATTCCTGCTTAGCTTATGTTTTAAATTGCATAGGTAGCTTCTTATTTCTCTTTCTTCATGATTTATATTGCATAACTGTCATACTCTTTATTCATCTGGTAATCATATAGAACCGGGCCCTGACCGGTTGCATTTCCTGTTGCATATTCTTCTTGTCTCTGCTCAGGTACTCCGCCGCAAGGATGCCTGATTTGAATTCCTATTCCGACGCTTTCGACGAGCCGTGATGCATTGCGGGTGTTACGGGATACATTTGGTATAGACGTTTTATTTTCTATTCTAGTTAAGATCAAGTCTTTTATTCGGGCAAGAGGCCCAAGCTTTTGTATATGTCTAATGAAATGTGATAAGTAACTTATCGTACTTGTGTATTCTGGTGTATCAGTTTAGTGACCGGTTACATCTTCGGTCTTTTTATGGTATTCTTGTTATATTATTTATTTACGTCTTGGGGTTTCCCTTATCTTTCAGGAATTGGGTTGTTTGTTTTCATTTATTTACTTTCAAATCAAATTTTTTGGCGACCCGTTTTCTGAAATATTGGGTGGTTATCCTGGATACTCTATATTTTTATTATGATGCTGAGAATGATTCCATCCATGATTCCGTTATATTGGAGTATTGGGCTGGCCACCCCTTATTTTGGTGAGCGGGTTGTCACAGATGGTATCAGAGCATCAGGTTCTAGAGTCCTTAGGAATCTGTGTGGACGCCTTAAGTTTTCAGCGTTGCTCTTGATTTGATGTAAAGCCTTAGGATTAAGATCGTTGATTTTCTCTTGTGAGATTTCGTCCTTCTACCATGAGGTAGAATCTATAAATCTTTTGCGTATTCGTGTGAGAATAATAGGTCGATAGAAGAAGGGCATTATGGGAAGGTGTGTGGAGAACTGTAAGTTGTGGTCGGGGAGGGGGACCGCTTTAGAGGTCGCTCCCTTCTTGTAGCATTTTCTTGTCTCGCTATTACGACTGCACATTTCGATTGATGTAGTTTCCCAAGTACCGCTAGAAGTAGGAAGTGGTACTAAACTTGATAATTGACGCGATGTTATATTGAAATGGAGAAGTGCCCTGTAGCAGTATGGAGGGAAAATCCTTCACCCATAGAAGAAGTGTTGAGGTGGTGAAAATGTGGTCACTATATTCGTGGGTGCCAGAAGTTTGGCCCATAGAGGAGCCCGGTGGGTACTTGCAATGGCGAGTTTCTCTGGGATAACTGGACTGAGGAAGAGGAGGCCAAGAGCGTGTCCTCTTTTACTGAGAAAGTAAGAGGGACTGCATGGGCAATTATTGTCAGCCAGAGTCGGAATAACGTCTATGATGTGGAGTGTAGAACCACTCATTTTAAACTTCGTTGAGTGGAGAGCAAGAGCAAGAGTAAATTGCCTGGTTGGGGAGTTGGTGGAGATAATGTTGGTATGTGTAAGGCTCGAATATGGAGTCTGAGAACCATTAGTATTGACTCGGAGTGCTTGGCACGAACTGTGGTGGGGAATTCTACCTTATAGGTGGGTAGTGTATATTCCTTAGGATAAGATTTAGTAGCATTGTGACTACGATAGACTCGGGTGTGTATATTGAGCTTGTAGTAATATTTACACTATTATAGAAGAGTAATTGTATGACTTCCATGGTATGGAATTTCTGTCTTTTCTTCACTCGATTATGAAGCGAGTGATGATATTTTCATGTATATGTGTCATATGCGTTACTTGGTTTGGGTGTTCTATTGTTTACTTGCATTGTGTGTGGATGCTATGACTTATCTCCACGACCAACAAAGTTAAGTGGTAATGCATAGGAGGGGTTCCTTGTTTGGATTCCGCTTTTGCGGGACGCTCCACGCGTGAACCTTAACGACGTTGGAAGTGGAGAGATGCCATATTTCATTTCTCTTATTTCATATATAGAATGCTAAGGTTAAGTCTAGAAGTAGAATCTTATTAGGAGAATCGTAAATTAGAATTGTGCCGATCCCGATCATGTGTCTTAGACCGTCATATCTCGAGGACCGACGATGCGAGGTAGTAGTGTAACGGGAGGGTTCCTTGTCTGGATTTCGCTTCGGCGAGACGTCCCACGCATGAACCCGAGCAAATGTCGGAAGTTGAGTAAGGTCTTGGGCACTAGGGATATATTTAGTATTATATGCTTACGATTTCGGTAGGATATATATAAATAGACCTTAGGATTTTTAGGATGTAAGACCTTGAGGGTAGGTGGTGTTAGTTTAGGAAAGCGTTAGGGAGTTGACCACGAATAAGTCGTGGGTTAGCTCTAAAAAGGGATTGGATCCCTTAGGAACGAGATTTATGGGGTCTCGAGAGGTTTGGTAGGTTTGGTCGAAGGAGATGAGGCATTTCTTATAAATAAGGTTACGTTGGTAACTTCATTTTCGGGGAGTTAATAAGTACGGGTGGATCTTCACTCCTGAGCCATGATTGTAAGCTCGAGAGTGAGTTTAATGAGTAAGTTCTGCCAGGATTGGGGAGTAATAATACTAGGGCATAGACTCACTGTTTATGCGTCGCACAAGCTTAAACTTTTGGAAAGTGATATCCCGCGCTTGAATTAAGATTCATCGTGGTAGTGATCACCTTAAACAGATAAGGCACTATTTCTTGGGCAGGAAATTTGGTCTTTCTCGTAGGCAACAAGTTGTTGCAATATGTTGTGGGAGGAATCGAGTTGGTGCTCGGAGTTCAGAAGAACTAGTGATTGGATATTTTCTCATTCGCTAAGGAAATGCGATTGGGGTAGTGGACGTGTCGAGTGGAGAACTCGTCAGAGATGATGGTAATGGCATGGAAGGCCAAGTAGAGCGAGTGTGACTCAGAAGACTCTATAGCAAGAGCATTTCGATTTGTGATTTACAATTTCACCTACTCGTGCGAAGAAGAGTAGTGGTGGAACGAAGAAGGGTATTCATAGACGGTGGCATTGAACTACCGGCATCGAACTGGTCATGATCTCAATTGAGAGAATTGGTGACCGTCGACCCAATCGTTGCTTTTCCGCCCATTATGGACGGACTACATGTAGAAGAGTACACTCCATTCTCGATGGGGAATGGTAGAACCGTGGGAGGTGCCTATTATAATAGGGTGAACCGAGACTAGATATTCGTGTCGAAGGTTTGGCAAAAGCTTCCGCGAAGTAATGGGAACCGTATGGAAATGGCGTATATCCTACCACCCTAAAGTGGATGGATGAAAGGGAGAAAATTTACTTATGCCGAAAGGCATATTACGAACGTGCGCCTTAGTGTACATAGTAGATGGAGGCAGTAATGATATGGATGGAGGTTTCCGTGCAACCATAAAGTTTTGGAGTGGTCTTATGGATTATTTCCTAAGACATGGTACCGTGTGTGGCCTAGCGTGGTCAGTTGAGAAATTCGTATACTCGTTGGATGGAACCAATGGGTAATATGTTCCTTAGACTTGGAATGGTCTCAGAACATTTCTTTAGAGATTTGGCTTTTAAGCCATACGCCTTGATGAGATACGTCGATGCGGGGGATAGCTGAGTAGCGTTGAGGCTAAGCCACTTAGAGTTGGTGTGGGTGCCCCGAGGTGATGTAACATAACTTTGAAGATTTGGCAAATTGTGCCGAGTCATGTGGACATCATGTTCCTCCATAAGAAGCCAGAATCGATAGTTAGTGAAGAGCGCCTTGTGCCACTAAGAGAACAAGAGGATTGACTGAGATCGACAGGGTCGACCTTAGTCTCAGTCCATTTGGGACGTTGCAATAACGAGGAGTTTGTTCAGGATAGTAGAATCCTAGTTTAGAGTAGTATACCCTTATCAGATTTGGGTATGCCCGAATTTTGGGGGCAAAATTCCCTCTTAAGGGGGGGAGTATGTAACAACCCTCGATTTTGGGAGGCTCATTTTATACTAATTTTACCGCATAAGGTAATTATATAAAATGTGGGGACTGGAGTAAGTATTAATTTAATGAATTGAAAGTTAATATTTACTAGATTGATGCATATTTACTGTATGTGAAAGTAAATAACATCAGGGTGCATGTCTGTAGTGTCATGTATTTTATATGGCCTTTTAGTTTAAATGATTTTGGAACTCAAAATAATTTATAAATTTCCGGATGCCAGTTTAGAGGGTGTAGTTAGTCTCGGAAGGTGCGAGACAGTCAAAATAAGTGCCATATTGTATTTTTGTGTTTCGGGCACTTTTACCTGGTTTTAGCTTATTTGCGTATTTGCGAGTCATTTTAATGTGGTATTAACCACTTAAGTTGGGAGAATTATGTTAAGCCACGATTTTAGTCTTCTAAATCCCTTATTTTTCCCATTTTATGTCTTGAACTTAGAGAGAAAGGAGAGAAAGAAAGAAGAAGAGAGAAATGGAGAAATGAGAGAGAGATTGAAGATGGAGGATTTGGGATTGCTTCTTCCCCAAATAAATCTGAGATACCAACCCTAAGGCAAGTTTTCTACTTGCTAATATGTGATTTAAGATGCATAAATTGTATGATAATTGTGTATTTCCATTTATGGTTTAAATGTAGAATTTGTGGGATTTAAACCCTAGTCTTGATTTATGTTGAAGAAATTGTGGGTTTTGATGGTTAATAATCATGTAGATTAGTTTGGGGTAGATTTTTGTTGTTGGTTGTGTATGAAAAGGAAGAGATTTGGGGTTTGGAGGATTTAGGGTTCATAACCCTTCGTAGCCATTTTTGGCAATTTTGCAGGTCCGAATCGATTCGGCCCTTAGGGCGAATCGATTCGCTAAGGGGAAATTGGCAGGTCTGCATAACCCGAATCGATTCGGTATTGAGGCCGAATCGATTCGGTCAATTGCAGAAGGTTGGTTTAGTTGTCCGAACCGATTCTCTTTCTTGGCGAATCGATTCGCTAGGGCGAATCGATTCGTTTTCCTGCTGTTTTTGAGTTAATTTTATAACTCAATTTTTATCCTTTTCTTTAAATATAGGGACTAGGAACCTCCTTGAATGAAGTAAACTTAGAGTCCTAGAGTGTGAGATGAGTTAGATGTCTACCCTACATTAGGAATGGGTTACGTGGGGATTTTTCCGGGGTTAGGCCTATAAATGGTAAGGCATTCTTTCTTCTAGTTAATCATTATGAAAACTAGGAGATGTAGTGTTATGTTCGGGAGATCTTAGGAGCTTAATTAAGCTATCCGAGTTTTGAGGGGTTTATATTAACACCCCAAAAGAATGTTGGGAGACTTCAAAAGTTCGTTTGAACTATGTTAACCTTGGTGGTTCGTAATAACGCCAAAAAGGCGAGTTTGGAGAATGAATTTAAAGTCATTTCTTTCCTTTGAAAGATGATAACCTTGGGGTTCTAAAATAACATCCTAAATGCTTGGAGATGATGAAGAGTTTATTTACTCCTTTTGAGGTTGTAGTAATGATACAATTTATTGTATGGCTCCGGATGATAAGTTCTATCTGTTACTAGAAATAAATAGTAATGGTTTCGAATAAAATGAAACATGGAAATGAAATGGAAATGGTGATTATTTTTGGTAAATGATAATTTACTTAATCATGAGACCGGTAATTAATGATTTACTTGATTTTTGAAAATGATTAAAATGGATGTTACACACCCCTCTAAATACCATCTTAAGGGAAGTCCGCACGAGGGTGAAGCCCCCTGGCTAATGAATGCAGGGTGGATATAGTCCTAGGCCATGGGAGCGCTTATTGTGTATATTTTCTGCGATGGGTAGGAGATTCCGGGTGTGGTCTTGACTACCCCGCAGGCTCATGGCCGCTTCCCGACGTCTTGCGATATAGGTGCCCAGGTTGTCTAATGATAGGCCCTGGAAGATGATGGTCATTTAGGGACGCGCCCAGTGGGGAAACCCGGACGGGCGGTCTTAGAATATGTTATATGTATATAATTATAACAGTTCATAATCAAGTGGGACTTGATGTATTTGTTATGCCATATAGAGCATGATGGAGTGCCATGAAGAGCACATATAAATGCCACAAAGAGCATTTGAAAATGATTATTTTCCTGATAAGGAAAGAATTTTTACAAAAGGTAAAATTGAGATATAATTGCCTTGAAGAGCAAAAGATTTTGATTATATATATATTTCCTGCTAAGGAAAGGATATATAAAATAACGGGCACATTTGATGAAGTTCTTAGTTTAATGCTTCTTATTTTTATTCCTGCTTAGCTTATGTTTTAAATTGCATAGGTAGCTTCTTATTTCTCTTTCTTCATGATTTATATTGCATAACTGTCATACTCTTTATTCATCTGGTAATCATATAGAACCGGGCCCTGACCGGTTGCATTTCCTGTTGCATATTCTTCTTGTCTCTGCTCAGGTACTCCGCCGCAAGGATGCCTGATTTGAATTCCTATTCCGACGCTTTCGACGAGCCGTGATGCATTGCGGGTGTTACGGGATACATTTGGTATAGACGTTTTCTTTTCTATTCTAGTTAAGATCAAGTCTTTTATTCGGGCAAGAGGCCCAAGCTTTTGTATATGTCTAATGAAATGTGATAAGTAACTTATCGTACTTGTGTATTCTGGTGTATCAGTTTAGTGACCGGTTACATCTTCGGTCTTTTTATGGTATTCTTGTTATATTATTTATTTACGTCTTGGGGTTTCCCTTATCTTTCAGGAATTGGGTTGTTTGTTTTCATTTATTTACTTTCAAATCAAAAATTTTGGCGACCCGTTTTCTGAAATATTGGGTGGTTATCCTGGATACTCTATATTTTTATTATGATGCTGAGAATGATTCCATCCATGATTCCGTTATATTGGAGTATTGGGCTGGCCACCCCTTATTTTGGTGAGCGGGTTGTCACATTACATTTCAAAATTTTCACTTTTTGTTTCCCCCGATGTTCTAAAGCTTTTCTCTCACCACAAACACTATCTCCTCCATCCTACCCTCACAAACCCTCTCACCTGCTCACGTATAACCTTCAATCATCTCCCATCCGCACAAACCCTCTCACCTCACTCCCATTTCCTCTCATCTTTAACCTTCGATCCTTTGTTTTTATCTTTATCGATACTCCCATGTCAAACATTTATTTTTCTCTTCTTTTTTCTGCAGGTTATTTCGCAAACAGCTTGGTATGTGGATTGTTGGTAACCATTTTGTAAATTTTGAGATTTGATTCTAGGGTTTTGGGTATTATTGAGATATTTTAGGCTTCTACACTGGATATTCCGATTTGCTTTATTAAAATTTGATTTGAAATTTTGGGGGATGGGGTTTGAATTAGTTGTTTTAGGTGTTCCAACTATGTGTTACTTACTAATTTTATGTTTTTTTAATGTAGGTACATACCTCTGATCTCTCTGCCTCTCGAGTATAGTATACCTCTCTCTCTCTCTCTCTCTCTCTCTCTCTCTCTCTCCTTTTTCATGTTAATAAATTGGAGTTGTTTTTATAATTTTCAATGTCTTTAAGTTAACCTTATTCAAACACAATTAATTTGTGTGTTTAATTTGATATCTCAATTTTTTCTGGGTATGGATTTTGGACAACGACGACAATGTTTGAGGTAATTTTAAGGGTTTCAAATCTATATATTTCGTTGTGGCACTTTAATTGTTTGACAAAATGTTCAAATGAGTTGACTTTGGTTTATGCCTTAAGTTGTACATTTTTTGCATTGTTGGTTTCATTAGTATTTTCTTTGTTCTCTTATAGTCATTAGTTTTCCCAATGGAATCATTTTATTTCATAAAATACTTAAGTTATCTCCTAATATTCAACTGATCCTTTGTTGTTCATTCATTTTATCGAGATTTAGCTTCATTACTGGCTTTAAAAGTTGGATATTTTAATGAGGGAGGTATGTGAAGTTTACCCTAATTTCATTTCAAATTTATCCCAATAACTAGACCATTTAAATCCCAATTCTTTGAGGATTTGAAGTAAATATCATTTAAATGATTTAGACATTATTTGAGGACCATCACGAGTACGCAAAAAATGACTTTCATAACTGCAGAATCAATATGAAAGTATGCTGCTACATCCACACACGCACACTCATACACACACATGCAAATCTGAGATTTTTCCCATCTATATTGTTTTTGGGTAATAAAAAATCTATTTGTGGTTTGATTATTGGCAAGTGTTTGTTTTTGAACATTTAAATTTGGGGATTCTCTATATTTTTGCACAGTTAGTGTTCAAATCTTTAGATTTGTTCTAATTTTTTTATATATGAATCAATTTTGTTCTCACATCAATTTTTCTGGAGATCTGTTCTAATTTATGCGCATTACAGCTTATTCTGTTCTGATGTGCAAGATGTTTATTCTCCCCTGTTTTTTATATTTCATGTACTCTGTTTCTTATTCACTTGGTTAGTTTTACAAGGGAATAGCACCGTTTTTCGACAAGAATTAGCCCTAAATTCTCATCTCAACTCAAGGACTGTCCAAATGGGTTGTGATGTTTGTTTTGAGATTAATAATTTACCATGGAATATATATCGAATTTTTCCTTAGAGATGGTGCTATTCCTTATCGCATTTTGATTTTATATTGCGCAAATATCAATACACAACTTTAATAGTGCATTAACACGGGTATCCATTTGTGCCTTTAGAAAGAGTGTATTTAGTTGGCCTTATGTGTATCTGATCATATAGGAAAGGAAGAATGTATTTAGTTGGCCTTAAGTGTGATGATATTGTTCCTACTCCACATTAATTCCAAAATCAAGAAAATCAGAGAAATAGTTCCTACTCCTGTTGTCCAGTCATCCGCCCGCGGGCAGCTTACTGCTGGCCGACGCTACTCAGGTATGAAGATCTCCTCTATTTTTTTTTTCATTTTTTCCTGCTATTTTTTTAGAACTTTTTTCCCCTTTATTTAGGACACTAGACTATAAGACAAATTGTGTTTTTAGGACACTAGACTATAAGACATATTGTGTTTTGTTCAGGAGAAACTTTCTTGAAGAATGATTTTGTAAAAGTATGTTTTTCTTTTAATTATCATTTTTAATCAAAATGGTTGAAATGCTAAATTTGTAACCACTGTTTATGTTCACCGGATAGTATTTTTGTCAGACATCAATTCTTATTGTGTTTTGGGAACTTTTTATCTAAAAGGGGATTTTTTGCTTTGGATATCAATTTGATACCTTCTATGTGGAGTTTCCAATTGAGACATATACTTTTTTTTAGTAAATTTCCAAGTATTTATATCTAACTTTAATCAGTTTGGGGAATTTTCTAGATCTAAACGACCGCATCTCCAAATTGAAAGTAGGTTTAAGATTTTTGGGGGACGTCAATTTGGATGGATGAGGTGGATGAATTGGGGGTTCGATTAGATATATTATAACAAGTGTTTTATTATTGTTCAATTAGAATGTAAGTCTTCTTCGCAGTCTCGATAATTTCCATATAAAAATTTTTACACTGTTATATTTGTACTTATATTAATGTTAATGCCCTGTCACTTTGGACATTCTGACTTCATATTAATCCATTTCAGTATTCTTATTCCTTGATATCATGATATTGTTTTTTGTTGATGGTGTCAAGTAGAAGTGGCTAAAATTGGGCTCGATACTAGGTGGTTATGCTGATCAATCCATTTGAGATAACCATAGTTTACGATTGGGGCAGCTTCATCAACGTCAACTCTCACTACAAAACTCAGGTTCTGATACTTTCGAGTGAATGTGAGAGTATTAGGCTCTATGCTGATTCTCATTCCAGTAGGAGCCACTGAAACCTCCTAATAAGTGGATGTATCGTCTCTAACATTCGTCAGAGTCCTGCTGAAATCCTTCCCTATTAAATCGCCATCTTTTTTGGAAAATATGGCAACAAAAGACGGGTAACTGCGGTCGCTGCTATTTCGGCTACAGCTCTATTGAGTTGGTTTAATTACAGCAGCCATTTTTTTCTTACTATACCCAAGGCTGCACAAGAACTCGATGTAATCTTGGAAATCCATGTCGTAGATGAACCCTGGGTCCATGGCTTTATTGGGGCTAACATGACCTACCCCAAAATTTAGAGATGTGGCTGGGAGTCCATTCCGTTGGTCTTGAAGAACTGCATGAGCATTGTTGATGGTATATGCAGTAGTAATCAGAGAATTGTTGATGGTATATACAGGGTACATTACTCTTATATTTTATACATCCAACTTGATCTCTCATTTCCCCAAAATCATTTTTTACATTTACAATTTAGGTTATACACGTTTATAAAAGATTCTTGATCATTGTTTACCTATACAACCACCACGGTTCTCACTATTGATTTCTAATTCATTTTACTGTGTGCAGGTTATTCACATATCAAATATAGTAAGGATTTTGGTTTCATCTCAAGATTTCTTCCATATCTGAGTACACAAGGTCTAATTACTTGACATTTGTGGTTTATTTGTGGGCTTTTTACAGATGATGTGTTTGATGGATTGATCATACCTGATCCAGTATAGACCTCCCCTCTCAAAGTACGGAGACACTCATCTATTTTCTGAGTTGGCTGATTTATACAGAGAAAAATATGGAAAATATATGGTTTTTGAGCAGTGAGTACTGTTTTTTGCCTCTATTTTCAGATCTTTTGACCTCTATAATGTTTGTTTATTCTTTTTTATAGGTTTTATCTTGCGAATCAGACTCACTTTAGGCCTCCTGCCGAGTAGCATGTGAAATCGATACAAGGTGCTAAATTGTTTTTGTTTTTGTTTTTAGTATTTTGCTGTGTAATGTCTTTGTGTTTGGTCAGGTGTAGGTTTTTGAGATATTTAAGTGTGATATCAGTTTGATGGAATGATTGTTGTTTGAAGAATTTGGGAAGTTTCTTTTCAGTCCGTATTAATTGATCATAATTCTTTATGAAATTGTTTTCTGCAATATCTAATTTGAACGTTTTACTTTATAGGTTGATTTTTATGTTTTTTCTTCATATATGCCAGACTCTAATTGTTGAGAGTTTAATTAGGATTTCGTACGTATAAGGTTTTTAATGCATATTTAGTTCAGTTTATGTGGGAATGACTCATGGTTTGTCCTTGACAATTGCATCCCTAAATTGATGAGTGCATACCTATGACCATAAATGGATCAGTGCATCCTAAATGGATTTGTTCATCCTAAATGGATTTGTTCATACTAAATATATTAGTTCAGTTCGTAAAAATTGTATTGTGACTGGATCAGTGCATCTTAACTAGATCAGTGTGACGCGACTAAAAATTTGTCTCAAAAGTGCGTTTTCTCTAGGCTCAAGTGCAAGCCTGTCGCTCAAGTAATAAACCCGGTAAGTCGGGATCGTCTCCACAGGGATCAAAATTGCCAAATATTAATAGGGAAAGTTATTAAATCTTGAAATGATTTCTCAAAAGAAATATAAAAAGATGATTAATGATTGGGAAAATTTCTAATGAAATAACAATTTTGCTTAAGAAAAACAAACTGAAAATTGCAAAGAACTTAGATTTGACAAATAAGAGAAAATAGGGTAGGGTACAATCCCTCAAACCTTAACAAATTATCCTATAGAATACTAGAATTGTAAATTAAAATTCTTGACTAAATCCCGTCTTTATAAATTCTAAGCATTACATATATGAGGGATCTAGCCCGCATCATATGAAATCAAAGATAGATATAAAGCGGTGAATGATAAATTATACTCGCAAAGCGTTCTTAAACATCTCAAGTACCTAGGGCAAGAGAGATTAAAAGATTGACAATGGTTGCATGATTTTCATTCACGATTCAATCAATATTTTAATTTAACCTCTATTTTCTACATAAATAATTTGCCTTGGATTGAGTTCATGTACCCCAACCCTTGGGAATTTAGCTACACATGATTTGGGTAAAGAACAAATTCATACATAAAGTTATGGATCTACAAGACATTGTAAATGATTTGCAAATAATAAAATAAGAGAATGGAAAGATTTTACTTGAATTCAGTAACAAAAACGAAATTAGAATTCAGAAATTCTTACAAATTAGGGTTCATGAAAACTCTTGAGGAAATTGGAAACTAACCCTAGAAACTGACCTAGAATTCAACCCTAGAACTCTCTAGCCTCCAAAAATGATGTAGGGCACGGGCTTTTATAGCACAAATTAACGAAATTGGCAGCTCAAATTTCTTGTGGCACAAGTTTCACCAGCTACGCACGCCAAAAATCTGCACAATAAATGCCAGGATTTCACATAACCGGACCGGTCCAGATTACCCTCGGATCGGTCCGATATCCACCGGATCGGTTCTTTTATTTTCTACCGGATCGGTCCGGTCCTTATCGGATCGGTTCTTTTTCCATCGGTTTGCCATCCATCCGGGGTGTACTGGACTTAGTCATTTCGGATCGGTCTGATTTCATCCCGGATCGGTCCGATTTCCTTTTACTTTGACTTTTTCTCTTGAACTTTGACTGGCCATAACTTTTGATTTAGAACTCTGATTTGGGTGTCGTTTCTTCCTATGCTCTTGTGAACTCATGCTCTTCAACTTCCCTTTTGGTGTCGCTTTCGAATTCTGAGCGGAACTTTACGCTTTTGCCCTTTGATTTTTCTTCTTTTCATCTTCTACTTTCTTCTGGTTTCCTTCTTTTCCTTTCTTGCATTCCATTCCTGAAAACTTCATCAAAATTACACGAAAACTAGGGAAAATTGTTATAAACAGACAATGGAGTGATATGGACTAAAATTGATTCAATTACCTTGTTCGAGATATTAAAATCACTTACTTAAGGGGCTAAATTCAGCAGAATTTACGCTTGGTCAAATCCCCCTAACTTAGGACTTTGCATGTCCCGGGCAATGTAACTGAATCTAACTACAATTCTACTCTTGAAAATTTCTTTATTGAAATAAAATTCCACTTTCGCAGGCATGCGATTGCATTTAGCGTATGCAACAAGCCTTTAAACCTCTAGGTTACCATAGTAGGACGAGTTTTGTCTCGTGAAGGTTTGCAGTGAATTTACCCACAAAATTCTTTATTGACTCAAATAAATATCAAAATACTTAAAAATTGTACAATTTAAACTTTTCGAAAAATAATCACCATAACTTCATATTCAAATGTCTCAAACCATAGTGTGTGTGTGCAAAGCCAAAAATTAAACCTCAAATTTACACCGATTGAGCATTACGTTACTTTTCGAAAATTCGTTTTGATTCAAATTCTTACGGATGCACTCACAAACGAATCACTCAGATTGTGGTTATTTTCTCTCGGTATGCATGATATAAAGAGTAAATATAATGAACACAAATTCATGCATACAAAATTGAAAAGAAGGAAATATATGGTGAAAAGATCTCATCATCGGAGTACAGTTATTTGGAAATGGGAACATCACCTCTTAATCACATCATTTTAATCTCTCATATTATCTTTTCATGTCTTAGCTCTCCATGCGGTAATTAATTTCGCCATTCGGACTCAGTTAGGACTTTTCGGGTTAAAAAGTGTAAAGGGTAAAAATGGAAATAGACGGAATGTTCGGAATTGGAAAATTTTCTTATGACGTCCATTTGTGCTTTTTCTCGGGCATTTGCTCTTTTTTCTCTATTTTTTTTTTTCTTGCCCCTTTTTATTGCACAATTTGGACTTACTTGATAACTTTTCAATTTTCGCAATTCCGAGCTATTTGGGTTTTTCGGGTTATCAAACGAAAGGGAATATTTTATTAGGCTCAAATTAGGTTGCAAAGGGATAATTTTGTTTTTCACAACTTTTTATGGCTAATATTTTTGGGTAACAAACGATGGCCTACTTCATTGTCCGAATTGCTAATCACATTACCATATGCATCTCGAGATTAATTAAGTTTAGAGATATATTTAGCACGAATTTCGAGACAACATTTCACACATTTTCCATAACCGATCAAAACAAAGGATTGAGATCATCAACGACTTATTAACACGCTGAACAGGACTTTGAGTTAATCATAAACTCGGATTGATTTAAAAACTCATAAAAAATTGAAAGGCTCGAAATCTCACCGGGTTTTATTAATCTCCACACTTATTCGTAAAGTCGTCAATTTTCTTTCAATTTCCATCTTTGGTCAATTTTGGCTTAGTGCATTTTGAATTTTACAATTTGAGACTTTAAATAGAATAAAGGTGATATTTTTGAAAAATTTAAATTCTAATTTTTATTTATTTTGAACAAAAATATTTTTGGCTTTTTTTTCAAATTTTTTCAATTTTTTTTTTAAATACACATATATGCGACGTTTTATGAATACGCACATGTCATCCCCCCTAACTCAGTGATTTGCATTGTCCTCAATCAAATATACGAGAGAGATAAAGAAGACAACCTTAAGAGTGCGATAAATAAAACAAGCAAATATCATACTAAAAAGTGTAGAGTACAAAATAACTGTAGAAATAACTGTGTAAGCAAATAGTACAAACATAGTTATAAAAACCTAAAAGGGGAAAGGGGCATCCTAAGGGGCGGGTGGGCGATAGGATGGTCCGGGAGCATTAGGATCATAGGGATTGTAGTAGTAAGGAGGAAGAGGGGCCTCGGGTCCCAACTGAAGACGGTACAAGTCGGCCTGCATACACAGGACCAAACTCATGTCCCTCTCGTAGGAAGTGACGTACTCGTCGAAACGCGTTTCAAGAGAGAGAACGCGCTCAGCCAAGCCCGACCCAACCGGAACATAATCCGGATCAGCTGTCTCATCATATTCTTCCTCTTCACGGTTTCAATTCGATTTTGCAATCAAACTTCAAAAAAATCGAAGAAATAACGGTTTTGAAGAAGAAGAAAAAAGACCGTAAATGGATTTCTGATTTAAACAAGAAGAAGACGCTCAAAACATAATGTTATTGATCAAAAATAACAAATCATAATGTTATTTGTCAAAGGGAAAAATTGGAATTTTACATTTAAATCAGGTTTATATACTATTTATTTAATTTGTATATTAATATCTCTAGAGAGATCACACAAATAAATGTTATTGTATAATAGGGATTATATTTATAAACATCAAAACTAGTGTCTTATAAAGCCAATTATAGGTTGGAACATAACCTTGAGCCAAAGTGTCTTGTATTCATTTCATCTAACGACATAATTTGAAGAAAAAGTATCGTCAACCTATTATCCTCCCCCTGTTAGAGCACAAAAACCCCCTGTATGGTTCATCACCTTCAGGAATGGGTGGATACTATCAATTTCTGGTAATGAATCCTTGACCCCAACATCCCTTGTAGGAATCAAAATGATTGATAACTATAACCCTATTTGCTTTTCTTGCTTCAAATAAAAGACTTGTCATTCGTCTTTGACCACGAATAGAAATATCTGATTTTGGGGATCCCTATTTGTGTTCCATATAGTTCATTTATTATGTGAACACCATTCACAATCCTCCATGTGTTAGGAGAACACTGGGCAAGAACCACGTGGAAGAATTCGCAAAACTCTAAGAAGAGTTGATTGGGGGAAAACTCTATGCTCCCTTCAACCACCCAAATAGTATGAATCCAGTGACCACCTTCAACATTATAGCAACCGGTTCGTATATCGACACACTCTACAATTACCCAATCAGGAATGGCGCATTTGCCCCTAAATTCCCCCAAAGTTCTATCATTTACAACATAAACCATTTTTTCTCAAATACAGAAGGAAAAGGCTGTGGAAATGAAGGACATCAGAGGATTGTTGCAAGAAAAATTGAGAATACGAGAGAGAAGAAAACTTACAAGTGAAGAAATTTGTAGTTTCCTCCGATACTTTGAATAGTTGAAGTGATGGACCAAAATGGCGCTTGAAAACTTTTGATAGCTTGGTTCAATTTTCGAGGCGTCTCATCATTTAAAACAGAACCCAATGCCATAATTGGCAAAGGCACTTCATCTCTTAAGTTGAATTTTTACCGGTGTACCCCAAACTAATGTGAGAAATTATGAGTATGCCCTTCAAGGACCCAACGGGCAGAATAAAGCGAAATCTTCGCCCAATAAATCTATCCTAATAGTGACAAAACTCCACCATCTCAAACTGCGACTAACCATCCGACCAACCAATGCATTTCTCAACCTCTTCGCCACATTCAAGCCGTAGAGCGTCAGGGACAATTGTGGGGGAATTATCCGAACAACTCGAATAATTTGGGTTGGATGACACGTGTCCGGTACAATGGGATAAAGGATCGCAGCTCAAGATAACAACGAAGAAGAGTCCCACCAGCGAGGATCTCGGAGCAAGATTAGTACGATCAAACCATAACTGCATCAACAAGTTCCAGAGCCTTGCACGACACAATCTCTTCTTCCCCAATAAATGTAATCATTTTCCTAAGGAAATGGGGCAAGTAATTCTTGTTATTAGAAAAAGAGTAATAAGAAACGAGAAACTGCGAACGTAAGTTATTGCAGAACCACTCAAATACTTGTGTCGTGTGACTTGTTTTATTCTATAGATGTAATTCTTGGTTTTAATTGTTCGGGATCATTCCTTTTCTGATTTTTGCACCTATAGATGTGAAAAGGATATGGGGTGTTGAGAGGATGTATGTGATTTTGTGAAGTGCAAGGGTCCGATGGCTTTGGGTGGTGGTGAGAGGATGCCGGTGGTTTTGGACAATACTCAGCAGTGAAGATGCATGTTGTTTGTCTTCGGTGAGCTTATGTGTTTTTCTATTTTTTGAATTTTTTTATTTATTTTTTAATTTTTCTTTATTTATATTATTTTCCTTAAGGGACTAAGTATCAAATTCAAACTAAATTAGTAAAAGATACTAAAGTCTAAAATGACCAATTAGAGGAGTGTTCCAAGTCAAAATTCCTATACTTTTACTCCTTGTGGTGTTTGAAGACAAAGGTTTGAGGTGACTTTAACCCCTGCCTTGAATTAATTATGGAGTAATCAATTGGACAAAGGTTGATATCTGTAGATAACCAAACCTCCTGGCAACAATTCTTCAATACCTGTCACGCTCTTTCAACTTTATTTATTCGTCAGATTATCTTTACAACATCCTAATTACATTTTTTTTCCTCCTTATTTGAACAACATACTTCAACCGCCAACAATCCATGATAAACTTTACCATTCATGGAAAAAAAAAGGTCTTAACCTTTAGATTTTTTTCTTTATTATCATCAAAAAACAACTAAGATGTTAATTTAAATAAAACACATACGCATTCATATGTAACCACCTCATATAATATACCAACCCTCTATATCCCCCTACTTTGATTCTCCCAGTATTGTTTCTCCAATTTCTCTACTTCTTTTATTGAATTTTCTTTTGTACTAAGAACGGACTGAAGTGTCGGACCGTCATATGGATCCGGCAAGGTGCATGGGTCCGTATCGGCTGGACCTTTGACCAACGATTCTCTCATAAAGTCGCCCTCCAACCCTTGTGCAGGGCAAGCCATTGTCTCGGAACAAAGTTCGATTGCGTTTTCGGGTACAGTGACCTTGTATTTGAAGAGCTTCCCATATTCGTTTAAGAGATGGAACATGTAGTCATACACATAGTCTATCTTCAAATCTTCTTGAATGAACCTACTAGCCTCTTTACCAATTGTCTGAGCCTGTCATATCCATGAAAAAAGATCCATTTATTTTCTTAGCATCTAAATGTAAAAAAACTAAATGCTTTATGTTGAATTATGAATGTGGATCATAGGTATTTAATCCCACTTTTAAAAATTCGTTTGTACCCACTCTCGTGTTTTTATTTTTTTAGTTATTGGTCTTGTTGTAACAACTACGAGACAAGTGTCATTCTCTGCGGAAAATAAGAGGAGTTACAAAGTGGTTGAAGGAGGTTTTGGGTGGTTATGGGACTTAATACAATTTAAAAATGGATCAATTATCAAAAAGCCCCTCAAACATTTTTTAATACACATTTAGTCCAAGCGTTTTTATTTTGTTCCAAAAATCCCTCAAACACCCATTTAACCAATATATTCTACCCCCACCCCCCACTGTCGGAGTCCAGACGACCCTCGCCGGAGCTTCTTTTTTCGAGTGTTTTTATGTGATGAGGGACTTTTTGGAACAAAATAAGAAGTCTTGAACTAAATGTGTATTAAAAAATGTTCGAAGAACTATTTGGTATATGCCCTTTAAAAAAATACATGGGATGAGAGCTTAACAAAACTTTGTATATGGGACTAAACCCAAAAAAACTATGAAGTTGAAAAGGCTGTTTTTCTAAATGACTCTCCGAAATCATGTTATTTTTTTTTTACCTATTTGATTATGAATGCAGAATACACATTATTTTGATTACTTTACTACTAATAATTGTTTATTAGAAATTCAGCATTCAGCATTCAGCATTCAGTGGCTTTGCATCTTAACGCTAGATATTGAATAGCGTTAAGAGCTAAAAACAAACACAGTTTAGAGATAATAACAAACACCCTCTTAGACATGTAGTACGAGAACATAAAGATGATGAAAAGGTAGGATTCTGCTCAACTTTTCGTTAAGCCTGCTTGGCAAAATATTTTTTTTCAACCTCGCTAGGAGAATAAATGTGGAAAACAAAAATTTTCTTTAAATGCTTGACTTTAAAATGGCGACTATTAATTTGAGACGGAGGGAGATTTTATGGGTTATATTCACAAAACCCCAGTTTGATAATAGGATATTTGACTTAACTCAGGTTTTGCAAATTTTTAGACGTCACACCGATTTCATGCAAATCGATACTTTTTCCACGCAAATCAAAAGATTTTTTATGAAATTGGAGTGATGACTAGGGTTAAATCAAATATCGTATTATCAAACTGAGGTTTTGTCAATATAACCCTAAATTTATCTAACAATGCTGATAAAATTTAAAACATATATGATCTTATGTCAGTCAAGCATTATAACTCAAGTAAATAAAGGGAGATCGTCTAATGGCAATTGGCAGATCATGCAACAATTCAATGTGTCACGCATAAAATGGTGCTTAAGAAGCATTTTCATTTTCATTCATACCTCTTGGGTGTGGCTATTACCCCAGTCAACAGCATGCTTAATAGATCTGCACTTGTCATCATCCTTTATGGGCCAGTAATGTTGCATTGGCATCAAACCTCTTGTGAAGAAATCATAATACTTGGGCTTCACTAGTAAGGTAACAGAATCACAGGCAAGAATGTATTTTTCGCTCACTGACCATGCAGATCCTTCGACATAAATTTTGTACCTGAATAAAAAAAAGTTACGAAAAGGAACCGAAATGAGATGGTAATTATTAGGAGAATGTAACATTATTGATTAGAAAGAGGAGATATAATAGAATGTGAAATGGCAAATGGTGTGAAATGTGATAGACAAATGGTAGTGTAAAAGCAGTCCCACCTACGAGAAAAGATGAAAGTTGAGTGGGTTAACAACGGCACAGGTGTTATACGAAATTACTTGTTTGCTACTTGAAAATTTTCAGCGGATTTCTTTTAAATTAAAGGTAATTTGCCAAGACACCCATTAGCAAACTCAATAATCGAGTGGGAGTAACACCTTAAGGCCACTGAATTTTACGCCTCACATACGCAATATATTATCTTTGCTTCCCTAACGGAAATCGAAAATTGTATGAGCCGAGCCGAACTGAGCTTAAGATTGCTCAAGTTTGGTTTGTAAATATAAACGAGCCTAAAAATGCATTCAAGCTTGGTTCATTTATCTTACGAGTTGCTTCTAAGCAGATGAACACAAGCCAAGTTCGAGTAGCTTGATTATTTTACACTAGCTTAATATAATTATTGGTGATCGAGCCGAATCCGAGCCGAGCTCAATAAGTTAATGAACTTAAAAATATGTTCAAGCTTAGTTCGTTTATTTTACTAGCTTGTCTCGAACGAACACAAGCCGACCTCGAGTAGCTTAGTACAGCCCCATAGGTGCCTTAGTTTAAATACGTCAATTAGCTAAGTAGCCAAACAATTGGTTCTCTAATAATTAATTTTAATATATCAAAAATTCTATGAATTAATAAAAAAAAATATCAAATATAGGAACCAACTTTGTTTCATGGTAGATAATTAAGGTTGTTATTATTAAATAATTAATGAATATTCAAAAAAATCAAATATTATTAGTTATTAGAATGAAATCTAAAGTAATACATATGCATATACATATATGTCGTACACAAGTATATATGTACATATAAAAGAAACTAATAAATGATAAAAAAGAGTTGGTTCACTTGAAAGCCTAAAATAATACCTTTTTAAATTTGATAATTCAACATACTATAATGATAAAAGAAAATATACACTTTTTCCCGTAGAAAAATATTATATTTGCCCAATGTCGTTGTACTTCTCAATTCACGATTTGTGAGAAAATAGCGGGGTATTAAATTCTCATCATTGATACACTCTTCAGATAATTTATTTTCATATTTTTTTGAGTGCATAAATTGTATTTTTTTTCTATTCTATATATATATTGTCTACCATATCTACTAGATATAAAATACCTACCCCTCCATATATTCAAAATGAAATTAACCTATTATGAAAATATTGGTTGGGTTATTGTGCTAAAAGTATATTGTTAAAAGCAAGCTTAACAATTCTATTAATTAATTACTTTTAGATCTCCAATGATTATTTATTATTAGAAAAAGGGTGGGAAAAAAAAGTTGAATGGGTGATTCTTCACCTGTGAATGCATTGATTTGCCAAGTTTGACTGCTTGTAACCTTCATTTTGTTCTTTCAGCCAGTCCTGCATATATAAGCAAATGCACAATTATTTTTACTTCTTTCTCCGAACTAGGTTTATACACAACAAGTGTATGGGTCAGCATCTTCTAAAATATACATGATTGTACATTCAAATATTAAACATTATTGAATTTGCAAATTCCCCCATTATATATAGATTGAAGAAGACAGGCTTGCTTTAAAAAAAATGGAGAATTGGCATTGGATGGATTGATTGAAGGCAAAACAGCTACCAATCCATGTCAGAGAGAAGACACAGTTTGAGTAGGATTAGGGCCCGTTTGGTTATCCCAACAATGGTAATTGGCCTATTTAAAATTGTCCCATTTACAAAAATTTCAATTATTAGTGTTTGGTTGCAAAACTTGATGAAATATAATTTCACAAATGTGAATTAATTAATAAATACTTAAATTGTACAGTTTCTCCAAAAACATAAAATTTTCCAAAATTTAAATTACAACACCTGTTGGATGTCCATACCTCTTGACAAATTCCCTCTCGTCATTGCCACCCTCTAATTTAGCCTTCAGGTAACTATCTTTCTCTCTATCTCTGTGTATATATATGTATGTGTGTGTGTGTGTGTGTAGATACTTTTATCATATTTTCAATTCTGATCCGGTCCAGATCAAAATCTGATTTACTGCTTATTAAACGGTTTCCATAGTACCCCAAATCCTGTCCGGATGCAATGAATGGCATACTAGGGAGTGTGAGGTAAGAGCCCATGCCACTAAGCTACTCCATTGTGTTTACAAGTTTAAAAATCTTCTTACACTACTTATACAAAGAGGCCAACACTATGATTTGTGACATAGAGAGCACTTTTCATAGTGGATCATAGTAGTTATTTCCACTTGGAATGGAAAACCGATGTCCACGTCATCAAGCGTAGTCCTTAAGAACAAATAGTCACTTCATATGGAAAATTAAATTGTGAAATAAAAACTGTTACCTGGGCGTATACACGAGCATTCCAATCCTGTTTTTCAGAGACATTACACTTAAGGAGATCCATCCTAGTTGCAGCAACATGAGGATTTCCCTTCCAGTAAGCATAAGGTTCCCTATCTATCCATTTAGTCCTTTCATTGCCTTCCTTTAGGTCCTCCAAGAGAGTAACCCATGACTTTATATTGATTTCGGGCCTGTAAGTAACTTTCGAGTTTAGAAGGGAGTTCATAAAAAGGTAAGAATCAAAATTTCTTTACACGAAGGAGAAAGTACGGTTTGAAAAACATGGACCTTAAACTCAAATAATGGTGAAACTAAAGCTTGAAAATATGGACTTTACACTATAATAATATAACTTTAGGCACCGGAACCAAAATGACCCCTAAAAATCTTATAAATATGGGCTATCAAACAGTACCAAAATTGAGAAAGAATATCAAAAACCACTTACCATCCCAATAGGACCAGTCTGGGAAAACAATGTCCAATGTGGAATCATCAGCACAAAAACGAAACAATGGCGGTGGGGCCCTGGCTTCGGGCCCTTGGTACTTTCGATTGGATAACTGGCCAGTCAACACAGTCAAGCATCATGTCTAAGTCAGGCAACTTCCCTGGGTACTGCCGTAACAACTGTAAGATCCCCCACAGTGTAAAAGTGTCTCTGCTCTGGAAGCACTTATGATACCTCTGCATATATACCCCTCCCATTGAGTATCACCAATCGAAAGCTGGCCGTTTTTTTGGCTCTCTCTACCATTTCCTCTGTGATCCCCGTCTCTCTCCACGGCCGAAGATCTTCATGAATATAACGGAAGTAATCGGGACATGTGGGTGGTGGGGGCAATGAAGGGTCCCGATCTTGTATTTTGAAATTTTGAGGGTAATAATATAATGGACAGGTTCTTGTGAGATTGCCATCTGAGCAGTTTAGTGGAATTTCAATTTTCGGTAGGGGCTTTTTGGTATTTAGTATCAATTTCAAGGGAGAATTTTCACCAATTGACTGCAACACATAACAAAAGCCATTGCGAAAAAAAGGTATCAAGGTGCCAAAGAATTCAAAAGAATTGTAATTATTAGAGAAGGCCAAAAACAAGGACTGGTGAAATTATCGTAACAAATGCTAAGCTTTTCTAATAAAGAGTAATCTTATGAGGAAGAGAGTAATAACGGTGCCAACATGCAAAACAATCACCAAAATCCCATTAATATTGAATGAATGCACTCTGCAGGCAAGGACCTTATTTAAAATAAAAAGTAAGTAGAGACCTACATCTACCACACCATTAATAGATCAACCTAGATAATTAATCACTTTAAATAAAGATTTTAAAATAAAACCTATAACCTGAGATAAAGTGATAGGTAAGAAAAAAAACACTTATTTCTCTGTCCTCCAGCTGTTCTGACCCAAAAAAGAAGGATGTCGCGCACATTATTCTCCCCCCCCCCCCCCCCCCCCCCCTTCGAAAAGCTCATCCTCAGGCTTACAAGGATGAAAAACAGCAATGGTAAGGTAAGTGGCCACTGACGATTTGCCTCACCTTTGAATGGTGGTTCCACAAACTGTTTCTTTGTACCCACTAGCAAAAAAGCGTAACACAAGTTGTCATGAAGTCAAACTGATATGTAATTCAGAGTGGAAGTGATTTAATCTTCACTAAACAACAAAAGCAACATGATTTAGAGGCCAGGACCAATTTGTTAATTCATAATAATAGTGATTACAAAAGGAGAAAAAAGTCTCCTCAATGTCGGGCGTTGAAGCAAATCTCTAAACGTGCCTCAAACGTATCCCAAAGAGGGTCCACATACCCAGGATCAATCATGCCCGTCCCAGTAACTCAAACTTAAAGTCATCCGCAGCCGATCGAATTTCAACAACATTCCCTTCGTTCCAAGAGAGTGGGAAGAAGTCACCATAACAGTAAGACGTCACATCTCCCAGACGAGTTCGAGTCGCCCAATCCTTATCAACGAAGATATCAAAGAAGTCTCCGATGGAACCATTACCCTCCTCTCCAAAGAACAAATAGAAGCTGTCGATAGCAAAAACCTCCACGTTTGTGAACCGCGTGCGGGTAACCCAAAATTCCTCGACAAAGATGTCAAAGAAATCCCCAATAAAATACCTGAGGTGGGCTTCGGGGACCACAAGCTCGATTAGAGCATCAATCGAAGCCACTACAGGAGTGGAGAGATAACGTCAGCAGCAACAGTAATAGGGGTCAGAGCAAATGGCACACCCAAAGCAAGACGGCAGGACACAATATCGGTGGATGCACGAAGCTCAGATAGCTCCGTCATATTCTCGCGCTCAACATCTTCGCTATCTACCTTTAGATTCCCAAGAAACTGAGTGCATTCAACTATCCTCAGTCGGCACTCCTCATAGATATTTGTCGAGATCCTTCCATAACGATTACCCATAGTCTCAGTTGCAATGAGAGGCTCGATTGATGGCTATATGAATCCTATTTTTTGGGGGATGGCTATATGAATCCTATTTTTCCATTCAACTCTCTTCAGCGCAATATCCTCGATAAACCACATGATATCACGATCACATTTTTTTTGCAATATTCTACCAAGTTAATTTAAGTCTACCTCTATTTCTAGCGTTACGATCAAATACTAAAGTGGGAGCATTTATTGGTCTATGTTTGATGTATTCAAACCATCGAAGCTGATTTTCTCTCATTATATTCTATTGGCGTTACTTTATCGTTTCACAAATTTGTTCATTTTTAATTTTATCCTTTCGAGTTTTACAACCAAATTAATTTTATCCTTTCCGATTTAATATCTCTATCAAGTAAAATTATGGGTTCATTTTTTTTATCAATCCTTATTTAAGTCTTATTGATTTTTTTTTACTTTATAAGTCCTATTTTTAAAATACCTTAATAAAATGTCTAAACCACCCATACAATACCCTAACTCCCCACATCTACACAATGTATCTCCATTTGAGCAGCACCGCCGTCGTCACTCTCTCTCTCTCTTTCTCCATCTCTGGCTCACTCGATCTCTCTCTCTCAATATCAATTTCAAGCTCCAAATGTATTGTTGTATATGTGGGTGATTGCATATATATGTGTATATGTGTGCGATCTTTGTGTATATATGTGTATGTGTGTGCGATCTTTGGGTATATATGTACGCAGTTGTGTGTATATGTGTGTGCGAGTGTGCATGTATATATATGTGCAACTATGTGGCTATGTGTGTGTGTGTGTGTCTATATATGTATATGTTGTTCATTCCATTTCCTTTGGTGAACTTTTCTTGTAAGTGTAAATATTTACTTTTAGGGTCCGTTTGGTTCGGGGTAAAATATGTTTCAACGCAGTGAAAAGTAATATGGTGAAATACGTTTTCACCTCTTTAAAATTAAATTTTTGTTGGGTTGACATTGTAAATAAGTGCACACCCTATAATTATGAAACTTTAAACAAGAATTGAGAACAAAAATTAACTTTAAATAGGTGAAAACGTATTTCACCATATTACTTTTCACCGCGTTGAAATATATTTTATCCCGAACCAAACGAACCCTTAGTGTAATCTTTGTTTCACTTCTCTTTTCTTTATTCTTATTTTTATTTTGATCGTTAATATTTACTTCACGTTCTATTTATTTCTTTTCATTTTTGTTAAAATCTTCTTAGTATGTTGGGGGGGGGGGGGGGGGGGGGGAGGAGGGAGGAGGGAGGAGTGATGGTGGAGGTGGTGGCGGTGGTGTATTTTCAAACGGTGGTGGAAGTGCCAGAGGTTGGGGTGGGGTGGGGTGGAGTTGTCGGATGTTGGGGTGGGGGTTGTTGAAGAGAATGGTTTTTTTCCCTTTTTCTGTTTTTTCTTTTTTCTTTTTTCTAATTTTTTAAAACCAATTTTTTTTTTCTTAGGTAACCGTTAACTCTAATAGACCCTTACACTATTAGATACCAAACTCAAAGTCAATAAAAAAAGGTACCAAACTCAAAACGAGGTTATTATGGATATGGCCGTATCGTATTAAAGTCAAAAAACCCAATTATTTATTACTATTCTTAGTGACAATATATCCACTCATAACTATTCATAATAAATAATACACTACAGAGAACGGCTCCTGTGCGAGAACCCAAATGCGGGACTCCCGAGCGGGATCTTTTTTAAAAATAAAAATAATTTTTTTTTTTTGAATGGGTTCTAAACATTTCAGTGCACCCCTGTGAAAAAATGAGCTCAAAATGATATTTTTTGGTATTTTAAAAAGATTGGGTCAATATTTAACAGTTTTTAAGCTGCTAAAAAGCTGTCAAATATTGACTCATTTTTTTAAAATACCAAAAAATATCATTTTGAGCTGGTTTTTTTTACATGGGTGCACTGAAATATTTAGACCCCACACAAAAAAAAATCATTTTTTAAAAAAAAAAATCCCGCACAGGAGCCCCCCTCATACAGTACATATAGATATTTTTACAAACTAAAATGTTGTTCGAGATTTTTATATCATACATTGTAATATTTAAGTTATGTTATGAAAATCTTTTGGTAAACTATTAAATTTTTTAGTAAATTAAAACAGATAATACATTATACTTTGGCTTAATATAAAATAATAATTATTATTATTTTCCAAGCACATAAAATAAAATAACATTCTTTTTCTTTATACAATTACTTTACTTATTATAAGTTAACCCATCTTAAGAGTTTACAAATAATGTCTCGAAATAAGGAAAGTCAAAGTCAAAGAAATTTGGATGTAGTTTAAAGGATCTTTTCCTGGCAAAGGGCAATTACTATATAATATACTTTTCAACAAAGTAGTGTAGTAGGAGAGTAAAGTCATCAGTGGGGCCCATAGCCATTATGCCCAGAGAACACGTAGCTAAGTGCCCGCCATGCTAAACCGTCACTCACGCATCATATAATAATAGTGTAATGCTAAAGAAACATACAAGTTTTTATTAGATCGATTGATATTCTGACGGGACCCAAAATAATAAGATATAAATTTTTAATACAGTGTATTCACAAAATGTATTCACGAAATAGATCTCCCTAGCATTTTTCATAATAATACCCACTTATCATGAACGGCGCGCCTCATTGATAAATTCTCGAGAACATAGTGGAAGTTTGGAGTTAATTTAATTTCTCCCCTCATGTTTCAATCTTTTCAGTGACTCCCTTAATTTTTTTTATAGTGTTCATTTTGAACAAAGTTTATAAAAGTGTTGCAAATTCAACTTGTGCTAATTTGGGGCGAAGGAATTTCTTACCTCATATGGACAAAAAGTATCACATCAAGAAAAGTACCATGCACTTATTTTCACATGTGCATACGTATTGTGTCTTTATTGATGTTGAGCACAGACACATGGCGCACTAAGTGCATTATATTTTTTCACCCTCATATGGTATATATGTCAAGTTTCTTAATAAAAAATAAGAAATTTCTATTTTTGGAATAAAAGAGGGTCATTTGACGATAAATCTCTTGATACTTTTTTAATTAATGTTTAATTAGAATTTTTTTTGTTGTTCTAAAAAGTCCTTCACCATATAAAACAATCACAAATATTTTTTTTTCTTTCATTATAAACCCTCAGAAAAATTAGTCAAAAATTTATACTAAATTTTCGTAATATAAAAAATAAGATGGATTAAGTGCAAAATGTACTTAACTCAGAGAGAGTAAACATTAATTGTCCCATAAAAAAAAGATATTTCTTTCAAATAATTAAAATACTGTCCCATAAAAAAAGATTTTTCTTTCAAATAATTAAAATACTATATCCCATAAAAAAGATTTTCTTTTCAATAATTAAAATATATAAGTGGCACTTTTTTAAAAAAAAATACATTATTGCCACCCCAAACTTTAGGGTTTAAAGGAGATGACACCATGGTTGGAATCGATATCATTTCCAAACTTTAAGGAAGACATTAAAAAACTACAACATGAGAAGAGAAATTAAATTTAGGGTGTGTTTGTGAGTTCTATTAGAAGGGAAAGTGTTTCATTTCCTTTCTTTGAGAGTTTAAACGGAAGAGAATGGAAACACCTTCTCTCGTTTTGAAAGTTTAAAATGAGAGAAAAGAAATGAAATTTTTTTTAAAAAAATTTCTTTTCTCTGCAAAACTTTTTTTGCAAATTGAAAAGAATTTGAGAGAAAGGTAAGTTTTTTAATAAATTATACTTTCTGACTCATTAAAAAATTATTTTTCTCCCATCTCCCAAACAGTAAAAAAGAAAATTAGTTTTCCTTTTATCTTAAACTCCACCAAGGCAGTAATATTAATTTATCTTAATGTCATAATTAAACATAATCCCTGCGAGGGCCGGTCTTGAGATTGGGAGTGCCCTGTGTGAAAGTCAACTTAGGATCATTCCAAAAAAATATTGTACAAAAATATTAAATACCTAAAAACTCATTGAAAAATAGTTCTTCTCGCATTTCTACTTGCAAAATCACAATTAAAATTACATAAAAAATAGATTAATAAGACCTTGATGAAAAAATCAAACTAATAAAAAAAATTTGGGTAATCGAATCATTCTTTGTACAAATTTTTTATTTGGGGTAGTTAAAAAATGGGCCGCTATAAATTTAATCTTATTTAAAAAATTGACATTTTAATATACATAAAATATTTTTGGACCCCTAAAATATACATATATAAGTATTTATTCTAAAATGGGTCATGTGCCATTGCCTATTTGGCACATGACCAGGGCCGACCATGATCCCTGCAGTTCAAATAATTAGATTTATTCCGCATGCGCAACAACCCATTTGTACCTTACGGGGTAAAGTCTAATTATGTACAAAACAGAAAGTTATGTACAGTAATGGCATTAAATCATAACCCAAAAAAAATAAATTAATTTAACCTCAAACTTCAAGATTTTTTTATAATAATTAAATTAAGAGAGAGAGAGAGAGAGAGAGCACTGAAAACTGAAAATTAAATCAAAAAACTGAAGCGTAAGAAACCCCTCTGAACTTTCAATTTTCAACAAACCCCCTGAATTTTACAACCACTCCATTTCAACTACGCATTTTTTATGCAAACGATGTTTCTTTAGAGACTGGGGATGACTATAACAAAAATCCGTAGTTTTAACTGAATTTCTGTTGAAATTTTAAATTTCAGGCATTTCGTAACCACATTGCCTCACCATCTCAAATTTCCAACTTTCTTGTAACGTTGTCGTTTGCAACAACGTCTGCCGTAATATATTATTCCCACCACCAAAAATCTAAACGACAATAGCCAAAACCAAAAATAACATTTTGAAATTTCTTAACCAAAACTCAACTGGTCAAACAATGTGAAATCAACACTTCCAAAAATAAAAACATAACCAAAAAAATATGAAAATTTGTGCACTCAATAATGTGAGAAATGGAAATATGTACTTACAATGACAGAAGAATCTAGCAAGCGCGTGGAGGCAATCGCGCCAAGAAACAGAACAACAATAACAAACGAGAATCGAACCGTGAATCTCGAAGGCGGGTTATTCACTACTGGCCGCCAAATTGTCTCTGTGAAATGCCTAAACAGCCCCCCCGATCCATACAGCCAACGCCAAGACCTCTGCATATTCGACAACACTCTGAAACTTACAGCTTAATCTCAGATCTCCCAAACCCAAATATAAAGTTTCAATCTTTAACTACAAAGGTTTGGGTACTGATGGGGTGTTTAAATGGGTGGAATCTAGTTGTAGAGCTATAGCTGTTTTGGGTTATTTTGTTTTGTGGTAATTTTTAGGAGGTGAAAGGGTGCAAAGCATGTGAAGTCAAAAGGATGAAATTAATGGGAAGTCGGCTAATCTTTATGCCCAAGGGAAGGGAGAAAAAATGTGGGCTGGCATGGAGTGTATTAATTTGTAGAAAGAAATGGAAAGATACAAGAAACGCTTGCATTTCTCGTGAAAGACGTACGGTTTGGAATTTATCCCACGGTGTAGTGGATGTAGACACCTTATTGTTTCACATGCTGGACGGACAAGGTTAAAAAGCATGTCACATAGTTATTCATAATTTAGGGAATTCATAGGTTGCGTTTATTTTTAGTTTTTTTTTGTATAAACTATGAATTCGAAAATTTTATTTTTAAATTATTTTTATTTTATGTCTGAATGAACTTCTTAATGAACATATTTTCTCAAAGTTTATTTTCTCTCAATTTAATTTCTGAACTATTTAATTTTATTCAATTTCATCATCTTATCGAAATTCGGTTATTTTTATAAAAGATAATTACGTATTTTAGAAAAATTATATAAAACTTCACGAAACCCTAACTTTTATTTTAAAATGTCATACAAATAATACTTTAAAGTAGATATTTTGTAACCAAACAATAACATTTCCTCTTCGAGTTAACAATGACCATTTGGCTTAAAAATTAAAAGAAATCATATTCAGCCACCCGCCACTAGGGGTGGCCATAGGCCCGAGACCCGCCAAGCACGTCCAGCCCGCCCAATAAAAAAATAGGGCTTGGGTAAGGTGAATAGGCCCCCAAAGCGGGCTTGGCAAAATTTTATAGGCGCGATTTTTTTTCGGGTTGGCTTGGGCATGAGTTCTTAAGCCCTATGAGTCCCGACCCGAGGCCCGAAAAAAATATATATATATATATATATATGGGGTGGGGAGAACTTTTATAAATATAAAAACGTATACCAAGTTTTTTCATGTAGAGTGGGAAACCTTATATATGGATTTTGTAATATATGGAGTTTAAAACAGATTTTTAATTAAAAAAATAGGTCTTTAAATAAAAAAATATGTATTTTAATTTTAAAAAAAAAATCTTTTAATTAACATAATAAGGCCCGATCGGGCGGGTCTGGGTAAAGAGCTTTCAAATCTGTGCGGGCTTGGGATTACATAATAAGGCCCGAGCGGGCTTGGGATAGCACTTAATTTTATAAGCCCGGTCCGAGCCCGACCGGGCCTGCCCAGGCCCGACCCACGGCCACCCCTACCCGCCACCATCACAACACCATCGATGGTGGTTTCCCTCCTCCATCGCCACCAGAAGGAGTAACATTAACCTTCACCCACTACCCGCCACCTTAAAGAACCAAAAACCCATACGGTTTGAGAATCAAACTCTTATATTATACATACATATGGTTTCATCTTCCGGCATTTCATGACAATTCTATTAATATTTTATATTTTTTAGCAATTTAATATTTTATTTTTAAATAAATCTAATTCCTCTCGTTTTAAGTCCCACTACCTACTTCGTGGGTTAGTCTTTTTTTTTCTTGCTCGTGATTGATTTTTAATATTTACATCCAATACCAGTATGTTGTGTTGAGATGTTAGGCTCTCTTCAAAATAAACTCATAATATTAACACGTTAATCGATCTCATTTTCTAGTAATGAAAATGTTTATTTTGTAGTTATTTATGTCACTTTTAGAAATTATCAAATATCCAAGCCTCTTTTTAAAACACATATTTACGAGTAAAGATCTTGAATCATCATAAAATCTAAGATAGACTCTCTAATGTTGTTCTAATTTTCAAAATCATATCCCCCATGTACCATCTCAAACCATTACCGTAAGTCTGCATCATTGTTCAACCATAACTCTGTATCTTTTGTTATTGTTATGGATGAATTGACTAGACAATACAAGATAAAGTGTCGTATTGTATGTTGTTTTCAAATGATAAAGTTTTAGTGGATGGAACTAAGGTAAAGATACTAAGTTGGAAGTGTGGAGAGAAACTCTAGTAATCATGGGGTTTAAGATAAGTAGAATTAAATAGAGAATGTGAAGTGTAATTTTAGTAATAGTGGGATGACAAATAGGGATGTGGAGAAGCTTAAGGGTCAAGAGATACCTAAAATAGATCATTTTATTGATTAGGCATGATTATCCCAATAGATGTAAATAGTGGTAATGATGTTACCCATACGATCAAGTATGTTAGGTCAAATGAAGAATTGTTACTAGCGTATTATGAGATTAATGCATACCTTTGCAGCTAAAGGAGAAAATATATAGGACGACCATTAGACCTGACATGTTATATGGGGCCTAGCGTTGGGCAACTAATAAAATAAAGTGTGCTAGAGATGAGGACTTCAAGATGAATGTGTAGTAAAACTTCTAATGATAAATTATAATTGAGCATATTAGTGAAAAAATAAAAATGGCTACTATAAAAGTTAAATTAAGATACAATTGGCATAAATAGTTTAGAGTATTCAAATTGTGGAATCTAGAGCTATAAGTTTTAATGTGATTGTTTAGGATTTATTTGTTATGTTTTAACATAATGTTTTTGACGAAAAAGTGTGGGGTTTTAAAGAAGTGATTTGAGTATATTTAGAGGGGTGAAAGGGTGCAAAACATGTGAGGTCAAAAGGTTGAAAATAATGGAAAGTGGATTAATCTTTATGCCTTGGGGGGGAAATTGGGCTACCATGGAGTGTATTAATGGTCTATTGGTAGTAAATATGAGGGCAGAGATAAGGACTACATTGCATATTTTGTGAAGCATATACAACTGATATTGTTTGGAATTATTCCATGGGTGTGAATGTAGGCACTTTTTTAAAGTTGAGGAAGAAGGTTAAAAATTAAATCAAAAGATTTATTCATAATGTTGTTATTTTTATATACCCAAAATTATACGTATTGTGAATTAAAAATATACTCGTGATTTTAAATGCACGAAAAAATGATAAACTAAAATATTTTTACTCATTTAGAATTATTAATAAAAAATAAAATTCCACTAATCCCCCATATGAGTGAAAATTTACTAACTGACATATAAATGCAGACACTAACACGAAAATAAAGTGAAAGGTTATTCTATTGGTTTGAGTAGCCTAGTGGCTTTGAACTTACTATAGCAAGATACTATCAGATTTGCTTGGTTAATCAGTGGACATGATGCCTTGAACTGGCAGTTGTTTATGTAAAGCAAGACAATAGTATTCACACAATACCCCTTCAACCACAATTGGTTCTCACATTTGTGTTCATTTTGGCCATGACATCCCCTCATTTTGTGAGTGTTTTATTCTCACAAAAGTGTCCCTTTCACACTCTCTTGGGTGATTTCAACAAGATGTTACCTACAAACACCCCATTATAACATATTTAAGATATGAATATCATAAAAAGCATTGCTTACCCTAAAAATGTGACAGATGAGACATTGTCTCACCATATAAATGGGTTTGAGTAAATGTTTCCCCAATTTCTGTTGGGTCACATATGTAGTTCGGTTGTTCTTTTGAACCTAGATCTTAGGATCTCTAATAAACTATTTTGGGTTACCATTATGGCGGCTCTTATTAAGTCAAAGAATTTAATCCCATTTCCCTCGATGAACTTTTCACTCGCTCTCTTGTTTTACCTTTTGTTAACGCATCCATGATATTATATTTTGACTTAAAATAGTCAATGGAAATAACTTCATTCGAGAAAAATTGTCAAAATATATTATGTCTACCGTTTATATGTCGAGAGTTCCATTATACATATGCTAATAAGTTATCACAATTAATACACATGGTGGACACATGCTTTAACCAACATAAAATATCCATTAATAATTATGACTCTATTACACTTCTTCTCATGCTTTATCTAAAACAATAAATTCAGACTCCATAGTGGATTTAGCAATACATGATTGCTTGGAGGATTTCCAACTTACGGTTGCACCTCCAAGAGTAAACACATATCCACTTACGGATTTCGAGTCTCTTAAAATAAGTTTCTAGTTTTTATCATTGTATCCTTCAAGTACGACTAAATATCTCGTGAATTATAACCTAAACCTTTTGGTATATTTTAAATATTTTAAAACACTAATAATTTATTTATAATGATCATTTCCAAGGTTGCTAATGAATAAACTTAGCTTACTCGCTAGTAATCTTTATCAAGTCATGTGTAGTTTATAACGTACATTAAACTACCTATTATTCTTGAAAACTCAAGTTGAGATATGCCTCATTTGTTATACTTCGTAAAATGAATATTTACGTCAAACAGTGTTTTTTTTTTCCTATGTTATGCTCCCTAAATCTATCAAGTATTTTCTCAATATAATGAGCTAAATCCATTTGATGTTCTAAATATTTAAATTCCTAGTATTATGTTAGTGACACATAAATTTCCATTTCAAGCCAAGCGGTCAGCATTCATTTGGTAGCTTTAATGATTTAATTAATACTAGCAATTATGAGCATACTATTAACATACAAACAAATAAGGACATAACCGCATTGAGTTTTTTTTACATAAACACATTTGTCACAATCCTGGATTATTAATCCATTTGACAATATCACATTGTTAAATTTCTCATGTCGTTATTTTAGTGCTTGCTTTAATTTTCATACGAATTTAAAACGCCTAAACCTTTTATTTTCGTGTCAAGGAGCAATAAACCCTTCGGGGTGTTCCATATATGTTTATTCATCTAGTTGATCACTCAAAAATATTTTTTAACATCTATCTGGTGTATTATGAGATTATTAATTATCAAAATGATGATTAACATATAAATGGATGTTATTCATGTAACTGGTGTGTAAGTATCGAAATAATCAAGTCCTTCCCTTTACTTGTAAGCCTCGACTACAAGCCTTACCTTCTATTTATCAATTTACCCATCAACATTCATTTTCATTTTGAATATTCATTTACAGCCTAACAACTTATTCTCCAAATAGGGATCAACCAATTCTTAGATGTGGTTTTGCATGATAAATTCAATTTTATTATTGATAGATTCCTTCTGATATGAAGCTTCAGGAGAGGACATTAATTATTGAAAAGTTTATGGATCATTTTCTAATAAATATGTTCAAAAGCATTGTCCAAACAATGTTGAGGTTCGTACGTTCTTATTACATCTGAGTTCATCGTCATTATCCACACGTATAGACTCTTGGTCTACATTATCTTGGCCATTACTAGTTGTAGCATCATATTACTCTTTTTTCCACTTGATGAAAGCACTGTGTTAATTGGAAAAAGATCATAAAATGAAGCATTCCTTAACATAATAATAATATTACAATGTATGATGCGAATCTCTGACTTTTGTATAAAGAAATGATATGCACTAGTATTTTGGGAATAACCAATAAACACACAGTCAATTGTTTTTGGTCTTATCTCAACCCTTTTAGGGTGGGACCGGACACCGTCACACTTTCATGAATTTGTATAAAGATTTTAGACAGTTCCATAATTCATAAGGCGTCTTATTCATTTTCTTGTCAGGTACCTTGTTGAGAATACAGTTTGTGAAAATCAAGGCTCCCCCCACCCTCACCCCCAAGTTTTGGGTTAATACCACACTTATTAATAATTAATTCATCATTTATTTTAATGTACAATTATCGTGTTCAGAAACACCATTCGATTTAGGTGGATAGTGAGCAATAGTTTGGTAAATAAGCCCATATTCTAAGCATAATGTTCAAATGGGTGTTCATATTCCTCACATATGTCACTTCTTATTTCTTTTTTTCCTAAATTAATTATTAACTTCATCTTTGTAATGTTTAAACGTTATGATTGCCTCGTATTTACTTCTAAGTAAGTACATATTAGAATATTTAGTACATTGGTAAATAAAAGTAATAAAATAGTTTTTTCCCACCTTTAGTTTGCACAAACTTTAAGTCACATATATCAATGTGAATTAAATCTAAAGGTTCAGCCTTAATATCAACAAAATGAAAGGAAGTCCTAGTAATTTAAGATTACGTACGAGTCTCGCATTTATGATTAGGATCAAATTTAAATTTAGGTAATGAATTTACATGTTTCTAGTCTACCATGCCAAAAATCATGAGACTCAATCAAGTAAGCACAGGAAACATTATTATTTTTAATAATAATAATATTATTATTATTATTATTGTTGTTGTTGTTGTTGTTGTTGTTCTTATTGTTGTTCTTGTTGTCCTCATTGTTATTGTTGTTGTTGTTGTTGTTGTTGTTGTTGTTGTTGTTGTTGTTGTTGTTGTTGTTGTTGTTGTTGTTATTATTATTATTATTATTATTATTATTATTATTATTATTATTATTGTTGTTGTTGTTGTTGCTGTTTTTGTTCTTGTTCTTGCTCTTGTTGTTGTTGCTGCTCTCATTGTTATTGTTGTTATTCTTTTTGTTCTTGTTGTTGTTGTTGTCGTTATTATTATTGTTATTATTATATTTTTTTATTATTATTGTTATTATTAAATTTGGGTACAACATTCACCATGTACTTTTTAATGAGCGCATCACTCAAGTAACCCTTTTCCACATACATAGCATTTTTAGTATGTATAAAATTACCACACATAAATACCAACTTAAAGCCATTTTTGCTAAGTAACGATTGAGAAACCTAGACCTTGTGAATTTCAGGAATGTAAAGCGCATCATTTAATGTGACCTCTTCTCAATACATCATTTTCAAAATCACCTTTTTATGCCATTTAACTTTGAAAATTGAGGAGTTCCCTATATAAAGTTGCTCTCCATTTTTAATGGGTGTGTATGGGGTAAATATCTAATTATTATTACATATATAGCGAGTATCTCCAATGCTTGTCCACCACTTATTGGCATTTCCCATTAAGTTACATTTAGATACAATGGTAGAAAGGTTCATTTTGGAGACATCATTCAAAATCTTCCCTATTTTGTCACGTTAGCTTAAGCATTCTTCTTCTTCTTCTTGTGATTTTTCGTATTACGACAATCTCTTGAAAGATGTCCTTGTTTCCCATAATTACAGCAACGAGCTTTGAACTTTTTTCCATTGTTGTATCCTTGACTCGAAACAGTCTCGGAATGCTTTCCCTTCTTATTGTTGGTTTTCATCCCACCTTCGATAATATTTGCTTTAGAAACCATGGGTTAGCTTATCGTGTTATTTTTAGACATCTGGTTATCTGTGTCAATTGCTAAATGCACTATCAATTCTCCGAGACTCGTCTTCTTGCATTTATGTATAAGAGAGTTCTTAAAATCCCTCCATGATGGTGGTACTATTTTAATGATCACTGCAATTCGGAATGCTTCGCTTAGACATATATTCTCGACAAGAATATCATGCAAAATGACTTGAAGTTCTTAAACCTGGGCATTCAAAATCTGTGAATCCATTATTTTGCAATCAAAGAAATGTCTGATAATGAAGTTCTTCATAACTGGCATTCTGGATTTTATATTTCTTGTACAAAGACTTCCAAAGTTCTTTTGCCAATTTTATTATAAAATTCAAGTTCTCGAGTCCATTCTGGATATAAGTTCCACACAAAAATTGGGCATGTTTCCATGCATCCACCACTGCTACATTTCAACGTCCTCATCAGCGACGTCCTCCTCCTCATCGGTCTCCTCATCACTCGAATCTTCACCGCGCCTGGCATGGATTAGCTGAATTTGCCTTTCACTGCGAGTGCGGGATTCTTGTCCTAAAGGCTTAGGCAAGTTGATAAGATCTTGGGGTGGTGCTATCCCGGCATCCCGAAGCAAGGATGTAATGAGGCGACCATAAGGAAGAGGGGCGCGACCCTTTTTATCATAGGCCACAAAAAGGATATCGGTGTAAAATGTGCGGGCCAAATTGATAACAGTCGCAGGGTCGAACAAATGATACATCATAGTAGCTTGGCGCGGCCTCATCGCTGAATCATTGGAGGTTTGCAAAATATTGGCACAAACGATATGAAAAGTGAATTGTGCCTTGTCGGATAAGCGACCGACGGGAAAGGTCTCGGTATTCCAAATCGCACCGGGCTTGATTCTTGAGATACAAACTTCTTTGGTGAGAACGGGATCGGGACCCGGATAATCAAACTGGGCCGGAGTGGTCACACCATAGGAATCGAGTTTTCGTGCTAAAAGGTCAAGTGAGAAGGGAATAGGGATGGAATCCACAAAGGCTTGGGATTCAAATTCAGCGGTACGGACAAGTGAACCGTAGAATTGACGCACTTCATTCTCCCAAACTGCCTCGTAAGGTTCGTTGAAGAATCTGCACCAGCCCCTTGACATGAACATGGCTGTGATAGAATTGGGCATTTGGTCCCACAATACTTGACGTTCAACATGAATTTTTCGGGTAGGGCTGAAAAACCTACGGCACCAATTTGCTTCGCGGCGTGAACGGTACTCACCATTTCCGTTGGGGAGGACTTCAATTGAAGTATACTTCTGAGGAGCAGCCATGGATATGGAGTATGAAGACAGTAAGTGAGATAGAATAGAGAAGAGAGGTGGAGGTGTGAAGAAAATGGGTAGGGGGATGGGTGTATTTATAGTAGGGGAGTGGGAAATTGGAGGGAATGAAAGGGTGGCAAATGGGGGACGAATTGTTTGAAGGAAATGAATGGACTGGGGGAAGTGAAAAGGTGTGGATTGAAGAGGTGTGACCCTTGGGAAATGAACTTCTACAGACAACCGGACCGATCCGGTTTTGGGACCGAAACGATCCGGTTTTGGGACCGGACCGATCCGCCTTAACCGGATCGGTTCTTTTATTTCAGCCGGACCGATCCGGTCTGCTTAATTTTCTGAATTTCTTCTCTCTCTCTTTTTTTCATCAAATATACTCCTATTCTCCATTCCAACGATGATTTTTCAACCGCTCACACTTCAAACTATCCTCAATGCTCATCGAAAACTAAACACCCTTCACCCGTCGGATTCTCAACCCTGGAACCGATTCAAACCTACGTCTCCTAATTCCTAAGACTCATATATACAACAATCACCCCATACATGTCGGGGGTGCGACGACCTTACCTCACTTTGTTCAGTCAATCCCTATAAATGGGGTCCGACAGCCAGATTGTGTTGGCTTCTTTGACAATTGCTTCCAAATAGGGCTTGAGATGATGCCCATTAACTTTAAATGTGTTTCCCCCTTTCTCATCTATGAGTTCAACAGCTCCATGGGTAAATACCTCTTTCACAATGAACGGACCTGACCATCTTGACCGCAATTTTCTGGGAAACAAGTGCAACCTCGAGTTGTAGAGAAGTACTTTTTGTCCCGAATGAAACTCTTTCTTACGAATGATTCCGTCATGATCTCGTTTCATTCGGTCCTTGGATATTTTAGCACTTTCATACGCATCATTGCGTATTTCTTCCAACTCATTCAACTGAAGTTTACGTGTTTCACCTGCTTTATCCATGTTGAAGTTCACCCTTTTGATAGCCCAATACGCTTTGTGTTCGATCTCAACCGGAAGATGACAAGGTTTACCATACACAAATCGAAATGGGGACATCCCAAGGGGGTTCTTGTATAAGCCCAGAGTGCATCATTCAATCTGAGAGACCAGTCTTTCTTATTAGGATCGACTGTCTTTTCCAATATATTTTTGATTTCCCGATTAGCAAGCTCGGTTTGGCCATTCGATTGAGGGTGATAAGTTGCTCCAACTTTATGAACAATTCCATACTTCCGCATTAGTTTCTCCATAGGCCTATTGCAAAAATGAGTCCCATTATCACTGATTATGGCCTTAGGCATACCAAAACGAGAAAGTATATTTTTTTAAATGAATTTTATCACCACCTTGCTGTCATTCGTCCTTGTAGCTATCGCCTCGACCCATTTTGAGACGTAATCTATAGCGACGAGGATGTATAGAAAACCAAAAGAAGGTGGAAAGGGGCCCATGAAGTCAATACCCCAACAATCAAATAACTCCAAGACTAGAATTGGGGTTAATGGGATCATGTCACGGCGAGTAATAGCTCCCATTCTTTGGCATCTATCGCATGATTTATAAAAATCATTCACATCCCGGAAGATTGTGGGCCAATAAAAACCACTTTGAAGGATTTTCGCAGCAGTTTTATTTTTGGAAAAATGACCTCCACATGCTTCCGAATGACAGAATCGAATTACCCCTTGGATTTCTTCATCGGGTACACATCTCCGGATGATTTGATCAGCACAATACTTAAACAAATATGGATCATCATAAAAGAACATGCGCGACCATGTAATGAACTTCCTTCTCTCTTGCGGATGCCAACTAGATGGAACAACTCCAGTGACAAGGTAATTGACTATATCTGCAAACCAAGGGAGAGAAGAAGTAACAAATAGATTCTCATCCGGAAAATACTCGTCTATGGGAATAGGATTAATAGGTACGTCGGACGAGAGCTGTGACAAATGGTCAGCAACGACGTTTTCTACTCCTTTCTTATCTTGAATTGAGAGATTAAACTCTTGTAGGAGTAGGATCCACCTGATTAGACGGGGTTTGTCATCTTTCTTTCTCAAGAGATATTTAAGTGCCGAATGATCAGTGAAGCAAATGATAGGCGACCCAACAATGTAAGAGCGAAATTTGTCGAGAGCAAAAACGACTGCTAGTAACTCTTTCTCTGTAGTAGAGTAATTAAGCTGAGGGCCACAATAATGTTCTGCTAGCATAGTAAATAACATGAGCTTTCTTATCTTTCCTCTGTCCAAGAACAGCTCCAATCGCGTAATCACTTGCATCAAACATAAGCTCAAATGGGAGTGACCAATCAGGAGCTTGCATGATAGGAGCGGAAATAAGCATACTTTTAAGTTTATCAAAAGCTTCTTGACATGCTTTATTCCACTCAAATGGAGTGTCTTTCATGAGAAGATTACTCAAAGGTCTAGCAATGGCGCTAAAGTCTTTGATAAACCTCCTATAAAATCCAACATGGCCTAGAAAGGACCTCACATCTTTAAGTGATTTTGGCGGGGGTAACTCAGCTATTACTTCAATTTTTGCTCGATCAACCTCAATTACCCTAGATGAGACTATGTGGACTAAAACTACGCCCTCGGTAACCATAAAATGGCATTTTTCCCAATTGAGGACTAAGTCTTTTTCCACACACCGGAATAGAACTCTTTCAAGATTAGCTAAACATTGGTCAAAAGATGGACCGAAAACGCTGAAATCGTCCATGAACACCTCAAGACCTTTTTCAATCATATCGCTAAAGAGACTTAACATGCACCTTTGAAAATTTGCTGGCGCATTACATAACCCAAATGGCATACGTTTATAGGCAAACGTACCAAATGGACATATAAAAGTCGTCTTTTCTTGATCAAGTACATCCACTTCAATCTGATTATAACCGGAATACCCATCTAGGAAACAATAGTAAGGATGGCCCGCCACTCGTTCAATCACTTGATCGATGAACGGTAAGGGAAAATGATCTTTTCAAGTTCCGGTATTGAGCTTTCGGTAGTCAATGCAAACACGCCACCCGGTGGTGGTGCGTTGAGGTATTAATTCTCCCTTAGCATTTTCAACCACGGTCATCCACGATTTTTTTGGAACGACTTGAATTGGGCTCACCCATTTACTATCAGAAATGGGATAGATAATATCAGCATCTAGCAATTTGATGATTTCCGCTCTTAGTACATCTTTCATGGTTGGGTTTAGTCGCCTTTGCATCTCACGCGAGGACTTTACCTCTTCCTCAAGATGGATTTTATGGGTACAAATCAATGGACTTATACCTTTCAAATCTGCTATAGTCCAACCAAAAGCACTTCTATGCTTTCGCAACACATCTAACAACATACCCTCTTGCCCTTTTTCTAGATGGGAAGACACAACGACAGGAAATGTATCATTCTCTCCCAGAAAAGCATATTTGACGTGAGGGTAGTTTCTTCAACTCAAGACTAGGAAATCTATTTTCAGGGGGAATCATGGTTGTCTCCCTCGGAGGCAATTCTTCATACCTAGAAATCCAGTCAACATCTCTCAAACTCTCAAAACTCTCTTCCTCTTGTAACCACTTTTCCAACTCTTCCACCTCTCGCTCAAACTCAGTATAAGAACTCTTGTTCTCACCACTTTGCACTAAACACACTTCCAAAGCATCTCCTCCTATAATTTTCTCAATGTTCTCATCCACCACTTCTTCAATAAGATCAACCTCAAGAATTTCATCCTCATCACCCATTTGGTTAGCGACATTAAAAATATTGGTCTCGAGAGTTATGTTTCCAAAAGTGAGTTGCATTTGGCCATTCCGTGTATTGATCAAAGCATTAGCAGTAGCTAAGAATGGACGGCCCAATATTATTAGAACATAATTTCTCGTATGGGGAACAGGATCAGTGTCCCAAATGACAAAATCAAGAGGAAAGTAGAACGTGTCCACTTGAACTATCACGTCTTCTACAACCCCACGAGGCACTTTCACTGTTCTATCCGCTAACTGTAGAGTGATTCGGGTAGGTTTTAAATCACCTAAATCAAGCTGCTTATAGATAGAGTATGGAAGGATATTTACACTCGCACCTAAGTCAAGCAAAGCTTTTTCCACTCTTTTTTCTCCTATGACACACGAAATGGTAGGTGCACCTGGATCTTTGAATTTTGGTGGAAGATCATTGAGAAGGACCGAGCTCACATTTTGTGCCAAGAAAACACTTTTCTTCACCTTAAGCCGTCTTTTGACAGTCAAAAGATCTTTAATAACCTTAGCATATGCTGGAATTTGTTGAATAGCATCAATAAATGGCAAGTTCAATTTTAGTTGCTTCAACACATCCAACACCTCTGTACGCGAAGCCCCTTTCTTGGGTGGCTCTTAACGTTGAGGAAATGGAGCAGCAGTGGGCAACTTGACTTCAATTTCAGGTTCAACTTCCTCATCTTTCAATTCCTTTTCTAAGGGAGGTTCTTCAGACTCGGAAGTTTTAGATTCCTTAGAAATTTCGGGTTCTACTCCATTATCTTTCTCCTTTGGAAGTTTTGGTGCTAGATCAATTACGCGGCCACTACGAAGAGTAGTAACAGCTTGACATTGTTCTTGCAAATCCGATGATGTGGAGCCAACCGTGCGTTGACCTTGAAGAGGAGGTCTTTGGCCTTGGGCTGGAAGTTTACCCTTCTCTTGAGTATTCACTGCAGATTGCAACCTAGAGATGCTAGTATGAATTTCAGTGAACATTCGATCATATTTAGCATTGCTCTCTTTTTGAGATTGGATGAATTGATTGAGATTATCTTCAAGATATCGCTTAGGTGGAGCTACATAAGGACCAGGAGGTGGTACTTGCATAGGATTTGGCATTGAAGGAGCCACTTGCTGAAATTGAGGAGGTGGTGGTAGAGTCATATGTGGGTTAGGAACCATCCCACCTTGGGGTTGTCCATAATTGAACCCAGGATTATTCCTCCACGATTGATTATATGCATTCCCTTGCTGTACATTATAATTTCCTCGAAAACCCCCTATTGCCTCAACTTGTTCAGTGTACATTGCCTTGTATGCAGGAATGGTAGGACATCCTTTGGTAGAATGACCCGCATTACAAATGGCACACACTTTCTCCTTTCCGGCTTATACGGGTCCAACCACATCTCTCAAACGCACTTCAAGCATATCTCTGAAATTCTTCTCCAATTGGTCAAATTTTCAATCCAACAAAGTGTCCTTGTCCAAGTGATAAATACCGGACGCGGCAGGCAAATTGGACACTTGTCGATTTCGATTTTGACTATTGGGGTCATAAATATCCCATGCTTGGGTAGTCTCTGCTACATATTTCAAATGAGTCTCAGCATCGCTCGAATCTAACTCCCAAAAAGTTCTTTCACACATGGTTTGAACAAGTTGTTTGGATGCTAAAGTAAGGCCTTGATGAAAGAATGAAATCAGATGATGCTTTTCAAAACCATGATGTGGGCACGCACTAACTAACTCCTGAAATCTCTCCCAACACTTATCAAAAGCCTCATTCTCATTTTGACGAAAAGCTTGAATTTAGGCTTTAACAGAATTGGTTTTGTGTTGTGGAAATTTTTTTGATAAAAACTTGGCTTGCATATCTCTCCAAGATAACACAGAATTTGGGGGTAGGGACCATAACCAAGTTTTAGCTTTATCCTTTAAGGAAAAAGGGAATAGCTTCAACCGGATTACATCTTGTGGACAAGCTTGGTCTCCAAACGTCTCACACGCTTCCTCGAACTCTCTAAGATGGAGATATGGTTTTTCAGAATCCATCCCATGAAATGTAGGAAGAATTTGGATCATACCATTCCGAAAGTGGAACTGACCGGCATTATACGGGAGTAAAATGCAACCAGGGTTAACATTTCTCTCCGGAAATAACAAATCTTTCATGGGAAGATATGGTATCTCATCCTCTCCAGCACCAACACCAACACTACCGTGCTCCGACATATCGCTACCGAAAGGTTCAGAATTCTCACTCAGTGTTTGACTCAATGAACGACATGTGATGGAATTATTAGGCGAAGGAGGTGGAACCCAAAAATGAGGAGACTCAGAATTTTCAGAACTGGCTTCGGCAATAGGATTTTCGTGAACTTGGGTGGGAGATGAATTCTGCATATAAGCACATAAGAGATAAAATGATTTTTTTTTTCCGAAATCACTTGTAGATAAAAATAACTTTCCTAAAACTTTAACAATTTCAGATCCCCGGCAACGGTGCCAAAAACTTGACGCGACTAAAAATTTGTCTCAAAAGTGCGTTTTCTCTAGGCTCAAGTGCAAGCCTGTCGCTCAAGTAATAAACCCGGTAAGTTGGGATCGTCTCCACAGGGATCAAAATTGCCAAATATTAATAGGGAAAGTTATTAAATCTTGAAATGATTTCTCAAAAGAAATATAAAAAGATGATTAATGATTGGGAAAATTTCTAATGAAATAACAATTTTGCTTAAGAAAAACAAACTGGAAATTGCAAAGAACGTAGATTTGACAAATAAGAGAAAATAGGGTAGGGTACAATCCCTAAAACCTTAACAAATTATCCTATAGAATACTAGAATTGTAAATTAAAATTCTTGACTAAATCCAGTCTTTATAAATTCTAAGCATTACATATATGAGGGATCTAGCCCGCATCATATGAAATCAAAGATAGATATAAAGCGGTGAATGATAAATTATACTCGCAAAGCGTTCTTAAACATCTCAAGTACCTAGGGCAAGAGAGATTAAAAGATTGACAATGGTTGCATGATTTTCATTCACGATTCAATCAATATTTTAATATAACCTCTATTTTCTACATAAATAATTTGCCTTGGATTGAGTTCATGTACCCCAACCCTTGGGAATTTAGCTACACATGATTTGGGTAAAGAACAAATTCATACATAAAGTTATGGATCTACAAGACATTGTAAATGATTTGCAAATAATAAAATAAGAGAATGGAAAGATTTTACTTGAATTCAGTAACAAAAACGGAATTGGAATTCAGAAATTCTTACAAATTAGGGTTCATGAAAACTCTTGAGGAAATTGGAAACTAACCCTAGAAACTGACCTAGAATTCAACCCTAGAACTCTCTAGCCTCCAAAAATGATGTAGGGCACGGGCTTTTATAGCACAAATTAACGAAATTGACAGCTCAAATTGCTTGTGGCACAAGTTTCACCAGCTACGCACGCCAAAAATCTGCACAATAAATGCCAGGATTTCACATAATTGGACCGGTCCGGATTACCCTCGGATCGGTCCGATATCCACCGGATCGGTTCTTTTATTTTTTATCGGATCGGTCCGGTCCTTATCGGATCGGTTCTTTTTCCATCGGTTTGCCATCCATCCGGGGTGTACTGGACTTAGTCATTTCGGATCGGTCCGATTTCAACCCGGATCGGTCCGATTTCCTTCTACTTTGACTTTTTCTCTTGAACTTTGACTGGCCATAACTTTTGATTTAGATCTCCGATTTGGGTGCCGTTTCTTCCTATGCTCTTGTGAACTCATGCTCTTCAGCTTCCCTTTTGGTGTCGCTTTCGAATTCTGAGTGGAACGTTACGCTTTTGCCCTTTGATTTTTCTTCTTTTCATCTTCTGCTTTCTTCTGGTTTCCTTCTTTTCCTTTCTTGCATTCCATTCCTGAAAACTTCATCAAAATTACACGAAAACTAGTGAAAATTGTTAGAAACAGACAATGGAGTGATATGGACTAAAATTGATTCAATTACCTTGTTCGAGATATTAAAATCACTAACTTAAGGGGCTAAATTCAGAAGAATTTACGCTTGGTCACAGTGCATCCTAACTAGATCAGTTCATACCTATTAAATTGCTAATATGTGTAGATCTTTGGGGGTTTTCAATATTGGGTTTGTTTTGCAGATTTATGACCATTCTTACAGTTCAACATTAGAGACTTATACCCGTTATTACCGTTCAACATTATAGACATGTGCTGGAACTGACATAAGCTTTGTTTATTGTTATATGTGTAATGAGCAGTTGAAACTCTAATAGAGTTTCACTCTTATACCATATTCTTTCCCTTTTTTTTAATTTTATATTTTGTTGTCTTTACATGTATTTCTTCGATAAAATTTACTAATGTCTAAATCATCGACGTCCATTACTAGACCACCTTAATGACATTTTTGTTGAATTCTAACATCATATTGAATTGGACTGTATCCTTCAGACTTGGATTGTTGGACTCCGTACTTTGAGGTTCCATAATTGAGAATCGACATGCGTTCATTTGGGAGCATAAACCCAATCAGACCTGAGGAGAATTTTCGAACATGGGGTCGGGTGGTTCGTGCCTCTTTATATGAGGAGAGGTTCAATATGAGGAGGAGTGTTTTCGAACATGGAAAGGTCTTCCGAAGGAGGTGCAAGGGGTGGTCCTAATGTCATGAAACATAACAGTAATGTTCATTAATTGGCATTCTAATTTCTTTGTTGATTAAATTACTAAACTGATTTCTTTTATTACTATTAATGTCGGGCTCTAATTTCTTAAACTGATTTCTTTTATTAACAACAATTTAGTATGTGAAATATTATTGAAAAAGGCTAGAGCGAGACATCATTTGTCTTTGATAAGATAGGAAACCTACAAGAGGCATAAATATTCAGTGAAATAGGGATAACGAGACATCATTTGTGTTTGAGGTGTTCTGTAGTGAATTAAGTGTATTTACAGCAATAGTCTTTCTCTTATTTGGTTCCAATCTTAATTTTGCAGCAGAGCCCTAACGAATGGATAAATGCGTGTCGAAGTTTTATATTTGGTGTCCACTTACTGGTTCCGTGACTTTCTCTAAGATTTTCATTGGTTTTATGACTTTCACTGAGATTTTGGTGGTTTTGTGGCTTTTCAAACTCAGGTATTCTTATTTACATTTTTATTCTAACTCACTTTGCAAACTCACGTTGCTTATTGAAAGGTCTTTTATCTTTTTTTTTTTCGTTTTGGGCGGATGCTTTCATGTTTTTTTTTATCTCTGTAAGGACACAAATTTCCAATTGAGTCCATGTATAGTGTTGGCTCAATTCTGGACAAAAACATATTTTCATAGGATAGTATGTAATTGTAATACTCTCAAGCCTATGAAGTGTTTGTTGAAGACGTAGCGGCAAAGAGTATAAAGCTTCATCAACTATGCCGTGCGTGCCTCGTTTTTATGTCATCAACTATGGTTCCATGCTCCCAAGGTATGAATGCAATATTATATATATAGGAGCTTGGAACAAGTTTATTGGGTGTTAGGTTTAACAAAAACTGGGTTTTATTTTCAGAAAAAATTAATTAGAACTTTAAAATAAGTTTATAAAGTTTTCTGGGCTAAAATTGAATTTTCCAAACTTTCTGGGAGTTCGTTCGATATGTCGTTCGAACGAGATTTTTGTTCGAACGAGTTTGCCAACGACTTCCCACTAAGGTATACTGGTCCGTCGTTCGAAATGTCGTTCGAACGAGATTGTTCGTTCTAACGAGATTTCCAACGAGTTTCTAACGAGTCCATACTGGAGCGTCATTAGAAGACTCGTTCGAACGATAATGTCGTTTGAACGAAATGTCGTTCGAACGAGATGCCAGGCGGGAACAGTTTTTGGCAGTTTTTCACCCACTTCCCCACTTAGTTTTTAACCAACTTTTACAGACTTTATCAAGTGCGGGAACAACATTTTCCAACTGAACTTTTCCATTCCATTTTCATCTCTTAGAGAGAGTTTGAGAGCAAATTGTTTTAAGGAAAATGTTCATGTTTTGAGTGTTAATTTTCAAAGAGAAATTCACTTACCACTCTAGTTTGTACACCCATATTGTTTATCCAAGTTCTTATATACATATCAATTGCTTGGAGTTTGGCACCGGTTTTCTCTACACCGAATTGAAGAGAAGTTTCGGGTTTTGCTTCTACCTCCCACAAAGAAAGAAGAAGTGTTTTATGTTGTTTTACCCGCTTGGAGAAAGGCTTCATGTTCGGGTGATGGTAACCATATAAAGTCCTATCGGTGGATTCCGAGACCGCGGTGGTGTTCGAAGGTTATTCGCTAGGAAGAGGTTTCTACAAGAAGAAGCATCGGGGCTTGAGAGGGATCGAGTCATGTGTTGTAAGTCTTTTATCTTGTACTTGTAATTCCGTATCTAGTGAATTTGTGGCTAGGGACGTCCGAGGTTGTTTCCCGTCTTGGGTTTTTCCTCGTACATCGCGACGTAGTGTGATTGGTTTATTTTATCTTGCATAATAATTTAGAACGCATGCTTAGGATAATTCAAAATAAAATTCGGTTTAAATTATCACACTCAATTTAATTTGGACTTATATTAAATATTGGGTAAAGTTGTTTAATTCAAGTCATTTGCTAAAATTGGTTTGGCCTAACTTTGAAATATGGATAGTTATGACTTAGGCAAATTATAGGGCTTGGATTTAATTTCACTTGGTTTAAGTTTAATTTGTTTAAAGAAAATTATAACTTAGTACTCGTTTGTTTTGTTGAACCATCAATTTACGCTTCCGCATCATCTCTAGTTTTATAAAAGGAAATTCTATTTTAATTGTGATAATTTAATTAAAACCCGGGGGTCCACATTCCACACTTTTACAAATTTGTATTAGAGCCAAAAACGATAAACTATTTCGTTAAGATCCTTTAAATAATTTTTGACTAAAATGGAATTTTCCCCATTTTCAAAATTTCCTATTTTTGATGGTTCAAACTACGCGTATTGAAAAGCGCGAATGAAATCGGCACTAAAATCTATCGACGAGAGAGTTTGGATGTCTGTTGTTAACGGGTGGTCCCCACCAACTTATTTAGTTGAAAATGAACGTGTTATCAAACCCGCCGATAGATGGACTGAAAATGAGTTTAAACTTGCTAATTTCAATTCCCGTGGTTTAAATGCCTTGTTTAACGCTGTCACACCGGATGAATTCCGACGTATTATGACGTGGAGACCGCTAAAGAAGCTTGGGATATTTTACAATTAACTCATGAAGGAACTAGTGTCGTTAAAGCTTCAAAACTCCAAAACCTCACCACTCAATTTGAAACTATCAAAATGAATGAAAAAGAAACTTTTGATGAATTTTATGCTAGACTTTCTGATATTGTTAATTCATCTTTTAACTTGGGAGAGAAAATACCTGACGACCGTGTTGTAAAGAAAATTTTAAGGTCCCTACCCGATAGATTTATTCCAAAGGTGACCATTTTAAATTCTTTACCAACTTTAGCCTCTACGAAATTAGAAGAGCTTGTAGGTGATTTACAAATCTATGAACTAGATATGTTTCCCTCTAAAACTGAAAAGAAAATCGAAAAGGGCGTTGCTTTAAACGCCCGTAAAGAGGTCAAACAAGTAGTGGAGAGCGAGAGTGATAGTGACTCGGAAGACATGGCTTTGTTTGCTCGTAAATTTAGAAAATTTCTTAAAATTACAAGGATAAATTTAAAAATGATTTTAAGAAATTCGAATCTTCTAAGCATGACAAAGGCGAAAAGATTTCTAAAGCCGAGAAGATTCCTAAAGCCTAGAAGATCCCTAAACCTAGTAATGAAAATTTATATAGGGACGGGTCTAATAAGTGTTTTGGTTGTGAAGGTTATGGCCATAGGACTTTTAAGTGCCCCACTAAACTAAGGAAAGAGGGTAAGAGACCCATTTCATATAATGCGACCCTTAGTGATAGTGATAAGGAAGAGAGGCCCGATTCCCCCACTAAAATTTTTTTTGTGGCTTTTATGGCTAGTCATGTGAATGATAGTGAGAACTCATCGATTGATGAAACTTTAACACATGACACTTCCAAGGTCATTGTTTATGATTCACTCATTTTTGATGATTGTGAGAGTGGAGAAGAAAGAGAGAGTGAAAATGAAGAAGAGGTTAATGTGAGTGAACTTCAAAATGCTTTTCAAGAGCTTTATAAAGAATCTATTAAATTGAAAAGAGCTAATTTGAAGTTAGAAGCTAGTTTAAGAGAGAGTGTCAAGGTGGTTGATGAAAATGCTTTAATAAAAGACCTTAGGACACGTGACAGGACTCTTCAAGAGAAGCTTGAATATGTAGAGGGCGAAAGAGATAGCCTTAGGGGTTTAATGGAATCCTTGAAAAAGGAGCTTCTTGCTTTTGAAGAGCAAAATGTTTTATTAGAGTCTAACATTTTAGAATTGCAAAATAAATTAAAAGACTCTAGTAATGTCAAATTTGATTTGGAGTGTCGTTCGGAAAAACTAGATAAAATATTAGGAACTGTTCAAATTAAAAATGACACTTGTGGTTTAGGCCTCAATACTTGTAATGAATCTACTCATAAATCCAAGACCAATGTTTTAGGAGAATCTACTAGGAATGCATTTAAAGATCACTCCTTAGGTAAATCTTTTCGACATGTTTTTACTTGTACACATTGTGGTCGAAAAGGTCATCTTAGGAAATTTTGTTTTGATCTTAAACGAATTCCTAGAAAATCCCATAGTAAAGTAACCACGGTAGTTAACGTTCCAACACCCCAAGATAGTCATTCTTCATTCATTTGGGTTAGGAAATCCGACTTGGTTGCCTTGCAAAATAGGTTTTTTGATTCTCATTTACTTTCACATGCTTCCTCCCTTGCTAAATCTAAAGGTTGAATGTGTTAGTGTTTGCATACTTTAGCGTTTGTACTTCATGCTATATTCACATGCTAAATGTATGCTTGTTTAATCATTTTCTAGTCTATGCTTATGCTTATCACATGCTAGAATTATGATTGTTGTTTATCTTTTGTATTATATTTCCTTCATTTTGTTCGCATTAAATGTACAATACAAAAAGATTTTTGTTTATCATTTGGATTTTATCTTTTAGTAATATAAGTTTAATGAAAAATTCAAATGATTTTTGTTTGTCTTTTGAGTATATAATTTTTTGGTTAATTTTTTTTTTAAAAACTCAAAAAGATTTTATTTTGTGTGTATTTTAGTTTAACACACTTTAAGTGGCATATACTTGTGTTTGAATCCCACCTTTAACGCTCCCACGTGGCTAGAACTTTTAGTTTAGATTATCAATCCTTAAAATGTTCTTTACCATATCCTTATGGAGTAGTTGGATTTTGTAATGATTAAATGGATTCTAGTTTTATATGCCTCTATTCACACATGCACGAACTCTTTTGAAACTTTAACTTCATATGTATATTTGAGCTATGTGAGGTGTTCTCCTACCAATCTTGCATCTACATATTTGTGACTTAGGAGGACTAGTGCATGTCAAAATCCGTTGCATGTGAGATTTGTGTGAAAAACGAAAACATGATAAATATAAATGTGCACGGGAAAGGGTTCCGAAAGGACAAAGTGATCCTTTGCGATAGTAAGCCACCGTTTGGAATCGACCTAAAAGAAATACGTGGTCCAAAGGCCTAAAAACAGAAAATATGGCATTAAAAAGAAAATAAATTGCCAAGGCCTATGTTTGATTGATATATTCATTCAAATTTAATATAAATGCATATTGAGGGAGATTGGATGGTATATCAACGGTTTGCACAATGTCCGTTTATCCTAGTTGCGTATTTCATATCATGACTCTATTGGTTTGTAGAATCATCAATATGCTAGGCTTGTGTGCATTGTGTATGTTTGTTCATTGAGTTCAATTTATATTGTCACATGAGGTATATTTAAATGTGATGAAGTTTTTAATCAAATGAGAACTCCGTGAATGTTTATTAGGTGATTGGGTCTAAATTTAATCGTTACTAGTTCACACCCCAACACTTCCGTTTCCATATGACACATTTTTGCCATACGAGTGTGCACACTTATTGTATTTTGTGTCATGTGTGTGTTTATATCTATATATATATGCAAGTACTCTATTGGTATATCTGTAGTATATATATATATATATGATATTTGTTTGTCTTTGCCTTGATTCCTAGTCCATCCATGCTTATACTTCATTATTGGTATCTATCTTGGATTAGTTGTGCTTTTGTTGCTCATGTGCTTTAATGTCTTAACACTTTAAGCTTCAACGTGTTTATTAGTTCTTTATCCTTTGCCTATTCCTGAACAAAAAGGGGGAGAAAATGATAGGGGGAGAAATGGTATATAATCCTATTATTATCGTATCTTAGTTTGGGGGAGATTTATCTTAGGGGAAGACGTCTTTCTAAGTATGTCACTTGGTTGATAAAGGGGAGAATTAATTTAGGGGGAGTAATTAATTAATTAGATTTTATATTTTGATATTCCCTATGCATTTTATGAGTTTGCTTAAGTGTGCAGGAACTATTCTAAAGCGGCATTGTTTAATGGCAAAGTGTTTGATCCTTGGGTTGAGTCAAGTTTGGGTGGGATATGTTTTGAGTCTAATAGAGCATGACGGCCCTTTAGGAGTTTTTGTTTTGGTTTTTGTCCCGAAATAGCCAAAGGGGGAGATTTATAAGGACACAAATTTCCAATTGAGTCCATGTATAGTGTTGGCTCAATTCCGGACAAAAACATATTTTCATAGGATAGTATGTAATTGTAATACTCTCAAGCCTATGAAGTGTTTGTTGAAGACGTAGCGGCAAAGAGTATAAAGCTTCATCAACTATGCCGTGCGTGCCTCGTTTCTACGTCATCAACTATGGTTCCATGCTCCCAAGGTATGAATGCAATATTATATATATAGGAGCTTAGAACAAGTTTATTGGTGTTAGGTTTAACAAAAAATGTGTTTTATTTTCAGAAAGAATTAATTAGAACTTTAAAATAAGTTTATAAAGTTTTCTAGGCTAAAATCGAATTTTCCAAACTTTCTGGGAGTTCGTTCGATATGTCGTTCGAACGAGATTTTCGTTCGAACCAGATGTCGTTCGAACGAGTTTGCCAACGACTTCCCACTAAGGTATACTGGTCCTTCGTTCGAAATGTCGTTCAAACGAGATTGTTCGTTCTAACGATATTTCCAACGAGTTTCTAACGAGTCCATACTGGAGCGTCGTTAGAAGACTCGTTCGAACGAAATGTCGTTCGAACGAGATGCCAGGCGGGAACAGTTTTTGGCAATTTTTTGGCAGTTTTTCACCCACTTCCGCACTTAGTTTTTAACCAACTTTTTCAGACTTTATCAAGTGCGGGAACAACATTTTCCAACTGAACTTTTCCATTCCATTTTCATCTCTTAGAGAGAGTTTGAGAGCAAATTATTTTAAGGAAAATGTTCATGTTTTGAGTGTTAATTTTCAAAGAGAAATTCACTTACCACTCTAGTTTGTACACCCATATTGTTTATCCAAGTTCTTATATACATATCAATTTCTTGGAGTTTGGCACCGGTTTTATCTACACCGAATTGAAGAGAAGTTTCGGTTTTTGCTTCTACCTCCCACAAAGAAAGAAGAAGTGTTTTATGTTGTTTTACCCGCTTGGAGAAAGGCTTCATGTTCGGGTGACGGTGACCATATAAAGTCCTATCGGTGGATTCCGAGACCGGGTGGTGTTCCAAGGTTATTCGCTAGGAAGAGGTTTCTACAAGAAGAAGCATCGGGGCTTGAGAGGGATCGAGTCATGTGTTGTAAGTCTTTTGTCTTGTACTTGTAATTCCGTATCTAGTGAATTTGTGGCTAGGGACGTCCGAGGTTGTTTCCCGTTTTGGGTTTTTCCTCGTACATCGCGGCGTAGTGTGATTGGTTTATTTTATCTTGCATAACAATTTAGAACGCATGCTTAGAATAATTCAAGATAAAATTCGGTTTAAATTATCACACTCAATTTAATTTGGACTTATATTAAATATTGGGTAAAGTTGTTTAATTCAAGTCATTTGCTAAAATTGGTTTGGCCTAACTTTGAAATATGGATAATTATGACTTAGGCAAATTCTAGGGCTTGGATTTAATTTCACTTGGTTTAAGTTTAATTTGTTTAAAGAAAATTAAAACTTGGTACTCGTTTATTTTGTTGAACCATCAATTTACGCTTCCGCATCATCTCTAGTTTTATAAAAGGAAATTATATTTTAATTGTGATAATTTAATTAAAACCCGGGGGTACACATTCCACACTTTTGCAATCTCAATTGTGAACTCCCGTTGTAATAATCTCAGGGAATCGAATGTGACACAGGGACATGGTTGATCTGAGATGAAAGTGTGAAAGGTAATATATCTCCTCTTTATTTTTTTGTCATTGGCTTTCAAGGTTTCTTTCACTGTTTTCCAAAATGCTCTCAACATAAGCTAATATAGTGTTCAATTTCTAGAATCTTTATGAATAAAGTTTTGACCTTAATTTGGGTTTTTTACAGTTAGGAGTATTCTTAACATTCTCTCACTTTTAGTTTCTTAATATACTGAAAATGTAGTGATATACAATACAAAGGTAGTTTCTTATTAGTTTGGCAATAACCTAAGAGTGAACGAGATGTTTGGTTTTAGAAATTTTGTTGTATATTGTTGAATTCGAAGCTTATGTTAATTGTGGCGCTTTGCTAAATCACTTTTTGGAAACCTCTCCAAGATTCTCTCCAAGAAACGTACCAAGAACCATTTAGGAATAGGGTGAACTCTCATTCCCCTAACAGCTCTAGTCGCCATTGCTAACATGGCTGAAATTCCCGTTAACACACACATCCCTCCTAAACCTCCTAATCAAAATAATATCTGGAAAAAATCTTTTGCAAGTATTCTCATGAACAATACCACGAAGGAGCCAAGTCTCAAACAGCCAGCCATGTACAAAGGAGAACCAGCGATTCTATTCTCTGAAGATGATATTTCCATACTAGCTGCCCCTTTCCAACACACAATCATAGGCAAATTTTCGAATGGCAGGCCTTCAATTTAAATCATCAGGAAAACCTTTCAAACTTTTTCATTAAAGTCTGCTTTTACAGTTGGTCTGATTGACTCAAAGCACATTCTTATTCGACTACAATGTGAGGAGGACTATGTTCGTCTTTGGGTAAGAGATCAATGGTATATAGGGAAGTTCCCAATGCGCACTTTCAAATGGACATCTGATTTTCATCCCGAAGAAGAAAGCCCAATAGTACCAGTTTGGGTGAATCTTCCCAATCTTCCAATTCATTTTTATGCCAAGTCTTCTCTATTCTCTATTTCTCAATTAATTGGGAAACCTTTGACTATGGATGCTTCAACTGCATCCTTATCTAGACCAAGCATTGCAAGAATATGTATTGAGTTAAATCTTTTACAAGAAAGAATTCATAGGATCTGGATTGGATGTGGGGATAAGGGTTTTTGGCAACAGGTAACATATGAAAACATTCCATCTTATTGTCAATATTGCAAGAAAAAGGGACATCAAGAATCTAAATGCCTGATCAAATGTCCTCCTACGAATACTTCTCAAAAACAAATGACAAAAGATAATGTTAAGACACCTGCTGTTATACAAGATCGTGAAAATGGGAAAAAACATCAATCTTCTCCAACGAATGCTGTTGCTGCAAAACTAATTCAAGAAACTGGTCAAAAGACTCAGTTACTGCCTCGGGGTCAAGATATCCCTATTAACACAGGGCCTCTAAAGTCTCAACTTATCCCAAGTTCTTTAGGTATCAAGAAAGGGCAGTTAGAGGGCAACATAGAGGTTTTACAAGACTACAACTCTGAGACAGATTCTGAAGAGATCGCGACAGACCTGATTGAATGTGCTACTGATATGGTTGAAAGTTGGAATCACAAAATTCAAGAAGATCCTCAATTGCAGCTAAATAAAATATATCATGGTCACTATAATTCAGAGGAAACATTGAAGGTGGATCAATTCCACCTCTCCCCAAAAGGTTCTGTATTGCCTAAATATGATAATTCTTTTAAAACTTCAAAAAATTATCATTCAGATCAAGAGGAAAGAAAAAATTCAGTTCCAATGGTTGAAGAACTACAAAACTTTGCCTCTTGGTTAGATGTCAAATGGAATAAATATCAGAAACATCGAGCTGCAGCATCAAGGAAAGACAGTAGCTCAGTTCCCCCTAATTCTGAAGCAGAAACATCTATTTACTCATGTATGATTTCTAAAAAAACTCCTATTGACCCTCTTTACAGAAGATTTACTAGGTCATTAGGCAAATCTAAAAATATTATATCTAATCCTACATATAAATGATGAACTTTATATGCTGGAATATTAGGGGGGTAGGTAATTCAGCAACTAATAGAAGAATTACAAGACTGATTAAACTATATAACCTCCCTGCTATTGCATTACTAGAGCCTAAAGTAGATTCTGAAAAAACTCCTAAATGCAAACTTAAGTGGAACTTCCCTAACTGTTTTAGTAACATATCCAACAAAATTTGGTTTCTTTGGTCCAATGATCTGGAAGTCCAAGTCAAGTATGATTCTGATCAACTTTTGGGCCTTGAAATTTACTTAAAGTGTTTGAATGTTACTATTCATCTTGCTATTGTTTATGCCAAATGCACTCCTATTGAAAGAACTAGTCTCTGGAATGATATAGGTTTTGTCACTAGTAATTCTAACATTGAGTCTTGGCTTGTCATTGGTGATTTTAACATTGTTAAAGAAGATTCTGAAAAATCAGGAGGCAATCCTATAGATTTTCATGCTACTGAGGATTTTAAGGATATGATAAATGCTTGTTCCTTAATAGACTTAGGCTACATTGGTTCCAGGTTCACCTGGACTAATCACAGAATTGCTGGAACTATTTTTTGTAGACTTGACAGAGGTCTTGTTAATCATAACTGGATTTTGAAGTTCCCTCAAACTAGTATAACTCATCTTCATAAAACTTGCTCTGATCATAGTCCATTACTTTTGTCTATCAAAAGCAATTTTGATAACTATCCTAAACCTTTTAAGTTCCAAGCTATGTGGTGTATTAAGTCAAATGTCTATGAGATTATTGAAGAATCATGGTCTGCTGAATTCCAAGCTCCTCCTTTAGTTAAATTTGCTTTAAAGTTAAAGAAACTTAAAGCAAATTTAAAAACTTGGAACAAAAGCACCTTCAAAATTGTTTTCTAATCTGTTAAAGACCTTGAAGACTTAATTTTAATTAAGGAACATGAGTTTGAAAATAACCCTTGTGATTCTTCAAGATCCAATTTATCTAAAGCTAGAGCTGAGTTAAATGTAGCTTTACAGAGAGAGGAAAGTTTCTGGAAACAAAAAAGTCACATAAAATGGCTTAAATCAGGTGATAAAAACACTAAATTCTTTCATGCTTCAGTTAAAGCTAGGCAAAGGAGATTAACTATCTCTAGAATTAAAAACAATCAAAATCATTGGGAAGAATCTATAGAAGAAATTGAACATATATTTCTTAATCATTTCAAAGAAACTTGGTCTGCTGAATACATATCTCTTGACTCTTCTTTTATAGAAGTTATTAGAAATGATATAGATGTGTCCATGAATAACAAGCTAACTGAATACCCCTCAGAAGAAGAAATCTTTAAAGCTATTTCCAACGTGGATCATTCCAGCTCTCCGGGACCTGATGGTTTTGGAGGGATATTTTATTTAAAGTTTTGGCATATTATAAAAAATGATTTGACTAAAGCTATTCATTCTTTCTTTGCTGGTGCTGATCTTCCTAAAAGTTGGACTGCTACTTCTATTGCTCTTATTCCTAAAACTTCGAATCCTTCAATTTGTTCCCAATTTAGTCCTATAAGCCTGTGCAATTTCTCTAACAAAATAATCTCTAAAATTTTAAATGATAGATTGTCTCTTATTCTTCCTTCTATCATTTCTCAAAACCAAAGTGGTTGTGTTAAAAATAGAAGTATTCAAGAAAATATCCTTCTTGCTCAAGAAATGGTTCAATACATTAGTAAGAAATCTTTTGGTAGTAATGTGATCATTAAATTAGACATAGAAAAGGCTTATGATAGAGTATATTGGCCTTATCTTTGTGAAGTTCTCAGAAAATTTGGGTTTTGTGAAGTTTTTATTGATTTAATTTGGAGGCTTATATCTAACAATTGGTTTTCTTTAATTTTGAATGGTAAAAGCATTGGTTTCTTTCATTCTTTAAGGGGATTAAGACAAGGAGACCCTTTGTCTCCTAGTCTCTTCATAATAGCTGCTGAAGTTTTAAGTAGAAATATTGACAAAATATTTTCTCTTAGGAAAGCTATACCTTATGTTCATCCATCTAAAAGTCAACTTATATCTCATTTAGGATATGCTGATGATTTGATTATTTTTATAAATGGTGGTTAACGTAGCATAAAGGTCCTTATTGATCTTTTAAAGAAATATGAAGCAACTTCGGGTCAGAAAGTGAATTTTTCTAAGAGCTCCTTTTATACGGATAAAAATTTATCTCATCATAGAAGAAATACTATTGAATCTTTTTCTGGATTGGCTCACAAACAATTTCCTATGAAATATCTTGGATGTCCTTTGTTTAAAGGGAAACCTAGAGCTATTCATTTTTCTGATCTGATTACTAAAATTAGGGATAGACTCCTCAATTGGTCTTCTAAATTAATCTCTCAAGCTGGTAGAGCTACCCTTATTAGATTTGTGCTTCAATCTATTCATGTTTATACTATTGCTGTTTTAAACCCTCCTAAAATCATTATTAAAAGATTACATAGCATATTTAGTAAATTCTATTGGGGTGGCACCTCAAAAGAGAATCCTTTTCAATGGACCAAATGGAATGACCTATGTTACCCATTTGATGAGGGAGGTCTTAACTTTAGGAAAATTGAAGATATTGTTTCTTCTTTTAGCATGAAATTATATTGGAAATATAAATTTGAAAATGGCATTTGGTCTAGCTTTATTAGAAATAAATATAAAAATGGCCTTAGATTAAATCAAGTATATTCTTATATGAAAAGGATAGCTTCCATTAAAGACTTATCTGACTCATACATTAATGAAGATAAAGCTATATGGATGGCCTCTATTAATGGTGAGTTTTCCATTAAATCTGCATACAATATTTGTAGACAAAGTAGGCCTTTATCCATATCTTGGAAAATAAATTGGATAAAAGAATGCCCCATGAAATTATCCAACTATACCTGGAAGATATTAAACAATTCTGTCCCTTTTGAGTCAGAGATCCAAAAAGTTGGTGTGAGACTAGCATCTATTTGTAGATTTTGCAAGAATGCTAAGGATAGCCCTCACCATGTCCTTATTGAATGTCCTATTGCTTCTGAGGTGTGGAATTTCTTTGCTTTTATGTTTGGTTTGTCCCTTGAATTTTCATCTTACAGGTCTATCCTTTTCTCTTGGTGGCTACAATGTCCTAAAAGGGACTATAAAACTTTTCTCTTTAAGGTAATCCCTAAAGTGATCTTCTGGGAAATATGGAAAGCTAGGAATAAAAACCTTTTTGAAAATTGTCAAACTTCTGCAAATAACATTATTAAAAATGTTATCCTCTTGTCTTCGAATATTTTAGAATATTGCAAGTTTTACGATAAAATTCCTCCTAAAGATGATTTTATTGCCAAAACTTTTAATATCAATATTTTCCCGAAGAAGATTATTTTTATTAAGTGTCTTTGGAGAAAACCTCCAATTGGCACTTTTAAACTTAACATTGATGGTGCTTCTAAGAATAATCCGGGCTCAAGTGGCATTGGTGGTGTCATTAGGGATTCTCAAGGTAAATTTATTGTTGCCTTTTCTAAATCAATAGGTATTCAATCATCCTTTAATGCTGAGGCTATGGCCCTTCAAGAAGGGATTAAATTGCTTTCTTCCTTAAATATTTCTAATGTTTGCATTGAATCTGATTGTAAAACGTTAGTTGACATTGTTTTAAAGATAGCAAAACCACCTTGGACTTCTCAAGATATATTTAATAATATCACTTATCCAACGAACTTTAAAATCATCCACACTTGGAGGGAAAACAATGCAGTAGCTGATTATTTAGCTTTAAGAGCCTCAGTATCTCAAATGGATGATTATTTCTGGAGTTTCAATTCTCTCCCAACATTGGCTAAAGGTCATCTCAATATGGATAGACAAAATCTTCCAAATATTATAACAATCATAAAGAAAATGTAATGGGGATGAGATAAATCCCCAAATTTATACATTCTTTAGCTCTCTCATTGTATTGGGGATTAATCCCCTATATTTTTTGTTGTAAGTATTCTTTCCTTGTAATGGGGATAGTTTATAAATCCCCAAGTTTCTATTCTCTCATTCTAGAGTAATGGACCCATCCTCTAGAATTATTTTTGTGCTTGGGTTTGTAAGCTTCGGAGAGGCCTTTTCTCCTTTATGGTATAAATAAAATGGGTGGGGGTATCGTCCCTCTTTGGCAAAAAAAAAAAGAAGCTTATGTTCCGTGGGTTTGATTTTCATAAATTAAACTTCGTTATAAGGTTTCAAAGCCCAATTTTCAAGCTCTCTTACAGTTTCTGTTGATATTTTTTCAATTAATCTTCATTTTCCATATTATAGCGATGAGTTACAACATGATTGGGGATTATTTATCTGATGACTTCAATTATATGTCCTTAAGACAGGTTGTGTGTATAATTTTAGTAAGTTCCATGACATTATTTGGTGACACACAGTAAAAGTATCATGACTATTAACATAAATGCATTGTTATTATATGTTTTGTGATTTTTGTGTGTGATTTGATTGTGATTTTGTCTCAAATTTTAGAGGGCAAATCTTGATCAAATTTGATTTTAGAGGCTAACTCTCAGTCAAATCAAGCATACTCTCTCTCTCTCAATTTTGAGGTGTGATCTTCTTCTCTTACTTTTGATTTATACATGTCAGATCTGAGTTATTCTCTTACTTTCGAGGAACGCACACACGCGCCCCTGCCCTGTCCCCTCCCCTCTTCCCCACTCACACACGCGCACATAAACACACACACGCACCTGCCCATCCCCTTCCCCACTCACACACGCGCACTGCATATATGCATATGCATACACGTAAACATGCACACATGCGCCCCTGCCCCGTCCCCTCCCCCCTTCCCCACTCACACGCACACACGCGCACACAAACACACACACAAACATGCACACACGTGCCCCCTGCCCGTCCCCTCCCCCCTTTCCCACTCACACGCGCACACAAACACACACACTCGCACTGCATATATGCACTGGCATATATGCATATGCATATATCCACTGTTCAAATAGTTCCTTTTTCCTAATATTGTTATTTATTTCATTTGTAGACCAAATATGATGGGATCAAACTTGAAACTGCATCTTTGTATAAAAGAGGTAATCCAATTGGATCCGGCTGAATCAATCTCGAATTTTGACAATTTGGATATGATTGTATATTTCATTTTACTAATTGTATATTTACTTATGCGACTATATTTTTATTCGAGAAACTGATTAATTATGTTTATTTTTTATCAAATCGTATAGAAAAAATCGAGAGGGAGAAAGTGATAATGGCCAGAGGTGGGAACAAGGATGGGAAGACAACAGTAGTAGCACCTAATCCAGAAGCACCATGGCACAGGCATTTTGAGGAAGTCACACATATTCTCCTTTCCCTGCCTTTTAGCTCCCATCTCCAAATTTGTGATTTTGTTTTTTAATTTGTTGGATTTGTTGTTACCCCTTAAATAGGGTGGATAGTCCAATAAACAAAGGAGACTATGTCCAATTTTTTTTTTAAATTGACACTTTGTTTTTTTGAGACACAGTTAATTTGATTGGTGAATATTGTATATTTCATTTTATATGTGAATTTTCTTGATGAATTTAGACAATTTGGATGTTTGACTATTTGTTATTTGTTGAGCAGGGTGAATATTTTCATAAATAAAGGAGATTATGCCCAATTTTTTAAAAATTTGAAACTTTGTTTTTTTAGACAATGTGAATTCGATGGATGAATATTGTATATTTCGTATTATATGTGAATTTATTTGACGAATCTAGACTATTTGAATGTTATTGGACTATTTGACATCGTTTTAAAATTACATTTCGAAATTTTTGCGTTTCGCTATTACGTATTTTGAAAAATTGTCGTCATTTCGCAATTACGTACTTTGGAAAAGTTCGTCATGCCTTCAGGCACGGGCATACGCTAGTGTGTATATATATATATATATATATATATATATATATATATATATATGTATGTGTGTGTGTGTGTGTGTGTGTGTGTGTGTGCGCGTGTGTGTGTGTGTGTGTGTGAGAGTGTGTGTGTGCATTTGAGATAACATATGAGTATCTATTTATAGCACGTGTGTAGTGATAAGGCGTAAATATTTCATATATATTCCCTTAATTTCAGTCTTTTTATGATCCCGTGCATTGTAATTAACTTGTATTTACCTCATATTTATGCTACTAACCTTCCTTGTCGATTATTTCATACTTTGTGTTCCTCTCACGTATTTTACAGGTATTTAATGCAAAGTTAGTGTGAGAGAATTTAAAATAGTGAAAGAAACCATGAAATGGAGAGTTGAAGGGCATTTTGGTAATTTTGCAGCCTTAGTCCGGAAGCGGAGCCTAAAGAAAAGTCAAAGTGTATGAAATCACGAGAATATTGGAAGAAACACCGTCCCATTTTGAGTTATGGTGAAGAAGTTACGAGCAATCGAAGTTGAGAAGGAAATGAAGAAGAACCAAGCAATGTAACAACTTTCCCAGAATCGAACTCCAAATTGGTTTGAGACCAAACCAGATTGCCCATGCACCTGAACCGGTTCGATTAACTTGATGCTCGAATTTCCCTTTGATTGCTGAATTTTCTTAGAAGTTGTATTAGGTTAGGATTCTTGCAAAAACGACATTGTATTGTTGTAGTTTGACCTTAGACTAAGTTTTAATTAGTTTTTACCTTAGAATAGGAGAGGAGAGGAGGCAAGAACCCTAGTTTTAAGTCATGCATTAAAGCTACATCATTACGGATCAATTCTCAAGAGTTTAATATCATGTTTATTCTCTCTATCTTGTTCTTCCATATTCTCCATCTTTGCATATTTTTATTTAATTTTCTAGGATTCTAAGACTTCCATGCATGTTTAGCAATAGTTTCATTGTGATTTCCAACACATGCAACTTTAGGATTTTGGTTGTTTCCCATATCGCTATGTCCGACTGAGTTTTTAGCGGGTTGGGGTACAAGAACCCAACCTAGGTGTTATGAATGGATTTAAAGGGGAAAAATATAATTAACGATTCAAAGGTTTGATTTTTATCAAAATGAAGGTTGTAGGTCTTTTAATTCCGTTTGCCCTAGGTTACCGAAATGTTTAAAGGTGCAATTGACATTTTAGTAATCTATCATTCTCATCGAATATAATTTTTGATTTGATATTGTGAGGAGTAAAATTCGCACATATCAAATGCTTAGAGAGTATTTTATCTTTCTTTGAATTGAGAATTAGGGTTTTTGATGTTTTTATGTTCTACGTAATCATGTTTCTTTGAATTGAGAATTAGGGTTTTTAAAGTTTTTATGTTCTACATAATCACCGATGGTTTGGGGGTCCATTTTCCCATATCGATTTAAAACTTGCTTAGTTACTCTGGCATGCGTAGTTCATTTACCAATTCAATTAAATTTCATTAGTTGATAGGAAATTTCACAAACAGTCATATTTTCTCTCCTTTTTTTGAGACAACTATAGGGTTAATAGTCTTTCCTATTCGCCATCACGTTTTGCGTCCTACTCCCTGAGTTCGACACCCGATTTTTCGGATTATTGCTTGAGCAACCAGCATGCACTTGAGCCGTAATCACTCGCGTTAAAGACACTTTTTTAGTTATGTTAAGTTTTTGGCACCGTTGTCGGGGACTAGGTAGACATTTAGGTTAGGTCGAATCAATCCAAAATTTAACTCTAATTCTTAAAAAGCCAAAAAAAAAATCATTAAATCAAAATTTAAGAAAAAAGGAATTCAGACAAATAAAAAGAAAAAAATTTAGAATATCTTTACTCGTTACATGAAAAATCCTCAACCAAGTCCTCAATCCACTCCTAACATAATTCACAAAAATCCTATAGTAGAGTACAATACCGATATCCCACATACTCCTCGCGTTCCACAATTTTGGTTTCCACCTCCTACACCGCCCAACTCCATCACGAGTCACAGTTTGAGTCATACTTCTAGGGCGTCGAGTGAGGATATCGATTCATTTGGAGAGAGAGCTGTGACACCCCGTCTAATTAAATACCGGGTGATTAGTCATTTATTAAATTTAAAACAGAATATTCGGACCGGTTGAGTGTTAGCATCACTCTCGATTTTTTTTATTAATTACTAACCACCTAATATTTAAAAAAGTGAGATATCAAATTTTATCTTTTGAATTAACAACTACCAAATAAATGAATACTAAACATTCACCATTTATTAAACAATCTCATCGGAAATAAACTGAAATAATGAAATAAGATGAATCTGGAGTAAACATGTCCAGAATAAACTCCCAATACAATAGTCTGAATGAAATATTTCTCAAAGTCTGAAGTGTAAATAAATAACTGAAGATGTTATCTCTGAATACGAATGGGAGACATGCCCTAACTGGTATGAATGACTCTGAAAGAATCAATCAAAGATAAGTAGGCGACTAGTATCGAGGTCCTGTAACTTCCACAGTAGCTACAACACGTCAACTGAATGGAACTCCTATGCTTGGCGTTCCTGTGGCTGGGCACCTAAAAGGTTTTTACAAAAATAAAATATATTTGGAAGAAAACGGTCAGAGCCCAATTTGAAAATATTTTAAAAACAACAGGTGTTTAAATGCATTAAATAGTAAATATTATATACATGTTAGTCACGTGCTCTCCATTGAGATTCTCACCTCTCAACTATTTTGCACGCCTAACGCATATTCCTAACCCATTATACTTATGCTACTCAACTAACTAGTCTGTACCAAATCTTGGTCTATACAAAATTTTTTATTGTGCCCTCCTGTGTTACCCAAAATAATATGTATATTATTTCTAAAATTTATTAATCAATTTCAAGTAGTTTAATTATCAATAATTTCTTTAAATTCTGACCCACTTCATATATTTTTGACATAATTATCAATCTATTCTACTAAGCAACACAGTAGAATAAACACAGGTATATACATAAATTATTATTATAATATATACTAGTACTGCACCCCACATAGGCGAAACTAACGATGCGTACATACTCTGCTATCAAATCTCGGTACATCAAGTAAATAAGGATTATGAGTTTCGAATCACACTGGAACCGTATAAATGCAAATCACACATATTGGAGGCGAACATAGTTCACATACCTATGATTCACGCACATACCTACGCTCCCATAGTTAGCTGACTTATCAACTCACAGATAAGTCTTCACAGTCCTATGTTCTTGAGGTACCAAATCTACATACCCTCGAAGGCTTCTCGAGATAAGATTGTCCCCTCCTAAGACCTCCCGGGATAGCAAGTATGGTAGGTATGTCATACAAATAATCATCCATACATTAGGTAATCACACAGCCTAAGTATTTATAATTTAATATAGGTATTCAGACGGCCCATATTGTAAGTCTCATGCGTAGTATATTTATCCCGAAAATCCTACGTAATATTTTGAGTACCTAAACCTATCCTAAAAGGCTAGTAGGTCTCCCATTTGTATCTAAGGTTATTTCAGTAATTTAAAGTCCCCCCGTCACTAACCTTAAGTTATCGTTTATTTTATTTAAATCCCATTTTACATAATTTCCAATCGTAACTCACTCGATGAACACTCGTAAGTATACCATTTAATCCCATACGAAAATAGTATTTTTTGGGCCTTAACTACAATCTTATTGACCTTCCCTAAGTCCCATTATGTTCAATTAATCAACACTAATAATTCTTAAAAGCTGGGATTGGATTAAACCTCAAAAGTAAAACAAGTCACAAAATACAGGGGAGTCGATCGAACGACATTCTTGAGTCGATCGATCGATCATTCAGGTATAGCCGACGATTATGCATAATTTTACATATGATTTTCTTTAATTTGAAACCTCAAATCCTCCATTGTAATGTTCCAAACTCCCAAATACTTATACTAAATGTTACACCAACATAAATACATAAGTTCTAACGTCTCTGAATCATCAAGTTTTCATGGGGCATAATTTTCTTGGATTAAATCATGTATTTTTCATAAAAACCCTAGTTCTTCAATTTTCTTCAAGAACATCATATTACTCATCTTTAATTCATGATTCTATATACATGGATCATGATTTCATTGTTTCTATATATCAGAAGTTTATCTACATGCAAAACCTATCCATATTTAAGATCAAATTCTCCAAATTCAATAAATTATCAATTTTCAAGGTTTGTTTCCAATTATAAACTACCATGGATAATATATGCACTTAATTTTTGCAAGTTAAATCACTTGCCTCTAGTGGAAGTTCTGATCCTTTGGAGAAGATGATATACGGACGATCCTTTCTTTCTGATCTATGCATTGGCGATTACGGTGGTGCAAAAAGCCTAAGAATGGTGGTTCTCTCCTTTGGGAACCTCCTCCCCTTCCTCCTCTAATGGCCTCCTCTAATTTTTATTGTGAAAACCCTAAGGGATCTAACCTACCAGCTGATTTAGCTTAAGAAATTTCATGGGCTTATTTACTCCTAAAATTAAAATGTCTAAAATATCTTTGGCCTAAAAATACCCCGAGACCCAAACTAAACCTCAGGTAGACTTTTCTAACTATCTCAACCATTCCGGACACTTTGGCTCACTCGAAATGTCCGTAAGGGTGACTAAAAAATAAATTACTTTTTACTTCATTAAATTACATCCCGACATGACTGACATGCGCATCCCAACTTAATTATCGTAATTGTCATATATTTCACTCGCGACAAGTTTAATAAGTTCATAATCACATATTACTATACTCACTCAGTAATATTCAAAATATTTCACATCAATAATTACTAATTCTCGTTACGCTTGTAAATATCTATTTAGATTAATTAATAAATTGGTTTTCCCATATTTAATCTAATTAATCCCATAATTAAATATCATTAAAAATTACTGGGTATTACAAGAGCGATGTCTGATAACGCCAGTTTTGGTATGGGTGAGGGTGAGATGCCGTATCGCCCCATAAGAGACATCTCATATCCTGAGATAACCGTCACTCTGGGATGTATTATATTCCTGTATAATGTAGGGAAATTCCATTTTCGCAATGGGATGATTTAGATTCTTCCCACATTCCATGACTTGGAGTCAGAAAAACCATACTTCCACATCCGTGAGTTCCAAGAGGCATGTGAAACTTTTGGCGATCAAGCGTGCACCCAGGATGTCATTCGCCTAAAACTTTTTCCCTTATCCTGGAAGGATAAGACCAAGACTTGACTATGTTCTTTGGCACCGAACTCAATTGGAACATGGAGAGATATGCATGCTAAGTTTCTCCTAAAATTCTTTCCCCAACATCGAACCAATTGAATAAAAGATCAAATTCAAACATTTAAACAACAAGAAAATGATTCTTTCGATAAATGTTGGGAGTGGTTTAACGAGTTGCTTAAGATGTGCTGACACCATGAATTTGAGAAGTGTAGACTTATCTCCTTCATTCATCAAGGGCTAAACTTAAGTTCCAAATAACTCGTGGAAACTATGTGCCAAGGATAATTTCTAGCATTAGATATGGACGATGCCGAGGCCCACCTTAAGTATGTCGCTAAGACTACTCAAGCGTGGGACCCATCTGATCCAAATGTCCAAACCCGACATGATAAATGTCCACAACTCCTTTTGCTGTTGGACTCTATTCATTGGACACAAAAGATGAGTTAAAACTTTAAATCAACCAACTTGATAAAAGATTGGATGACGTATTAGACTCACACAGAAGAAAAATATCCGACTCCACTTGAGCATAGAGAGAGAAGGTGTGTGTGATTTGTGAAGCGGGACATTCAACGAATGAATGCCCGAGGATACCAGCCTACAAAGCCATTCTTCAAGAGTAAGTGGAACCGATAGGAACGTTTAAGGGTAATTTTAATGCCCCTCATGGGAATTCGTAAAACCCTTCATGGAGGAACCATCCCGATTTTATTTATAGGCAACAACATGCTGTGATGAATCCTTATTCACACGTTGCCCCTCCTTCACCACCGCCTTTGCATTTCCAACAGGCTGTACAAATTTAAGCACCACCTCTAGCGCCTTATATCACCCTACCACGGAGAAATCTCGAGGATACTTTGAACCAATTTATGCAAGCGCAACCAGCAACCAACGTTCAAAATGCTCGAATGTTTGCCGAAATAAATTCAAACATTTCGAGATCGCAATCTTCCTTAAGTGTCCATAAGAAGGGCAAGTTTTTATCCTAAGGCCAAAGACCTACCCATGGTCAACCTAGTGTTAGTTATATGTCCAACGATCATACAGAGTAATATCAAGCCGTTACCACCCTACGTAGTGGGAGAATGGTCAATTTATCACTCCCTCACAGGATGAACCTAAAGACAAGGAGGTTTCACCCGACACGAAAGAGGTCAAAGATGTCCCCTTGAATGAGAGTGACAATGGTGACATTAGTAAGCCCAAAGTTTTAGTGAAACCGCACACCGCTGTGACTTTCCCTCAACGATTGGTTCCTCATCCAAAAGGGGCCTCCCGTGAATATGTGCTAAAATAAGTAAAGCTTAATTTACCTTTTTCGAGGCAATCAAGCGAATTCCCACATATGCAAAGTTCCTTAAGGACTTATTGACGGTGAAACATAGACTAGTGGTTAAAAAGAATGTTTTCCTAGCACAAAATGTGAAATAAATTCTACTTAGTGACCTCCCACTAAAGTTTAAAGATCCGGGTGCAACAATAATTTTGTGCATTGTTGGAGAGAATTGAATCAAGAGAGCCTTATTAGATTTAGGGGTCAGTGTTAACATTCTCCCTTAATCCATCCATAGGTAATTACATTTAGGGGACCTCAATCCCACTAAGATCACTCTATAGCTCACGAATCGTACCGCGAAGATACCTCGAGGGGTTATTGAGGATGTGATAGTCCAAGTTGACACTTTCTACTTCCCGATATATTTTGTCATTTGGGACACGAAGCCCTCCATCCCCTCTCGAGTAATTATGTTCCCATCATCCTTGGCCGTCCATTCTTAGCTACGGCTAACGCATTGATTAACACTAGAAATGGGAAAATACAACTTACATTCTGGAATATGACCCTTAATATAAATATCTTCAAAATCACTAAGCAAGTGGGTGATGAGGACAAGTTTAACGAGGTGGATATTATAAAGTAGGTAGTAGATGAGCACAAAGAGGGAATTCTTGGTGGGGATTCGCTAGAATTGTGTCTTCTTTTAGGTAGTGAGAGTTACGGGATGTACACCGATTTCTAGAGGGAGGTAGGGGAGTTGAGAGATATCTTAGAAGAAAGAGTGTTGGATGAGGACGTGAGAGATGTTAATTAGATTCTAGGTTCAAGCAATTGTCACCGAGGGAGTCGATCACGGTTCCCTCCGATGAAAAATTTCCCACCCACGAATTAAAGAAACTACCCTAACATGTAAAATATGATTATTTGGGAGAGGATGAGACAATCCCCGTTATTGTCTCATTGAGCCTAAATAAAGTGCAAGAGAGTAAACTATTATCGATTTTGAGGAAGCACGTAGTGATTTTAATTGCAGCATAATGGATTTGAAGGGAATAAGTCCTCTAATTTGTACCCATAAAATCCACCTCGAGGAGGATGTGAAGCCTTCGAGGGAGATGCAAAGGCGATTGAAACCCACGATGAAAGATGTCGTGAGAGTGGAGATTATTAAGCTATTGGGCGTGGGCATCACTTACCCCGTTTCGAATAACAAGTGGGTGAGGCCTATACAAGTCGTCCCGAAGAATTTGGGAATAACTGTGGTAAAAAATGCCAAGGGTGAGATAATTCCACAATCAATACCGGCACTAGGAAAGACCATTCCCCCTTACCATTTATCGAGCAAATGCTAGAGCAAGTAACAAGACATCCATTCTATTGCTTTCTTGACGATTACTCTGGGTGCAACCAAATTGAGGTAGATGTGCTAGATCAAGAAAAATTGATGTTGACATGTACTTTTGGCACGTTTTCCAACAAAAGTATGCCTTTTGAATTATATAATGCACCCGCAAACTTTCAAAGGTGCATGCTTAGTCTTTTTAGTGATATGGTCAAAAAGGGCCATGAGATTTTTATGGATGACTTTAGTGTCTTCAGCCCCTCTTTTGACCTATGTCTCACTAATCTAGAAAAATTGTTAGCCCGTCGTGTGGAAAAGAACTTGGTACAAAATTGGGTGAAGTGCCATTTTATGGTTACCGAAGGAATAGTTCTTGGACACAGAGTGTCGTCTAAAGGAATTGATGTAGATAGGGAAAAAATAGATGTCATAACCAATCTTCCCCCACCTAAGTCACCAAAGGACGTGCGCTCTTTCTTTGGCCACGTGGGTTTCTATCGGAGGTTCATTAAGGATTTAGTGTCTTCGTTAGGCCCTTGAGTAACCTACTTGTGAAAGATGCCCCCTTTGAGTGGAATGAAGCATGACAAAGTTCTTTTAAAAAATTAAAAATCATGCTCATGTCTGTTCCCATTATGCAAGCTCCGGATTGGTCCCTTCCATTCGAGCTCATGTGTGATGCGAGTGATTATGCTAGAGGGGCTATTTTGGGCCAAAGAAAAGACAAGAAGGCTCACGTCATATACTATGCTAGCCGGACGTTAATAGGACCACAACTTAATTACTCCACCACATAGAAATAATTTCTAGCCGTAGTTTTCTCCCTAGATAAATTCCACTCTTACCTCGTTGGTTCACCCATTACTTGCTTCACCGACCACACGGTTCTTAAGTATCTCCTTTCCAACAAGGATGCTAAACTGCTCCTCACAATGTGGATCATACTCCTATAAGAGTTAAACTCTCTATAAAAGATAAGAAAGGAGTAGAAGACATCGTAACCGACCATTTGTCCTAGCTTTCATCCAACGTTCCTAGTGATTCCATACCCATAGATGAATATTTTTTGGATAAGTAATTATTTGACACTTCATCTCTTCCTTGGTTTGAGGATATATTGAATTACCCTGTCACGAGGACGCTCCATCCGATTGGACCCTGCAAGAGAGGAAGAAGTTCTTAACTTGGTCATGCAAGTTCTTCTATGACGATCTTTATTTGTTCAAATATTGTGCGGACCAAATCATACGAAGATGTTTACGAGATGAAGAGATACCTAGTGTCATTCTCTTTTGTCAAACGAAAGGTTGTGGAGGCCACTTTTTGATGAATAAGATGGCCGCTAAGATTCTTCAAAGCGATCTCTATTCGCCCATAAGTTTTCAGAATGTGAGTGCTTACTGTAAATCTTGCGATAGATTTTAAAGGATGGGAGCCATCACACGATGAGATATGATGCCATTGACACCTATTATTTTCATCGAGATATTCGATTGTTTGGGTATTGACTGTAAGGATCCCTTTCCTCCCTCTTTTGGTTTCTTATACATCCTTGTCACGATAGATTATGTGTCAAAATGGGTTAAGTCAATAGCTATAAAGACAAATGATAACAAGGTGGTGATAAAGTTTTTATGAGAACATATACTTTCTCACTCTGGAGCTCCAACGAAGGTGATCATTATCAATAACGGAAATCACTTTTGCAATAGGCTATTTGAAAAACTCATGAGAAAGTATGGAGTCATCCACAAGGTTGGGACAACTTATCACCCACAAACGAACGGGCAAGCCGAATTAGCAAATCGTGAGATTAAGCATATTCTTGAAAAGATCGCCGATCCTAATCGAAAGGATTGGTATCTCCGTTTGAATGATGCACTATGGGCTTATCAAACCGTGTATAAGAACACCTCGAGATGTTCCCTTTTTACTTTGTGTATGGCAAGCCTTGCCATTTCCCTAACACAAGGCATACTGGGAAACCAAGAGGTTGAATTACAACATGGATCAAGTCGGTGAAGCATGCTAGTTTCAATTGAATGAGTTGGAAGAAATGCACAATGATGCATATGAAAGTGCCAACATTTGCAAAGAAAGAATGAGACTCGCACATGAGATAATTATCCGTCAAAAGGAGTTTCATTCGGGTCAAAAAGTGCTTATATACAACTCACGTTTACACTTGTTTATGGGAAAGTTACATTCGAAGTGGACCAAACCATTCATTGTGAGAGAGGCGTTTCCCCATGGAGCTATTGAATTAGAAGATCCTAAAGGGGAAGACACGTTTAAGGTGAATGGACAACGCCTAAAGCCATATCTCGAGGCGTGTTGAGGAAGACGACACAATTTGGTTGTCGAATCCCGTTTGTGGGGTTGTGAGCTTAAAAGGAGAGGTCGTCACACCCTTGACGCATATGGGGTGAGTAAGTGTTGTATACTAGAGAATAAATTTAGTTTCTAGGTCATTTAAAAGTTCGTAGAGGTCACGAGTTAGGAAAGGATTGAGCACTACATTGAGTATTCATGTACGGGAAAGCGTACATGCATTTCGAGACTGAGGTTTAGGTGTCCCAATGGTCCCGAGTGTTTAGGTAGGATTGAGGTACCTTAAAGAGGAGAGGAGAAGGGTTGGGAGACTTAGAATATGAGAAACATGGCAAATTTGTGTTCCAATGCAGAAATTTTACTCGAACCGCAGGCCGAACCAGTTCGAAGAACCTCATCAGGTTCACCCCCTTTTTCCAATTCATTATCCCTCTCACCCCTTCCCTCTTATATGATATTTATCCCTCTCATAATTCCCCACCCATTTTCCAACCCATATTCTTCCCTCCAACCTTTCCAACCACCACCTATTCACTTTACCTGCAAACTCCCACCATCCCCACCTATAAATACCACCCCTTACCCACCCTTTCTCCCTCACACCTCACATACTCTTTGTCTCTCCTCTCAAATTCTAAATTCTCCAATTCATTTCTCCACCATGGTTCCCCTCCGCCCCCTGAAAGTACACCTCCACAACCATTCTCCATAAAGGGATCAACCATGAATTTCTCTCCAAACAAGAATGGGATTGGTTTCACAAATAATTACGGGCCTCGCTCCCTATCCACATTGAGCAGTGGGTCCTATGGGATGAATTAATCGACGAAGTCACTGCCCTCTTCCACCGTTGAGGGTGGTGCACTTTTTTATCCCCGATGAGCGATTGGGTCTATGAGGAGGATGTGCGCTACTTTCACACAACTCTTATTCATAAATCCAACACCTTTCACAAGGAATTCATCCACAATATCTGCATCCCATTCTCTGTTGCAATCCTCGAACACAAGATGTGAGAACAAGGGGTCACTCTATCCGTCCCAATTGCCTACCCCACTAACGGGGCACCCTGCACAAAATATGGGTGCATCGAGCGCATGTCACCGGTCAAGGAATGGATGCAAGATACTTTCCCACTGGGTCGACTACCAAAAACGGTTCTATATTCACACCTCATCACTTCCGGCACCATCCTTAAAACCACCAATGATTCGACGGTTCACCAATGACATGGGAATTTCCTTTATCATTTCCTTGACCCGGAGAGCACAATAAATCTTGCCCAACTCTTTTATATGAAAATCCTCAACTCCACCTACGAAGAAAATGGAAAAGTGGCCCTTTTATATGCGCACGTCATCACGGAGATCATGCACGACACCGGGGTGTGGGACTCTAACACGCATGCCAAACTTCCCAAGTCAATTGGAGCTACGTCTGGTACACGACGAGCCCGTCAAATGCTTGTGGCCCATCCCATGCCACCTATTATTATCGATGAGGAGGAGGAGGGCATGGGGCATGATGCCCCAATATCGGATGTGGGGGACGTTACCGAGAGGAAGAATACTACAGTGAGGATGAGGACTCCATTTATGAGCCGGAGGGGGAGGGTATTACACACCGCATTAATGCACTCAAAGTGCATTTTGATGAATTTATGACTAAATATCAGGCGGATCATCAAGTCTATCAATGCAGCACAAGTATGATGGACTGTCTCCAAGATGACCTTTACCGATTGCAAGTCAGGCCAAATGTTGTCCTTCCGACTTATTTTTATGATCCTTATGACCTGAGTGCGCCCGGTACCTCCCACCCACCGTTCGAGTATCAAGCCCATTGGTTGTCTTTTTCGAGGAGTTTTCTTTTACATGGTTATTCTTTGCCTTCATTTGCTAATTTTTATTTGAACCAACTACATAGTTGCTTTTCCCTTTCCAATCTTGTATGTGATTATTGGGTTTGTAATGAAAAATCTACATTTTAAATATTTGTTTGTTTTCTTTGTTTCACTTAGATTTTTGTCCTTTTGATTGAGAACAATGCAAAAGTCTATGTTAGGGGGGGTGACAAGTGCGTATTTATACAACTTCACAATTTTTAAAAATGCCCAAAAAAATTAGAAAAATTCAAAAATTCGAAAAAGCCAAAAATATTTTTCCCCCAAATAAATAAAAATTGGAATATAAATTGTTCAAAAATTTCGTTAAAATTTTGTTTAAAGTCTCAAATTGTAAAATTTAAATGCACAAAGCCAAAATTGACCAAAGATGGATATGAGAAAAAATTGACGACTTTACGAATAAGTGTGGAGATTAATCAACCCGGTGAGATTTCGAGCCTATCATTTTTGCGAGTTTTTAAATCAATATAAGTTAATGGTTAACTTAACATTCATTTTATTGTTTAAAAAAGTCGTTGATGATCTCTAATTTTTTATTTTGATTGGTTGCAGAAAACGGGCAACATGTTGTCTGGAAAAACACACTAAAGATATCACTAAACCGAATATAATCTCAAGACGCATATGGTAAAATAATTAGGAATTCAGATATATGAAGTTAGGCCATCTTTTGTTACCCAAAAATATGATCCATAAAAAGTAACGAAACATTATCCTTTTTCTAACCCTATTGAGCCAAATAAAATTTCCCAATTTCATTTGATTAACCCGTAAAACTTATGAGGCTCGAAGTTGTGAAAATCGAACAATTCATCATTTAAGTCCAAATGGTGCACAAAAAGAGGCAAGACAAAAAATAAAAGAAAAATACTCAAGAAAAATAGGAAAAAAATAGAAAATGAGAAAAATACAAGAAAAACAAATTAGAAAAAAAATATAGTAAATGCCCAAAAGAAGAGCCAAGGGACATCTTAAGCCAAGTTTTCCAACTCTGATATCTCCCAACTAATTCCATTTTTACCCAATATACCATAACGTGAGAAATTCCTAACCGAGTCCGAATAACAAAATTAATAACAGCGTGGATCGCCTAAGATACGAAAAGATAATAAGAGAGATTAATTGGTGCAAACTAAAAGATGATGTTTCCCATTTCCCGACAACCGTATTTTGATGATGAGATCTTTTCATCTCAAATACTCTGTCTTTCTAATTATATGCGTGAATTCGTGTTCCAATGCATTTACTCTTTATATCACGCACACCGAGAGAACTAGCCATATTACGAGTGATTCATTTGTGAGAGTATGCCGTGAGAATTTGAATAAAAATGAATTTTTGGAAAGTAACGTAATGAGCAATCGGTGGAAGTTAGCCAATTAATTCTCGGCTTCGCAAACATACATTATAAATTGAGACTATTGAATATAAATTTACTGTGACGATTTTTTAGGAATATAAATTGTAAATTTTTTAATTATTTTGATTTTTCTTTGACTTGAAAATCGAAGTTTGTGGGTATATTCACTGCCAACCCTCATGAGACACCACTCGTCCTACTTGCGTAACCCAGGGGTTTAACAGCTTGTTGCATACGCTAAATGCAATCGCTTTCCTGTGAAAAAGGTATTTTATCCCAATAAGTTTTTTGAAGAGTCCTGAACTCACACTCTTATGCTTTTATATTCCTCGGTATCCATAACGTTCTAAGTTAGGGGGATTTGATATGGCATAAATAGTTCATATTTATTTCCTTAATTTCAGTCTTTTTATGATCCCGTGCATTGTAATTAACTTGGATTTACCTCATATTTATGCTACTAAACTTCCTTGGCAAGTATTTTATGTTTTGTGTTGTATCTCTCATGTGTTTTATATGTATTTCATGAAAAGGTAGTGCGAGAGAGAATTCAAAATAGTGAAAAAAAACACAAAACGGGGAATTAAAGGGTATTTTTGTAATTTTGCAGCCTTAGTTCGGAAGTGAAGCCTAAAGAAAAGTTAGAGTGAATGAAATCAGGAGAATACTGGAAGAAATACCGTCCCATCCCGAGTTATGTTGAAGATGTTATGAGAGATCGAAATTGAGAAGGAAATACAAAGAAAAAAATAAAAATAACCAAGCAATGCAGTAAGTTTACCATAACCGAACTCTAAACCAGTTCGAGTCTTAACCAATTCCCCAAGCACCTGAACTCGTTCGACCCACCTGATGCTCAAATTGCCCTTTAATTGCTGATTTTTCTAAGAAGTTGTATTAGGTTAGGACTCTTACAAAGACGACCTTGTATTGTTGTGGTTTGACATTGGACCAAGTTTTAATTAGTTTATACCTTAGAATTAGAGCGGAGTGGAGGCAAGAACCCTAGTTTTAATTCATGCATTAAAGCAACATGGCCAGCAGGGCCAACATCGCCAACAGCAGGGTCAGCAGGGCCAACACCGATAGCAGCAGGGCCATCAGGGACAACAGCATTGTCAGCAGGGCCAGTGACGGGGTGGTAACGGCCAACAGGGTCATGGTCAGCAGGGACAGAGGGGAGGAAACTTCAGGGGCAGGTGTTTTGGATGTGACAAGAATGGCCATAGGTGTTAGGATTGCCCAGAAGGATATAGGGCCCCACAGCAGCAGGGTGCCCATAATGAGCCACAGAGGCCACTATTTCCAGTCACCCTCCCAGCGCTAGCTCAGATGCCAGCCCTACCAGCTAGCCCAGCAGCCCCAGTCCAGTTGGGGCAACTGCCGTATGGATGTGTCTATAACGTCCACCAGGCCGCAGCACCCCAGGCACCACTCGCGATTGAGGGTACATATCCTATCCATGGCACTATGGGTCGAGTCTTATTTGATACTAGGGCGTCGCACTATTTTATAGCTACTCACTTTGCATTGGGACTTAAGGATATTAGACATGGCAGAGAGTACAGTGACATGTGTAGACTCACCACTAGGGAATGGGTCTTTGATTTTCTTTATATGACGGGGTATAGGTATAGAGATTGGTAGTTTGATTTTACCTATGGATATGCTAGTACTAGATATGCATGATCACGACGCCATTATTGGCATGGATTGGCTCGCTGCGTACAGAGCCATGATAGATTGTTTCGGTAGGAGTATTATCTTTCATATTCTGGGTTAGAAGATTTTCTGGGCGGCGATGCCTCACCCAAAGGGAGGATCTTCCACCCATTTGTATTACATAGAGGAGGATACCTCTAAGGAGATTGTGATTCCCCTAGATTCGATTCCAGTTGTTCATGAGTTTTTGAATGTATTCCAGGAGATACTGGGCCTACCTCCCAATCAATAGATAGATTTTATCATAGACTTGATGTTGGGCACTTGGCTGATAGCACGTACATCGTACCGTATAGTTCCAGCTAAGATGAGGGAGTTATGGGATCAGATAGAGCAGCTGTTAGGCTAGGGCTTCATTCGTACGAGCACCTCGCCTTGGGGCGCTCTGATATTATTTGTAAAGAAGAGAAATGGTTCACTAACATTATGCATGGATTATCGGGAGTTGAACAAGGTCACGATACGAAATAAATATCCATTGCCTCGAATCGATGACATGTTCGACCAGCTGAGAGGAGCAGCCTTCCTTTTTAAGATAGATTTGAGATCGGGATACCATCAGCTACGGATTAGGGAACAGGATGTGTCGAAGACTGCTTTCTTGATGAGATATGGGTCCTATGAGTTCAGAGACATGCCATTTGGGCTGAAAAATGCTTCGGCCGTATTTATGGACTTGATAAACCGAGTGTTTAGAGAGTTTTTGGATCAGTTTGTCATCGTCTTTATAGATGACGTCTTGATTTATTCATGGACTGAGGATGAGCATGCCGAGCACTTGAGACGGGTTCCTCAGACCCTACGAGAGCATCAGTTGTATGCTAAGTATGAGAAGTGCAGATTCTGGTTACATGAAGTGCAGTTTTGGGGGCACGTTGTGTCGGAATTGGCGATATCGGTTGACCCGAGTAAGGCGTCGACAATAAGGGAGTGGGAATAACTCACGACACCGACATATCTGCGTAGTTTCTTGAGGTTAGTCGGGTACTACAGGCAATTTATTCGAGGCTTTTCGAAGATAGCGGGTCCGTCGACGAATCTGACTCGCAAAGGAGTACTGTATATATGGAATAATGCTTGTCAATTATCTTTTGACGAGCTGAAAGATAAGCTGACTTCAGTGCCAGTTCTTTCTTTGCCCAGGCCGAGAGTGGAGTACCTGGTGTATACTGACGCCTCTTTACAGGGACTCGGTGGATTACTTCAGAAGGAAGAGAAGATTATATCTTTTGCCTCCCGTAAGCTCAAGCCTCACGAGAGGAATTACCCCACCCATGACCTAGAGCTAGTAGCGGTCGTATTTGCATTGCGTATTTGGAGACATTACTTGTTGGGGGAGAAGTTTTGCTTGTTCACAAACCACAAGTCACTATAATACTTATTCACTAAGTGAGAGTTGAACATGCGTCAGCGCAGGTGGTTGGAGTTTGTGAAAGACTACAAGTTCGAGATACAGTACCATCCGGGGAAGGCTAACGTGGTTTCTGATACATTTGTGACACTCCGCCTAATTAAACCTTGGGTGATCAAGCCTTATTTTAATATAAACAGGTTTCTTTAATGGTTCATTCTTAGCATCACTGTCAAACGCCTTTTAAAAATACTAACCACCTAAATGAAATTAAAACGGGTGCCAAATTTTATCTCTCTTAAGAAACAAATACTCCAAACCAAACATTACCAATACTAGATATGAATACGCAGTACAAAAATAATCTGAAAGCAGTTAAAGTCTTGCCGTAAACCACGGCCGAAAAAGACAACTACAAATCCATAACTAGAATAAACTGTAATAGAAAAGGTGGAACGACATGTTCCAACTAGGGATAATAAAACTGAGATCCTGCACTAGAAATGAAAAAGAGGAAGCGTCTAAACAATCCCTGCAACCTCCACACTGGCTGCAGCTCCCAAATCTCTGACATGAAATCAAGCTGGGTGTCCTTGTGGCTGGGCACCTAAAAGGTCTTTAAAATTTTACATAGCAAGAGTTAGTACTCAAAACATTTGAAAATATTTTGCAAGCAGTTATCACAATTAAGTTATTGATTACACATATTAAGGTTTCGCACACTCCCTTGAACTTCCTCACCTCTCTTACGTAGTACGTAACTATCGAGGATACTTAGTCTACCTAGTTATACTTCCCATAACCGTAGTTAACTCATTTGCTGTTCGTTGTCTTTATTCTTGTAATAATTTCATCATGCTATAAATTATTACTAAGACATTCACATATCATTTCATTGACTACTATTCTCGATTTGTAGATTATGTACATAGAAACATTTTATCCCACAACAATGTAATTAATATTAGTTACCTCTAATATATCCTTTTTATTACACACAAAGGACCCTTGGCTCGGAATAATTCATCGACTCCAAGTGAAAGTTGGTTCCGAATGATCCATCGACCCCAACTATCTACAAATATAAATATATACACATATTCTGGTTCGGGACTCTTTCATCGCGGCACCAGTTCAAAGTTTGGTTCGGCATTAACATCGACCCCAAATATATAATAACTTTATGTTAGTTCGGAATGTCACATCGACCCTAACATAATTAGTTTAGGTAATATTCTCTTAACCCAAACCTATTTATATAGATTTTAGTAGGTACACACCCGACCTAATAAATCATACCCGTACGTAGTATATTTTACTTATATTCTCCGTACTTATTAATTACAATTTCTCTCACTATTGTATTTATTCGAGTATTCGCGTAACTCTAAGGGCTCTAGTTACCCCTCCCTTAATTCAATAGTTAAGTTAATTTTAACCTACTGGTATTTTCTTTTCGGAATTAAGTCTCACTCTTTCCGTAATTAAATTAACCATCTCAACCCACGGCTAAGTCAATCGTTCTTTCGTCATTCCATTTCCCCAACATTCCTACTCAATCATTAGTGGAGGAACCTAATGGTACACCTACTGGTAATTTCAAAGTCCCCTCATAGGAAAAATATCATTTCTAAGGTTCCCATTAAGCAACGACAATTAAAGAAATTTATACACAAATTCTCTCTAGTTCAGACAGGGTCGATCGATCGAAGGAAAAAGGTCGATCGATCGACTGCTCGATCGATCGACATTCAAGGGTCGATCGATCGATCAAGCAGTGACAGACCCATTTCATCTTCTTCCTACGGGTTTCACCATTTTTACATCTCTAACTTTCATGATAAGCCATCATATTCACAACCAACGATTTCTAATCATTCCTACATGTTCTGGGATGATTACTAACGATTTAAAACAACAAAATCATTATAAATCTTGGCAAAATTCACTGAAAATCTCTCTAATATTCAAGAACCCTAAAAATGCATTCTTTATATTTTTCATCCAAATTCCAGATTTTCTTACGAATTTCTCATCAAGCTTTCTATGATATAAACATACTTGGTAATTCAAAAACGTCCTACATGCAAATCCTTATCAATCATGGATTATTATCAATCGTTTGTTCCCAAGAATATCATAAAATTCATGTTCTTCCTAAAGCTTAATCATGGGTATTATAACTCAATTATTTCGCAAATAACCACTTGCCTTATGATTTGTAGGGTCTGATTTCGTGGTTGTTGGTGATGATTGATGATATTGATACTTCAATCCTCCTTCCCAACAATCTTTGTGGTGAAATCTTCGGAAGATGATCCCTCCTTCCTTCTTTTGCCTTAGGAATTTGCCTCTCTCTCTCTCTTCTCTAATGGCTATGGTGTAACTCTAATTGCCTAACCCTAGCCACCACTCTTATAATCAGATTTAGGGCTTCAAAATTCGTAGGTCTTCTTTCCCATAATTGTAAAGAGACCAAAATGCCCCCGAATGGTCCCGGTTTAGCCCGAAAATGACCCGGCACTCAACTAGTACCCCCGGGTACACTATTTTGACTAATTCGACCCTTTCGGAATCAACCGTGGACTCTAAATTATCATTTGAGTCTCGTAAATATTTTTTCTACTCTCGTCCTTAATTTTGTCGAGGTATTTCCGGTACGTCCATATAGTCACTAGACCGTACATATCAATATTTAAAATTTACTACTCACCTTTAGTAAATTTTTATAACACATTTTCATCTTTATTAACATAATATCTATTTAAATTACTCTACTCACGTAATTTAAATAAAACGTATTTAATCACATTAAATTACTCTACTCACGTAATTTAATTAGAGCGTATTTAATCCCATTAAATTACTCTACTTACGTAATTTAAAATTTAAGCAGAAATACGGGGTATTACATACTTCCCCCCTTACAAAAGGAATTTCTTCCTCGAAATTAGAAAATACCTGCTATGAATAATTCTAGATATTGTTCTCGTATATCCTCTTCCCGTTCCCAAGTGGACTCATCCATATTGTGATGTCCCCACTATACTCGCACTAAGGGTACCACCTTGGATCTTAGTTTACGCTCACTATAATCCAGGATAGCCACGGGTCTTTCTTCATACGAGATATCTGGTTGCAAATCGATCTCCTCCAGTGGAATGTGCCAGAAGGCTCTCTCGCCCCTCTTGTATTTCTTCAGCGACGCCACATGGAACACATCGTGTATTCGCTGAAGATGCTCGGGGAGTCCCAATCTGTAAGCTACCAGTCCCACTCTCTCAATGATAGGAAACGACTCCACATATCTCGGTGTTAACTTCCCCTTTTTGCCAAACCTCGTAACCCCTTTCATAGGAGATACTCGAATTAACACCTGGTCTCCCACATCTAATTCCACATGTCTCCTGCCGGCGTCAGCATAACTCTTCTGCCTATCCTGGGCTATTCGAATACGTCCTCGAATCAACTCTATTTTGGAGGAAGTCTCCTGTATCATCTCTGGCCCTAAAAGCCTGTTATCCCCCACCTCTAACCAACAAGTGGGTGAACGACAAGGCCTCCCGTAAAGTGCCTCGAATGGAGCCATGCCAAGAGTGAATTGGTAAGAGTTATTATATGCAAACTCCGCCAAAGGAAGATATGGCTCCCAATTTCCCCCAAAATCTAGAATACACATTCTCAGCATGTCCTCTAACATCTGTTTTACTCTTTCTGTCTGGCCGTCCGTCTGTGGGTGATATGCCGTACTCAACCGTAAGTCGGTGCCCATGGCCTCCTGAAAACTCTGCCAAAAGTGCGACACAAATATCTTATCTCGGTCCGACACGATATTAATAGGAACTCCGTGCAGCTTAATAATCTCTGAGATAAAAAACTGCGCGTACCGCATAGTATCATAATCCGTACGAACCGGTAAGAAATGTGCGACCTTTGTCAAACGATCCACTATCACCCATATGGAATCGTGGCCCTTCTGCGAGGTTGGTAACCCAGTAATAAAATCCATTGAGATACTCTCCCACTTCCACACGGGAATATCTAGTGGTTGTAGCATCCCTGAAGGCCTCTGATGGTCAACTTTTATGAGTTGGCATGTTACACACTTTGAGACAAATTATGCAATATCTCTTTTCATACCTGACCACCAATATACTCGTCGCATATCTTGTTACATTTTGTCCCCACCTGGATGTACCGAGAATTTTGACCCGTGTGACTCTGTCATAACGGCATGCCTCAAATCATCATCTTCGGGTACTATCAGTCTACCGTTGAAACGCAGTCCACCCTCTGAACTGATGGAGTAGAACTATGCCCCCTTGGCCAGTAACTTCCATACTTTATCCTGACAAAATGGGTCTTTTGCATGTGCCCTCACTATCCGCGTAACGTTCTCGGAAGTTATAGCTAGAACTGCCATACATGCTCTCGCCATATCATCCTCCTGTCGGAGTTCACTCCACTTTGCCTTCCAAACTTCTACTAACTCTCCGGTAGGTCTTCTGCTTAACGCATCTGCCACCACGTTAGCCTTACCAGGATGATACTGTATATCAAATTGGTAGTCCTTCACGAATTCAAGCCACCTTCTCTGCCTCATGTTCAGGTCCTTCTGAGTGAAAAGATATTACAATGACTTATGATCCGTGAATAGCGTGAACTGCTCGCCCAGAAGATAGTGTCTCCAAATCCTCAATGCAAAAACAACCGCTGCCAACTCGAGGTCATGGGTAGGGTAATTCTTCTCATGTGGCTTAAGCTTTCGTGACGCATAAGCTATAGCCTTCTCCTCCTGCTTTAACACACCCCCAAGTCCTTGTAAGGACGCATCAGTATAGACTCGGTATTCCACTCCGCTCTTAGGCAAGGTAAGAACGGGGGCTGATGTCAGCTTGTCTTTCAACTCATCAAATGCTAACTGGAAACTATCACTCCATACGAAGGGAATTCCCTTCCGAGTCAGATTCGTCAACGGTCCGACAATTTTTTAGAATCCCTTGATGAAGCGACGATAATAACCAGCCAATCCCAAGAAACTGTGAATTTATGTCGGTGTCGTGGGCTGTCCCCACTCCCTCACCGCCGATACCTTACTCGGGTCAACAGCAATGCCCCTGCTAGATACGACGTGGCCTAGGAACTGAACCTCCCGAAGCCAAAATCCACACTTCTCAAATTTGGCATATAACTGATGGTTTCGCAATGTCTGTAGGACCAATCGTAAGTGTTCTGCGTGTTCCTCCTCCGTACGAGAGTAAATTATAATGTCGTCTATGAACACAATCACAAAATGATCCAAAAACTCCCTGAATACCCTGTTCATAAGATCCATGAATACTGCCGGCGCATTAGTTAGCCCAAAAGGCATCACTCTAAACTCATATGACCCGTACCGCGACAGGAAAGCGTTCTTAGGTACATCCTCTTCATGAATGCGCAATTGGTGGAAACCCGATCTCAAATCGATCTTTGAGAAGTATGCAGCCCCTCTCAATTGATCAAACAAGTCGTCAATCCTCGGTAATGGATACTTATTACGTATCGTTACTTTATTCAGCTCTCTGTAATCTACACACAGACGAAGTGAACCATCCCTTTTCTTCACAAACAGTACTGGCGCACCCCATGGCGATGTACTCCGTCGAATAAAACCCTGTCCTAATAGTGGCTGAATTTTCTCTCTCAGTTCCCGCATCTCCGAATGAGCCATGCGATATGGTGCTCTGGCAATCGGTCTCGTCCTCGGTGTTAGATCAATCACGAACTCTATCTCTCTGCTAGGTGGTAACCCTGGTATCTCCTGAAAGACATCCTCAAAATCCCTCACCATAGGGATTGAGTCCAGAGAAACGACAACCCCATGTGAGGTCTCCTCCTCAATATAATATAAATGAGTTCGCGATCCTCCCTCGGGAAGTGGCATTGCCACAAGGAACATCTCCTGCCCCGGGATGGAGAACACGATGGTCCTCTCATAATAATCTACCATTGCCCTATTATGTGCCAACCAATCCATGCCTAGGATGACATCATATCCCTCCATATCCAGCACTAGAAGGTCCGCTGCTAGACTCAATCTCCCGACCATAATGTCCACATCCTTACAAATCGAGTGTATAAGGGACCCACTACCCATCGGTGACTCCACACACATAAGATGAGTGTCTGCTGTCGCTAATAGGTCGGCTGCCCGTGAAAATCTAGTGGAAATAAACGAATGCGTTGCCCCTGTGTCAAACAAAATATTCCCCTCAAGCCCATGAATAGGAAACATACCCGCAACTGCCGGCGGTGATGGCGGTGCCGGTTGAAATGGAATGTCACGAATGTTGAACACACGCCCGTACTGCATCTGCCCTGGCTGTGGGGCCTGTACTGCTGTTGGGGCTAATGGTGCCTGCTGCCCCTGTTGGGCACCCTGCTGTTGTGCCCGGTCTTGCTATGGACAATTTCTGCTCTTGTGACCCTGCTGACCACAAGTGAAGCACTGACCCTGAAACTGTCTTTGTCCTTGGCCCAGTTGGCCCTGTCGCCCTTGGCCTTGTTGTCCTCCATTTTGATTACCCCGGCCCTGTCGACCCTGAGGGGCTGGTTGCTGAGGACCCTGCTGGCCCTTCCGGTCGAAGCGATACTTCCCGTGCTTAAACTTCTTGGCAGGGTTCCCCTATCGGGAATCCTACCCCAACTGACCCGCTGCCTGCTGTTGTGTGGAGTTGCTGCCACTACCTCCATCCACCTTGCCCGGTTGGCTAGGTTCACCCCCTCTTACTTCCCTTAGTATGAAAACGGTGATCCTGACAGTGTAGTAGAGCGGCATTGACGACATCTGTGTAGGTTACCAATGCCGGATTACCAATTAAATGCTGTCTGATTCTCCAGGTTAGGCCCTCCATAAATTTGGACTTCTTCCTCTCCTCATTGCTCACCTCGTTTGGCACAAAATTGGCCAAGCGGGTAAACTCCTCCTCGTAGTCAGCAACTGAGCGATCACCCTGAACCACTTCGCTGAACTTCTTTCTCATCTCAGACTCTACTGCTGGAGGGAAATACTTGCGGTCAAACCGCACCCAAAACTCGGAAATAGTCAAAGTATCTCTCTCCTCGGTGGTGGTAACTGACTCCCACCACTGTAGGGCCGCTCCTGACAGACGGAAAGTGGCTAGCATTTGTTCCTGTACTCCGGTGCACTCTAGCATGCGCAAGTGGCACTGGATATTCTTCTTCCAGTTGCACGCTTCCACTATATCAGTACTGCCCTGAAACTCGGGTGGGCGCCCCTTCTGAAATGTCTCCCTGACTCGTTGCCAAGTAGATGGTCCTGCCAGAACTTGCACTACCGGTGCCACAGGGGGAGGTACTTGGGGCTGAGGAAAGTGGGTTGCCATTGCCCTCATCGCTGTCTCAACTGCCTGAGCCACTATCACTGCAACCTGAGTAGTGGAAATTAGCTCGGGTGGGGGTGGTGGTATCGGTACTTGTGGCTCCTGATGAGCCTCCCTCACCTCCTCTCTGGCTTCAGCCCTCTCCGCTCTAAGTCTCCTTGGCGGCATCTGAAATAAGATTCAAATTGTATAAGTACACAGTTTATACAAAATTTAAGAGCAGAAGTACGATAACGCAACAGAGGAAATTTTCAATCAACCATCCTAATAGTAGGGCTCTAATACAAACAAACGTAACGCTAAATCGTAGTAAGCCGTACAGATCCTATGGACACTAGAACCTGATGCTCTGATACCATCTGTGACACCCCGCCTAATTAAACCTTGGGTGATCAAGCCTTATTTTAATATAAACAGGTTTCTTTAATGGTTCATTCTTAGCATCACTGTCGAACGCCTTTTAAAAATACTAACCACCTAAATGAAATTCAAACGGGTGCCAAATTTTATATTTCTTAAACAACAAATACTCCAACCACACATTACCAATACTAGATATGAATACGCAGTACAAAAATAATCTGAAAGCAGTTAAAGTCTTGCCGTAAACCACGGCCGAAAAAGACAACTACAAATTCATAACTAGAATAAACTGTAATAGAAAAGGTGGAACGACATGTTCCAACTAGGGATAATAAAACTGAGATCCTGCACTAGAAATGAAAAAGAGGAAGCGTCTAAACAATCCCTGCAACCTCCACACTGGCTGCAGCTCCCAAATATCTTACATGAAATCAAGTTGGGTGTCCTTGTGGCTGGGCACCTAAAAGGTCTTTAAAATTTTACATAGCAAGAGTTAGTACTCAAAACATTTGAAAATATTTTGCAAGCAGTTATCACAATTAAGTTATTGATTACACATATTAAGGTTTCTCACACTCCCTTGAACTTCCTCACCTCTCTTACGTAGTACGTAACTATCGAGGATACTTAGTCTACCTAGTTATACTTCCCATAACCGTAGTTAACTCATTTGCTGTTCATTGTCCTTATTCTTGTAATAATTTCATCATGCTATAAATTATTACTAAGACATTCACATATCATTTCATTGACTACTATTCTCGATTTGTAGATTATGTACATAGAAACATTTTATCCCACAACAATGTAATTAATATTAGTTACCTCTAATATATCCTTTTTATTACACACAAAGGACCCTTGGCTCGGAATAATTCATCGACTCCAAGTGAAAGTTGGTTCGGAATAATCCATCGACCCCAACTATCTACAAATATAAATATATACACATATTCTGGTTCGGGACTCTTTCATCGCGGCACCAGTTCAAAGTTTGGTTCGGCATTAACATCGACCCCAAATATATAATAACTTTATGTTAGTTCGGAATGTCACATCGACCCTAACATAATTAGTTTAGGTAATATTCTCTTAACCCAAACCTATTTATATAGATTTTAGTAGGTACACACCCGACCTAATAAATCATACCCGTACGTAGTATATTTTACTTATATTCTCCGTACTTATTAATTACGATTTCTCTCACTATTGTATTTATTCGAGTATTCGCGTAACTCTAAGGGCTCTAGTTACCCCTCCCTTAATTCAGTAGTTAAGTTAATTTTAACCTACTGGTATTTTCTTTTCGGAATTAAGTCTCACTCTTTCCGTAATTAAATTAACCATCTCAACCCACGGCTAAGTCAATCGTTCTTTCGTCATTCCATTTCCCCAACATTCCTACTCAATCATTAGTGGAGGAACCTAATGGTACACCTACTGGTAATTTCAAAGTCCCCTCATAGGAAAAATATCATTTCTAAGGTTCCCATTAAGCAACGACAATTAAAGAAATTTATACACAAATTCTCTCTAGTTCAGACAGGGTCGATCGATCGAAGGAAAAAGGTCGATCGATCGACTGCTCGATCGATCGACATTCAAGGGTCGATCGATCGATCAAGCAGTGACAGACCCATTTCATCTTCTTCCTACGGGTTTCACCATTTTTACATCTCTAACTTTCATGATAAGCCATCATATTCACAACCAACGATTTCTAATCATTCCTACATGTTCTGGGATGATTACTAACGATTTAAAACAACAAAATCACTATAAATCTTGGCCAAATTCACTGAAAATCTCTCTAATATTCAGGAACCCTAAAAATGCATTCTTTATATTTTTCATCCAAATTCCAGATTTTCTTACGAATTTCTCATCAAGCTTTCTATGATATAAACATACTTGGTAATTCAAAAACGTCCTACATGCAAATCCTTATCAATCATGAATTATTATCAATCGTTTGTTCCCAAGAATATCATAAAATTCATGTTCTTCCTAAAGCTTAATCATGGGTATTATAACTCAATTATTTCGCAAATAACCACTTGCCTTATGATTTGTAGGGTCTGATTTCGTGGTTGTTGATGATGATTGATGATATTGATACTTCAATCCTCCTTCCCAACAATCTTTGTGGTGAAATCTTCCGAAGATGATCCCTCCTTCCTTCTTTTGCCTTAGGAATTTGCCTCTCTCTCTCTTCTCTAATGGCTATGGTGTAACTCTAATTGCCTAACCCTAGCCACCACTCTTATAATCAGATTTAGGGCTTCAGAATTCGTAGGTCTTCTTTCCCATAATTGTAAAGAGACCAAAATGCCCCCGAATGGTCCCGGTTTAGCCCGAAAATGACCCGGCACTCAACTAGTACCCCCGGGTACACTATTTTGACTAATTCGACCCTTTCGGAATCAACCGGGACTCTAAATTATCATTTGAGTCTCGTAAATATTTTTTCTACTCTCATCCTTAATTTTGTCGAGGTATTTCCGGTACGTCCATATAGTCATTAGACCGTACATATCAACATTTAAAATTTACTACTCACTTTTAGTAAATTTTTATAACACATTTTCATCTTTATTAACATAATATCTATTTAAATTACTCTACTCACGTAATTTAAATAAAACGTATTTAATCACATTAAATTACTCTACTCACGTAATTTAATTAGAGCGTATTTAATCCCATTAAATTACTCTACTTACGTAATTTAAAATTTAAGCAGAAATACGGGGTATTACATACTTCCCCCCTTACAAAAGGAATTTCTTCCTCGAAATTAGAAAATACCTGCTATGAATAATTCTAGATATTGTTCTCGTATATCCTCTTCCCGTTCCCAAGTGGACTCATCCATATTGTGATGTCCCCACTGTACTCGCACTAAGGGTACCACCTTGGATCTTAGTTTACGCTCACTATAATCCAGGATAGCCACGGGTCTTTCTTCATACGAGATATCTGGCTGCAAATCGATCTCCTCCAGTGGAATGTGCCAGAAGGCTCTCTCGCTCCTCTTGTATTTCTTCAGCGACGCCACATGGAACACATCGTGTATTCGCTGAAGATGCTCGGGGAGTCCCAATCTGTAAGCTACCGGTCCCACTCTCTCAATGATAGGAAACGACTCCACATATCTCGGTGCTAACTTCCCCTTTTTGCCAAACCTCGTAACCCCTTTCATAGGAGATACTCGAATTAACACCTGGTCTCCCACATCTAATTCCACATGTCTCCTGTCGGCGTCAGCATAACTCTTCTGCCTATCCTGGGCTATTCCAATACGTCCTCGAATCAACTCTATTTTGGAGGAAGTCTCCTGTATCATCTCTGGCCCTAAAAGCCTGTTATCCCCCACCTCTAACCAACAAGTGGGTGAACGACAAGGCCTCCCGTAAAGTGCCTCGAATGGAGCCATGCCAATAGTGAATTGGTAAGAGTTATTATATGCAAACTCCGCCAAAGGAAGATATGGCTCCCAATTTCCCCCAAAATCTAGAATACACATTCTCAGCATGTCCTCTAACATCTGTTTTACTCTTTCTGTCTGGCCGTCCGTCTGTGGGTGATATGCCGTACTCAACCGTAAGTCGGTGCCCATGGCCTCCTGAAAACTCTGCCAAAAGTGCGACACAAATATCTTATCTCGGTCCGACACGATATTAATAGGAACTCCGTGCAGCTTAATAATCTCTGAGATAAAAAACTGCGCGTACCGCATAGTATCATAATCCGTACGAACCGGTAAGAAATGTGCGACCTTAGTCAAACGATCCACTATCACCCATATGGAATCGTGGCCCTTCTGCGAGGTTGGTAACCCAGTAATAAAATCCATTGAGATACTCTCCCACTTCCACACGGGAATCTCTACTGGTTGTAGCATCCCTGAAGGCCTATGATGGTCAACTTTTATGAGTTGGCATGTTACACACTTTGAGACAAATTCTGCAATATCTCTTTTCATACCTGACCACCAATATACTCGTCGCATATCCTGGTACATTTTGTCCCCACCTGGATGTACCGAGAATTTTGACCCGTGTGACTCTGTCATAACGGCATGCCTCAAATCATCATCTTCGGGTACTATCAGTCTACCGTTGAAACGCAGTCCACCCTCTGAACTGATGGAGTAGAACTCTGCCCCCTTGGCCAGTAACTACCGTACTTTATCCTGACAAAATGGGTCTTTTGCATGTGCCCTCACTATCCGCGTAACGTTCTCAGAAGTGATAGCTAGAACTTCCATACATGCTCTCGCCATATCATCCTCCTGTCGGAGTTCACTCCACTTTGCCTTCCAAACTTCTGCTAACTCTCCGGTAGGTCTTCTGCTTAACGCATCTGCCACCACGTTAGCCTTACTAGGATGATACTGTATATCAAATTGGTAGTCCTTCACGAATTCAAGCCACCTTCTCTGCCTCATGTTCAGGTCCTTCTGAGTGAAAAGATATTACAATGACTTATGATCCGTGAATAGCGTGAACTGCTCGCCCAGAAGATAGTGTCTCCAAATCCTCAATGCAAAAACAACCGCTGCCAACTCGAGGTCATGGGTAGGGTAATTCTTCTCATGTGGCTTAAGCTTTCGTGACGCATAAGCTATAGCCTTCTCCTCCTACTTTAACACACCCCCAAGTCCTTGTAAGGACGCATCAGTATAGACTCGGTATTCCACTCCGCTCTTAGGCAAGGTAAGAACGGGGGCTGATGTCAGCTTGTCTTTCAACTCATCAAATGCTAACTGGAAACTATCACTCCATACGAAGGGAATTCCCTTCCGAGTCAGATTCGTCAACGGTCCGACAATTTTTTAGAATCCCTTGATGAAGCGACGATAATAACCAGCCAATCCCAAGAAACTGCGAATTTCTGTCGGTGTCGTGGGCTGTCCCCACTCCCTCACCGCCGATACCTTACTCAGGTCAACAGCAATGCCCCTGCTAGATACGACGTGGCCTAGGAACTGAACCTCCCGAAGCCAAAATCCACACTTCTCAAATTTGGCGTATAACTGATGGTTTCGCAATGTCTGTAGGACCAATCGTAAGTGTTCTGCGTGTTCCTCCTCCGTACGAGAGTAAATTATAATGTCGTCTATGAACACAATCACAAAATGATCCAAAAACTCCCTGAATACCCTGTTCATGAGATCCATGAATACTGTCGGCGCATTAATTAGCCTAAAAGGCATCACTCTAAACTCGTATAACCCGTACCGCGACAGGAAAGCGTTCTTAGGTACATCCTCTTCACGAATGCGCAATTGGTGGTAACCCGATCTCAAATCGATCTTTGAGAAGTATGCAGCCCCTCTCAATTGATCAAACAAGTCGTCAATCCTCGGTAATGGATACTTATTACGTATCGTTACTTTGTTCAGCTCTCTGTAATCTACACACAGACGAAGTGAACCATCCATTTTCTTCACAAACAGTACTGGCGCACTCCATGGCGATGTACTCCGTCGAATAAAACCCTGTCCTAATAGTGGCTGAATTTGCTCTCTCAGTTCCCGCATCTCCGAAGGAGCCATGCGATATGGTGCTCTGGCAATCGGTCTCGTCCTCGGTGTTAGATCAATCACGAACTCTATCTCTCTGCTAGGTGGTAACCCTGGTATCTCCTGAAAGACATCCTCAAAATCCCTCACCATAGGGATTGAGTCCAGAGAAACGACAACCCCATGTGAGGTCTCCTCCTCAATATAATATAAATGAGTTCGCGATCCTCCCTCGGGAAGTGGCATTGCCACAAGGAACATCTCCTGCCCCGGGATGGAGAACACGATGGTCCTCTGATAATAATCTACCATTGCCCTATTATGTGCCAACCAATCCATGCCTAGGATGACATCATATCCCTCCATATCCAGCACTAGAAGGTCCGCTGCTAGACTCAATCTCCCGACCTAATGTCCACATCCTTACAAATCGAGTGTATAAGGGACCCACTACCCATCGGTGACTCCACACACATAAGATGAGTGTCTGCTGTCGCTAATAGGTCGGCTGCCCGTGAAAATCTAGTGGAAATAAACGAATGCGTTGCCCCTGTGTCAAACAAAATATTCCCCTCAAGCCCATGAATAGGAAACATACCCGCAACTGCCGGCGGTGATGGCGGTGCCGGTTGAAATGGAATGTCACGAATGTTGAACACACGCCCGTACTGCATCTGCCCTGGCTGTGGGGCTTGTACTGCTGTTGGGGCTAATGGTGCCTGCTGCCCCTGTTGGGCACCCTGCTGTTGTGACCGGTCTTGCTGTGGACAATTTCTGCTCTTGTGACCCTGCTGACCACAAGTGAAGCACTGACCCTGAAACTGTCTTTGTCCATGGCCCGGTTGGCCCTGTCGCCCTTGGCCTTGTTATCCTCCATTTTGATTACCCCGGCCCTGTCGACCCTGAGGGGCTGGTTGCTGAGGACCCTGCTAGCCCTGCCGGTCGAAGCGATAATTCCCGTGCTTAAAATTCTTGGCAGGGTTCCCCTGTCGGGAATCCTGCCCCAACTGACCCGCTGCCTGCTGCTGTGTTGCGCTGCTGCCACTACCTCCATCCACCTTGCCCGGTTGGCTAGGTTCACCCCCTCTTACTTCCCTTAGTATGAAAACGGTGATCCTGACAGTGTAGTAGAGCGGCATTGACGACATATGTGTAGGTTACCAATGCCGGATTACCAATTAAATGCTGTCTGATTCTCCAGGTTAGGCCCTCCATAAATTTGGACTTCTTCCTCTCCTCATTGCTCACCTCGTTTGGCACAAAATTGGCCAAGCGGGTAAACTCCTCCTCGTAGTCAGCAACTGAGCGATCACCCTGAACCACTTCGCTAAACTTCTTTCTCATCTCAGACTCTACTGCTGGAGGGAAATACTTGCGGTCAAACCGCACCCAAAACTCGGAAATAGTCAAAGTATCTCTCTCCTTGGTGGTGGTAACTGACTCCCACCACTGTAGGGCCGCTCCTGACAGACGAAAAGTGGCTAGCATTTGTTCCTGTACTCCGGTGCACTCTAGCATGCGCAAGTGGCACTGGATATTCTTCTTCCAGTTGCACGCTTCCACTATATCAGTACTGCCCTGAAACTCGGGTGGGCGCCCCTTCTGAAATGTCTCCCTGACTCGTTGCCAAGTAGATGGTCCTGCCAGAACTTGCACTACCGGTGCCACAGGGGGAGGTACTTGGGGCTGAGGAAAGTGGGTTGCCATTGCCCTCATCGCTGTCTCAACTGCCTGAGCCACTATCACTGCAACCTGAGTAGTGGAAATTAGCTCGGGTGGGGGTGGTGGTATCGGTACTTGTGGCTCCTGATGAGCCTCCCTCACCTCCTCTCTGGCTTCAGCCCTCTCCGCTCTAAGTCTCCTTGGCGGCATCTGAAATAAGATTCAAATTGTATAAGTACACAGTTTATACAAAATTTAAGAGCAGAAGTACGATAACGCAACAGAGGAAATTTTCAATCAACCATCCTAATAGTAGGGCTCTAATACAAACAAACGTAACGCTAAATCGTAGTAAGCCGTACAGATCCTATGGACACTAGAACCTGATGCTCTGATACCATTTGTGACACCCCGCCTAATTAAACGTTGGGTGATCAAGCCTTATTTTAATATAAACAGGTTTCTTTAATGGTTCATTCTTAGCATCACTGTCGAACGCCTTTTAAAAATACTAACCACCTAAATGAAATTAAAACGGGTGCCAAATTTTATATTTCTTAAACAACAAATACTCCAACCACACATTACCAATACTAGATATGAATACGCAGTACAAAAATAATCTGAAAGCAGTTAAAGTCTTGCCGTAAACCACGGCCCAAAAAGACAACTACAAATTCATAACTAGAATAAACTGTAATAGAAAAGGTGGAACGACATGTTCCAACTAGGGATAATAAAACTGAGATCCTGCACTAGAAATGAAAAAGAGGAAGCGTCTAAACAATCCCTGCAACCTCCACACTGGCTGCAGCTCCCAAATATCTTACATGAAATGAAGTTGGGTGTCCTTGTGGCTGGGCACCTAAAAGGTCTTTAAAATTTTACATAGCAAGAGTTAGTACTCAAAACATTTGAAAATATTTTGCAAGCAGTTATCACAATTAAGTTATTGATTACACATATTAAGGTTTCGCACACTCCCTTGAACTTCCTCACCTCTCTTACGTAGTACGTAACTATCGAGGATAGTTAGTCTACCTAGTTATACTTCCCATAACCGTAGTTAACTCATTTGCTGTTCGTTGTCCTTATTCTTGTAATAATTTCATCATGCTATAAATTATTACTAAGACATTCACATATCATTTCATTGACTACTATTCTCGATTTGTAGATTATGTACATAGAAACATTTTATCCCACAACAATGTAATTAATATTAGTTACCTCTAATATATCCTTTTTATTACACACAAAGGACCCTTGGCTCGGAATAATTCATCGACTCCAAGTGAAAGTTGGTTCGGAATGATCCATCGACCCCAACTATAATTGTGACCAAAATGCCCTCGAATGGTCCCGGTTTAGCCCGAAAATGACCCGGCACTCAACTAGTACCCCCGGGTACACTATTTTGACTAATTCGACCCTTTCGGAATCAAACGTGGACTCTAAATTATCATTTGAGTCTCGTAAATATTTTTTCTACTCTCATCCTTAATTTTGTCGAGGTACTTCTGGTACGCCCATATAGTCTCTAGACCGTACATATCAACATTTAAAATTTACTACTCACCTTTAGTAAATTTTTATAACACATTTTCATCTTTATTAACATAATATCTATTAAATTACTCTACTCACGTAATTTAAATAAAACGTATTTAATCACATTAAATTACTCTACTCGCGTAATTTAATTAGAGCGTATTTAATCCCATTAAATTACTCTACTTACGTAATTTAAAATTTAAGCAGAAATACGAGGTATTACAATATTAAGCCGTAGTTCGGTAGGTGAGGTAACGAGAGTACCAAAAGCGAAGTGGAAAGAGTTGGGACACCAGGACACGGTAGCCCGTTTCTTTATATTCGTTATGTGAGTCACACCTGAAATTATTACGAGGGTAATACTGGCACAAACAGCAGATACATTTTGTCAGGATCAGATTGTACGACTCTTCTCTGTGGGTACTGAGTCTTATTCGGTGAGTTCTGATGGGGGTTTGAGGTTTAAAGGGAGATTGGTGGTTCCAAAGGGAGATGATTTACGTCATGCAGTGATGACACAGTCGTACGGGTCCCAATTTACGGTGCATCCCGGAGGGGATAAGATGTACCATGATATGAGACAGCAGTACTGGTGGAGTGGGATGAATAAGGACATTGCGGAGTTCATGTCTAAATGTTCTACCTGTCAGATGGTAAAGGTGGACCACCAGAGACCGTCAGGGCTACTTCCTCCGTTGGAGATACCTACGTGGAAATGGGAAGGCATTTCCATGGATTTCAATACTGGGTTGCCTACATCACAGCGGATTCACGATTCCATATAGGTTATAGTGGATCGATTGACTAAGGTAGCTCATTTTCTGCTAGTGCAGACGGACTACACCATTGGCGAGTATGCATAGTTATTTATTGTTGAGATAGTTAAGCTACATGGGGTTCACCTGGATATCGTGTCTGATAGAGACAAGATTTTTGTGTCGCGCTTCTGGGAGAGCTTTCACGAGGCCATGGGTATGGAGCTGAGATTGAGTTCAGCTTATCACTCACATACGGATGGACAGATAGAGTGTACCAATGAGATGTTGGAGGATATGCTACGCATGTGTGTCCTTAATTTTGGAGGAGGTTGGGAACCGTATCTTCCACTGGTGGAGTTCGCTTATAATAACTCATATCAGTTCATGATCGGCATGGCCCTATTTGAGGCTTTGTATGGCAGACCTGGTCATTCTCCTGCTTGTTGGCTAGAGGTGGGGGATAACAAGTTGCTCGGACCAGAGGTGATTCAGGAGACATCAGCTAGAGTTGATCTTATCACGAGTCGCATTCGGGTAGCCCAAGACCAGCAGAAAAGCTACGCCGATGTAAAGCGGTCCTTCCGAGAGTTTAGCGTGGAGGACCAGGTATTACTGCGTGTGTATCCTATGAAAGGAGTAATGAGATTCGGGAAGAAGGGGAAGTTGGCTCTAAGTTACATAGGACCATTTCCCATTATCGAGAGGATTGGGTCGGTGGCATACAGATTGGGTTGCCAGAGACTTGCACCGCATTCACGATATATTCCACATCTCATCGTTGAGACGATATCTTCGGGATGATATGGCCCACACTCACATCGTGATAGAGGAGATTGACTTCCAGCCCGACAGTTCTTATGAGGAGAGACCAATGGCTATCCTAGACCATAGCGAGAGAAAATTGAGGTCGAAGGTAGTTCCACTTGTACGGGTTCAGTGGGAGCATCATAATGTGGAGGAGTCCACTTGGGAGCGCGAGGCAGATATGCGCAAAAAATATCCAGATCTATTTTTACCAGGTATGCCTTATTTTCCAAATTTCGGGATGAAATTCCGTTATTAGGGGGAAGTATGTAATACCCCCTATTTTTATGGCTTTAAAATTGGGGATTTATTAAATGTAATTGAGATAAATTAATTTAATATAAATCTGATAATTTGTTTAAATATTTACTAGCGTGACGAGAGTTAGTAATTATTGGGAACTTGTTGAATATTATTTAGTGAGTAAAGTAATATGTAAAATTGAATTTATTAAAATTGTCACGAGTGAATAATATGACAATTATGGAAATTAAGTCGGGACGCGCCTGTGTCGTGTCGGGACTATATTATTATTATAAAAAGTGAATAAATTATAAGTCGCCCATATGGTCATTTCGAGTGCGTCAACACGTACGGAAGGGTCAAGATAGTCAGACAAGTGTACCCGGGGGTTTAGTTCGGGTCTCGGGGCATTTTTAGGCCTAACAGGCACCCCGGAAGGGTGATTTAGTCATTTCCAAATTATGCCTTAATTAAATGACGAAAATTGGGAAATTAATATCAGATATTAGGAGAGCCTTCTAGGGTTAACATTCTCAAAATTTAGAACGACAGTGAGAGGACGGAAGGAAAAGCTCTCCAAGAATCCAAGGCCAATAACCAACCCAATTGCACCACTACCACCACCAAAACGTATATCGGAGAGAGGGGATCAAGCCTATACCTGTCAAACTCGTGGAATCGGACCTACCATCTTAAGGCAAGTATTTATCTTGCTATTTTTCTAGTTAATATTTCACCTGTGTTAGAATAGGATGGATAATTATATGTTTTATTGAAGAATTTCATGAATTTGGAGATTTGATCACATGTTTTAGAAGTAATACATGTAATCTGTAAGCCTTGTTATATGTAGAGGATTACCCACGAAATTGTAATGGTTTAGAAGAAAGAAATCTGGAAAAAGAATAAGAATATTTGGAATTTTAATGAAAACAGGGGTTATTGATAAATATTATGAATTGGGCGTTTAATCCTATGTCCTGGATGAAATTTGTACATGCTTTAAGAAGAAAATCATGTAGAGATGTATATATGATCATTGGTTTAATTGGTTTGGAGTTTGGAAATCGTTTAAGAATTTTTGGTTGAGTTTTGAGATGAAAACCTGTAGTTAACAATGGCAGAATTTGGGCAATACATGTTCGATCGATCGATCGACTCAAGAATGCCGATCAATCGACTGATCGATCGATCGACCCCTCCTGGAAACTGCATGTTTTTCCTCTTTTTATTTAATTCGAATAAAATGCGTAGGAACCCTTGAATATCATTTAAAGAGTATAATGGGTCATGAAGAGGATCAGTAGGGTCTAAGTAGATTTCATTGAGTGAAATTTTATTTGGGATGAAATCGTGGGATTAACGGGTTTCGACACATATTGGAAATTGTGCGTAGGTTCACTAAGGAATTGAGAGACTCGTGAATGACTTAGACCAGTAGGTTAGAGAGGGTGTACCTACTGAATTTATCTTTAGCGAGAGAGAATACTTTGAGGAATGAGAAGTAATTATGAAATGAATATAATTAAGAATAAAAGAGATGAATCCTTTATGCATAATAATTGGGTAAGATTATCCTAAGTACGGTTAATAATATTATTATGGGTCGTGGGGAACCTAATTGGAAAATTTGAATATTTATATATATGGCCGTGTGACTGTGTACATACTCTAAATATTATATTTGTGAATAATCTTAACCACGCTACTTGCTATCACGTAGGTTGCCGCGCCGGGACAGTCTTATCTCGATGGGACCTTTATGGGGGATTTTGACTTGTACCCTAGAACATAGGATTCCTTGGTACAGGCTATCTGAGAATGATAGTCAGACGGTCCTAAGAGACGTGAGGGGTATGTGCTGACCTCTTAGTGACTTGTAACTATGCTTCGCCTCCATTTTTTGTGTATTGTGTTAATACAGTTCAAGAGTAATTCCGAACTAGTATTTCCCTTAGTATGAGAGATACTAGGACTTGATAGCAGAGTATGCCAGCACCATAGATTTTATGTGGGGTGCCGATAGTGTATATATTATATTAGTGATTAATATATATACGTATATATGGAATAAATGCTCCTAATTATAGTAAGTGTTAGAGTACTTTATAGCAGCATTGAGAAATACATAAGTAAAGTAAGAAATCATTAAGAGATTAATCTCTAAACTAAAATCATAGTCTTGCGACTTCTCGGAATAAAATTTATGGGAGATGAGTTAGATAGACTTATAAGGCATTTAGTAGTACGATAGGTGTGCACACTAGATGAGAGGTGATAATTCTCAAGAGAGTGACGCGTACTAACATGGTTGTGATATTAGACGGTAAGCATTTTAAATACTTGCTAAACTATTTTAAAACTATTTTACACTCGGAATCTGACCCGTTTTTTGTTACTTTCCCTTCTCTTATATATATATATATATATATATATATATATATATATATATATATATATATGTGTGTGTGTGTGTGTGTGTGTGTGTGTGTGTGTGTGTGTGCGTGTGCTCAGCCACAAGGGCGTCAGGTGTAGATTCATTGGACTGGACGTGCTGCAGCTTGTGTGAGAGTTGCAGGTCATTGCAGTAGACGCCTCCTTCTTTGGTTTCTCAGATTTCTGTTTAGTTCTTTTAGTTAGGGTTTGTGTCCAGACTCTGGTTTAGACTTGATAGGGATTGCATATATTTCTCTCATTTCAGTATTTGGTTTTCGTTTGAGATTGTTTTATCTATCACATTGTCTTTGGTTGTGGTTATTTATTTGGATTTGAATAACATAGTTGACATGCTCCATTGGATGATTGGTATCTTTATCGTTTGTATCATTCATATATTTATTTATGTTTAAAAAGTTTTTACAACGTAGCTTAATAAATAAAATCAATTAAATTATTTTGACACTTAGCTTAATTATTTGGGGTGATTAAAATAAAAATTGTTCTCGACAGTTATACTAAGAATGAACCACACCGTTCACCTTGATTTTTAATTTAATAAATGACTGATCACTCGGTATTTAATTAGGCCGGGTGTTACAACTTCATCTAATTTGATGTCAAATATTTTGATAAGAACATCTTTAGCTGTGTGTTCATGTTCATTTTAAAAAATTTGGTTCCTAACAAATACTCTTATCATGTAACCTTTCTCATTTATTTCAATTGAAGGTTAAATTTGAAAGTTGAAACTTTCCTAATAATTGAATCTTGAACATTGATCGGGGAACAGAAAATAAAAACAGAACATTGTGAATCCACAAAAAAAATTTCAACTAATAGAGTTGCCTTATAAGGGGTAGATGCATCGAACGTTACACTAATTGTGATAGGACCCTTTCGAAGCCGATTTTCTTTCTCAACCAGTTCACCATGTTGTTACAGCAGTTCTCAATATTTATCTGAAAAATTAGTCAAATGTACCAAATAATAATTTGTAATTAGAGAATAACTTTCCATATCTAATTAGTATGAAGAAAAAATTAAAGAGTTACAGATTGTATGCAAAAAAGTAAAAGAATTCAACAAAGTTCAGAACACAAAGTATGAAAAAGATACCTTATACCCTATAGAATAAAAAGAGTGAAGATGGACTAAGAAGAGAGCATAGAAGAAGCATTCACCATTACCTACTTACAGTGGTGGAATGGTACAAAGTGTAGCAAAGAAATAACTCCAAATGTTTAAAAAAAACTAATCAAAATGAAGGGAGTAAAATGGTTAACCCTAATACTGCGATCGCTAAATTGAACAAGCATAGGTGGTTAATAACGAGAAAAACCTAAATCTGCCAATGGGTACTGTCAACAACGCTGGTATTGGGGAACTACTGGTGATGAGATATACTCTCCTCACCTAAACAAAGCATCTTTGGTTTGAACGAAGCAACAACAAAACAATAATATCCATATGACTATCAAAAGAATCTTGGCTAACCAAAATTATTAATAAATAATATTAAATGAGATATACTCTCCTCACCTAAAAAAAACATATTTCGTGTGAACTAAGCTATATATAAGATCATAATAGAGAACAACCCAAACATTACAACAAAGAACAACCCAAGCGATACTATCAATAATTCCACATAAATTATCAAAAAAATTAAGGACATAAGGTTCGCACTCTTGTTTCCAAAGCAGCTATGATCCATTTCTCCAAGCATTTAATCTTTCCATCTACAACCTACATAATAAACAACAAAATAAGAACGGATTGTATAATCTCCTTTGCATGTTAAGTAGTCATGTACATACAATAAAATAAAAACTTGTATTCAAACAAACTGAAAATCAATTATAATTCATAGTTATTCAAATTATATGAATGTATAAAGAAATGAACAATGCCCCAACAAGACGTAGGACAAAACGGTGTTTTAGGAAAGATGATGCAGGCTTCAGAATACACAATTAGAAAATATGAAATAGGGGAAATATGGATCAATAATTCTACCTAAAATAAAAGGTTCAACTTACAATTGTAGAAGTAGTAGAACAAAGAGCTATTTTTTTAAGAAATTGGAAATTGATGCATCAATTTTTTTGATAGAGTCCGTAGGAGGGAATGGGAGAAGGCATAAAAACATTTCAATTCTGTTTTTTTCTTTGAAAAGATGAGGGAACCTAACTGTTTTGATGAGCTGGCCGATTTTTTAGCAGTGGAACAGATCCTCTATATGTAGAGGGTCACCCTCACAGTGTGTATTTTTTTTGTCCACGTCAGATACAAGGCCCATTTCCACTGCTTCATTGGAGAGTGATTTTTTATCCCCACAACTTTTTTTTGTTCACGTCAGATACAAGGGCCATTTCCACTGCTGCATTGGAGATGCTCTAAACATAAAATGGACCACCTCCACACAGACTAATCAAATACAACCACAAATAAAACCTTGTCTGCCACTACAAACCCTTCTTGGAATACCAAACCATCAAACCAAACCAAAACCATCAACGAACCTCCCTCAACGAGTCTAAATAGGATATTTCTTTCTCATCTCTTCAAAGACACTAAACCTACTACAACCGAAAATTCAAAGCAGAAAGATTCAATCTTCCAAACAAATCACAAAACCTTCAATTCTCAAACAACAAAGAACCTCTATCTTTCATGAGAATCAACCCAGCTGAAACATCGAAAAAGAGAACTCCACACCCATTAGCATTCAAAAGATGATGTTTCTCACCCAATTGAGATCAAGCAATAACTAGTCAACCCATCTGATACCTTTCTCAGCATGAGGTCAGAAGAATCCATAACTCAAGTACTTGATATCCAAAAACTTGCCCACCAAACACAAGAAGAACACCATTTAGAGACAAAAGGTAGCTACAACCATCCCCAACCACTGGAAGAAGCCCCCAAAGTCACCAATGGACCACTGGAACGACATGCAAAGCTATTAGTCACCCAAGCTAAGTATATTAGAACTTATACCCCATTTCCTGTGTAAATCTTCATTAACTGCACATTTCTTGAACCCCCTCCATCTGCATGCACTTTCACTAACCATTTTCACAATACTTACAAAGGTCTTTTCCATACTGATGAAGCTATTTTTAAAAGAATTCTCATTTCATGTTTTCAATATATGGTAAACAGAAATAGAAAAAATAAGTTATTGAATCAGAATATACATTTAATCTCATAATTTGTTCTAAAAATCTTCTATCACTACTTATGTTATTGAGACTATTAACTTTCCTCCAATCTGTCTGGAAAATTGGCAATTAAAGAATAGATTATCTATGTTTTCTTCATGGACGCCACATATCACACACACATCATTATTTATAATCCCCTAATTTTTCAGTTTCTCTCTAGTCTATAGCTTATCCAGACTACCAACCCATAAAATGAAGGCACATTTAGGAATTCTTTTACTAAACCAAACAGCATTTGCCCAACAAACCACTTATTTTCTTTGTCTAATATTATCATAATTATCTCTGCAGTTGTAGGCACTATTTTTACCTATAGACCAAGTAACCCAATCTTTATAATTAATTTGAGGGACAACTATAGTATTAGCCATATCAATTAGCTCATTAGAGTTTAGTCTAGGAAATTTCCACCCATCCCTATCAATGTACTCAAAAACTTTAACTTTACTATGACTAACTGCATCATATATAATTCTATCCCCATATACTTGAATAAGAGGCCCCTTCTCATGCCAATTGTCAATCCAAAAATGAGTATTCTCCCAATTCCCAATATTGTATTTGATAAAATTTCTAGCATAATCTCTCAATTTCCATAATTTCCTCCAAGTCCATAAAGAATCATTCCCTAACTTAATTGTCCACAATTACCCCTATTTAATAATGACTGAATGCACCCATTTAACCCACAATGAGTCTTTCTTACTAGCAATATCCCAAATGTGTATCAACATACAACTTTTATTCCATACCACCAAATTTTTAATTCCCGGTCCCCCTTCCTCATAAGGATAGCATATATATTCCCATGCAACTTTAGCTTTAGACTTCTTAAGGTCCACTCCTGACCAAATAAATCTTCTTAAAATATTATCAATATCCTTAATCACCTTCTTAGGAATAACAAAAATATTTATCCAGTAAATGCTTATGCTTCTAGGAACAACAATAACTAGTTGAATTTTCACAGCATAGGAAAGCCATCTATTGGTCCAATTCCTAACCTTATTCATCAATTTCTCCACTAGAATGTTACAATCACAGGCCTTAAGTCTGGTAGAAATAAGAGGGACCCCTAAGTATTTGACTGGAAGAGTTCCAATACTCATACCCAATAAATTTGCTGACCTGGTCTTCTCATCTTCTGCCATACTAGCAAAGAAAATTTCACATTTATTATAGATAGCACTCAACCTAGACATGGCTTTAAAATTATTCAGAACTTTATCAATCACCAACATTGAGCTTCCATCAACCTAAGCCATAATGAAAAGATCATCTGCAAACATCACATGAGATAAGTTGAGATTCCCACACTTAGGATGAAAAGTAAATTGGCCTTTATTAGTCTCATCATCAATAATCCTTGAAAATGCCTCCATAACCAACAAAAACAAATAAGGGGATAGAGGATCCCCTTGTCTAAGACCATTAGTTCCTCTAAAAATACCATTAACACCCCCATTCACATTTATAGAAAAACTAGTAGTCATCATGCACTCCCTAATCCACTGGATGAAAGTTTCTGGAAATTCCATAGCATGCAACACATCAATAACAGAACCCCATTTCACTGAATCATAAGCCTTCATTAAGTCAATCTTCATAGCACATCTAGGAGAACCATCATTCCTATGATAACCCCTCACAATTTCTTGCATCAGCAGTACATTATCAGTGATGTTCCTTCCTTGTATAAAAGCAGAATGTTTATTGTTCACCAAAGTAGGAATAATTTTCCCCAACCTTTTGACTAAAATCTTATAAATGATTTTGTAAGATGTATTACAACATGATATGGGTCTAAAATCCTTCATAGAGTCAGGACTAGGAACTTTAGGGATCAAACTGATAATAGTATTATTCCACTCCTTAAGCAATCTTCCTCCATTAAAGAAAGATAACACAACTTTAGTCACCCCATCCTCAAGAATATCCCAATTATGTTGATAAAAAGTAGCATTATATCCGTCAGGTCCAGGGGCTTTATCAGGATTCATATTAAACAGAGCCAACCTAACTTCATCTTTAGTAACTTGATTCTGCAAAACAATTCTATGATCATCATTCAAACACCTTTGTCTCATAATTCTCAATTTATCATAAGTGGATACCCTTATATTAACCTCAGAACCCAGGAGATTTTGGAAAAAAACTCATAGCTTCATTATGCACAGCAGTGTGGCCAGAACAAACAACACCATTCCCATCTTTTATAGATAAAATCTTATTTCTACAGGTATGACTCTTTACTTTTTTTAAAAAGAACGAAGAATTCTTATCACCAAGATTCAGCCAATTAATCCTAGATTTCTGCTTAAAAAATTCCTCCTCAAACTCCCTTAACTCAAGGTATTCCATTTGACATTTCATCTTTTCATCAATAATCACAAAATCCCCCCCCCCCCCCCCCCCATCCTGCATAAGATTCTCCTGAATATTATCAAACTCAATCTTGTTAGCATTAACTCTATATGAAATATTTGAATAATACTTTTGATTCAGTTTCCTAAACTCTTGTTTCAACAACTTCAATCTCCTAGTCACTGTGAATATAGGGCTTCCTTCAATATACATCGCCCAACCTTCCTTTAAAATATCTCTAAATGAAGAGTGTTTCATCCAAAAATTAAAAAACTTGAAAGGCTTATTTATTTTTTCTCTACTAAGAATAAAATCAATAACTAATGGAGTGTGATCTGAAATCCCAAGAAGATCAACATGGAAATCACATTCCATAAATTCATTCAACTAACACTCATTATGCATAATCCTATCAATTCTACTATGGATATTAGCATCTCCTCCTCTACCATTACTCCATGTGAACCAATTACCTCTAATAGGAATATCATCAACCATAATTCTTTCAATACATTCATTAAACTCCCATATTTCTTCCCAATAAACACCATTACCTCCTATTCTTTCAAAACTTCTTCTCACAACATTAAAATCTCCCCCTATAATCCGTGGATCATTTTCATAATAAGGAGCAATATTTTCAAGATATCTCCATAAAAGTGTTATAGGATCTCTAGTATTTTCCGCATACACTCCAGTAGAGAAAAAATGTTTATTATGATCCCTAAAGGTTATTTTTTCACTCAATGCTTGATTCATACTACTTAACTCCTCAACCTTAACACAATTAGGATCCCATGCAATCCAAACCCTTCCAGGCCCATTAACAATGGTATTATGATTTATATTCCAATGGGCAAAACACCCATCCTTAACAGCCTTGATATTATTCCTTTCTAACTTTTATTTCAATAAGACAAACGATACCAATATTATTATCTCTAATATATTTATTAACCTCTCTCTGCTTGTGAGGAGCATTACAGCACCTAATATTCCATATCACAAACTTAGTCATGTTCTATTCTTTGAGCTTCTCTTACCCCCTCCCCCCCTTTCTTCTTTGGTTTGTTGCTAGTCTTTTTGTAGTTCTATTATTTTTCCCCATTGTTGTTCTGCTGGACTATAATTTTCTCGATGTCACTTCATCATCACAATCAACATGATCAATTAAACTTCCTGTTTTTTGTTGTAGCACATCAAATGAATTTTCCATGACTATTCCCATTTTATCTGTCTTATTACTGCTACTCAAAGTCTTATTAACTATTGTATCTTCATGAAATTCCTCTTCCCGATTATCTGAATTTGTACCTCATCCTCCTTCTCTTTGATCTTGTCTATCTGCACATTCTTCCAGCCATATCCTCTAATATCTCCTCTTTACCCCCATTATCTTCTAATTGTTTACTAGTTCCAGCTGTATCAATCATTTTATTGTTCTTCACATTCTCAACTTTCCTCCACATTTGATTAGTCTGTTTGGCAACTTTACAAGTATCTTCCTTATGCCCAAAGACTTTGCAAATATTACACTTAGCTGGAAGCCATTAATATTCTACTTTCTGATAAATTTTCTCACCATTATGATCCATAATAGTTACCATTTTAGGTAAACTACTTCCCATATTAATCTCAACACAAACTCTAGCATATGTAAGTCTTTCTCTTTTTGCTGTCATCATGTCAGTAAACATATGTTTCCCCACCAAGCTAGTAATCTTGCTTAAAACTGAATCTGACCATAAATGCAATTTTAAACCTGGAGATCTAATCCAAATAGGCAATTCCATCATTCCCTCCTTCTCCAGATTAACCTATACACTCCAAGGCTTCACAATAAGTGGTCTATTATCAAAAGACCATGGTCCCAATTCCAAAACTTGTAATTAAGCCTCCATATCTTCAAAAACTCCAGTTTTAAGCATAAAGACTTCATTGTTGCCAAATTTACTCTATTTCCTCAACACATAACTTCTCATAGCCCCAACAAAATTTTTTAAACCAAACACATAAACCACTACTGCATATCTCCACTTGTTAATTTCATTCTCCACTTCAACCTTCTCAATTTTAACATAGTCACCACCATTAACATCTTTACTACTAGGAATAAATTGTAATTTTGTGCCTGCATTACTGTCCCGATTTGATGCTGCTATACTTGCCCATGACTTCTGATTATTCATAACTATGTCTGATTTGATTTGATTTGATTTTGCAGATTCACATTGGCATTTACACCCCTTGCTTCCATTATTTTTGTAAATTGATCATCAACCTCACATTCAACAATTAAAGGTTCTTTTCCTTCCCTATGTTCAGGTATGGCATTAACATTCAAATTAATAGATCTAGGTTTTTCATTATCAACAGACTTCAACATTTCAACTGTCGTACCTTCATTACCTTTTAAGACTTGACAGATTTCTTCCATCTTCCTTTGTTTAACAGCAGATGGCCCAATCGTTTTATCCAAAATTTTCACCTGATCAAAGGAAAGCTTCGATGTCTGGACTCAGTAGAGTCCAGAATTATGATTAGCTATAACAGGAATCATGAGTTTTTCTCTTTCACCACCTGTAACTTGTCTTCTCATAATTTTCCAACCTTCACCAGTAAATTCATTTGTAAAATTATCTGACCATTTTTCTCTGTCATTTTTATGTTACTCAACGGTTGTGTTTAATACACATTGGCTAGTGATTATAATTCGCATGGCTCTATTACAAATACCAAAAAATGTATGCTTGATACGTCAGTTGGGTAATAAAAAAGGTACATAAAAGGGAATACTTAATATTACTCTAACATAAAAACGAGAATATATGTATTCAATTTGAAACAAAATACTAGCAGGGTACATTTTACTTTTGTGAGTTATTGCGAGTGGATGATCTCACGGTTAACATCAATCAATCACCTCGAAAGTTGATTAGATGTCAACAATTGTATTATTTTATATATTGAATTATTTTTCGTCAATGTTATCATAGGTATTTGAACATAGTGTTCTAAATTTTTGGCACATGTTAAAAATTACATGTAATTTAAAATATAAAAATAACTTATAAAAAGTATGTTAAATTCTAATCAGTTAAAACTTATAACGAGGTGCTCATGGATTAGTACCTTAATATTTTCATTAAATTGATTCATAACTATACTCATTAATTACAATGCCTACAGATAAGTTTAAAGTCCACTGGTTTTTAGCTAAGGCCATCCACAATTGTCCTGGGTGAAATACGTTAAGATAGGGGATTAATTGATGATACTTGAGGGAAGTTCACAATGGGAAGTGATAAAAATAAGGGAAAATGGTAAGTGTTCCACGTTTGAGGTTTAAAAAAGTTATTTTTTCATAAGTGAAATTGTTTCACTTCAGAATCTTAAAAAAGTGAAAATGTCTCACGTCTAGCTTAGACGTGGGAATGTCCCATGTTTAGACCCTAAATGTCCAAGGTTCTCCGTCTGAACTTTTGTCCCTCCCTTAGCAAATCCGATATCTTTATTATAACTTTGAGGGAGGGTTAACGAACCCCCTCCCTCTTTTACTGGTTCTCTCCCCATTATGACACACTTTAAAGAATCCACAATGGGTTTATGGTATCCATTGTGGTTGGCCTAAGGCTCAATCATGGTAGAAGAAATTTTGTCTTTTCGTGAATCCCAACATCCATTACGGGACAAAACCTAAGTTTTGACGTCAACACCTACTTTTCTAATTATAAACCCGTCCCATCATTATTGTTTAATTATTTCCCATGAAACGAGTAGTAATCTGAGCTAATACAATTCGAACACTACTTTTGGAAAAAAGTACTACTATTAATTATAATTAAATAATGGATAAATCCCTAAACTCTTTAGAAATCAATGATAATGACAAACTAAAAACATTTTTTAATAAGTCTACATGTGTTACAATTATTAACGTAGATACATGAGTATAAATTGAAGTTCACTTATTAATGTAAATATAGTTACACTTATTGATGTAGATATTTTAAAGGCAAATTTCTAATTGAGTTTTATGTATGTATTGGTTTATTCTGTTGGTCAAAACACATAGGGTTAGATGTGTTATATATCTGTTACACAATCCTATGAATCGGGACATGCAAGCGACTACACTTGGTATTACATAATTGGACGCGCTACACGTATCTCGAGATCGAAGGTATATGATATTTTATGGTTAAAATATTCGTAATGGTATTTGGATAAAATTTTCAGAGGCTATGTATCTTTAAAATGTTTTCAAGAGAAAAATATTCTTTAATTTGTCGTTCTAACGAGATGGCAACGAGAAAGTCATTCTCGTTCGAACGGGGGATCTAACGAGAGCCCATTCCCATTCTAACAAGTTTTGAATGACCTTCAAACGAGTGACCTCTGTTTGGCAGAAGTCCACATGTTGGATGCTCGTTGAAAGGGCATTCGAACGAAAATCCTTGTTCGTTCAAACGAACTTTGACCTCGTTCCAATGAGGTATGCAAATTCTTTCGAACGAACTTACATTCTCATTTGAACAAATTTTGCATTTTTTAAGAAAATGATTTTTGACTTTATCTAAAGGCTACACTCATTTAAATTAGGTTTTCCATCCATATTTTGTAGCCTCCTTTTGCAGAAAAACGTTTTTGAGCCTCTAACCATTAAAAACACTTTTTAAACTTAAATCCAAATATAACTTTGTTTATATTGATCACTGTTCAATATCAGATCCCAAACTCTTCACTATCTATTTTCGGTATGGTGGATTCTAAACAAGTGAACTACAGTTGAAGCTATCGGATGATGAGTCTGAGGCAAGAAGATGTTGTGATACTGATGCTGCATTGTGCGGTTGCTATAGGAGGAGGTGTAAAAACATTCATCCACATAGGCTTGAGGAGGCAAGTTTTGTAAGTTGTTTGTGTCTTTTTGTAAAACCTTCATTATAATGATTTTGTTTAGGCTTCGTCATCCGAGGTTTTTCCCAGTTGGGTTTTCCTCGTACACTGATTATGCTTCTTGATACTTACTGAACTTATCTTGCATGCAAACTTAGTAATTAAGTTAATCAAGATTAAAATTGGTAATAATTTTGCACGCGTGTTTAGAATGGCTTAAATTGTATTTAGTAATTCTAGTGTCTTTTAAATTAATTGATTCGTAAGTAGAAAATCAGACTTTTAATTATTACAGGAGCATCATATTTAAAGGGGACATTTATTGATAACATGTTATTAAATCTTTTGAGGTAGTAAACTTTATAGGCTTGACTATAAGATGAATAAACTAAAAATATTCCATCATCACTCCTAGAGTCAAACTTTCCTAAGTTCTCTTTGTTGCGAATAATGTAGCAAGGACTCCCAAAGACACGGAAATAAGATATGTTGGACTTTTTTCCAATCCACAATTCATATGTCATTTTAGTGATGTGTGGACGGAGATAAACCTTGTTCAACGTGTGACATGCGGTGTTAACTACCTCTGCCCAAAAACATCTAGGCACATTTCGACCAAGGAACATAGACCTTGCCATCTCCTGAATGGTCTTATTCTTCCTCTAAACAGTGCCATTTTGTTGAGGTGTGCCTTCCGTGGACAATTTATGTTTGATGCTCAACTCATCACAAAGCTCCCCAACACCGGCATCAATGAATTTCGTGCTACTATCACTTTTAATTCGATTTATAGTGATACTATGTTGATTATGTAAAACAAAATATTTTATTGTAAGAAACTCAACAACGTCCAATTTTTCCCTAAGGAATCCCACAATAGAATACCTCAAAAAACCATGGACCATCACTAAGATATATTTTTTACCACCTAGGATCTCCGTACGTATTGGACCCGTAAGATCCATGTGTATCAACTCTAATATAGTGGAGGTAGTATTAGCATTTAAGTTCTTATGTGGACTCTTTACTTATTTTCCATATTGGCAGGGACCACAAACCAAAGAAGTTAGTTTTTCTAGAAATGGTAAACCACGGACTAGGTCATTCCTCACAAGATGATCGAGATCCCTATTATTCATATGACCTAGTCTTTAGGGCAAAGTTCAATAGAGGGACCCTGGTACTATTACAAATGAATGAAGATTTAGGAATGATACCATAAAAGTTATTGGAAGTCCTCACACATTGCAATACTATCTTACCCCAATCATTGTAGACACAACATTTCGACTGGTTAAACTTAACAGCAAGATTTTCATCACGCAATTGGCTTATGCTATTTTTCTTTCAAACCCATTAACATAAAGCACGTTGACTAGTTTTGGGAACCTAAAAATGTCAATGGTTCCCCGTCCCAACACGCTAGACCGACGGCCATCACTGAAAGTGACTTTACCTTCCTTGTGATCCTCCGATTTGGTAAAAAGATATTTATCAAAATACCACTGGGAGGTATTTTGATCTTTGAGAGAAACATGAACAAACAGAGTGTTTCTATTATTTTCTTTCACAACCCAAGTAGAAGTGTAACGAGTGGAAATTACCTTTCTTTTGCTCTTTCTATTATTCTTCCTATAATTTTGTTTGAATGAGTTTCCGTGAGGCATAGAAAACCTTCAGAACTCTTCCATTAACCCTTTAGAAGTATGAATAAGATATTCAACTTATTCCCTCAAGCTAAACAAGTGGCTATAGTGGGGTGAGGGAGTACGAGAATGTGAACCCGTCTCAAGCTTATAGCAAACATCATTAAAATGTCTCGTCCTTTTTCAGTAAGTACAAACATAGGGTTTAACATATTTTATCTTCTTAGAGTTTAACTATAATTCATGTGGTCTCAATGCTTTGTTCAGTTCAGTCCCACTTGAGAAGTTCTTCCAAATCATGATGTGTGGAATGTATAAGGAAGCTTGGGACACATCACGTCTTTTATCTTAAGAAAGCCCTTAACGGATTGATTCAATCTCCTCGAGCTTGGTATGAGAGGTTTACTTCCTATCCACTGGACCTTGGTTTCAAGAGAGGGGGAGTTAATATGAAATTGTTTGTGCATAGAGAGAAAATAGTCTTCGGTTCCACTTGTGACCAACATACTCATACTTTTATGAAGGAGATTACTAGTGAGTTTGAGATGAGTGAATTAGGTGAGCTTATGTTCTTCTTAGGTCTTCAGTTTCATCAATTAGAGGATGGGATTTTCATATCCTAGGCCAAGTATGCGAGAGATCTAGTGAAGAATTTTGGTTTAGACACTTCTAGGCATGCATGTACACCGATGAGTTCTTAGACTAAGCTTAGCAAAGATATATTGGGAAAGGACGTTGATCAAACCCTCTTTAGGAGTATGATATGTAGTCTTCTTACTTAACCACTAGTTGTCCTGATATTACCTTTAGTGTAGGTGTGTGTGCTAGGTATCAGGCATCTCCAAAAGAGTCACTTTCAAGCGCTTAAAAGAATCATCAAATATATGGGTGATACTTTGGTTTTTGTCTATGGTATTCTTTCAAATCGATGATCGTTTATTGTCATATTCTGATGCTTATTGGGCTGGCCATGTATATGGTTGCAAAAGCACCCTCGTGGGTGTTTTTATTTTGGTAGTGCTTTAGTATTATGGTTGAGGAAGAAATAAAATTTGATATTTTTGTCGCCCGCTGAGGCAGAATACATTGTAGCTGGGAGTTGTTGCACATAACTCTTATGGATGAAATAAATATTGGGCCAAGGAGGGAAATGCCCACTTACCAATGGAACGACTTCTTGCAGAATGAGGCCAGGGAGGGAAAACTGAACGAGAGGGTAAGAAATAAGATGAACATATCAAAAAAGGTTAATGCCCACCGACTCAGGAAAAAACGTTATGATGATATTAAGGGGTGAATGGGTGGAACAGACCAAGGGGACTCTGAAAAAGTCAAAGAATATAATCGGGTCAACTTGTACTTGCATGCTCGATGAAAAAAAGGGACCAATAAATTTCCAAACAGACTAGTGCTGGCTTTGGTGAGTTTTAATATATATATATATATATATATATATATATATATATATATATATATATATATATACATGTTATATTATTATTATTATCATTATTATTATTATTATTATTATTAAAATCGTAGTCCTAAATATAATATCATGCTACATGAAATGATAAAGGGCATGTCCAGCAGTCAGTCTGAGTGCAGCCCTAATGACATTCAATTAGATGCCCTAACAAAGTTTGTTGGGAGGGACCAAAAAGGGAGGGACAGAGGTGTGGGCTCACGTATGCCAAGTAACAAATTACAACACAGTTCACCTTTATTAGATGAGATCTCTTATGTGAGGGGTGAGGTGGTGATAGGGTTAGAAGAAGATGTCAAGACGAAAGGAGAGGTGCCATAGCTTCGGAAGGACAGAGCACTCCAGACGAATGAAATCTATGGGTTCGTCAAACTCTTAAAAAGGTAGTCCCCTTGAAGGCCGGGGGTATAATAATATAGACAAAGGCATAACCCCTATAGATATGGTGATAAAATAGTAACTCAGATATCCTCAACTATCACAAATAAAAATACAATATTGTATACAATAAACACTCAGATTGGACTCACAAATCTCTCGTGTATAACTCAAATAATGATAAAAGGACTCCAGAAACAACTCGTTCAAAGGGAGAGAGAAATAAGCACCCTAGATACACCTTGGCAAGCAGTCAATGCGCCACTCCCTGGTTAGCTAATAAAGGCTTCGTAATAAATGTCAATGGTGGATGGATAAAACTCTGGTTTGCAATAACTCTTTTGCTCTCAATGTGTTTTTCTCTTTTTAAAAATAACTCTCTCTTCTCAGAAGTGGTTGAGGCCAATAAATAGCCCCACACTTTTTTCGAGATGTCTCAATCCTCATTAATGTGAAAGACATTCCTCTCACACTTTAAGTCTCAAGCATTAAAAGCCTGATGGGTCAGCACACCCTATATAATAATCATTAAATGCCAGTATATGCCTTTTACCTACCAATTGTGCCTCAAGGGACTGTCACGATAATTGTTGCTCACCAAACCGTATGGTAATACCAATTCTTTTTATGATTTTTAATCAAAATAAACTTTTACAATACATGTAAAAGTCAGACCAATATGACTCCCATCATCTTCTTCACTTAATTTCTCTTTATTTTACAACATAGGTCATTAAGCTAGCACATTAACCCTTACTAATGACAAAACAACTAATATCCGTTTAATTTATTTAATTTTTCATTTTTTTATTAAAAATAACTTGTAATATATCCAAATTATTTTGTGTGGCATTGCCAATACCAAAAAGTAAAAATAAATAATGATGTCCACCTATTTTAACGTGTCGCGTGTTAACTAATTTAAAAAAACTAGTCAAATAAAAATTAAGTAAATTTCATCGACATTCGAATTAATTAAAATATATTCATAAGTTTTTTATACCTAATTTAATTTATTATTATATGATATCAATATTTTTTTTAATACACGTTTAGTCCAAGCCTTTTTATTTTGCACCAAAAAGGCCTTCACCATGCCAAAAAGGCTTTATCGTGCCGCTGGCGCGGACCTTTAAAGATAAGAGAGTAAGGGACTTTTTGGTACAAAATAAAAGATTTGGACTAAATGTGTATTAAAAAATGTTTGAGCGACTTTTTGGTATTTGATCCAAGAAATAAAAATTGAGCCTATATTTCATGAAAAATGTAAATCTTAAGTATTTAGTCCTATTTTTTAAAATGTATTTGTACTCACTCCCATGTATTTATTTTTTTAGTTGTTGGCGCTATTGTAACCACCATGGACGGTTTTGGGTGGTTACAGGACATACTACCATTTTAAAAACACATGGGATGGGAGCCTATCAAATCAAATCTTAGGATATGGGACTAAAGCCAAAAAAACTAATATATATAACAAAAAATATTTTGAAGAGAATTTAAATGATGAGGTTAGACAATGACCGGAAGAATCTTTTAGAATAAGTACTCCTTACATCAAGCTCTTATTTCTCTTAGAACAAGATTTGAACAATTTCAAAAATATAATACTTTTGAATCTTTATTTGATTTGAACAAGTTAAAATCTTTAGATGGAAATAGTTTGAAGTGTTCTTGTATTAAACTACAAAAAAATTTCAACACATGACACAATTGTGATATTGATGCAAATGAATTATTTTTAGAATTGCATTGAGGTATTAAAAGAATGAATTTTTATTTTTCAAATACTTTGGTTGTTTGTAAAATAATTTTGACTATACTCATTACGGTTGCCTCATCCGAAAAAAAAAAATTCAGAGTTAAATATAATAAAATATTACATTGGCTCTACTAAGTCACAAAAAGATTAAATACATTAGATATGTTATCGATTGAAAAATATTTGGAAAAAAAATAGACTTCGACTTAATTGTAACTTTTGCATCAAAAAGTATGAGAACAAACTTATCTAATTTGGATGCATATTTTTTATTATTTTATTGCGAATATGTAGAGCAAATAAGGGCCCCAAAATTGTCAGGGTTACCTTGCCCATGAGCCATGATAGCTATACCAAAGGATACAAATTCATACATAACCGATTACTAGGAATTACTTTGCTTGCATGTTATTGCCATTATCAAGCAACATGAATAGGACATTCGGTGAAGTCTCTACCATTCTAATTCAAATGGATTTAATTGATCATCATAAATCTTAATTAACTGTAGTTGTGGGAAAATGGCTTCAAGCTCAATCTTTGATGATTCGACAATTCATTACACGTCTATGGTCAATCATTTACATTTTCAAGGTCTATTACCTTTTTTCTCTCATTTGAAATCTCAATAAACTTGAGTTGTGATAATTTTTCATTTACCTTCACCAAATTCAACCATTTTTCCATTAAACTTGAAATTCTCTCAATATGTTTACAATACCTCTATAGGGGCAATTGATCAATAACTTTACCAATCCAAGTGGGTATTATTGCTTGTATGTACTTGCACTTGGGCCATTATCACACATTTTTTTACACAAGCGCAGGTTTGGGCACGGTTGTCCAGATTTGAACCCGGATCTCTCGCGCGAGAGTTGAGTATCGCTCTCCAGATTTTGGTGACATTTTTCCTTCACAAAAGCATCGCAAAAGGTTAAAATGAACCCCAAAATGCATTAAGAACAATTATGACCGATATTAGATCCCAATAAACCTTGATTTTATCAAATTAAAGCTTAAAGAGAGGAAGATTCAGAGCTGAATTCTATGATATCTTCTTGGATATGAATAAATACAAATAATAAATGTTCAACGTGAACAATTATGCATGTCCACATAAACCCAACCTGAGCACATAATTACACTAAGGGCATGTTTCATAGCATGACATGAAAAATAAGAAATCTTTGGACTTTGTCGCCTTTTGACATGTTTGATAATCTTTATTTGCCTCGAATTTTTTTTCCCAACTTACATAAAAGTACCACCACTAGTTAATGCACATTTTGATGATTTCCATTGGAATAATTTCTTTGGGGAGGGTTGCGAAGAATGTTCCAAGGAAACTGTTGCCATGACAAATTTTGCCATACATGCTATCAAATAGACCCTAAGAAAAATCCTTGACAGCCAACATTAATTCGATTTTGATTTATTTTCTGAAAATGAATGCCTAGTTGAGAGAGGAAACATGATCTCTTGAAAATTGTGGAGCAGCCCTTTATCGAAAATGTTATTCTTAACAACCTCCACATCCTCCAAACGGGATCTTCGAAAGAAGGTTTTCCATTTGCTCTCTGCAGGCTTCCTTTCACGGCTCAAATCACCAAGACTTTCTTTGAGTGCCACAGCACTTGCTTTTGCCTCATTTATTTTCCTCTGCCAGCTTATGTAGTGTTGCCACTTGAAAGTCTGTTGTTCCATAGAAAAAACAAGGAAATGCAATTACTATTTTACCACACAAGCAAATCATTCATGGTAAAAGACGTGATTCTATCCAAAGACCTGTCTGTCTACTTTTTTACTCGGTATCAGTGAGATTTGGTTTTGGGCAAGACGAAAGAGTACATTATGTAGACAGGAAAAAAATTAATAGCAAGTCTTGGTGAGTGGCTTGTTGACTCGCCAAGATTTTTGCCAATAAAATTAATGGCAAGTTGTAACGCTGAATCTAACTGTGGAATGATGTATTTATTTAAGCTAAAAACAAGTTCTTTACACCAGGAAAATATTTTCCTAAGGGAGTGGGAAAACACAAATTAAAAACTAGAGCTTTACCAAATTCTACCTATGGATGAGTGGATAATATTTTCCATGAAAAGTATGTGATAACAAACACTACCAAAAATATGTAAAATGTGATATTTTGGCCATTTTTATGAAAAAAGTGCGTTGATATACACTTAAAAGCCTTAACATTCAATGCTCTTCAATATTTTCTCAAGGGGACTAGAAAAAAACGAAACTAAAGGTAATAGAAATAAACCTCATTTGTGGTGGTGTTTGTGAAACAAAGGTTGGCATGATACCCAAAGAAACCAGCTAGCAGCAGAGAAACTATGAGCAGGAACACCATTAGAAGTATTTGTGTGTTATACGATCCTAACAACCACTGTTACAAGCCAGCAAACCATTAACATAACAGTTACAGAGGAAGAGCAATCAAAATGTACAAGATATGTTCTTAAGCAGCATATGAAAAAGCCAAACAAGAAATGTTAATATAAATGAAAGGTTGGCGATGTAAAACGCAGCTGAATTAATAAAAATCTCTCACAAATATCGATGTTAATATAAATGCAATCCTTATATTGCAATAAACAAAGAGCAATCTTTGATTGAACTAATAATTTATTGAATAATTATAATGGGAGAGGCCTTTATTTACAGACTCATGAGCTAGAGTCCTAAAGGAATTAAACACGATATGATAATTAAAAATAGCTAAGATGAATCTTAAAATTTAAAGATAAATTCTACGAATTAAATATAAAAACTCTTTATCTCCTTACTTATCGATTCACGTCAGTTTGAGTAATAAGTTTATTCAATCTAAAATAGAAAACTGGGTATCACAAAAATAGGTTCAATAGCACTGTATTTATTCTAAAATTTATGTTGTGTCCCCTTTAGTATGTACATAATATAGACACGTGTTATTCACTTCTTGAGCTCTCTCACAACTTTAGGTCGCATTTAATTGAAATGATGAAAAAGAAAATGTTATCTTGGGAAATACTTTACCTGGAAAAGTTTTGCATGGTAAATGATTCCAAGCTTTTTTTTATTTTCATGATGGAAAAAAAAGCTGTGATAGAAAAGATAGTGTATATATATGGTAAACTTTTCCAATTTACATGGAAAACGTTTTCCTCCGGGGAAGGTGGGAAAGTAAAATATGGAAAACTGAAAATTAAAGCTTTAGGTACTAGTACACTAGTACATTCTCATGGAAAAATTTTGTATTAAACCCTACCAAAAGTTGGAAAATGTCAGATTCTATATTTTCATGCCTATCAAACACAGACTTTTTTTTCCAAATATTTTTTATTATCTTGCACAAGTAAAATGTTTTTTTACTGTTTGATTGATCAAATTAAAGATAACGATTCATATAAGTACACTCTGCACCAACTTGTATTTTATAAACATGTTAAATTTCAACAACCCCCATATAAAGATGCATGTGTTTTCTGGTGTATTCTTCAACCAGATGATGGAGAGACCATGGCCAGTGGCCACTCTCTGAAGGTGCATCAAATGCACAAAAAGGATGCTATGGAGCTTGGCTAAAATAATTTCCAAAATGACAGAATAGTCGATGAAATTTGGTTCTGGATAACCAACATGTTTCTGAATGAATTCAATTGAGACAAAAACATAAACCAAAAATTTTGAGTACTGTCTCTATGAAGAATCCTTCACTCCTGGAGCTATCAATCTTTTCTAATAAGTACTATTATTATTATTATTATTATTATTATTATTATTATTATTATTATTATTATTATTATTACTACGAATAAAAAGAAGAATTAATATTATCATTTGTAGTATTTTATTGTTCATACACCCTAAACATAAAATGCTCCATACCAAATCTATTATTGTAACTTTGTCATTGTACTTTCTCGCTCATAATAATGACCTTGACTTATATATTAAAATAGGTAGGCTTCAGCTTAGAGTATGATACTGTTCAAGTTGATGCATTAGCACGAGGTCTAGATAGTAAACAAGCTTATATAACAAACGTATTAAACATATAATAGGCCTATAATATAGGAATTAAACATATAATACATGTATTAATTAAAGGCAATACCGAATGATACTCGTACATATAATGTTCTTTATTTTATTAACTATGCAAGGTAGTTTAGAAATTCCATACCCTGTTCGTAAGGCCTGCAGTGAACGTCCCTTGTATTTTCCAATGTCGGTAGAAAGACTAAATCATGTCATTATGTGTTGCCTTAAGTGGTTTAATTTTGTTTTATAAGTTAAAGTTCAAAATTATAAGTACCAAACACTTAAATGTATTAATTTTTCTTAAGTACTACTACACCAACAAACACGGGATGTCTTTTGGCCTCCAAAGTTTTGATTGAAATTGATTTTAGCCAACTGTTTCATCATATGCCCAATACCTATCAATCGATCATAGTGAATGGCCAAAGTATTCCTACTCAAACATTCAATACTTTGATTATGAAAACATGGGAGTTAAAGTCGGTTTTGACCTAAACTTTCGGGTCGAAAGTCAAAATGTCCCATATCTATATAATAACTCGGCATAGTCTCAACTTATCTTCTCAAGTGGTGGCTGAGATCAATTTATGCCACATATAGATCACAAACGGTCCAAGATGTTCTAACAAGACAATTGCACGAGCATAATTAACGCCTAAAACTATTTATTACCCCCAATGGGTAATGTCAGTGATCATCATCCAGGTATGTGCACTTCCAATACTACATATCTATTTGTGCAATTGACGTTACGGCGTACTAGGTTATGGTAGAATGGAGTCGTATTTAAGAGTTTTTGGGAGATCTGCACCCACAATATGATCATGCAAGGTGCAAGTGTTGGGTAGGTATCCTGCCCCTTACTTTTGTTCGTAAGGTATTCTCTAATATACAAGTCGAGGAAAGCAGGAAGAAGGCTATGTTTCCTAAGACTGATTCATAAATATTACTGAGAGATCTGTACTTGCCACCCAGCAATGAAATAAAAAAATTTCCTCCAAGGGAGGAAGACAGAGAACCCCTCCAGTTAACACAAGTATCAGTTGTTCCGTTCAGGAGACCTCCCTTGGTACCCAATGTAGCGAATGAGTTTGCAATTGTTGGTCGTACCTCTCTCAAACCAAGATATATGTTTATTTAAGATGTTGATCTCAGACAAGATAATGCTTATCTTCGACAAAGGTTAGCTCAACTTGATCTCCAGTTCACTTACGTTGTTCCTTCCACCTCTAAGTTTGCTCAGACAGGTATTTCTCATTCGACACATCATGTTTCCGCATCATTCGGTGTGTTTCCTTGGATCATTAACTCTGGGGGCATCTGATTTTTCTACATATTTCTTCATACATTATATATTCTAGTGGGGGTAAAATCAGAGTGGTTGATGGATCGTTTGCTTCCATTATGAGGAAGGGCACGATTCCAACCTCTCAAAATATTACCCTGTCCTCTGTTCTTCATGCTCCAAAACTTACCAACAATCTTCTTTTTGTCAGTCATATAACCAAAAGTTTGAATTGTAGTGTGACATTCTTTCTGTCTCATTGTGTTTTTCAGGACTTGGTTACGAGGAAGACGATTGAAAATGGGCGTGAGGACAATGGCTTGTACTTGCTGGATGTCAGACTAAATTCAGTCTTCTTCTGTTGCAAATCAGTCTAGTGTTAGGGCTAGTAATGTAAATAAGAATCTGCCAATGCGATGGCATAATAGACTAGGTCATGTTCCCATTCCATTATTGAAACATGTGCTTCTTCAATTTGCTTCTGTTGCACATGTTGAGTTAAATTGTGAACCATGTGTTCTTGCTAAATAATGTCGTATCCCTTATCCTACTATTATTAATGAAACTGCAACTCCTTTGCAGCTTGTTCATTCTGATGTGTGGGCACCTGAACCTACGACTTTCTTACATGGTTTTTGATACTTTGTGGTATATGTTGATGACTTTAGCAGGTATACTAGGCACTACCTCATTATCAATAAAAGTAAAATGGTTTGTACTCGGTTTGACTGCCCCTCAAGATATTCCGATCTATAATGGAGGGCAGTTTATGTACGGTGGTCTTGCCTCATTTTTGAAGATAATGAAACCTCGTGTGTTGATACACCATAACAAAATGATGTAACTGAAAGAAAATATTGTCATATTACAAAGGTAACTGGTTTCCTTTTTATAGGTATAGAAGTTCCTAAACAATACTGGGCTGATCCAACCTTAACTGTGATTGATCTCCTTAATCGCATGCCATCTTGGGTTATTGGCAACTCTCTTCTCTATTTTACACCCTACCTCTCCTTTGTTTAGTGTTCCTCCAAAAGTCTTTAGGTGTATTTGTCATGTTCTCCTTTATCATAGGACGGATAAAATGGACCCTAAGGCAGTCCGGGATGTGTTCTTAGGATACTCCGCCACTCAAAAGGGCTATCATTGTTATAACCCCACCACTCGTCGTTATATTTTCGGCATGGATGTTCATTATTTGAGTCGGTACCTTTTTTTCTCCGCCACTAGGGAAGCTCTATAGGGGGAGACTCCTCTCTGTATATAGAACCCGCCTTTTACTCAACCTGAATGTCCTCTTCTATTACGTGTTCCTGTTCAAGGTGAGTTTCTGCCGATGTCTACTGCTACTAACACTAATAATTTGCAAGGGGGAAACGAGCCACTTGTTTATATTAGAAGAGAAAAACAAACCAGCTTCATCCCAAGACCATGAAGTCTCCCTTAATCCAGTTAATTCCTCGATTGATATCGATGTCCCTATTGCCCTTCGTAAAAGTGTTTGTGATTGTACGAAACACCTTATTTCTCAGTTCGTCTCTTATAATGCCTCATCTCAAACATATCGTGCCTCCACATCCTCTGTATCTTCTGTTTCTATTCCTACTAACGTTTCAGATGCCCTTCGTCAAATCCACTGGAAGAGAGACATGGTTGAGGAAATGGAGGCTCTTAAGAAAAATGGTACATGAGATATTATTCAATTGCTTAGAGGAAAAAAGGCAGTAGGCTGGAAATGGGTCTATACAATAAAGTATCAAGTTAATGGAAAAATTGAGAGGTACAAAGCCCGACTAGTTGCAAAGGGCTTCACTCAGACTTGTGGGATTGATTACTATGAGTCATTTGCTCCAGTTATCGGGACACAATCTATACATGTCCTTATTTCTTTGGCAGCAAATTTATCTTGGCCACTACACCAGTTGGATGTAAAGAATATTTTCCTTCATAATGATTTGGAAGAAATGTACATGATTATGCCTCCAGGATTCAAATTTGTTGATGGTCAGGATTTAGAGTGCAAACTAAATAAGGCCTTGTACAGGATGAAACAATCTCCACGTGTCTGGCTTGAGAGGTTTAGCACAGCGGTGAAAAGTCAGGCATATCATACTCTTTCCTTAAAAAGGTATCGAGGCTGCAACACTTCTTTTATTGTATATACGGATGATATTGTTATCACTGGAGATAATCCAGATGAGATATAGTGCATGAAGTATTTTTTGGGAACAGAGTTCGAGGTTAAAGATCATGGATTACTGAGATACTTTCTTGGAATCAAATTGTGCAGATCTAAGAAAGGAGTGTTTATATCTCAAAGAAAGTATGTGTCAGATATGCTGGTTGAAACAGGTCAACTAGGAGCTAGACCCGTTGATACTCCCATTAAGTGGAACCATAAGCTTTAATGACACGAATTTTGAGTTGCTTAATGATTTTGGGAGATTTCATCATTTGGCTGGGAAACTAATTTACTTATCTTTTACTTGTCCACATATAGCGATTAGTTAGTTTATGCATGCACCACGATCTTCTGATCTCGAAGCAGCTTATCATGTTCTTCGTTACCTCAAAAGTTCACCTGGTAAGGGGATATTATATGGCAAACATGGTCCCTTGCGTGTCAAAGCTTATACTGATGTTGATTGGGTTGGGTCTTTGACAGATTGACTTCGGGATAGTACACCTTTGTTGGTGGTAATCTTGTTTCCGGCAAAAACAGTCTGAAGTAGCTAGATCTAGTGCAGAAATTTGTGAGTTCAGATCCGTGGTACATGAAATTTGTGAGTTGTTATGGATATAAACTATGTTAAATGAGTTGGGATATCCAATACGAGAGCCAATAAACTTGTATTGTGACAACAAGGCCGCCATTAGTATTGGTCACAATCCAATTCAACATGATAGTACAAAGCATATTGAAGTTGATCGGCACTTCATCAAGAAAAAACTTCATCTTATGCTCATTTATACTCCATATGTCGACACGATTGACCAAGTCGTCGATTTATTGACTAAATGTGTGAGTAAAGCTATCTTGCACAAAATGTTAGTCAAACTGGGTATGATGGGAATGTCTAGTGCCAAAGTCACTGAATGGGTAGGTCACCAATTCCTTAAACAAACTATATAATGTACTTTATCTACCGGATTACGGGCGGGCAGTTTACAAGAGGTTTCTAATCTACCCTTGTGTGATTCATGTTGAAGAATATAGTCGGGGGTGAGTGTAAGGCGAACGGTTTTAAAGAAGACTCCCCATTCATCTGATATAGAAAATCACCAAGATTTCATGATCTGCTACCGAACTTATTCCAATTCCAAGACCTCGGATTGAATCAGTATTAATATACCAATTCGATTCAAGCTCTCTTGTTGAATTTCTCATTCAATGAGCATTCTCAATATTATGCCTCGAAGAGGACTAGAACCTCCACGCTCTTTAGCACGAAATTTTGAGTCTCGCGTACATGTTGAATTTGATCAGCATTTCATCAAGAAAAAACTTCGTCTTGGGCATCAGCACGGTTGACCAAGTGGCTGATGTGTTGACTAAAGGTATGGTCAAAGCTACCTTGTACAAAATGTTAGTCCAGTTGGGTATGATAGATATCTTTGCACCGAGTGTTGTGAGGGGCTTATTTGTAACAATTTAATTATGTCATTTAAGTATGTAGGGACCTATATGTAAATATTGAAACATTATGTTATAAATAGAATGTGAAGGGAGATAAATGACCTAATTCATTCATTCATTCATTCATTCTCTCTCTTCCTCTTCTTTTCTTCTCTTCATTTACCCTTTATTATGTAAATTGGTTATCTTATAAATCTAACATGAAATACATTTTCAAGCTTTGTTCTTTGCTTATTATATTATAAGACAATTTGGGTGTTGATTGATTATTGTTGAGATTTGAAATTGTGATTTATGCTTTTCGGATGAGTTCTCCTTTCTTTCATTTTAATTCTTTTTTTAAGATTTTGATTTTATGTGATGTAAATAAATTGGTTACACTTTTTAGATGTTATGATATCTTTTCTTCTTTTCTTTTTTAAGATTTTGATTTTTCGTGATATAAATATATTACTATATCGTCTATAATGAAATTAGAAAAATAAATAAAAAAATATTAATTAATCAAGAAGATGGATTGGTGCGAGATTAGAGCAATGCCAATTGAGTCTGGGAATTCTAATCCCATTACTCATCTAAACTTTTCTTTTTCACTTACACACATATAATAGTGCAAGGCTTCATGATGTGAGGCCTGAATTTGGTTTTTATTAACTTAGTCTTTCTCATTTGGTTTAGATTATGAATAACTTTTTTTACTTTCTAGAGAGTAAATAAATGAATTCCCTTAATTGGTTAACCCTTACACCATCAATTACTCTGACTAATTTACAATTTTAACTTTAAATATTTTTGTACATATAATGTTTTCACATAACAAAAAGTTGAAAGGCAGGGTTGAATTTATAGTTTCAATAAATTCTCTTTAGTAGGTAGGTAGTAAGAATTAAAGGCATTTGGAATTAGATATACGCATTAGTTTAACTTGTCAAGTTTTTATTAGACCATATTGAATGCACAAGCATTTTATGCTAGTGGTTAACTAGTAACAAGAAAAAAAAAAGTTGGTGTTGGACTAAGATAGGCTGGACAATCATTGTAGACATAAAATTAATTAGTGCTATTAGAGAGAGCAATTCACCGTAGACACATATAGTTGTATAATTTAATTACCGTGGACTTTGGTTATGTAGTAAAAATTAATTAATTTGTCGTGGGAATTTAAACTAGTATATACCTAGTATATATAATAAATCAGGACCTACCAACTTACCCAACTTATGGTTGGGATTAAACTAGTGTTGGCGAACCAACGATCGTTAATGTTCCAAAAAAACAATGGCTATATGAAAATTCTCACTTGAAAATTAGGTATTGGTTAACACTGGATATTAATCTGCCACCACCTTCTCTCAGCATCATTTGATTGAACAAAAGTCTACAGTGGTTAGATATAAACAAAAATATTTCACCATAGGGTAAAAGCTATATAAACCCGCATATATACAAATTCTCTGTTAGCTTCACCTATAACACCCGTACCTATTCTCACTCTTCCTCTCTCCCTCACTTGTACAAACTCTATGCCACTGACGGTCTCTATATTCAATGAGAACTTCAAATTACAATGGACAAACCAATAGACTATTCAAAATCCCTGTACCAATGGACAAACTCATGGGTTAACCTTCACTATACCTACTAGGCTATAAAATAAAAAAGAAAAAAAAAGTACCAAGTTTCTTAGGTGTTACATATATCTAAACCACTATTTGTAGTGTGACATAATCTATAAGCCACAAAAACATGAAAGAAAGAAAAAGGAACTCATGCAACAAAAGCAATACAAAAGTACTCACCTCTACAACATGTGGAGCCAAACTAGTAAATGAATTTTGAATGCCGTAGTCTGCTGTAATGACAGGAAAAAAACTATTCACAATCAATTCTCAAAAGCAACTTATCCCTGAACTAGACAATCTTTAAGGACAAATTGACTTTACCTGTTAGAATACGTATAACTTGTAGTTCTTTCAATCGATCAGCAAGAAACAATGCAACGGCTACTGTTCCATATAAGCAAAGAATGAAATGCCTGCAGAAGCCCTGAAGAAGAATTAGTATACATAAAAAAACAAATATCCAGTTTGATGTAACATATCTACTTTAAGTATATCCATTTTAAGAGTTAGGTAACATGGACCTCCCCTCTTCTTTTCAGATATTACAATAGTCACTCCTTTTCTTTTAAATAATACACTCCCTCTCATCTTGTTTTACTATTGTAATGTGCGTCTTGTAGTGGATGTCAAATTTTTAAAACAAGAGGGGGGACAAGAGTGTAATATTTAAAACAAGAAATGAGGTGGGTGTAATATATCAAACGAGAGGGTATTACTATGAGTTTACGTCACTAACAGTTGACGACAATTGAGATTCGGGATGGTACAGTCAGAGATATCTATCCGTTACGTATTCAACTGTGACAGAGTGAACAATCTGGCCCATAGCCTTCTTCTAGTGATGGACGAAGAGGCGCGAGCCCAGAGGGTGATTACGATTAGTTGTTCCAACCTAGTGAAGACCTCGAAGGGAATCAAGCTCCTGTTGCAAGAGAACAGGTATGCAATGAGACACAAACGTGTCCAGCGATGCTTTGCAAGGTGACATCGAGTTGTGGCAAGCCTTTGGGTGACCAATATCCTACTGTGGGAAGCGGCGGCTCCCCGCACCAACACCTGTGCCTCTGACATCTCGTCTACCCTGTCGAAAGCCCACACAGATCGTCGGTAACCGCTGTAGCGGGAGCAAAGTAAAGCGGAGTGGATGAGGTCATCACGAGGCCATTTTCGTGTTGATTTGGGTAATTCTTCACCAACTGGTCTGAAGGCCCCATTAGCTTCCACCGTTCGCAATGTACAATGCTTCCACAATATATATCCGGCTTGGATCAACCCACATCCATGAGGTCTAGATCAAATGAATGTTACATGGAACGTGGGTCGCTTTGGTACGTGATACGGATACAGATTTGTGGTCTGTTAATTTAGCCAGATACACTTAGTTACAATGTTTAAAAAGGCGAAAGAGGCGTACGCCTCGAGGCGAGGCGCTGAAAAAAATCCTCGAGCTGTTCAGTGAGGCCTACGCCTTTTGTGTCTGAGGCGTTACGCCTCAAGGCGGTGAGGCGTTCGCATCTTGACCTAGTCCATTTCGGGCTTCCCTTCTCCTATTCCAGCCTTCGGTTCTTCAATTCCAACCTTCGGTTCTTCATTTCCGGCCTTCATTCGTAGAAGGTAACCATTTCCAGCCTTCCTTCTCCTATTTCGGCCTTCTGTCCTTCAATTCCGGCCTTCCTTCTCCATTTCCGGACTTCGTTTGTAGAAGGTAACCATACAAAACCTGTTTTAGTTTAGTCAGTGTTAAAGTGTTAAAGTTTAGTCAGTCTTTGTTTTTTTTAAGCATACGAAACTTCTTTTTTTTAACCATAGGAAACTTGTTTTTTTTACTCAGTGTTTTAGTTTAGTCAGTGTTTGTTTTAAACCATATAAAACTTGTTTTTTTTGTATAACCTTGGTTTTATTCAGTGTTTATATTCAGTGTTTGTAAAAACTAAAATATTCAGTGTTTGTAAAAACTAAAATATTCAGTGTTTGTAAAAAAATTCTTTAACTAAACTGAATATATTTTAAGAAACTAATATATTTTAAAGGTTGCTGTTTTTTTTTAATAAACTTAGGTTGATATGTTTTATTATTTTTTTAATAAAGTTGCTGTTTTTTTAGAAATTATGCACTTTTAAGACTTAAAATAATATTGGTTATGGATATAGGATAACAAACATTTCGTTTCCATTTTTAGTCCCCATTTTCAAATTAAAGGCCTAAATTTACAAAGCCCCTGTTTTTTAATCTTAGCTTGAAAATCAATGTTTTTTAATAAATTTGCTTGTTAAGTTGCATTAATTAATTTATTGCCATATTATAAAATAACCAATATGTGGATGAAGCTAAAAAAATGATTTTTGCCAATATGATTCTGCATTGATTAATTTATTGTAAAATAACCAATATGTTAAAATTATTATTTTTTTTTTTTTAAAAGTTATCTCCGCTGAACAAAAAAATGTCAAACTATGTGAGAGAATCCTCAAAGATGTTTTTTTAGTTTTATTTTATATTTCTTTGTTTTTTTATTTTTATGGTTTTATTAGCATTTTTTAATATTATTTTGCTCTTTTTTTCTATTATTTTGCTCTTTTTTTTCTTTTCGGTGAGGCTTATGCCTCAAACGCCTCACCGCGACTAAAACGCCTCGCCTCGCGCCTTTTTAAACATTGCTTAGTTGGTTCTCTAGGAATTTAGGCACTCTATAATGTATATAACATACAAATAAAATATATAACCATTCTTCTAATGCCTTCTTTTTTGTGGGCCGGGAGTTCTTTTCTTCCCATTCATTTCGCTAAAACCAAAAGCATCATTATTACTAATAATAGGTAAAATCGTAAATGTTAACTTGAGTACGCCATTTTCAGGGTTCTAGTGTGCAAACCAATCATCTTTTTGCTCGTGTGATTGATCGCGGTACTAAATGTGGAAATGAGTTAAGGGGCAGAAACAATATGGAAGGTCGTGCCACAACTCAGTGATGTGGAGGTGAAGCCTTTTAAGTGTACTACCCCTGATGCTAATCAATCAATAGCATCCAGTAGACGGATGGTCCTATCAATATAACTGCTGTTAAGCTGAGGGAGACTGGTCCTTGATGGTTAAGTATTCCCTGGATTCACCATCGAGTGAAGCTGGCAACACCAATTGGTTGTTTGCAACCATAGTTGATTTTACACCCGATGTACATCTACAGGTCATTTGGGAAAAAATATTATTGATCGTAGATCTAGTGATGATTTGTTGCAAGGATATGATGGAAATTTTGAGATTTCATGTTGAGCCTTTGCTAAAACATAAAACTACACCACATTGGTCAATAGGTTGGGGATGGGGAGGCCCTAGTTCCCGATAAGAAATGTAGGGCTCCATTCTCCATTGATTAATACTCTAATGAGGTGTTGTGCAGAGTGTTGGGCATGGACATATGCCATCTGCTTTTGGGTGGCCATGGTAGATTGACCACCACAACGTTCATGGGGGAATATCTATACTTTCAATCATGGGGGAGCAGATTCAGTTACAGTCCATGAGAGAGCTTAGACTGCCTCGACCACTCAAAACTTTTGGTGTCCAATTCCACACTTCAAGCCTCACACCTGAGACAGCCAGCGACTGTATTGAGGGTATTATGGATGCAAACAGAGACCACCCCGACAGGCCTTAGCATGCAGTTCCTTATCAAATGGCTTAGTTGTCTTGAGGGAATTCAAAGGCTACCTCTGCCACCTTTCAAGGGAGCGAGTGAAGCAAGAGCATACTGTATTTAAGCTTTATTTTCACTTTCCTTGATACGGGAGTATTCTTGCCATCTTTGTAAGGCTCCAATATTTAAGGGTAATTTATACCTACTTTACTGATGAAAATAAGATCGAAACCCTAATTTCTTGTTTAGTGTTCTTGTAAATTCACTTATGCTTGTCACGTCAAATTTTACACTAAAAGTTAACACGTCACGAACATTAATAAAAAAAGGCCAGATGCAAACCGAGTGACTTTGGACTTCAGATATTTCGCAAAACCAAATTTAGGTCACCTCAATATGGGTGTTGATCCTTTCCGAATCCATCTTGTGACTATTTTCCTTTAGGCCCCCGTTTGATGCGCCTGATAAAACAGTGGGATAGGATAAGAATTATCCCATACCAACTGGATAAAATAATACCTCAAAGGTGGGATGGTTTTATCCCTCAACTAGTGAGATAAGAGGCATACTTGGGATAAATTATCCTACTTAAAACTCCATCTCATTAAACACCAAACATGAGATGGGAAAAAAATCTTATCCCCACCTCTTTATCCTGATCCTGCACATCAAACTGGGCCTTGGGGAGAAAATCACAAGTCCAAACCACTAAATGATCCGTTCATTAAATTTTACAAATTAAAACCATCAACAAAGGTTTTGTTTCATATATGTTTTGAAAAGCGTGCCTGAACACAACTTTTTTTTGTTTTTATTTGAAAAATAACAGGCATAGAAGAAAGCAGAAATTCAAAAACGAGTCCCAATCATAACAAATATTTCCTCATTATAATAAAGGGATATTGAGTCCAATAAACTAACCATATAAGGAATCCCATAAAGTAACGAGTGTTTCTCTCCCCTATGCAATTGTTCTGCAGCAATAATAAACAAAACAGAATTTTTTGGATTCAGAAAACAACCATTTAACAATATAGACCGACCAAAACATCAAATTTCCCAACACAAGAAAAAAGTGGAATAAAAAACCGAACCATCCATCCACAATGATGATCAAACCGAGCAACACAACGATCACATATGCTGCAATGCTTAGACCTAGCAGGTCTGAAATGTGAGGAGAAAAATGTAATCAACGTCTATTACACTAGTTTTAAGAGTCCTACAGCCAAAAAGAAAAAGAAAAACCAAATCACTCACTTCGGTATCTTGCAAGTTGAACATTCTTTCTTCGAATAAATAATATTATCATATGGATAAGCATGGAGATATTGAGAAACATTATCAGGATTCACAATTCCTGGATCAGAAAAGCTGGTCAATAGAAAGAGTAGAATACCCACGCCAACTGCCAACAAGAATGTGTACCTGCCAGAATACACGATGTCTAAGGAAATTCATAAAGAAATAGGTAAGGAACTTTGATAAAGTACGAGTTGAGAAAGATTCAACATGTATAAAATACCTGTGAACTCCACTTAGATAATACCCAGGAATATAGCTAAAAGTTGAGTTTACAATAAAGTAATATGTAGCTCCAATTATTGCCAAATATATGCCCTGCAACAAAAAATATCAACATGGGTCGTTAATATGTAGCTCCATATATTGCCAAATACATTAACATAAGAGTGAAGGGAACGGGGTGCATCTGTCATTTCTTCATTTATTTTGTCATTTCATGACATCGCATAGATGTTAGAATATTCCCTCTAGGCATATAAACATTGGACACTCCTTTTGGGGAAAAGCACTCAATTATGAGAGCCTAGTTACTCCACCCATTGTTATTATTGTATTGAAAATCATAAACAAAGCAACAATGGCGCCAAGGAAAAACGCTCACCACCGGAATCAAGGCATTGCATCACCTGATAGGAGGAGTGAGTCGGCTCAATTTTGAGCAAGCTAGAGTACCTCATGGCTACTAATAGCCCCACTTACCCATGCTTCCGCCACCATCCCCGCTGCACCAGCTTGTCCATACACTATTCCACCACCACCACCAAACACACCCATAACAATAATATCCTGCGCAAATAGCCCCAATCGCCACTTCCCTAATTTGCCTGACATTTGTCGGAGCACTCGGCGACCTCCGATAAAGCTCTCACTAGCTGCTATTCCTACGGAAAACCACCTGGGCTGTCATAGCTCACATGAAATTCCAACCAGAGAATCTAACCACGGAACCCTAACCACACCCTCCACCGGCGGCTTTGGAATCATCCAACAAGGAAACAAGCCACCAACAGACTCTAACCCAACAATTCATATCCACGATCCAGAAGGCAGTGACTCTTCGAACAACTTTAGAGACGCGAAACATGTGTCACAAAACTCATACTTGAAGTTCACGCACCTCAGTCAAGTTGCCTCAGCCTACAACGGTCTCTCACTCCTGTCTGCTTCACAAAAGAAAACCCAGTAACGTCAAAAGGGTTAAGGGATGCAGAGCTAGGGCTACATAGGTTTATTCTGGGTGATGATCATATGCTTCACAACCAACATGAGCTATTGGTGTTCCTTGATTCAAAGAAGCAGATGGGAACAAACGGTGTGGGCCTGCCTTTGGTTGATTCTTGAGAGAAACTTGGGAACTATCACCCCACATTCTGCTTACCTATTTAGTGTTGGACCTTTGTGGACCCGGGCCCACTATCAATAGCGGATTTTACTGGCATGGGCCCTGGTTTAAAAGAAATATGGCTTGGCTTGTATTTAAAGAGGCTAATCCATTATATGTGGCCTTGCATTGGGCGGTGCTGAGACAACTTACTGGACTTGGTCTTGCCCAATATTTTCAAGGGCCAAACGATTTAATTCGTCACCAAACAAATTCAAGGAAATTATTTGTGGACTCAAATTTAAACGCCAGAACTTTCGAATTTTCTATTTGCGCGGCGCGGGCATTTTCGGCAAACTTTGAGTTCAACACGAACTCTTTTCACCGAGGGATTTTTTTTGTTGGGGGGGGACGTGCTGTCATGAAGGGCCAAGTTGCTGCCCGGAGGACTAAACTGGACTGCCGAATGGATATATTATCTTCCCCTTATTAGCAGGTGATAGTTGCATTGCAATAACATCCTTAGTGAAATCACCGACATCATATGGATGCTAGAACATTTCCGTTAGTGGAAGAGAATATGTCTCCTAGAACCTTCTCTCTAGGCTACACCTTTTTTTATTATTGGAAAACTTGGTCACGGCAACTAATTTTAAAATTAGTGCTATAGATAGATTGAAACAAAGGAGGAGGAGATGACAAGCTTAGAACCACGTTAAGGACTTCTAAGAGTCTCAGAGAGAATCTATGCTGTTCTCAGAGTTCTTGCCATAGAAAGAATACATAATTCTGATAATATTTTTTACTCATTAAATTTCTTTTTAATTGACTATATAAGGCATGCTTATATAAATGTGTAGTCTACTAAAACAGAAACTGCAACCTCAGAACACATAGTCAAGAAAAGATTTCTGGAGTATGACTCAAGTCACTCAACCAACTCCAAACAAAAATAAGCCCTGATGAATCCCCTGACAACAACTCATCAAACTAAATGAAATAAATATCATGAAAAGTTTGTGATGCCACGTTGGGGAGGTTTCCTTCTCAAAACAGAACACACTTAACAGATATAAAAATAAGCCCCTGTGGTGTGATATATTAAATCAATGTGGTCCGTCCAACTAGCTTTGTTTTTTAATGTCAATTTTACTCTTTTGTCAATCCCCAACCCCATAGCTGACTCCACAAATTTTTCCTCTCTCACTCATCATCTCATTGCTCAGCCACTTTGATGACCATCCAAACTGATTAGGCATTGCAGATCGGACTTGACTCGTGTGATAAAAATCTCTCACTCCTATACAAACATAATACATATGCATATGTATTTAAACGTTTTAAAGTAGTCGCTTTCTCACTTCTTCATTACCTTAATCTCGTCTCTTCGGGAGGAAACTAACCAAAAATGAATGCTAAAGAAAATGATCTGGTCATGATGGCTGTGAGTAGGGCTGTAAATGGATCTTCGAAAATCCGCATCCATTCGATATTCGAATCTGAATTTGCAGACATTTATCCAAAAATATGGAAACGGATACGAATATGGATACTCTATAAAAATATCCGAGAAAACGGATACGGATACGGATATGGATATGGATACGGATACGGATACGGATAGTACTAGTATCCAACACGGATAATCCGTATCCGATGCGGAGTATCCATTTTATCGGATATCCGTTTTACCGGATATCCGTATCCGTCAAACATATGTTTAAAATATTACTAATAATATTAGTATTAGTATTACTAATAAAATAATATTAAAAAAACCTTAATCGTTTATTCCCTAAAACAAAATAAACACATACTCCACTCAAAGCAAAAATACCCTAAAGTTATTATTTTATTGGGTATATTATAAAATGTCATGTATTATTATTTTATTGGGTATATTATCATGGAGCTACACTAAGGTTAGAATACACCCTATCAAACACAACATACACTCAAAAAAAAAACTGACTTCATTTCATTTCATTTCATTTCTCTTTCATACAAAGCAAGAGAAAAGAAACCCTCATGTGATTGTTCGTTAGTTTCCTTAATTATAAATAAATGTAAGAGAGAAACAAAAAAGAATGTAAGAGGGAAACATAATATAATGTAAGAGAGAACTGAAAAATAAAGAGATGGTTTTAATTGTGATGAGAACTGAAGTTAACAATAGGTATATTATATACAAAATAAAAATGTATACTTATTAAAATAAAAATATCAATATGTTTTGAAGACAAAAGGTTCATGAGGTTATCATTCTCAATAAATTTGATTTAATCTAAAATGTGCATATTTATTTCTACTGCCTTGGAATGCGACTGTTATTTTTTTTTTGGATGACTTTAAGCTTATATGGTTGTAAAGTATGGATGGCTTCAAGCTATATTATCATTATGGAATACTATTATTATGAAATCCATAATTGCTGATGTTAGAAGGCAGTAATTTTGTTATATATTTATTTAGATTGGATTGGATTTCATTGGATAGGATATTTTAATAGTTATTATTTGCGATGGCTAAATAATGTAAACGGATACGGATATGGATAGTTATTTTAACTATCCGGACGGATATGGATACGGATACGGATAGTACATTCAGATAGCGGATACGAATATGGAAAACATTGTATCCAATCCGTATCCGTCCGTTTAACACCCCTAGGTGTGAGGTGGTAGTACATCAATACACAACATAGAGATCTATTCTCTTTGGTCGTTCATAATTACACAACAGAAAATATGTTCTCTTTGGTCGTTCATAATTACACAACAAAAAATCTATTCTCTTACTCCTTTGTGTATTCTTCTTCTTAGCCTCGTCTGAGCATCCTAAATCTTCCATTGTTTGTGTTATATTGATGATGGACGCTAATTTGTCATTGGACTATTGTAGAAAAATATTTTTGGCTAAGAGTAAATATTGATCTCCCTAAATATAATGTGGGTTCAGACAATGCATTTAAAAACGTGTTCATGTTCAATTCTACCGCCTGGCGACCTACTTTGGAGAGGGTGATCTTTAATTCGATCTCAGAAGTGGATGGGGAGGGATGGGAGAATGGTTTCACAGAGGCTGGAAGCGGAGGTGGTCTTGGCGCTACATTCCATGTGTGGGGGCAAAGAGCTCTCGATCACATTTGTTGGGGAGTGGCAAGGAAATATGTGACGGAGGCGTTAAAGGAGTTCTATCGTTGACGCTAGTTCGAGAGGATCATTAACGCTTTGTTATTTATTTTGATTCCAAAGACAGGTGGGGAAATTGACAACCGCAAATATAAACCCAATAGCCATTAGCCTAGGCCAAAGTGTTATTAGGGTGGCTGAGGAGGGTGATTAACTATATGATCTCGGATGCCCAGCATGATTTTATCGGGAGTAGACTGATCAGAGTTGGGCGCCCAAGGATTATTTGTAAGTGAAACATTGAGAAGGCGTGTAACCAAGTGAATTGGGGGTTCTTATTTTATGTATTACATAAGATGGGCTTTGGAAGTGTTGTGTTGCTTCAATCAAATCCATAGTTCTGGGTGATAATGAATGGTGCTCTAAAGAGGTTCTTTAGTAGCTAAAGAGATTTTCATAAGGAGACAATTTATCCCCATTTTTGTTCATTATATTGATGGAGTCCCCAAGTAAATTGCTAGCTATGGGAGTGGATTGAGGGAGGTTAAAAGGATTCGTGTTAAGGGAAGCAAGAAGGGTTGAGGTAGGAAACGTTATTTGCGAATAATACACTTGGTTTTGAGAAGTAGCGGGGCAAATTAGAGCGTTGAGGTCAGCTCTCATATGCTTTAAAGAAGTGTGAGGGTTGAAGATTAACACAAGGAAGAGAGATTTTCCCGATAGATAATGTGGTAGATGTGGAGGGTTGGGTAAGGTGGGATACTTGCCACAACTATTTAGAGATTTCCTCTAAAGGATAGTTATAAAGCCAAATCGAGTTACTGAAGAAGGTGGAGAGGAGGCTGTCATGCTGGAAAAGGGCTTACCTTTCGAAGGGGGGAGGTTGGATTTTGTTGAGAGTTATTTGGCTAGTTTACCTAATTACTTTATTTCAATTTTTCTAATTCCAGTTGTTATGACGAAGAGGTTGGAGAACTGCAAGAGGGGTTTTCATTGGACGGACGAAGAGGAGTTTAAATACAACAGAGTACGGTGTGGGAGAGGGGAGAGGTAGGGGTGAAGTATCATTCGTGCTTCAACCACTGCTTCAATTCATCAATGGTTGTGGCGCTTCCCGTTTATGGAGGGGATATTGTCTCGGAGGGTGGTAATTTGGGGAAGGAGAGTTAGGGTGGAGATCTACACGGGCCAATTTTGTGGAAGCATATCTAGGAGGGTGTAATGACTTTAGGAAGCGTGTTGTTTAAGGTAGGAAATAGAACTTCTTACTAAAGGTTATATGGTTAGCAACCCTCCCAGATTTATACTGGCAGTGAACTAGGGTGCTTTGATTTAAAATTATGTGGTTTGGAGTAATGGGGAAGGAGTTGGAATCCTCATTTTAAATGTCCGAAGGAGTTTGCGGGTCGTTGGAGGGTGGGGGACTGTGGGCCTTCCCAAGGGAGGGAAGGATGAGTTAGGGTGAAGTAGGGGTCCTTTTTAAGTAAAGTCCCTTAATGCTTTATTGAATGGTATGGAGGCAAGAGCGTTTGTTCCCTGAAAGGTGGTGTGGCACACAAGGGCACTGTTGAAAGAAGCTTTTTTCACTTCGACAGTTACAAAAGTGTTCATATTAACCATTGATATATTAAGGCTTAAGAGGAAGGTGATAGTGGCCTAGTGTTGACTGTGCAGATCTGATGGAGAGTCTGTGGACCGCATTTTACAATATTGTGCTTTTACCAGGAGGTTGTGGGAGAGAGGTGTTTGCATTTTCAGGTACAAGAAGTCTTGGAGAGGGGCTCCATTGAGGAAATTCAACATTGATGCTTGGACCCCTTTGTCTCACATGGACGGTAAGCTTGAAAGGAGCGGGTGAACAAATGCTTTGGAGATATGAAGTCTTCGGTGCAAATGACTTGTACTCTGTGTTATTATTTTTTTTTGTATTTGAGGTGTAGAAATAGTTAACTTGGTTCCTTTTTGTCTTACATAGTGATGTGACATAGATAGGGAATTATAGCTTGTTTCGTTAATTGTTAGTATTGAACGTAATAAAGAGTAAGTGAATTGCTTTTTGGTCTTTTAATACTTTCCGAGTTGGAGTAAGATTCCTTCTATATAAATAGGTGACGGTGTAACGAGATTAGTCATTTTTTGGTTTGCTAATAAAATTTCAAATAGTGTTGTACTTTTCTCACTTCTTTGGATCAAAGTGGTATCATAGCGAGATGAGTTCCTTGGCGTATGTGTGTGTGTGTGGGAGGGGGGGGGCAGGGGAGGGTGACAAGAAATCAAGACTTTGATTCTGACAATCGAATGGCAGACATAGAGGAAATAATGGCTCGTATGATGACTCAAAAGGCTCTCAATTTGTCCATATTGAAGATGATTGCTCGTCCTTCTCCACTGCTCCCCCCCACCCCACCCCAAAAAAAATAATAAATAATAAATAAACCTTTGCCCCATTATTGTTCCCTAATTTTGATTTTTCAACAAGAAATTTTCCAATGTAACCCACCCCTAAAATCCGACTTACCCAAACCCCACAAATTACACAAACCCTAATCGATCCACAATCTCACCCCAATCAGACGTATTTTAGGCATGTGATCTCCCCCACCAACTCCAAGAACCCTAACCAGACTTTTATGGGGTCGAGACCAACCAAGAAAGATACTATAACCCTGTCGTTACAAAACTAAGCTACCCAATAATGCAAGATCCAACGCAAATTCCTAGGGCTACAATGAGAAAGAAGAAAAGGGAAGAAAAGGAAGAGGGGAGAGATGAAATTGAACAAGAAAATGGCCCAGCCGACCTAACGCTCCGTTAGTTTATCTCTGTTAGTTCCTATTGCTCCGACGAGATCAGATTATAGCGATTCAAGTCATTGATGCCTTTAAAGGGAAAAATCTAGGGTCTCACAACCTTACTTTACTTTTCGACCCAAGAAAAATGAAACAACTCGTCGGAGCAAGGTTTGACGAAGGTGATGAGGGCAGAACCTTGCGTGAAATTCCTAGGTGCAGTAATCTTATGTTTGCACCCCACGATGGCTTTCGATGCTCCCCCACCCCTTGATTAATTACAGCGGGCTAAGAGTTATTGTTGAAAACAATAATCCTTACAAGTAATTGGGTTGGACAATTAGTGGGTGCCCAATAATATTTGGGGCTTGAAATTTAGGTATAACCTACGAACTTCAGTTTATATCTTCCATACCAAATTTTTGGCAAATATATTATTATCATTTAAAATTGTTTCAAGGTTTTGTCTTAGCTAGTTGAGATCCAATCTGAGATAACAAACAAATAAACAAATTGTAGATGTATGAATAGATGAGTGAAAATAAGAGGAATTACACACAGAGTTCCCTTGAGCTTACGTCCACGAGTTATCTTTTAGCACTAGTACCAGAATAGTACAATCATTCAATTTCTCTATCTAGCCAGTTAGAATGTAAGAATATCTCTGTCTATCAGTTGGTTAGTTGGTTCGTTGTTTGCCTCCTTCTAGGTTACTCTGTGCCTCCTTAAATATGAGAATGGGCGTATTTGTTAATGGACTTGTACAATTGATCCACTTGAATATGTCGAGGGCTTTGTCTTTATAAATAAACAAATACCCACTTTACAAGGTAGTGGAGGAATAATTGTAAAGTTAGCATGGACAAACACGAGCGAAAGAATGTTCGTTTGTTTTTATTTCTGAAGTGCATTGATGATGCCATCCCACTGTCAGATTCATTGGTAATGGACATATAATTGCACGTGTGTTGTCTTGGATAGTAAGGCTGACCAGAATGCCTACGATCGACCATGATCATATCTAAACCAATCTCATTGTTACTTGAACCGACCTCATTCTGGTTCATACCATATTCATGGTTCAACAAGCTTCCAAGACTTTGCTCGCGATTGATGTGCGCATCATATTCTCTCAAGTATAATGTATTATGTCTCCTTGGTACCTTGGTATGCGCGCAACGAGTAGGTTGACAACTGAAGTGTTAATCAGTGGAAAGTTATCAGCCTAAACAATATTGTCCTCTTCGAATCTCCTTGGCGCACGGCGAGCAAAATGACTTCTTTTTCGTTTGGAAATGAACTTAACACGTGCCAGACGATGAGGATGGCGTCTAGCGCAATCATGGCGTGCGTGCAGGAACAACGTGTGTCAGTGATGCGTTAGTCCACTTTTCCAGGCATGATGTCATGTGCCGCATTTAATAGGGGTGATGATTACCACCTAAAAAGTATAAAACCCCAATTTCAAACTGTTTCAAACTCTCCAACTTTACTTTCCCGTACACGATCTGACGTAAACTATACGTCAAAAGGCTCCTAAAAATATCTGACACACTTTAGAGAGAAACTCTTTCCTATTCAAAATTCAAGTCTACCTCAAATGAGGCTTACACGTGGGTATTTAAAGGGGAGGAGTAGGTTAGGCTCCAAACTAAGACACTAAGTACACAAATGTCATTACTACTCCTTACCCTCGAGATACTAAGACAAAACAAAAGAAAATACCATATCAAAAATAAAGAAAAAAATAATAAAAAACATAAAACTACAAATCTGCCCAAAAATGACAAAAATGGCCCCGATTCACATCAATATTCCCTCCTTGAAAAGAGTTCGTCCTCGAACTCAAAGGGGGAAACCAATGGAATCAGACAGTGATTAATGTGTGCTGAGGAAGCTCCTCGGTGCATCCAAATAGTCAGGTGGATGATCCATCACCAATAATGCACGGCGTCGCGGGAGGGAGCAATCAGAAATTGGGTACCCAACATTGCCACGGTTGTAGCACCGAAAAGCAGGAGGTCCTAGAGGCGGCGTAGTGGGAGTAACGGAACTAGAAACTGAAGAGGCCGCTGCAGGAGGAGCTGGAGCAAAAATCGGAGTAAGAAGAGCCCGTGAGGTCTGGAGAGCTGCGGCCGTTGTTTGGTAAGTCTCGACCTTGGCCGCGTACTCAACCGCCTTCAAGAAGGTCGGTATCTCCCTTAGACCGAGATCATGCTGAATATGAGACTGCAACCCCAATATATAACGGTTGATCCGCTGATCCTCCATCTTGGAAAGGCGAGCTCTGGTGCACAGAAGTTGAAACTGCTTCGTGTACTCCACTACCGATAAATGTGTTCTGCCTGAGAGAATGAACGTAAGCAAAAAGGTCTCTCTCGTAGGTAGGTGGGATGAAGGACGCCTGGAGAGTGGCCTTCAGCTCAGGCCAAGTTTGAATAAAACGCAATCCGACCGTCGTGCGGCAGTAGCAAAGATCATTCCACCAAACCCGGGCAAAATCCCTAAAATTTGGTGGCTGCAAGGAGAGCATAGGAGCGGCCTTGAACCCGCTTGTACTCAAAAACTCTCTCCATCGAAGCTAACTAATTGACTATGGCATCTGGGGAGAATCGCCTATCAAACATGAGCACGTTTATGCCGATATCCCCGTGGAGGCTCCAGAAAAGCAGCTGAAGGGCCATAGATAGTGGGCCCTCGTCCTAGTGAGCATCTAGGCTCATCACATCACCTGACACAGGCGGAATAACATCAGCAGGCAGGGGTGGCGTCTGTGCAAGCGATGGATGAAGAGGCTAGCCATGCCCAGGGCACAGGAGGAGCCAGGGGATAGTGAGGGCACGTGCCAATCAAGTGGACACGTTCACCGCAATAAAAACAGTGACGATCTCGAAGTGGAGCATGTCGGTGGGCATCGGGTGGGGTGGAGGTATCCACTCTAAAATTCTGGGGTGGCTACCCCCGAACTTGGAGGAGGATGAGGAGGAACCATAATGGTGGGTGTGGTGGGAGGGTGTATGATGCAAAGGTGGAGGGTTAGGGTGTGTGGCTAGCCGGGGGTTAAGGGGAATGGTGGGATCGTGCGTGTAGTGTGAACCTGGATCGAGAGGGTGGTCGGGAAACAATCCGAAGGGGTGCGGATATGATTCGGGTGGCCTGGTGGGTGGGTAAAATAGGGGATTGAAATGAGGTGGAGGAACCAAAAAAATAAGGTGGGTTGGGGTATGGGTATGGTAGGGGCTGGTTTTGACTAGGGTGTGGGTCTAAATCGAGTTGGGGACTTTTGGGGGGGCTTCCAAGGGGTTGGGGAAGAATATCAGCGCTTTGGGAATTGGGGAATGGGCGGCAGGGGGTTGGTCGGTACGGGGATGGGTTGGATGGAGCCCGAATGGCTTGGGGTTGAATTTCAAGGCAGCAGGTAGAGGAAATGGGTCTTCCCGAGGCTGAACAGGGACGATCGGATAGGTTGAGGGGCTAGGAAGGAGGTCGGTTGGTGTGGAGGTTGATTCTGGGGTGTGCTGGGCTGGGAGTGTGGGGCTGGGACTAGGATGTTGGCTGTCGCACAAGGGAGGGCAGTGGCAGCAGCAGGCCTAGGGTTTGAGGGTGTGGGGGTTGTTGGGTAGGGGTGGGTTGCATTGGTAGGGTCGTAGGGGTTGTAAGGGATGATGGTAGAGGGGGAAACTAGGTTTAGGGAAGATGGTTGATTGTAAGGGTGGGGGATGGTGGTGGGGGGTTGTTTTGTAGAGAAGAGTTGAAAGAGGCCTCAAACTTTTGATTGAATTCTTGGTTAGGGTTAGGGTTTTGCCGTTTTTGTTGTAGAGTCATTTCTTCCATTCGTTGCTTAAGTTCTTGAATCTCTTCCAATGGTACACTAACAGCAATGTGGAGCGATGTGGAGCGATAGCAATGTGGAGTGACACCTGCTCTGATACCAATTTGACGTAAACTACACGTCAAAAGGCTCTTAAAAATAGCTAACACACTTTTAAAGAGAGAAATATTCTTTTCTATTCAAAAATTAAAGTCTACCTCAAATGACGCTTACAAGTGGGTATTTAAAGTGGAGGAGTAGCTTAGGCTCCAAGCTAAGGCACTAATTACAAAAATGTCATTACTACTCTTTACCCTCGAAATACTAAAAGACAAAACAAAAGAAAATACTATAACAAAAATAAAGGAAAAAATAATTAAAAAAATAAAACTACTAATATACCAAAAAATGACCTCGATTCACATCACGATCGCTTTTAGAGAGAGAAAAACCTTATTTTCCTCCAAACCCTTCAATCTCCGACTGAATTTGCGTCTGAAAAAGAACTCTTTCTTGTCAAGTTTTCCCACTTCCATTCATTTACTAACAAAGCTTAAGCATTGTCTAGATCACCTTTAACCTCTTAGGGTTATAGGTACGCCGTCTCTTTTTTTCGGTGATTCTTAATTTCCACGCGATTCCATTTTCTTTTACCCATTTTTTGTTGGATTGGCCTACCATTGAGCTAGTTGGGCTATGGTATCCCATTTGGGCTTTGTAGGTTTTCATACCAAAATCTTCTTTGTCCCCCAAATTGGTTCTGTTTTGCCTCTCATATCCATTCTTTTATGAGTTACGAGCCTCACGTTCAGAGGTGCTTGGAGTATTTGGCGGAATTAGAGCAAGCTTGCCCACACACAGTTGCTAGGAGGGATTCCCCAAATCTCAAGGTTATTCATCCTGAGAACGAACCTAGAAAACCTAAATACACTCCTACAGTAGCGTCCTCTGCATCCTCTGCAGGTTCTGCACCATAACCTGAGTTCCCAGTAACTGTAGGCACTATCAAAATGGACCACCCCACGGGTCCCCAACCTGTAATAGGAGGCTTGTGGATGGTCCCATGCTTCAACCTAGTCACAAACACCAAAAGACCAAAAAGCCCGTGGGCAAAGGGTCCAGATTCTTGGGGCGCCTGCTGCGTGCTTGTTCCGAGGTGTGGCATCATCCACTTCTTATGGTAAAGTGGACCCATTCACTTTTCAACCCGATCACCCAGGAGCAGTTGGGAAATTTTAAGAACTCTATCTTTTGTCACACAAAAAACGCTGCTGATGTGGTTGGCTACCATGTGTATGCCCCGGATTTCAAGTTTTTAAGGAGTTTTAATACTGAAGAGTTATGAAATGTGGTGCAATGTCGAATGTTTACGGTAAATTATCAACCAGAGTTGTATTTTCTTAGTTTTATTAAAGTATTTTTTCGTACTGTGCCAAACCCTGTCTTCTTTCAGGGTGCGATGGGTGCCATCGTTTTGAGGGAGCAAGTGACATCATTCCCGAATGCTTATGAAGAAATGAAAAAGGCCAACTTTGAGCTCCTTGAGCACCACGAGAACATGTCGGAGGAATCAAAGTTGCCAAGTCTACAGCTAGTAGCAAATGTTGAAGCTTTAAGCCAGACTGAGGCGGAAAATAACAAGTTGAAGGAGAAGATTAACACCCATATTGTAAAGCTCAAGAGTTCGGATGAGGCGATCGCGAAGGGGTCTGGGGATCTTCAAAAAGCTAATGATGCTCTCAAGGTGGCCACTGAAGCTCTCGAGAAGGCCAATAAGGAACTTGCCAATGCTGAAGAAGGTGTTAGGAAGTACAAAGACTACTAAGCACAACATCGACCCGATGACCGTCGTCATGGAAGGATATGATGAGCTGAAGAGAAGTGTCATCAAGCATAACTTCGACATTGCTGAGATCGTCCAAGCTTGGGAGGGGGGACGATGAAATGGCTAAATCCTTGACTGCTGAACGAAAGGTGATGGAGGTGGATGTTCTGGAAGGCAAAGCTATTGAGGACCAAACTGGGGTCGCAGCTAAACAGATCACTGTCACTGATGCTCTCCCCGTTGCTCCTGAAGACGTTTCTATGGTCGAGGCTGATGCTGGCAGTGTTCCTGAGGCTTGAGTTTTCTACTCAACTTGAATTGTTGTTCTTTCTTGTCTAACTTTGTAGACAATTTAAACAATAGAGAATTAAGGTAAATGTCATGTTCGTTCCTATATTTGAATTTTTAGGACAATGCTTTTCAAGTTTATAAATCTAGTCCCTGTGGTACAATAGCATTTATTTGTGTAGTCCCTTTAGAGTTCGGAGTTCATTTTTTTTGTCCGCACCAGCGGCACCATTTTTCATGGTGTTTATAGTACAAGAAATAAAATTATAAAAATTATGTGTAGTGTCCTATTTTTATGCACTTTGACAATTATGAGGACCTTTCTCCAAAATCCCCTTTAAACAATTATATGTGATGCACGTTTTAACTCTCCATATTTGCTTATTAGCGAGAGATCACATTGTTCATGATATTTGTTTGTATGCATCCAAGTTTTATTTGGGTTTTGCCAGTATTTCTTAGCCCTTTTTACTGTATTATCGGATCCTATCGTTACAGTTTAGACATATTATTTCCCTAAAGACGAGTTGTTTTGATTATACAATTAGGAAAAGAATGTGGTCAGATCTTGTCGTCACACCCTCTTCCAAACGTTTTGCGCAGTCAAAAATGTACTTTGATAAATTAGGTTGACTCTAGCCGACCTGATCTATAATTTTTTAGCAATCAAAGACGTGCTTTTAATCAATTCAGTTGGCTTGAGTCGGTCTGACCTGAGATTTTGGTGCGGTAAAAAATGTGCACTTAATCAATTGGGTAAGCTTGAGCCGACCTGACCTAAGATTTTGGTGCAGTCAAGGACGTGTATTTGGTCAATTGGGTTGGCTTGAGCCGACCTGGCCTTTTGGTGCAGTCAAGGACGTGCATTTGGTCCATTGGGTTGGCTTGAGCCTACCTAACCTAAGATTTTGGTTCAGTCAAAATGTGCATTTGGTCAATTGGGTTGGATTGAGATGACCTGACCTGACATGACATTTTAGTGTAGTCAAAGAAGTGCATTTGTTTGTACCTTGAGATGTCTTTTGGCTGAAGCCTCTTGCCATCTCTTTAAATGAACTTTAAATACATGTTAACAAGAATTTAATAGTCATAAAACTATAATTGGGGGTAACGGGTATTCTAATATAATGACTTATGCTCGTACAAGCATTGTAACTTCCCATTGCATTCTTTTTCTTTAATAACTAAAAGATTTCTTTTAATGATAATACCTCTTGAGGTGCTCAAAGTTCCAAGGGTTTTTTAACAGCTCCCCTTCTAGAGTTTCAATCTGATAAGTATCAGGTTATACGACTTCAGTCATGCAGTAAGGATCATGCCAATTTGCTTCCAACTTGTTGGACTTCTGTGTAACCTTCTTCAAGACGTAGCTCGCTTCCTTGAGTGTACTAGGTTGGACTCTTTTGTTGTGTGTTATTGATAGGTTGCTACCCTGAGTGTTGTTGCTTCCCTGACTTCATCTATTAGCTCTAGATCCAATCTTAGAAGAATCGAAATCACTCTTGGAGAATCAAAACTGAGGACATATGGCTTAAGAGACCGACCTCAGGGAACATGGCCTCATGTAGTTGTTCACAATATGGTCCTGTAAGCCCACAACACACTTCGCAGTTCATTTATCCAATTCCCTTTGGTTGAATTCAATCTTTTTTCATTCCTTCCAGCAACATTTTGTTCATGACCTCTATCTCCCCATTACATTATGGATGAACTGGTGATGAATGCAGCGTTCAGATCTTTGGCCTTATCATAAAAGTTTTAAAACTCATCATTGCCAAACTGGGTGCCATGATCGACAATGAAAGCATGTGGGATCCCAATCTGCATATCACATTTTTTCATATAAAATGGAGAACCTTAGAATTGGTCATCTCTATGAATGGTTCGACCTCCACCCATTTTGTAAAGTAATCCGGTGCTACGACCAGATACCTGAACCTTCCTTTGGTCGTTAATAGTGGGCTGACCAGATCCATACCCCCAATGGAAAAAGGCCAGGGCAATGTTATTGACACCAGTTCGGCTCCTGGTCTCTTGTGCATCACTCTGAATCTCTGACATTTGTCGTACTTCTATGTGAATTCTTCGGTCTTTCCTAATTGCTAGTCAATAATATCTTTGGATGGCTATTCTCTTTACGAGTGTCCGACCTGCTACGTGGGTAGTGACACCACATGATCTTTCACGTATTTCTTTGACCAGGTTTGGCGCTTCCATGGGATGAATACATCACATCATTAAGACTATAAAACCTCATTTGTGTAGCACTTCCTTTATCCATAACAAATTTTGTCGCTTTATAACGAAATCTTCTCGCCTCCTTCTAATCGGCTGACCGAATGACTTCTTTCAAGTATCTTATAATTGAGTCCATCCAGGATGGACCTATGGTTAGCTCCAGAAAAGTGACTTCTTTTATGTCAATGCTCCTTTGCAACTGTATTTCTACAGGCACAGAGTTCCTCAGATTGGCCTAGTTGTTGATGCAAGATGAGCAAATGCGTCTGATATTTTCAATTATGGGGATCCTGATCATTTGAAGTGCTTTTAGCTTTAGCAGCAGCAATTTCACCCTTACAAGATATTTTAGCATGTTTCCTTCTCTTACTTCATACTCTCCCACCACCAGTGTGAGCCATTATCTGCTCGGCTCCAAGGGATACAACCCACTCCAATCCAACAACCAAAGTCTTGTATTCTGCTTCATTGTTAGATGCTTCAAATTTTGAAGTGAAGAGCATATTTTATGTCAGCTCTATTAAGTACGTTGACTAGCAAACCAGCTCTGCTATAGCTTGCACATGATCCATCCACGAATACCTTATATATTGGCATCTCATGCTCAAAGTCTTCCTTTAAACAATTTTGTAGGAAATTCTTCCCTGCAGCCAATCTTGTTTTATTTGGATGAGGACTCGGTTGATCTTTGGATATGCTCGACTAGAACTGTTCGGCAAGTGTTTGGTTTTTATCTCTCGGAACTTCAGTATCTAGCTCGACTACTCTTTTTTTCCTCATAGGAGAATTCTGCAATGAAATTTGCTATGGCTTGGCCTTTGATTGCAGTCCTTGACTCATATGTAATTTCATATTCACCCATCTCTATCACTCATGCCATCAACCTGCCAGATTTCTCAGGTTTGTGGATGATTAGTCGAAGTGGGAGATTAGTGTAAACCATTATGAAGTGGGCTTAGAAGTACTGCTTCATCTTCTTAAATGCCACTATCAAAGCTGGAGCCAATTTCTTCATTCTGAAATATCTTATTTCTACACTAGTAAAAGCTTTGCTCGTGTAGTATATCTACTTTTGAACTCCTTCGTCACTTTTGATCAGAGTCGAACTAATTACCGACTCTGACTCCGACACCGTTAAATATAAGTATAGTTTTTTTTCCTAAGATTGGCCTTGACAACAATGGGTTTGATCCTAGGTATCTTTTCAGCTCTTGAAAAAGTAGCTTGACACTCCTCCGTCCATTCGAAAGAGTTTTTAATCACATTGAAGAATAGGAGGCACTTATCTGTGGCTCTAAATATAAATCTATTCAAAACTGTCACCCGACCTGTTAGGCTTTGGATTTCCTTGGTCTTGGGACGCTACATATTGATCAACACCCGGATATTGTCAGGGTTGGCCTCTATATCCCTTAGGTTAACAATAAAACCCAGAAATTTTCCAGTTTAACTCCGAACACTCGGTTGGATTTAGCTTCATCTGATATTTCTCCATCTCGTCAAAGGTTTGACCGAGGTCTTTGATGTGATCGTATTCTTTTACGCTCTTGCTCAGCATGTCGTCCACATAAACTTCCATACTCTTCCCTATTTTCTTCTCAAATACCTTGTTCACAAGGCTTTGATAGGTGGCACCTGCATTTTTTAATCCAAAGGCCGTAACATTATAACAAAATGTACCTTGACAGGTGATGAAGGAGGTCTTCTCTTTGTCTTCTAGCTTCATTTTAATCTGATTATAACCAGAATATACATCCTTGAATCAATAGTTCATGCCCAACTGTTGCACACACTAGTTGATCAATTCAAGGTAAAGGATAATAATTCTTGGGACATGGCCCTATTCAAATATGAGAAGTCCACACACCGGCTATTTATCGTTTTTCTTCGGTACCATTACCACATTTGCTAGCCAATTGGGATACATTACATCTTTAATGAAGTCGACTTTCTTCAGCTTATACATTTCCTCTTGAATTTCCATGTTCTTGTCCTCCGAGAATACCCATTATTTCTGCTTTACTGGTTTAGCTTCCTTGATTGTGTTGAGCTCGTGACTAATAATGCCTGGATTAATTCCAGGCATGTCTTCATTGCTCAACACAATCAAGGATTCTAGCTCGTAGGAAGTCAGACAGCTGCTTCTTGAGGACGGAATCCAGAGACGAGTCGATTTGGGTTGTCCTTTCAGAATGCTCATGATCTAGGATTACTGGTTTTATTTGCTCAATTGCTTCTCCAGTTATCAACTTATCTTCATCTTGAGGATCTAACATCTCGATTTGATAAATTTGAGCCAACTTCCTCCATTTTTACCCGTCGACCAAAGTGTAATAGCATTCGCGTGATTTTACCTGGTTTCGTTTCACCACACCCACACCAAAATTGGTGAACTTTAGACATTGATGACCAACAGTTGAGATTACAACCTCAAATTTCTTCAGACCCACTCTTCCAAAAATAATATTATAGGCCAATGAGATATTCTTATATAGGACGAAGAAAATCATCGTTCAACTTCTGCAGGTCAGCCAAGTTTCAATAACCACCTCTAGATCAATTGTACCAAGTGGGTATACTTTTTCACCTAATCCGATCAGAGGATGATGATACGCTTTCGATTTTACGATCGGACAGCTTCATCCTCTTGAAAAAGTCATAGAATAATACATCCTCCAAACTCCCATTGTTTATTATAATTATTTTCATGTTCCAGTCTTAGGTCATCATAATTGTTACCAGTGGATCGTCACGAGGATATAACAACCCTGAGAGGTCGCTAAGCCTATTATAAATCGATCCTTGACGACCTTACGAGGTCGGACGTCTGCTATTGTTGCCAAGTTGACGCCTCTGTTGTCGGCACAAACTCTTGCTTCGTTGAGATATGCCTTTCTTTCAGCTAGTCCACCACCTCCACCAGCATCCGCTCCTGCTATACAACTACACGACAGAGAAATCATATTTAGTTCATCTAAATTTTCTTTAGCCAAGTAAGGAGGTATATATCCTCCTTATCATTGTTTTCCCGAGCTCTTTTATAATACTTATGCCCTGCACGTGGTGATTTTGATATTTTCCTTGGCTTCCAATCATCACGAGCTGGAGCTGGTATTGTTATTCTATTTCTCTCCACGTATTTATTTAGCTTCTCTTTTGATGAGGACTTTAATTTCGTCTTTCAAGCCAAGCAGTCTTCGATCTAATGCCCGTGGTCTATGGAACTTCCAAAATTTGTTCTTATCTCTTCTTCTAGGGGTAGTTTTTAACTTTTCTGGCTATTTTAGTTCACCGTTTCCTCGTATCTCGTCAAAGATGTGGTGTACTCCTACTGTCAGGGGAGTATATTCGTCAAACTTCTTGTATGACCTCCTGTCATTCTTCGGCTTGGGGCCCTCTTTGGGTTTTTCCTTTCTTCCTGAGTTGTTACCTTCTTCAAGCCTTTTGTAGCTGAACGCTTTTGCAGTCATGGCTTCTTCTGCGTTCATGGCCTTTCCATCTTTGACTAAGATCTCGGCCATGCGGTCTGGAGGGTCCTTGGCCAATGCCCAGTACAAATTTTTAGGCAACAAGCCACTCATAATTGTTGTGATGGCAACTTTCTCATTATAGTCAACCACCTCAATCTTTTCGGCACTAAATCCGGTAATGTATTCCCTTGTCGCTTCATCCTCGTAATGACGGACACTTAACAAATGAGCTACCCTCTTACCAGGAAACATAAATTATTAACAAATATATCGGTTAATTGTTTAAAATTAGAAATCTTCCCTCTTGGTAACCTATTATACCAGATCTGAGCAGCTTCTGTGAGAGTATATAGAGAATATGTCACATGTTGTCTGGTATTGCTCGAAATGAAAGAGACTTTCCATTATACCTAAGAGTGATCACAAATGGATTGAATTTGTTGGAATGGGATAGCTTATCACATTGGGCGTAAATGGTGATCCCCGTACAATCCCTTTTGGAGTTAATTTTTGTCTTTATGAGGTCGTCCAGACGATCCTCTATTCGTTGGATTGATCCCTTTTAAGGTTGGATTTCAATTGTCCATGTACGTTTTGTTAGCTCGTCCATGACTTTCAATCAAACTCTCTTCTCTTCGACCACCTTGTTTGGACTCTTGCATTATATCTTGAGCTGTCATCCCTTTGTCTTCTATAATCTTCTTGTCTTGCACTTCCTTCGAGATGCAAATGTCCTCGCGTCCCTCTTCTTCCTAAACTATCAAAGACTGGGCCTTTCGAAGGCACTTCTGTGTTCGGCCTAATATGATTGGTCATCATCATACCCAATTGACCTCATGATCGAGGTCATACCTGGTTGGTAAGAGGATTCTTCATAATCTAACCCATTTATCCGAGCAGGTCTACTCGTATTAGATGCCAAATTTAACCTCCTCTTGCCTCATATGAATAGGTGATTCCCTGTGTTTATCTAAGTTTTTCTCCAAAGTTAGGGTTATTGGGTTAGTTTTGGATGAAGTGGGTGGCTCTGTGAGGCCAAAACACTTCAGGTGAGTTATCTCGGGTTTTTTTGAATAGCTTCCCGACTCTTAACCAAGCTGTGCAAGAATCCTGCTAAATCCCCTATTCTAATAAGGGTAGAGGGTGGCTCAGCTTCTTTATCCCTACTACTTTCTAGATGTTCAGTCATTTTTATAAAATTTCCCAAAAAATAGAGCATGATAACAAGAAAATAGAGTATGACCGAATATTTACAAAATAAAAAATGAGAACAATTTTTGGCTAGAAATCAGTGTATTTAAGTACGATTTACACATAATTAGACAATGGAAATTAAATCAAGGATTTAAAGTGAGAAATCAAGCGAATATGTTGATTTGATCAGCGAGATAATCGTCAATGAAATTTGAGCGTGTTTTAAAAATTCTGAAATTTCTACAATTGGAAATTAGGAATCAGATTAGAAACAACTGGGCTTTTGTCGTTCCCACAGATGACGCCATTCATAATTCAACATATATTTTTGTGACCCCGAAATTTTTCGTGTTTTCGATTGCATATTTTGAAAAAAAAATTGCACTTTCCAACATTTCAAAGTTCGTGGCAAACTTTTTCAAAGAAGGAGAGAATAAACTAAATAGGGTTTTATAGCTTGTTTCGTTAATTGTTAGTAATAAAGATAATAAATAAATTTAGTCCTCTTTACGAAATATTAAAGTAATCGAGGGCATTTTTTCTTTTAATATTTTCCTTTGTTCGAGTCATATTATTTCTAACATATATAGGTGATGAAGTAAAGAGATTACATATTGTTTGGTTCGCTAATAAAATTTCAGAAGATTGTGTTTGTTGTACTTTTCTTTTCTTTGGATCCAATTGATGGTGTTCGCATCACATACAATTTTTGAATGGCTTGTGATCAAGGGCCAGAGTTTTTGGTGATCCTTTATCCTTTTAGCCATCCCCTTCCCTATTTTCCAACAATGTAAAAATTTGTAACATTATCTAATACTGATGTACAGGGGGTTGAACAGTTGATGGCCAAAGTTACACGGTTACCTTAATCACTCCATGTCTTGAAACTATAAATTTTGGGCGTGAAAGTTGATTTAGAGAGATGATATCCACTCTAAAGTGTGAATTTGAGTTTGCAAGCAAAGAGTTGTATTGAATATTGTAAATTAAATGAATGATTAGAATGGGCGAAGGGGTTATATAGGGGTTAACAAACTATAAAACAAAGTAACAGGTTGCAAGATAAGACTTAATATAGAGTTGATTGGTATAATTAAAAAGAAAAGAAAAAGAAAAAGAAATTGGTAATGATGATGATGGAACCTGTAAGATAGGGTTCGGTCGATCATAGTAATAGTACTCAAGGGAGAGGATGGCATTAGTGCCTTTAGAGCCACACACAATCGCAATCAATCGCCTGCACCACAAGTCCCAATCAATTAGGGTGTATGTGTGAATTCCTCGCTTTCTGCCCATGCCTCCAAGGCCTACGTCCGCACGCCACCTCCAATGGATTTTTTGAGACGGTTAAGGGAATAACAATGGTTGGCTCGGACCAGACAGATATCCCCTATTTTTAGTTAATAGGATGTCAAGAGACGAACACACCAAAAGTCTCATTTTCTCAATTTAATCAAGGGAATAACAATGGTTGGCTCGGACAAATATCCCTCTTTTTAGTTAATAGGATGTCAAGAGACGAAAACACCAAAAGTCCAAATTTCTCAATTTAATGGTGTGCGCGTCAAGGGAATAACAATGGTTGGCTCGGACAGATATCCCTCTTTTTAGTTAATAGAATGTCAAGAGACGAACATACGAAAAGTCCAATTTTCTCAATTTAAGGGTGTGTGCCTTATAAATAGTGCAATCTACGTCAAGAGTCCATCTTCCCATTTTCTCTTATCTCAACTTATAAAATATGTAAACAAAACATGAGTTTGGGGTGAAATTGGATGGGTTGAAAATCATGTTGCTGCTCATTTTTTCTTCACTAAAAGTTTCTAATGCATATGTTTACTTGGTTGGGGACAAAGAAGGTTGGACCCATATAACCGTTAATTACACGAATTGGGTTGCTAATCACCAATTTCACATTCGTGATATCCTCCGTGAGTACTTTTTGCTTCTCTTATATATATATATATATATATATATATATATATATATATATATATATATATATATATATATATATATATATATATATATATAGTTATATAGTTATATAGTTATATAGTTATTGAGTTTTTTTCTATCATGTCATGCATCAATAATTCTTGTTCTTTTTTAATTTAATACTTTATAATCTTACTTTAATACAAATTTATCAATTTATTAGACAAAAAGTCACCAATTATCACTTTTAGTGAATGGTTACTTTTAGTGATGAAAGTCTAATAAACTGATAAATTTGTAGTGAATGCTTACTTTTAGTGATGAAAGTCTAATAAACTGATAATATTATATTAAAGTAAAAAAAATCCATAATTCGTATTGGTATTTATACATAAATTGCAAGAGAATGTGCAATAGTCTTTTGTAAATGGGACGTTTCTCCATTAGAAATGATTGTTTGTTAGAAAAAAATAGTTATGTCAATTTTGAGTCTTAGTTGACTTTATTTTTTATGGTTTTAGTTCCCAGACAAAGCATGGGTTTTAAACATAGTGTTAAAATCTTAAAATTCACAATGAGACTTGTTATTCATAGCACACATTGACACAATTGATGGGAATTATATTGTAAATTCTACTTGTTATATGACTCATACAATTCAATTCCACTACGTTTAATTGATAGCTCGGTGTATATATATACATATTCTTAAATTATGTATGAAAGTACATGACCATTCTTATTACGGGTTTAAAATTTTACTGATCGAATAGAGAATACCAATGAATTTAGGCTTTAATTGCGTTTTATTTTTTTGTGTTGTGTTTCAATGATATATTATATTTAATACAAGTGAAAACTCAAAACAGTGTTAAACGTGTCATAAAATGTCATGCAACACAACACGAAATTCACAATGTCTAATCAGATCAATCAAGAGATTTATACTATCCTATTCTGCTCTTATCTCGTATTTGAACATCCTTTCATATTCTGCTCTTCTCTTGTATTTTAATTTTATTAAAAAAATATTTCGAGAGAGGGAGTGAAGAAAATAGTTATTCTATGTTATTTGCAAATGATCATTAATCAGGGAACTTCACTTTCAGTAGATTATGTTATGTTGAACTATAATACATGATATGTTAAAATAATTTTAGATTAGATATAAATAATAATATATCTTCTTTGTCATATCTCATAAATGTCATTGCATACAGTTTTCGGTACTTGCTAGAGAATGACAGCAATGTGGTGCAAGTTCATACGAAAGAAAAGTATTTATCATGCAATACGACATCCCCTCTTGCCACCTACGCAACAGGAAATGACTTCGTCACTCTCAAGAAGATCGGATATTATTACTTCATTTGTGGAGTCCTCACTAATTGCATGGGCGGACAAAAGGTGGAAATCAATGTGGTTTCAGCAGCTACATTTCCAGGTGTTATACCGTCTCCTAAAGTTCCAACAACTCCATCTTCAGGTCCACCTACTTTACCCTCTCCTCAAATTCCAACGGCTCCATCATCTCCAACTGATATACCGTCTCCTCAAGTTCTAATAACTCCATCTCCATCTCCATCTCCACATTCTTTACCCTCTCCTCAAGTTCCAACGGCTTCATCTCCACCCACTCCAACATATCCTCAAGTTCCCACAGCTCCATCTCCATCTAATTTACCATCTTCTCATGTTCCAATGACTCCACCTCCACTTACTTTACCCTCGATGAGTCCCTCTCCATCTCCATCTCACATAGTGAAGCATCTACATTGTTTTATGTGGGTAGGCTTTTTGGTGAGATTCTATTAGCTATGGTTGTTATTGCAGCTCTTGTTTACTTTTTAACAATCATTGATGTTTCCTTTCATGTACTCTAATAAACTAAAGTATTTCTAGAGGTCGATATCTAATTTACCTTCAATGGTATTTTGGCTTAGTGAAAACATACTTAAGAACACCATAATATTAATAAAGAACACATTAATTTGATTAAATTTTAGCATATAATTTTTCTTAATAAAATGATCTTGGATCTTAATTTTTTCATAAATATGACTAAATGATAGAAATGAAGACTTACCTTGATCCAATTCATTGATCAAGTATGTTGTAAAAATCTCTTTGAATCATCTTGATGATTGCTCCATTATAAACTTCATCAATTTTATAGAAAATAAATGTTGTTATATCAAATTTTCCCCCTCTTACCCAATATATTGTGTTTAATGAAAATTATTTGATAGATAATAATCTACTATATATAAGGTGAGATAGAACCCAATTTCCTAGTTAGACTATAATTCTACCATCCATCGCAATAGAGTTTGATTTGGAATTAACCACCCATCAAAGTCGTTAATATTTAAATGATTTATCTAAAAGAATCCTATCAAATCCAAATTCTTATGTCGACAACATTAAGTTGAACACTTATATTTAATTAAATAACTAATTTCGAATTATCTTAATTTCAAAATTAGATATTTATTAAATATTTCCAATAGTCTTCCACTTGGTCCATATAATCATTTCACTTTATGATTTGATTCAAGGAACATAAGACACATAATAAACTTTAGAATAATCATAATAAAGTATTTACCTTAATTAAATAATACACTAATGTAATTCATGGCAGTTCTAGACTTATTCAAGAGCATGGTTTCTTCCATGTACTACGCCACTAATGTCATATTCAATTAGGCCCAAAGTGTGGGTTGTCAATAATGGTCCTATAATTCATGTCACATTCATTAATTCACATGCATGTATACAATAAAGACAAAAATACTGAATTTCAAAACACTTTATTGATATCATAATGTAGTGTAAAAATAAGCACTAGCAATTCACAACATCAAAACATTATTGGCTATAATTAAGACCCATGTCTTAAGCATGCTTCATTAACGCCTATTGTGATAGACCATTTATGTGAATTTTCTATGTTAACAATTGTATTAATGTGTTCAAGTGACACTCGTTGTTTTAGAATACCTTCTTTAATTAAAAGGTATTTACATTCAATGTGCTTAGTTACTCTTAGAATACCTAACATTTCTGCATAAAGAAGATTGCATCTACATTATCATAATATTTCAGCGGCTTGATAAGAGTGCCGATAACTCTAAGTCCTTAAATGAAGTCACATTGCTATAATACATAAGTTGTAGCATCAAATCATACTACAAACTCAGTTTTTATAATAGTTAATGGATTGTGTTGCACTCCTTCATTATATTGGTCGTTAAATCAAAATAAATATACTTAAGCAAGAGTGAACTTCATACTATCCATAAAACTAGTAACTCCGAGTCATAATAACCGTTCATATTTAAATGGAATGATATCCTAAATGTGAGCATATAGTCTTTTAAGTATCTCACTACTTCATACATAACTCTTAAAACCCATATAAAATTATTTTATTTCTCTTATTTATAAATATGTGCTTGTATATAGAGAAAATATATAAACTTACTCCCACTGATCTGAACGGATATACCAATATACAACAATTAAAGGCATAATGGTATTGTTTCTTAAAATACCTTTTGTAGGAAACTTATGTTTATACAGTGATCTCTTAAACGTATACACGTGGTTTATTAAACTCCAAAAAGTAGTTTTCACACCCACTTAATGTAGCTCTCAATCATAATTGTGAAACCCCGCCTAATAAAATACCGGGTGATCAGTCCTATATCAAATTAAAATAGGAATCTCATTTGGTTCATTCTTAGCATCACTTTCGAAAACATTTTAAACTTACTAACCACCTAGTATTCAAAAAGCAGATGTTAAAATTTTAATGCAGTCAATAAAGCGGAACATCAACAATAATATAAATGCCAACACCAAAATAAAACCCAAATCATCAAATGTTATAATTAAAGTTTGGCCAAAAACCATCAGCAAGGAAACCAAACAAGTAAACTACTAAAACCACTGAAGTCTAAATACTGAATCTGAAAAGAGTGGGCAACATGCCCTAAAATAAATCTGACATCAGAAGATAAATTACTACACTAGGAATGATAAATGGAAGCGTTTGAGGAAAGTCCTGCAAGAATCCACTTTTTTCACAGCTGCATCTTCATGGATCAGAATGTCACGTCTGGCGTCCCTATGGCTGGGCCCCTAAAAAGTTTTTAAAAATATTTTATAGCAAGAGTTAGTACTCAAAACGTCCTAAAAATAATTTTCAAGTAACTATCACAGTAAGATGAGTTATTGATTACACACGTTAAGATCTCGCACACTCTCTTGAGTTGACTCACCCCTCATCTATAGTGCACGCCTAACGTCCAGTGCTTAGCCCACCTAGATGTACTAGTCAAGCTAACTAAACTATACTACTCAACTGAACTTATCTAAGCGATTAAGTTCCTATACCGCCCTTACAGTACGCTAACAGTAACACATCTCATATGTTATGCTTAGATAACTTTTCTCGTCTCATTACCACTTACTTTTATAATTAAGTCTCACTAATAAATTTCATTATTTTGAAAATCACTATCTATAAAATAATCTTTCCAATTAAGTCTCTCCCATTAATTTACTTGTAGATGTATGTACGTCATCTAATGTCTACTATCTTATATGAGTAGATTATTTATATAGTATACATTCCACACACAATATATACTAAAATTCATGCGTCACTATTATGTCTTACCCACACATTTAGGAACCTTGGTTCGGAATAGTCCATCGACCCCAAGTAAAAGAATTGGTTCGTAATGTTACCTCGACCCCAAATTTATTTCATACATTGGTTCGAAAAACTACCTCGACCCCATTTATGAAATTCTTACATATATTATTGGTTCGGATCTCTTTCATCACGACCCCAGTTTACTATTTCCATATATTAGTTCGAAATTCATACCTCGACCCTAATATAGGCAATTATACTCTAGGTACTCTCTCCACCTAAGTATGTATATAATTCAGTAGGTATACACACAACCTAAATATTTCAACTCGTACGTAATATTTTTCTCTCTAATATCCACCGTACTTTTAATTTACGATTTATCTCACTTTCGCATTTAATTGAGTATTCACACAACTCCAAGGGCCCTAGTTACCCCTCCATTATATTCAGTAGTTAATCTATCTCTAACCTACTGGTATACTCCTTGGATTGACGGCTACTCTCTCCGTAAATTCAAATCCTAAATTTCGATGCCCCACTCGATTGGTTTATCCTCGTCGATCCATCTCTCCAATTCTTGCACTCAATGAATATAACGGACCCCCACTATACTCCTACGGGTACTCTCTAAGTCCCTACATAGGTAAAATATAATCACTAAGGTTGCCCTCAAGCATCGGCGATCGAATAGAACTCAACCAATAAAAGAATCCAAAATCAGCCTGGATCGATCGATCGACATTTAAGGTTCGATCGATCGATCGAACAGGTGCAGGCGCAGGTCATCTTCTTCATGCGTTTCTCACCATTTTTAATTATCTAACTCACATGATAATGCACCAAACTCGCAACCAAAGATCCCTAATCATTCATACATACTCTAAGATGATTTCTAACGATTTAAACATCATAAATCTTCACAAATTAGGCCCAAAATAAATCAAATTCAATAATTATTCAAGAACCCTAATATACTATGTTCTTCCCATATATTAAATCATAATTCCAGCTTTAATTCGATTTAATCATCAATCTTCTATGATTTCAAATCCTCTACAGGTCTAAATCGTTCTACATGTGATCCCTATCAATCATGAATTATTTTCAATTCTTTATCTCCAATGATATTCATCAAATCATATTTTTCATAAACCTTTTACATGGGAATTATAACTCAATTTAATTTGCAAATAACCATTTGCCTTGTATTCAGTAGGGTTTGATTTCGTTATTGTTGTGGTTTCTTGATTGTCTTTCTCCTCCAATCTTTCTTCCCAACTAGTTTGTGGTGCAAGAACCCTTTGAATCCTTCACCAAATCTTCCTTAGGCTTTGAGAATTTTTTCTTTCCTCTCTCAAATGGATTTTGTGAGTTTATCTTATTTCTAACCCTGGCCTTCAACTCTTATAATCAGATCTAAAGTTTGTAAATTCGTAGGTCTCCTCACCCCATATGCTAAAAGACTAAAACGCCCCTGAAGGGTCCTGGTTTATCCCAAAAATGTCCTGATACCCGACTAGTACCCCCGGGTATACTATTTTGACTAATTCGACCCTTTTGGAATCAACCGTGACCTCTAAATTTACATTTGAGTCACTTAAAAATATATTTCCTATCTCACCCTCAATTTAGTCCACACGCGACACTTGGTTGAGATATAATCAAATACGTCCATATCACTCGCTATGCCGTACACATTAACCATCAATATTTACTATTCACACTAAGTAAATTCGAATTCTAATATTAATCAGTTCTATCTCTCAATTAATATTTAATAACCACAATTATTATTTAATAACTCAATAATCATAATTATTATTAAATCACATTAAATTACTTCACTCGCGTGATCTAAATAGTAAATCATATTCAATTACTGCACTCACGTAATTTAAATTGAAATGTATTTTCCTATTTAATGGCTCAAATAATTAAATTCTAAATATGTAGAAATACGGGGTATTACAAACTTTCCCCCTTACAAAGGAATTTTGTCCTCGAAATTAGGAAATACCTGCGGTGAATAACTCTGGATATTGCTCTCGCATATCCGCCTCCCGCTCCCAAGTCGACTCCTCAATGTTATGATGTTCCCACTGCACTCGCACTAATGGTACCACCTTGGATCGTAATTTACGCTCACTATGATCCAGAGTAGCCACGGGTCTCTCCTTATATGAGACATCTTGTTGCAAATCAATCTCCTCAAGTGGAATGTGCCAAAAGGCTCTCTCAGTCCTCCTGTATTTCTTCAGCGACGCCACATGGAACACATCGTGTATTCACTAAAGATGCTCTGGGAGTCCCAATCTGTATGCTACCGGTCCCACTCTCTCAATAATAGGAAATGGTCCCACATATCTCAGTGCTAACTTCCCCTTCTTGTCAAACCTCATAATCCCCTTCATAGGAGATACCCGGATCAACACCTTATCGCCCACCTCTAGCTCCACGCGTTTCCTACTAGTGTCAGCATAACTCTTTTGCCTATCTTGAGCTATTCGAATTCGTCCTCGAATTAACTCTATCTTGGAAGAAGTCTCATGTATCATCTCTGACCCCAATAACTTGTTATCTCCCACTTCAAACCAATAGGCGGACGGACGACAAGGCCCCCCATAAAGTGCCTCGAATGGAGCCATACCGATAGTGAATTGGTAAGAGTTGTTATACGCAAACTCTACCAATGGAAGATATCGCTCCCATCCTCCCCCAAAGTCTAGGATACACATCCTTAATCTATCCTAAAGCATCTGATTTACCCTCTCAATCTTCCCGTCCGTCTGCGGGTGATACGCCGTACTTAACCACAAGTCTGTGCCCATGGCCTCCTGAAAACTCTACCAGAAATGCGACACAAATATTTTGTCTATGTCAGACACAATATTAATAGGAACCCCGTAAAGCTTAATGATCTTCAAAATGAATAGCTACGCGTATGACATCATATCATAATTAGTATGAAGTGGTAAGAAATGAGTTACCTTAGTCAGCCGATCCACTATCACCCATATGGAATCGTGGCCTCTCTACGATGGTTGTAGCCCAGTAATAAATAAATGAAAGAGAGAGAATGTCACTGGAGATAATGGTAAGCTCCGAAAGTAAGGAAATAATGAATGCGTTGGATGAAGGTGCCTTGGAAGATTGGCCACTGCCCACAAAGGAATGATTTCATCAATGACACACCAAAACCCACTGCACATTCATCAATCTACACGAAGATCAGACGACGAGTCAACCTAAGAAAAAAAGCAGCCTATATTAATATTTGGATCAAAAGCCATTGGGTTTGGGATTTTACAATTTTGCAATTTAATTGTTTTCTCACCACCCTGGACAAATTCTCACCACTTTTTATTAAGTTTGGTTACGTTACGTACGTCTAATTTTGGAGACGCCCCGGATATCTATGGAGTCCTTTTATACAAAAGTGTAACACAATTAACGCGTCGCACCTTCATTCGCTTGTATCTGAATTTCACTAACCTACACCCTTGACGGGACCCAAATATGAGCGATTGAGGGTGTGACGCGTCAATTGTATCACACTTTTGTGTATTATTAATATCTATAACGTCCCCTTCAATTGAAATTGGAATTCTCAAACAAGATAAAAATATATTTAATTTTTTTGTATGTTGTTTAAATATTTTAAGAAAGTTATTAAAAAAAAACTCAAAATATATTTTTTAAATATTATTTAATAAATAAATAAATGTTGGGTTTTAAGCTCCAAAAACTGAAATTTATTTGACCCATTTTTTTAAAATAACAAAATTAAAAAAATGCATTTTGAGTTATTTTTTTCCAAATAACTGAAATGTTTAAACAACACAAAAAAAATCATATCAAAAATTATCTTTTTGGTATTTTAAAAAATACACCAGTTCGAAACACTCGTTTTCAGTGACCCGTCAAAGACCCCTTTTTCTTGGAATTCTATGGTCCCATATCTATAAGGGAAGCGTGAAAGAGGAGACGGAAAGTGAGAATGGGGAATGAGGTAATGTGTGTGAAATTTGGTCGTCTAAGAGTATTTTCAAAACCTTAACCGAAAATTTGGATCCGATCAAAATTAACAATCTCTCTTAAAAACACTCCTACAATGGAATAATCAAAATCTAACAAACTCCCGCTCAATAATCAAAATTTAAAAAATTCCCACTCAATATTAGATAATGTTGTGATGTATGGAAACTCATTTGCCACCGTTCAAGGGAGCGAGTGAAGCACGAGCATATTGTATTTGAGCTTTATTTTCACTTTCCTTGGTACGGGAGTATTCTTGCCATCTTTGTAAGGCTCCAATATTTAAGGATAATTTATAATGCTTCACTTGCTTACCCTTTTCGATTAAGGTGTTGGTGATACTCTTAGACGACCAAATCTAACACATACCTCATTCCCCATTCTCACTTTCTCTCTCCTCTTTCACTCTTCCTTATCGGACCGTAGAATTCTAAGAAAAAGGGATCTCTGACGGGTCATTGCCTGGTGTATTTTTTAAAATACCAAAAAAATAATTTTCGATATGATTTTTTTTGTGTTGTTTAAACATTTGAGTGGCTTGTAAAAAAAAACTCAAAATGCATTTTTTTTATTTTTTCTATTTTAAAAAAATGGGTCAAATGTATTTAAGTTTTAGGAGCTTAAAAACTAACGTATTTTTATTTACTTTTTAAATAATATTTAAAAAATATATTTTGAGTTGATTCTTTTTACAACTTTCTTAAAATATTTAAACAACATAATTTTTTTTTTAATATTTATAAAAAATCACCCCATTCAATGTAGGCATTTTGGATGAGTGGGATATCTTGTATAAGAATTCCAATTCCAATTCCAATTTCAATTGAAGGGGACATTATAGATATCAATAGTACTAGGTTGACGCAATTTTGTGACATAAAAGTGTGACACAATTGACGTGTCACACCCCCATTCACTCGTGTTCCGGTCCTGTCAGGGGTGTAGCCTAATGTCCAATATAAAGATCGAAGGTAATGTGTCCAAAAATTAATATATCCAAGACAAGTAAGTCTAAATTAAATTAGCTTTGACTTTAACAAAAATAGAAAATATCAATTTAGAACATAAACTCAAAGGGTGAGTGTAACATAGTCAACCATGTAAACCAGTAACTTATATATATTCTAAGGTTTATTATCAACAACCACAAAAAGGGCTATGTCACAAATATTAAATTCGAAAAATTAAAATAAGAAATTAAAATCAAAGAATTGAATACTTTCTTGGAATGTTCAAACCAACAAGATTTTTAAACAAAAAATTATTTTCAATAAAATACCATAAATCTTGTTCATATCTGGTAGTCACAAATCCAGTGTTTAATTAAATATCAAACATGTTTGGGTTTATATACCGTGTTCAATCCAGTATTAAAACAGATCTATAAAGTGAATAGTAGACGTATCAAAAAGGTTTCAACGAATCTCTAAAACATGCACAAGAAAAAGACAGATCCTATCCAACTATTTAAGAAATTTGTTTAACTAGTTAAAATAGAAACTCCAAAAAATAAACCATGTATAGCAAAAGATCAAACCCGTAGTTAACACATAAGTTAACTACACAAAAACGAGATCTAACAAGATAAAACAACGAACACTGTTTTCAGTAAACAAATAGAGTACCAAAATAGATCTATACACGGGTACAACAAGAACCACGAAAAAAATTAAAACAAGAATATCGTGTGCTTTTTAGATATAGATCTAAACATAAAACATGTGTTCAGTTCAGAGATAAACGAAAACAACAAGATTTAGACACATTTATAATCTCAGCACAAAAATAAAACGATCTACAACACTATCAAAGAGTAATAGTATGATCTACACAAACAAAGCAAGAATTTTAACAAAAAATCATACCAGAAACCGAACATGCCAGAACAAGATCAAAAATTAGGTTGCATTTCACCCATCTTTCATCAAAATCATTGACTGATCTTGTATAAGAAAAACGCAGTAGAGTGTATGATTTAAAAGGAGAATATAGATGTATCTACTTACTCATTTCTCCCTCAATCGTTCCCACTCTCTAAGGCAAGGTAAAGAGATAAGAATTTGGATCTGTCTCTCTCTCTCTCTCTCAAAAACTGAGTAGACCTGGAAAAATGAGGATGTAAGAGAGTATATATGGCAGTAGACTTGGCAAAATGAGGCACGACACGAACCGATACGAAGTTATAAGTTAATGGGTGGACCTTTAATGGGTTCGAGTCATATCAGTGCTAACCCTAAAATGAAAGGAACACGCACATAAAAATTAAAGTAATAACAATCATTCCGAGAAAATCCCATATGTACGCAATGAATTATGGTCGACGAAAAGCGAACTTGTGCACATACTTGGAGTCTTATGACTTCTCTTAGACGTTCTCACTAGTACTAGCCACACGCCCTGGCTTGAGTCATCGACCATGACAAATTGAATCACTACCGTTCATCCTCTCAAGATGAAAATAACTTACGAACCCATCATTCTCTAGGAAGTAAAACTCTAAACTTCCCTCCTTAGGAGTAAGGTTCTCCCCCTTACATCCTTGGTACACATGAAGCACTCCGATTGGCGACTGTTTAACACCCTTGTCTACACTGACCTTGTCAATTTACCAGTAATGACATCCCCAACCCAATACACCTAGGTTACTGTAACGGCCACACCGATCGCCTTTGGCATTCTAAGGGTAGTAAGTATCACGCAGGGTTACATCTTCTAATCTGTACTGGCTTGGAAGAGCGTGCCAAGAACTATTACTTACCTTGCTAGCAAAATCCAAACATATATCATCAACACATGGCCACATTCTAATCACGCTTAGATATTTCTCATCTTTGGTGCTATTTTCAAGTCTCCTTGTGGCGTCATCAACCTAAGCCTCGAATACATTTCCTAGTACTCTTCAAGATCAATTATAATACGGCATAAACTAGTTATTCCATGACACCTTAGCATCACGACCCATAAATGACACGAGCTCTCAACTTCTCTTAGGAGGTTACACCATCCATATGTGCCAATTCGGGTAACAGTTTATGACACGTACACTATTCGACTCTTTTAAACGTTGACCAGCAACCTGAGATCATCGCCTGACCCTCAACACATTCATTACTATGACGCTACCACTTCTTTATATCGGACTCAACTTGTTCCCCAAAGGTGTGACACCTTGCCTAATTAAATATAGGGTGATCAGTCCTTTATTAAATTAAAACCGGTATCTCATTTGATTTATTCTTAGCATCACTGTCAAAAAACTTTTTATTAAATACTAACCACCTAGTATTCAAAAGTCGGTGTCAAATTTATCTTTATTTAAACAATTAATCATAACATGAGGGAAAACCAATATAATCCATACATCATAATAAAGTCTAAATCATCATGCGATATAGATAAATAAAAATCCTACCGAATAAACTACAAGCTACAAACTCCAAGTCCAAATACAAGTCAAATGGTAAGTCCCCGTACCGCCCATACAGTACTTTATCTTCTTAGAATCTCCCATATGTTATTAATCTCATAAGTAACATTTCTCACATGTTATCTTTTAAATTATTTAATTAAGTTTCTCTACTTAATTCGCCTGTCAATTTCTTATCATCGAGTAGTCTACTATCACACACATAAGTAGATTATTCATACGGTATTTTATTTCACACATTATATACTATAAGTGCATAGTCTGCTATCAAGTCCCCGTATCACACATTAAGGACGGTTGGTTAGACAAATCCCTCGAACCCAAAAATATAAAATCACAAGCAAGTGGAGGCGAACATAATTCTAAGCCTTTGGGATACGCACATACCTAACGTACCCAAATGACCTGCCAGCTCACTAATACACGACACATAGTGAACTACCCTAAGTTCCATGCCTGGATACATATCCAAACCTCGCTGGAATTGCCAAAGTAGGAATGGCCCTTCCCAATACACCCCTCGTAATAGCAACTAGTGGTATGTTCACTCATACAATTAGATATTCAATAGGTATTCACACCACCAATAAAATTCATAGGTATACACACAACCCAATTATTATAACTTTATATGTAGTATCTCTCTCTCTCTTATACTTACCATACTTATCAACTTACGATCTTTCTCACTATTGTATTCATACAAGTATGATTCACAAGTTAAGGGCCCTTTGTTACCCCTTATCTATGCCTAGTAGTTAACCCGAACTTACACTACTAGTCTATGTAATAAGATCACTCATAATCACCGTAGGTCATTCTCCTTCTCTCGAATTAACTATGTAAAAAATTTAAACTCGTCCGGGCAAAAATCTCTTTTTCTGAAATGTCGTTCGAACGAACCTGGGATCTCGTTCAAACGAACTTCCCAGGTCGTTCAAACGAACTATCGAACGACATATACTCTGAATTCTCGTTAGTAAAATTGTTCGATCAACATACTAACGAAGTCGTTCGAATGAATTTTCAGACGACCTACACCCCAAAATACCTCTAAATTTTCCTTAGATGTTTCGTTACTAATCTTGTTCGAACCTGTTCATTTGAAGGACCGCCCCAGGTTGTTCGAATGACGTTCATCCAGATCGTCTTCTTCATCAAAATTTGCATTTTTTCACCATTTTTAGATTTCGTTACTCTCACGCTTCTACATAAAATTCAAAACTAATTGTTCCAAACCTTTTGTTCATGTGTTAGGATGAATTCTAACGTGATTAACTCATCAAAAACATATGATTTCTACAAAAGAGTGGATCAACTCACATAACTCCTTTCACACGGAAGCATTAACACTTTTCTCATAAAAGTACAACAGTGTCTCCATATGCACAACCCATAAGTTTTGGTGACTCCCACTTGTGAGTCCATTATTCCACTTAAGGAAACTTATCTCCATTGTACCTAACTCATTGGGTACAAAGTTCACTTAAACAATTAAATCCATTCTCACAGTCGGCCCCTGTCCGACCCTCATGTGAGAAGTTCAAAAACTTCATTCACGTCAAATCCTGGAAAAGTAATGAAGGAATTTGCGATCACATCATACCTAAGATTCCTTCATGGGCATAATACTTATCTTTTCGGATGTGGTGGCTGGCTCCCACCACTGCAAGACTGCTCCCACGAGCCAAGAAATATTTTACCCAAATTTTCACTTTAGGGTGTTACCACGCCCAACCATATACCAATGCCTATGAATGTTCTCCTTCCATTGGCTAACACATACCATATCCCCATTTCTAAAAACTCCAACAGACAGTCTTCTTCTAAGACCCCTCTGACTCTTTCCCATTTCAACTACACTGGGTGAGTCTCGTTTGGCACCACTTTATACTATAGCGGTAATTAAAAAAATTATGTTGCAACATTAACTGCATGGGCAACAATAGGGGTGACCACGACTACGGTAATTATCCCCCAAAATATTCTATAACTCCAACTGAGCCTCTCCTCCTGCTGTCCTCCCAACGGCCTTCTCTGGTCGTCTCTACGATATTCGGCATACGAAACACACCCGAGATCGTATAAGATTCACTACAATATATATACATCATAGAAGGAGAACGAAATCTCGTAATAGAAATTCAACAATCTTAAACACGAGGCTCTATCCCAAATAGAAAGCAGCGCTGAAAATGTAGCACGTCCACACAAATTCCTAAGGACTCTAGAACTTGATGCTCTGATACCATCTGTGACACCCCGCTTAATAAACTATTGGGTGATCAGGCATTTATCAAATTAAAAAAGGATTCTCATATGGATCATTCTCAGCATCACTGTCGAAAACCAATTAATTACTAACGACCTATTAGGTTCGATGTCAAATTTTAACTTCTAATCTTTTTAACTAAACCCAATCACATCCATCCATACAATAATATACACAATAAAAGAATGGAATAATATAAAGAACCGATAACATCTCGGTAAGAATATAATACAACCCTATAACATGAAATAAACTGAATGTCAACAGTGGGCAACATGCCCAAATATACTACAATTTTACCTCATATCTAGATCTCGATGACAGAAGCGTCTATTCAAATTTCTGCCAGCATCCATAATTGCTGCAGCATCGTGTGACTAGAAGGAATAAACATCTAGGCGTCCCTATAGCTGGGCAACTAAAAAGGGCTTTTAGGAAAAGAAAATATATTGCAAGCGGGTCAGAGCCCAAAACGTTTTTAAAGTATTTAGCAAGTGTTTAAAATATTTTAATTTAAAATATGATACTCTCCATATTTAAATTTGTGTCGCGCTCCCTCACCTCTCATCTAACAGTGCGCACCTAATGCATGTATTTTAAACACCATAGTTACGCTACCCAGCCTAACTAGCATCTCCACAACATCTAACACTATACGCAACATCTCATACCCCGCGTATAAATTATTCTAAGCCATCACACTAGCTTATAAATATATATATTCTCACTTATAATCATATCGCTCACAACTAATAACTTTCACTAGTTATTTATACTCTTCACATATTAGTGTCTTTAGTCTCGTATATAATATTCTCATCTTTATATACGTATCACATTTTATTCCGGATTTTAATCTCCCGAATGAATCGTTTTACTTTTCATAAAAATCTTTCATTTACCCGTATATATATACTATACACATAAAGTATATCCATACTTATATATCACACACCATATAAGTATAATAACCATCCCTCAGAGCTATAACTCAAGGATGCAATCTCTACATGCTATCATCTTCCAGGGAATACACACAATCATCCTGGGCTCAAGGCAGACTCACTCTCGCACTTGAGAAAACATATCGCAAACGTAGGGGAAGCGGTCATAGTTCCTAACCCCCAAAAATGAGGTCGGATCATACCCAAAATGACTCAACCCTAATAAAAATCACACAATATAAATAAATGGACGACTATGACCTGGGGACTATACTCTCCCTGCTCCTCAAGCCAGGGAATTCACCCATATCGCGCAACTTATCATGATAGTTCTAGAGGGGTGTAGCACATAAATATATCATACACACACAGATATATTTATAATCATATCATCTACGTGCCATATCATATCCGCATGCATATTTAATAAATCCGACTAATAATCATTTCACTCACTTGATTGCGTATACACACATACATCAGGGGTGGTAATTCGGGTTAGTCGTGTCATTTTCAGGTCATGATGATTTTGATTTATTATAAGTTTTGGGTACTCTTAAATCTATACAAGCTAATCGTGTCATTTTCGGGTTATAACCATAAACGGGTTATCGTGTCAAAAATTGCCAGCCCTAACATACATACATATATATATATATATATATATATATATATATATATATATATATATATATATATATACTGTCTCTATACATATATATATCATCAAATCTGGCTATCCATGCCTATCACTCGTGGCATTAGCCTATAAATCCCGAATATTCCAATTCGTATCAGTTAATAAGTATACACACACTTATTTTAAATCCCATAAGCAATCATTCACTTATGACAAAATTCTCACATTTAATTCTAAATAATAGCCTATCTCATCTAGCTAGTATTCTAAACCCATCCTACACACACATTCGGATTTATCCACACACAATTGGCATATATATATTCTACACGCATAAATATATAAACAACCGCCGAATAATCTCCCGAGTGTCGTTCGTCCCAAACACTCGTAAATTTCATACCCCGAATTTTATTTCGCTAACCCAGTGTTCATAAATTTCACCCATATGATCCTTAGGAAATCGTAACACACGATCTAGAATCTCCCAAATATTCACTTATGACAAAATTGTCACATTTAATTCTAAATAATAACTTATCGCATCTAGCTAGTATTATAAACCCATCCTACACACACATTTGAATTTATCCACACACAATTGGCATATATATATTCTACACACATAAATACATAAACAACCACCGAATAATCTCCCGAGTGTCGTTCGTCCCAAACACTCGTACATTTCCTACCCCGGATTTTATTTCGCTAACCCAAGGTTCATAAATTTCACTCATATAATCCTTAGGAAATCGTAACACACGATCTAGAATCTCCCAAATATTTATCTCGATAAAAGAATTATTCCCCATTCTTTTTAAACTCCAAAACAGATTTCTATCTGACACTTCCGAATCGATTCGCCCCAAACCCGAATCGATTCGCCCAGTCAGGGGTTGATTTTTGCGAAAGTTCATCTTCTCCAACTCGAAGATTTCAACCTAAAAACTTATCCAAACCCACATCCATGGTTCCGAACCCCATCAGCCCAAACATCTACACACTATTACTATTCAACACCACCATTAATTTCATGGGATTCAACCAATTAAACCAATAATTTAACCTTAACTCCATTAATTTCCACTTTCTCATTTCTTCAAATTTATCAACCAAATTTACACCATTAACATGGGTTTTAACTTAGATTACACACGGAGTTAGTATCACAACAATTTACATGCGATTATTACCCCAAATCCCATTTTTGTGCAAGAATCCCAAACTCAAATTCAAAGTTTTTCAACAGCAACTTTGATATGTAAATATAAACACACTTAAATAATTAAAGCAAGTTAAACACTTGCCTCGTTGGATAAATCCGACGACCTCGTGTCGGGATCCGCCGGAGCTTGGTCGAAAATCTCCTCTTTCCATTTTCTTCCTTCCTTTTATTATCCTTTCTTTTCTTTCCTCTCTCTCTCTCTCTCTCTCTCTCTCTCTCGTGGCCTATATTAGATAGAAATTGGACTTATCCTCTTATTAAGTCAAAAGTTGACTCGTATGCTCAATTGCGAGTCCCTACTAGTCCAAAACGCCTCGGAACCCAAACACTACCCCCAAGTACTTCATTTTAACTATTTCAGCCCATCCAAGATTAACCGTGCACTCGAAATCTCCATTCAAGTCACTTATCAAAAATTCACTTCTTAACCCAACACAACTCTGCACGCATATTTTGGGTAGAATAACATCACCTGTTGCTTCTATTCACCTGCGACATGATATAAAATAATCCAACTCATTTACTTATTCCCGCAAGTAAATATAGCACCTCAATATACATCCGTCAATATTAATCCATCACTCTTCGATCAATATTTATCCATTCACTTTAAATTCTCAAATTATTAAATTACACCCACGCATGTAATTTAAATACCCATAAAAAATACGGGGCATTACAATAAATAAATCTAAATAAATGTCTAAACTGAATGGGCAACATTCCCAACTGAAATAACTGAACATGAATCATAATTCAAGAATGAAATAACAGAAGCGACTCCTCAAGTCCTGCATGCCTCCACAATTGTTGCAGCTACGAATCCCTGGAATGAATCATCATGCTTAGCGTCCCTGTGGATGGACACCTAAAACTTTTTAAAATAGATTTAAGAAGGGTCGGATCCCAAACCCTTTGAAAAATACTTAGCAAGTATTTAGTAAAAGAAGTTATTATATATACGTTAATTTGGCGCACACTCCCTTAATTTCCTCACCTCTCAACTATAGTGCACACCTAACGTCTCCTAATAAACCCACCTAGTTATGCAACCCAGCCTAACTAGTCATCATAAGTATCTAACTGACCACTACAGGCTTAGTTCACCCGTACTACCCATATGATACACTACCGTAAACCCAATGATCAATATTAATCGGATATTATTATTGAACCGTTAATTAATTTTCTCTTACTTAAGTTTCTTTTTAGATATACACCATTTATCTCATCTACTGTCACATAAGGTAAAATAATCACACGTGTTTATATATATATATATATATATCACACTAGTATATATGCAACTACACCATATCGGGAATGACAATCGCGATACATGCATACTCTGCTATCACGTGCATGTACTTCTCGTACCAAATAAAGGACCATCGGTTAGGAATGGCACCTCGAACCATAAATAAATTAACACATAATGGAGGTGAACATAGTTCTAAGCCTTGGTCTACGCACATACATAACATAACAAAATGACATGCTGATACCACTATTTGAGAACACCTTTTTAGGCTCTTAAATAAGTTAGACTTATTTGAGTTATGTAACTAGAAGGTTATCAAGCTAAGTTGGACAAGTTATAACAAGTCTTTTTTGTAATATTGAGTATAGATATCAGTGATACCTCTATCATATCCAATGCACGTCAACCTCCTACTTATCCTAGCGTAAAGGTATAAAGGACCTAAAAATGACTAGGGATGCACTTGCACATACACATTGCACAATACTTGCATACACTTCACCGTGCATATTTTATGCACGTGTGTAATGTGGTTTCAAGGCGGTTTCAATTTGGTACACTTAGAATTTCTCATTAAAAAAAGTTCGAGGGACTATTTGGTATATGCGCCAAAAAAGGAACGTAGAGGCATCAACCCAAATATCAACTCTGTTTTTTATTTCATTGGTGAAGATGATAACCTAAATAACTATGTAAATCCCGTTCACATATCAACTCAAATATCAACTCTGTAACCCAAATGAGTAGGTAAATCTGGTTCAAAACTATGAACCCAAATATCAACTCTGTTTGGGGATCTAGCATATCGTAGAAACATCAAAACTTAACCCAAATATTAGTCAAATATCCAAAAAGTAAAGGCATCAAACTTACTTACTTCTCCTTAAGGTCGTCTGGTTGGAGATTTACGCAGTCCGGTTGGGGATCGTAAGAGTTGAACAAGGGCGGTGTTGTGTAGAGAGAAGAAAAAAAGTTATGAAGAAGAAGAATTAGAGGAAGATAAGAGAAAGAGAGATAGGGTGGGGTGCCGGTGCTAAGTTCCAATGAGATTATAAAGTATCGTTAAAGAGACCCAACAAGGGATAAAGAGAGCACAGAGGAATCGCGGCTCCGGGGAAAACCCCCACTTCTCAACATTTGAGGTTTCTATCTTTTTTTCCATAAATATATTAAATACAATGATTTATTGTTATTTACAACTATTTTAATTAATTTGTAACTTACAATTTTGTAATGGATAGATGAAAATAATCCATTAAAAAATGGGCGTTTTGGTGTAGTGTCTAAAGCACATGATCTTATTGAAATTAATCAAAAGTTTGAGATTCAAAATAATAATTTTGAAAAACAAATCAAGACTCTTCAAGAACAAAATCCTGTTTTGGAAAATAAATATAAAGCATCACTTATCGAACTTGAACACTCCAAGGAAAAATGTTCTTTAGTTTTCAAGAAATTGGTTGATTATAATGAAAGCACCACTAAGTTTGAAAAATTATGGTATGTCCAAAGGTTTTATGTGAACACAAATGGATTGGGCTCAAAAAATCATTTGCAACATTCTGACTTAAATAAGTCCACGAAGTTTGTGAGATCATTCGAACCATTTCACCCTGAATTGGGCAGCATACGTTTTAATACTAAAAAAGGTAAACGTGTTGCTGAAACAGTCTTTAAATCTGAGGATAAGAGTGAATGTCACACCCCAAACCCAATGTCCATACTAATCATTTGTTATTAGAATAATTGGATCATAATTTTGAGCCCATTGGAAATATAATTCATTTATCAATATTTTTCTGCAGAATGTGCATAATGAACATAATATTATTCTTATACCATAATGAAATCAATATCAGAGTCATAATTAAGCGGACATACAATACTATGATTAACTATGATAAAATTTCACAATCATCAACTCAATCCATATTAACGCAATGTATACAATGTGTGAGTATATTAAAATCTCCAGTGTAACAATGATAAAATCCCTATATTTAAACCCCAACTCTTTCCAACGGTGCAACTCTCAAAGTTATTGGTCATATGGTATCCTAGTTGGCAGCATACAACCTGAAATTGTTAAAATATAAACCGTAAGCATTAATCTTAGAGAGGTACTCCTTCCCTGAAAAGGAATGAAAATTCTATATCGAATATGTGGATATAAAATCCGAACAATCCTGCCCATTAGCAATAACAAATTCGGGATCATAAGATCCAAATAATTCTGCCCATTCGCAATAACAAATCCTGGATCATAAGATCCAAATAATTCTGCCCATTGGCAATAACAAATCCTGGATCATAAGACCCAAACAATCCTGGATATTTGAATATCCAAACAAATCCTGAATACCGAAGTATTCAAACAAATCCTTCTCTTAGAGTTATATTCATATCTCTATATATATGAAACAATCCTAGGAATTTAACAAGCTTTCCCCTTTCCTTTATCTGGCTCTTGTTCAGTCAGTTCTTCTTCTCTTCCTATCATTATTAAAATATTAGTATCATCATAAGAATATTAACAATTCAAAGAACAACTTCAACATAATTCAATTCATAAGCATCATATGATTCAATTCAAATCATTCATCATAAATAGAGTCCCATCTAGATTCAGGTAATGACATCTAATATATTCAGATTACAGCCCAAAACTACTTTAATTCTTCTTGGTAATCCAATACTTATCATATTATGTTTCCAACATAAAAGACGACACATCATTCTGAGTTTTCTAGAGAAAGATATGCCAATTTCTTTACCACATAGCAAATCTGCCCTATAGGCTCATCTATGGTTCAGTCATCTTCCAAGAATTTTCATAAGTTTTATGCATCATAAATTTCTATTATATTTCACCCAATTTCAGAAAACATATTTAATAATACAAGATTAAAATTTCATATTTTTTAGAGTTCATTTGCTATGTCAAGAAAAACATCAAACATATGGTATGCATATTTACTCTTTTGGGGCAGATTTCATACCCGAATTTCAAATCATCACCCAAGGTCCATTTCTTGGTGTTTTTACTTGATTTTTGGATATGATATAGATATATGAGTATATGTTAATCTCCAATTGTAATAAATCAATTCCATTAAGTATACAAAAAGATATGGAAGTTTGAATAAACAAGGTTTCTAAACAAAGCAATTCTAGGGTTTTGTACATTCAACTTAACTTAAACTTGCATATATCCATACATATGCACCCAAGCATGAAATATCAATAAAAAAATCAAGAATTTATATCATATAAATCATAAATACAAGAAAAATAACAATATTCATGGTAGGAATTACCTTAGGGGCTTTTACGTAATTTTCTATGAATTTTTCTTCAATTCCTCCCACACTTTCTTCCTAAACTCCCTAATTCTCTTTCTTTAAGCTTCAAATATCTCGTGGATGATTTGGGATGAATAAGGAGGTAATTATAAGGGTTTGAAGTCGGCCAAATCCACCACCCTTCCCAACCAATGAAAACAAAACATTTGTTGCCATAATAAGACAAAATACCACTTAACGGATGGACTGTTTTGCCCTTGTTTCGTAGTTTTGGTATAACTTCTTACTTGAACCTCTGTTTAACACACTGTTTGTTGTGTTACAACCGTAAATCACCTGTCTAAAAATATCTATCTTTCACCTCAAGTCAATTATTACGTTATAAAGGTCAAAACTAGCCTTAAACATGAACATTCCTACCGAAAACTTCAAAATCTCACATTTGTAACTAATTCGATATTTCATGCTTTATGACGGTAGAATTAGACTAAATATAATGACTTAAAATTATATATACTAATAACATATTATCCATATCACATAAGGTAGTCATGATTTAAACATAATTTATCATAATTATATTCGGGTTGTCACAATTCTCCCTCTGTTAGGAAATTTCGTCCCCGAAATTGACATACCTTGGTTGTCTGAATCAAACAAATAGGAATAACGCATCTTCATGCTATCCTCACTCTCCCATGTAGCTTCTTCCATGGAATGCCTTCTCCACACAACTTTCACAAGTGGGATCACTTTTGATCTCAATACTTGTTCTTTCCTATCGACGATTGCAAGTGGTTCTTCCACATAGCTCAAATCTTCCTTTAACGCAATAGGTTGTTCCACCAATACATGTGAAGGATACGCTACATACTTCCTCAACACAGAAATATGGAAAACATTATGTAATTGGTCTAGCTCTTGTGGTAACGCTAACTTGTAGGCAACCATCCCGACTTTCTCAAGAATTTCATACGGTCCAATCTAGCGTGGACTCAATTTCCCATTCTTTCCTAATCTCATAACTCCTTTCCATGGTGATATCCGAAGAAACACATAATACCCTTTCTGTAATTTCAAATCTTTTCACCGTTTATCTGCATAACTCTTCTGTCTGCTTTGAGCCGTTTTCATTCTATCTTGAATAATCTTCACTTTTTCAGTGGTGACTTCAATCAACTTTGGACCCTCTATCTTCCTTTCACCAACTTCACCCCAACATACGGGTGTATAACACCGTCTACCATACAACGCTTCATATGGTTCCATACCAATAGTAGATTGAAAACTATTGTTATATGCAAATTCTATCAAAGGCAAATATTCATCCCAATTTCCTTTAAAATCAAGCACACAAGCTCTAAGCATATCTTCCAAAATTTGTATTGTACTTTCAGACTGCCCATCTCTCTGAGGATGAAAAATCATGCTAAACTTTAAGTTATTACCCATAGCATACTACAAGCTATCCCAAAATCTAGACGTAAAAGTAGGGTCCCTATCTGAAACAATAGATACAGGTGCTCCATGCAATCGAATGATCTCATTAACATACAATTTTGCATACCTATCAACTGTATACGTAGTCTTGGCTGCTAGAAAATGAGCAGACTTGGTCAATCTGTCCACCACTACCCAAATCGAATCCGACCCCTTATGAGATCGAGGAAGCCCAACCACAAAATCCGTTATTACATGATCCTATTTACATTCTGGTATTGGCAATGGCTGAAGCAGACCAGTAGGTTTCTAATGCTCCACTTTCACTTGCTGACATATAAGGCACCTAACAACAAAATTAGCTATTTCCTTCTTCATATTATTCCACCAATATTGCTCCTTTAAATCCCTATACATTTTAGTACTACCAGGATGCATAGTATAAATGGAATTATGAGCCTCATCTAAAATTTCCTCTTTCAATACACACACATTAGGCACACATAACCGCTGCTTATATAATAAAGTGACATCATTCACAATACAAAAATCTTCAGACTTACCATCTTGGACATCTTGTCATTTCTTCTCAAGAAAAGGATCTTAACTTTGCAAATCACAAATACGGGTAGCTAATAAAGGCCTCACACTTACATGAGCAAAGAATATGCCCCCATCTGCTAGCTTTAATTCTACTCCCATTAATCTCAACTCCATGATGTGGGAAACTCTAGCACACCAAATACCCTGCCCGAAGCCTTTCTACTCAGAGCATCTGCAACTACATTTGCCTTCCCTGGGTGGTAGTGAATTGTGCAATCATAATCTTTAATTAACTCCATCCATCGTCTCTGCGTCAAATTCAACTCTTTCTGAGTAAATAAATACTTAAGGCTTTGATGGTCAGTAAAAATTTCACATACCTCACCATATAGATAATGACGCCATAATTTCAAAGCAAACACAATAGTAGTAAGTTCCAAATCATGTGTAGGATAATTACGTTCATGTGTACGTAATTGCCTAGAAGCATAAGCAATAACTTTACCATGTTGCATATAAACACAACCCAACCCCTGATGTAAAGCATCGGTATAAATAATAAAACCATCTCCACCATGTGGAATAGTAAGAACAAGTGTTGTTACCAACCTCTTTTTCAATTCATCAAAACTATTTTCGCAATCAGAATTCCATTCAAACTTAACATCTTTTCGGGTTAGTTTAGTCATTGGCAAGGCAATCGAAGAAAATCCCTTAATAAACCTTCTATATTACCCATCTAAACCCAAAAAAATCCTCACCTTAGTCACATTATTGTGCCTCTCCCATTTTACAATAGCCTCTACCTTTTTAGGATCAACACATATACCATCTCCAGAAATAACATGGCCTAAAAATACAACTTCTGATAGCTAAAATTCACACTTGCTAAACTTAGCATACAACTTCTTATCTTTCAACATATTCAAAATAGTTATGAGATGCTTTTCATGTTCAACCATGTCACATGAATAAATCAGAATATCATCAATAAAAACTATCACAAATGAATCAACAAAAGGATGAAGTACCCGGTTCATAAGATCCATAAATATAGATGGAGCATTAGTTACCCCAAAAGGCATCACCAAAAATTCAAAATGACCATACTGAGTACGAAAAATAGTTTTAGAAATATCACTCTCCTTGACCCTCAACTGATGACAACCCGATCGCAAGCCTATTTTTGAAAACACTTTAGCACCATGTAACTGATCAAACAAATCATCTATACGATGTAAAGGGTATTTGTTCTTAATTGTATCTTTATTCAGTTGCCTATAATCAATACGCAAACGCATGGTACCATCTTTCTTCTTCACAAATAAAACTGGTGCACCCGATGGAGATACACTAGGCTGTATGAACCCCCAATCAAGTCGATCCTGCAACTGAATCTTGAGTTCTTTCAACTCAGCAGGTGTCATTCTATACGGTGCCATAAAAATAAGGGTTGTCCCCGGTGACAATTCAATACTAAATTCAACTTCTCTCCGGGGGTAACCCCGACAACTCACTAGGAAACACTTCTGGAAAATCCCGTACAATAGGAACATCGACTAATTGTAAATCCCCCTTCCTAGTGTCAAGAACATATGCAATAAAGCCCTCACAACCCTTACTCAATAATTTCCTCGTCTGAATAGCATAAATGATGCAACTGGGAACATGATGAGGGTCAATGCTGGGGACGACCCCTCATTCACCCTCAAGAAAGACAAGGGAGGGCTTAATTTAAAACATCATTAAGTTGGTGTGAAACCACCCTCGGCTATGATGAGGGTCAATGTTGGGGACGACCCCTCATTCACCCTCAAGAAAGATGAGGGAGGACTTAATTTAAAACATCATTAAGTTGGTGTGAAACCACCCTCGGCTATGATGAGGGTCAATGCTGGGGACGACCCCTCATTCACCCTCAAGAAAGACGAGGGAGGGCTTAATTTAAAACATCATTAAGTTGGTGTGAAACAACCCTCAGCTATAATGAGGGTCAATGGCGGGGACGACCCTCCTTTGACCTCAGGAAAGACGAGGGAGGGGTTAGTGAGTTGATTTAAAAACATCACAAGGCAAATCATACAAGAGAAGTATAGAAGACAAAAAGAGGCATTATATTACAAAATATTGATGTTTGTCTGATATATGAGTACAAAAATATGGGTTACATGAAGAGGGTATGGGCTACAGACAGCCACCCTATTAAGAAATGTCGGAGGGCAATGTTTCAACATTGATTACGGGGGTTTATTCTATGACTAAGAGAGGCTGATCCTCAGATGTGACGGTACCCTCGACGTGTACTTGGGACTCCACTTGAGCTAAGGCCTCAGCAATAAGGGGATCGTCGAGTTAAACTCCTTCAATAGAGGGGCGGACAGATGATACTGGGTCAGCGAACTTAAGGACGACCCACCGAGAGGCCGTCCTAATCCCCCTCTCTAAGTATTCAAGATCGAAGCCTTGAAACTCGTTCGAAAGTTTGTAGGCCTCAACAGTGGCCTTCACCTTCTTCACGGCCTCGGCTAGATCACTTTTGAAATGAGCAGTCAGAGCCTCTTCCTTCATCTTGAATAGATTATCCCTAGCCTTCAGGTCAGCATCGTGCTGCTTCGTCAGCTCGTCCAAAACCCTGGCATATTCAGTACTAGCACTCTCCAATTCGGCCCTTGCAGTCTCAAGCTCGGTCTGCAGGTCAGCCTCATGCTGAATGGCCCTCTAGGTTTCATGGAACTTCTGTTGGTTCTCAGCCATCCATTTGGTAGAAGACGTGAAGGCACAAACAGACTGCATAGAAAAATAAACTCATTAAGAGGCCGAGGAAATAGTTAGTGAAAAATAATGAAGTAAGAACAAATACCTGGGAAAGAGTGTGCAGACCATAGTCATACACCTTCGTCGAGGGCATCTTGGACAAGAATTCATAGTCGGCAGCCGAGGGGGTAGAAAACATAGAGGCCTTGATCGCCCTCAAGTTGGTAATCAGGGAAGAGGCTCGGGCTTCAAATATGATAAGTTTTGGGACCAGAAGGCCCCCATGATGGAGGAGGAGCCAGTCCCCTTTGATGCCTCCACCCGCGCCCTCGTCCTCGAATCAGGCCGAGGGTCAATAGGAACTTCAGGACCTTTTCTTTTGGAACCCTCGGCGGAAGGTTAGATAGGTGTCGGCCCCACGGCCTTCGACTTCCTCAGAGTCTGCTAAGGCTCCTTGCCCTTCTTCTTGCCTAGGCCAGATATTAAGCTTGGGGCAATCATTTCCCAGAGAAAATCAGAGATACCTACAGGACGACCTGAAAAGAAGATGACACGTTAGAAGAATACAGAGGCAAAGATGAAATAATTGTAAAAAAGCAAAGATTGAGCAAAAAGTAATGATAACTCACATAGCTCTGTCAAGGGGCCGACCCTCAGACCAGCTTCTTTGAGGAACCAAGGGGTCATCAGATCTTCAAACTTTGTAAGTCCACCCTCTTTTCCTCGTTCTCTCAGATACTCGACTATGTCCTTCTCATCTAGACTAAGTCTGGGGTCTGACCTAGCCTTCATCGAAGGGTTATACCATCTCCTTGGGACCCTCGGACCATCGTCCAAAGGTTGAGTCTCGGCGGTAAACTCCCACCCTCCAGAAATGAAAAGAAATCTCTTCTTCCAGTCGTGGTTGGAGGTTTGTGCCACGTGGAGAAGTTTTTTATCAGACCTCCTCGCCCCCAGGTGATAGTACCCATGATATTTGGACGAGGAAGTGATATTATAACAAGCCAAAAACACGTCGGCTGAAGGCTCGTCTGTGAAGGTATTCTTTCACAAGGAGACGTAGCCGAGGATCGTCCTCCAGGAGTTCGGGGGAAGTTGAGAGGGGGCGACGCCGAGGGCTGATAATTTGTTGACTATGGAAGGGTGCAGAGGGAACCTAACACCGACCTTAAACATCTGTTTATACACTGCTATCTCCCCCTCGTCCCCTTCAAAGACTCTCTCAGACTCAAAGGGGACCCTCATGCTAATGTTGGGAGGGACACCAAATGTATGCCTCCACAACAGGAGGTCACGATCCATGACTGAGGAAATATAGGTCGAGGCGTGAGAGGTGTCAACTGGGTCGGCGTCTGAGTCCTCACCATCGTCCTCAGTCCCCTCTCCCTCGGCCTCATCACCTGTCAGAGGTCCATGAGGAAAGGCCATCTGGAAGGAATGAGGGGATAAAGTTATCACATGGATAGCTTCGGAAGGGACCACTCCCTCGGTCTGTCGGCCTGGGCTTAGATCAGACGTCTCTCTCCTCCCAGAAGGCCCAATGCCAATTGGTGATGACGCCCTCTCATCCATCTCTCCAGAATGACACTCGACTGGACGACGGGATGACCCACAAGACTCAGATGGTTTTATTGTGGCTAGAGGAATGGGAAAAATGGGTCGTACCCAATTAGGGTCGGCCCCTCATCTTCTCTCCTCCTCTTCCTCTACTTTTCTGATCTCTACAAAGAACTTCTCTCTCAGGGATGGGAACTCTTCAGCTAAATAGTAAAGCCTCCTAAGCATTAAGGGGGAGACCCTACACTTAGAAGAATTTGGATAACCTAACTATAAACAAGTTGGCAATTGACTAAGTTGGACCTTTGGATTGAAACTAAGGAAAGTAAAAGTTTTAACCAAGAACACTCAAGAACAAGCCAACGGAGAAGAACGCCGGAAAGTATGAAATAGCCAAAGAAAAATATAGTCCTATAGAACTAAAATAGTCGAAGTGTTAAAAAATAATATAATATAAAGAGGGCACTGGCTTAGAAGGATTACATGAGAAAGGACGACGAGGACGACGAGGCTTGATGCAGAAGTCGCAGAAATGTTTATGGCTATGGAGCTGTGGAAAATATAGAGAGAGAGATTGGGCACGAAGAAGAAGAAAGGGAATAATTTCAGAAAATCTGTTTAAATACCTTGCTAATCAAGGGTCCCATGAACCAATGCAAAGCACAGCCCACGAGGAGGGCATCATTAGGGCACAAAGTCCCAAGTAGTGTGTAGCCGCCATGCCTAGAAAACTGGAACGATAGTGGATAAAAACTTGATAGGTGTCACATCAGTTTGACAGGTGTCATTAATCTAACTGACCATACACTCATCTCAAAGGAAACACTATCCCTCAGCCATCTCAACAACATCGATGGCTAAGAGCTGGGGGTGATTGATATACCCATATACGCCCTCGGCTAGGCCGAGGGTGACCTGCACCTGGACGGGGCCAGAATGATCTCTTAACCAATATCAGACGACCCTCCAAGGGGCCGACCCCTCATCATGCCCAAATGACCCTCCAAGGGGCCGACCCCTCATCAGGCCCAGACGACCCTCATAGGGGTCGACCCTTCATCATGGTCCAGATGACCCTCCTAGGGTCTAACCCCTCATCATGGTCGAGACGACCCTCCAAGGGGCCAACCCTTCATCATGGTACAGATGACCCTAGGCCCAGACGACCCTCCAAGGGATCGACCCCTCATCAGGCCCAGACGACCCTCCAAGGGGCCGACCCCTCATCATGGTCTGGCCGACCCTCCGAGGGTACGACAGTACGAGACCCAAATTGGGCCAGACTCACTACCGAAAGGAACTTTACCCTCGACCTCATATCATAGGCCGAGGGTGACATCATCACAGGCGTAGTATGGGAGACGCGTGGAATAGTGCGCGTGAGGCTCACATGGCACGTGGAAGACCGTTATAACAATATCACCCCCTCACGTGAGGGAATATTATGTCATCATTAATCACAGGTGGCATCTACAGGTGTCAACAGGAGATTGGCTAGATCATCGTTCACCTGCACCATGCATACTTGGGGGGTACACTACACCCCCTAAGACCTATATATACTCGTCACCTACAACCCTACAAGGGGATGGATCGATAATTGTAACCCTAGTAAAAACTCTGCTTGTACACACAGTAGAGAGAGAAAGTGAGCTTATGTGCATTGTATCCAAAGCCATTAGTGCCCATACTTAGTGGATCACACACTCACAGTGGATGTAGGCCTGATTGGCTGAACCAGTATAGATCATTATCTTGCTCCTCTTATACTCACCTCCTTCTACACACACACTTATACATCTATGGTTTCCATGGTACTCACAGTTTGAGCTCATCATCACTTATCTGGTGGTGTTGAATCCAAGCATCATCAGTGTGTGTAGTATAAAAATCACCACAACATAATCAACATGTTCCATTCACACATAAATTCAAAATAATGATTAAGAAAAATATTCATAGGTTCTCACTACCTTCCTAAGAATCTATTCCCGTAATATGGATACACATAGCAAGATGTTTTCCACAAGTTATCAATAATCTCAGCCCTAACTATCCACCAAAATGAAAGCATAAAATATTTTTGTGCTTTGTAAATGGCTCAAGAGAAAAAAATATTTTTGTAGTTTCCATCTATAGTTTAAAAAATATCTTACAAGACTTAAACAAAAAAAAAAGGTCCCTAATACTTTGACCCATGAGGTTCGAACCCAATTTTCAGTTAGTGAATTTTCATTCTGAACACTCTTCTAAGATAAATAAAAGTCTATAAGGTGACCCTTCTAATCACAATAGGTGTAAATGTACGATTATGGGGTGTTCACCTTCTTCATCCTTGAAGTGTTCCTAGGTTAGGTACACATAGGAGTCTTGTTTAATATTTTGACAAATATGGTCTCGAATTTAGGAACAAACCTTTATGAATGGTCATATCCAAGTCTCGCCTTGTACTTCAAAGATTGGGTGCTACAAAGAAAAACTTTCGTATATCTCATATGTATTTTACGGTCAACCTTTACCTTCTTAGACTCCTTAAGACCCTTCTTTATCCTATCATTATCCTCCTGTACAAAATTTCTAGTCAGGGAAGACTCAAGAATCATATTTTTTAGTCTATTGACCTTATCATGAAAAATTTCGTGCTCTGCATTCCCTTCCATAAGTTTATCTATAAGAGTAGCTTTACGAGACTTCAATTGAATCACAAGTGCGTCGCCTTCATTCATGGAAAAAATATCCTCCTTACATTATTTTATTCTTTGATAAAAGTCTCATACTCTTTTTTTACGTCTTGATGGACATAGTAACAAGCTTGGGAAAATATTTTTGAATATCAACCTCCTTAACCCATTAGGAGATATTGGATCGGGACTCTACGATATAATCCTCAACCTTGTATTTAACAAAAGAATACTTAGGACTAGTCACATCTAGGCCTGTAAATTGAGCGCCCGAGGCCCAAAGCCCACTCGTTCGGCCCGCTATTTTCGGGTCGAGCTTTATTTGAGTTTGAGCCGAGCCGAGCCGAGCCTGAGCCAAAATTTCAAGCCGGAATGAATTTCGGGCCGGGTTTGAGCCGAACCTCGCCAAACCCGAATTGGTCCCGAAGCTCGAACTTCATATTTATAAATAAATAAATTTATAATTTATATAATATAACATATTTATGTTAACATTGTTTAATTAGGTTTCGTTCTTTTATTTCATTTACTACTTTAAAAAAAAATCATTTGTCATAATACATTAGATTACATGTGCTTTTCAATTTTGTGATTGTATTGTTAATCTCATTATGGGTATTTGATTTAATAATTGCTCAAGTCACAATGGGCCTTTTTAGTGATCAAATTTTGCTAAATGTATAAATTTAATAGGCATTTATAGGTTTTCACTCTTATTTCCCATGTTCTAATTTAATACATTTCACAATTATATATTTTATTTCATGAAATATCAATTAGATTTTAATGTGTAATTTTGTCCATGATGGAAATACAAGAAAAAAAATTAATTCAAACTTTTTTAACAAAAAAAATTAAAATCGGGCCCGAAGCCCGTAATATATATGAGCCGAGTTCGGGCCTAGGTGGGAAAAAAATAATTCGGGCCGAGCTCGGGCTTGAGCATGGGTAAGTGAGTTTGGGTCGAGCCTGAGCAACCCCAAGCCCGGCTCACCCAGTCCGATTTACATCCCTAGTCACATCATAGGTGGAGGTTAAGGAGGTGTGATTTCATTTAAATGTAGAACCACTCGTAGAACTTGAATCATGGTCACTAGCTGTGACATTCACCTTATCCTAACCCTTAATACTTTTTCTAGTGGGTCACTCGAATGACTTATGACCAAAATTTTTACATTCAAAACATCTCCCCAAATCACTTTCTATCCCCTGATGTTTTCCTTATTTTCCTTTAAGATCTTACTAATGGGAACTAGGATTGACATGTAAATATGGAAAATTTTCATCCCTAAAACTTTTATTAATCATGTATTACAAAGTAAATAAAATATCTAGTTTTAAAGAATAAATTTAGGGTTTCTAATCATGATAACATTGCGGATCTTGGTGGTGATATAAATGAGGATAAATATGTTGATGACGATAATGATTTTTCTCCCCTCACTAAGTTCCCAAAAACCTTACTAGCATCCATCGAAAGCCTCAAATCTTCTAGTATATAGTTTACCTAAAGTAAAACTTGTGTGTGGGCACACCCTGAGATGAAAATTTTGTGAAATATGAGAGAAACCACTTCTTTCCTCACCCCTTCACAAAAATGTGAATAGTATTTTCCATCTCCCGCTTTAACCCTCCATAATGGATATGAGACTTAAAACCCTATCTTACACCCTTATATATAGGTATTAGACATGGGCTTCGGCTAAATTGAGTTTCCAAAATTTTTTGTCCTACTATCTGGGTAATGAACTATATTAGGAACCCAAGACTAAATTATTAAATTGGATTCCAAAGAAATACTCAAAAATTCCAAATTACATCCTAGTAATTTACTTTCATTATTTATTTAATCACAATTAATATACTACACAAAATTATCATGATTGCACTCTAATTTGATTGTCTAAAAATCACTCGAAATATAAATGTATTATTTGTAAAGTTAGATAATGCATAATATAATTCCCCAAGTAAAATATACAATACCAACGTGGTCAAATCAATTTGCGACTAATCAATTTTTATCAACATCTTAGTTATTTCTTTATTATCAAGCTAAACGTATTTTATACAATAATGGATTATGAAATTCACCCATCGGGTTTACTTGTAGAATCAAATCTCATAAGTCTATCAAGGGGGTATCATTATCCAAGATCTTTCTTGGAGGTTGATTCATTTGAATAATGATCTAAGACCTACTCATACAATAATTGACCAACATACTGAGATTGAGATAAAATAAGATTGAATCTTTCCTACAACAGTCAAATAATTAATTATGCAAGCATTACAATCATCATAACCCTCGGGATTATGAATCTATGCTCCCTTTAGAAATATTATGAGATTTCCCGGTTCTAATCTAGTCAGCATCTATACTTGAATCTCATGGGTGGTCCCGCTTAACACATACCTGAATTTACCAATAACAATTATCTTTGAACTATTAGATAAGTTCCTAAACTATCAAACAAGTCTTATAATTTTAGATAAACTAATAGGAATGAACATGCAGCTTTATCGATATGATGTTAACTCCCTATCTAAATTGTGAACTTTTCAATTGTACTATTACTCAAACTTCGATCTCCTATAGTTAGGCCAAATCTAACTCAAGGGAATTACTATTAAGTCTAATTGATTGGCATTATATACAATATATGTATCCATGTAAGGCGTTCACACAAATATAATTCTTATTTCAAAATGAACACATGCACCTTTACTAAAAATTAAAGTCCATACATGGTTTTTAGAATGAAAGCCCAACAATCTCTCGCTTAGTCTTAAAGCTATGTACATATGCATGCAGCTCCCAAACCGTCTACTTGTCATTCTATATAAGGATTACTCGTGTATTATCTAATGCAACCTTGGTCATAAAAATATCACATCCCTTGTTCGATCTCTCAAACTAGGTGAAACTTATGCTCAATGTTATTAAACCTTTCAAGGGTTATGGCTTCTCTCAAACTTGTAATCATCCCACTATGAAAAAAATAAAGTGAAATAGCCAATTACACTTAAAGGAACCTCACCAAGTTATTTAGGAAGTACATGAGAATATAATTTATTTAGTTTCTTCTAAAGTGGCAATAACATCTTCCTCTTTGGTGGAGTTAGCAATGCAAGATTGTTTTACCCAACTCCAACTTATAACTTGACCTCATATGGTAATCACATATTATGAGGTAGAACACTTGGAATTCATATATGTGAACAATAAGTATTTGTAACTCAACAGTATAAGTCTATCAAACTAAGATCTCCTCATCAGGCCAATGATAAAGAACATATTCAATATAGTACATAATATAGCATATAAGAGGCTTCCTATCTTCTAAGCATGAGGTATCATCCTCATTAATTCTATTTGATCAAGTGTTTTAGAACAACGATCCCTATATAAAGTTATTCCATAACTGAAAAGAAATTATTATATTTGAATCTCGATGTTAATTTTGTGAGCACAACACTGGTATAAAAGACTCAGGATAAGTCCAACATAATTTTCATTCGATTTAGAAAAACATTGATCATAAGGATGTGTGTGGCTTGTCGTAACTATTTTATATCAATCTTCTTGGACAACCATACTCTTATGTAAGGCAATACACCTACCCGATTACTAATTAGGAGAATATTATCCATATTTACTACAAATACCACCATGTTTTCATCATGCATCTTATACAAACAAGTATTATTCGAGATTTGATCAAAATAAAAATATTAAGTTCCAGATCAAATTGAATGTCACATGACCTTGGTGTTATCTTAAATCCATAAATGTATTTCTTGATCTTAAATACTTTGCCTTCATGACTTCTTACTATCTACATGTTAAGACAATTTTTTAAGATCGCAATATTGATATTAAAATAATTGTGATAGACTTTAACATGATTACTGGAGATAATGTTTTCTTATATCCAATATCTTTCTTTTCTAATCAACCCTTTCACAATAATACTTTTCATTAAGGTTTGTACCTTCCCATCAATCCATCTTTTAACTTCTTGTATATCCACTTGCACCTGATGGGTTTTGTCCCATTAACAACTCTACAAGTCCCTAAACATTGATTCGAATAAATCGAATCCTTTTTGGAATTCATAGTCATAAGTCAAAGTTAAAGGTACTTATCTTGGAATTACTTGTTGTAGTTCCATAGACCTAGTAAGTGTTTTCCTAATATCATATCTAAATGATCACCCAAAAATACTTACCAGTTTGGATGAATTCTGATTCCCCCACTACAACGTGGCACCACTTATTATCATGTATAAGAGAATCGTCTTATCTAATTTCCGATAATTCTCCCACTACCACTAGGTAATGCATTAATAAGATTAGGTTCGATTTCATTATGTACGGGTGGTCAAGCAACGGTTGTAATATGATTTTTTCATTTTATCTTATAAGACTATCTTACTCCTGAGCTTGTGTTTTATTACATAATCCTCTTGCATGAATCTTGAATTGATGCAATCAATGGACTTCTTAGGCTTAGGAATATTATATAAATTACATATATAACCTTTGCTATACCCAATAAAGAGACATAATTTTATCCTTGATTCCGACTACCTTGGCGCCTCTCGCACCCCCGGATCTAAACATGCCCTATAATGAGCTTGTGCCCACTTCACAAGTTTCATGGGAGTTGAAGAGATTGATTTACATGGAACTAAATTATGAATGTATATGGTCTTATCCTATGTAAAATCCCAATACGAATGTCGTAATCCTAAATAACTAGCGTTGGAACTTATCATATCTAAAAGAGTCTTATTTCATCGTATTCTCTACACCGGTCCAAAGTGGAATAGGGGTGTAGATAATTGGGATAAAATCCCAACCTCCGATAAATGATTCCTTAACTCTCCAAAGAGGTATACACCTCCACGATTACATATTAGTGTTTGGGTTAGCCACTTTAGTCTTATTCACTTTGGACAAATCAAAGGCTTTAGACGTGTGGTGCATAAGGTAAACACAGTGAAACCTTTAGTAATAATAAATAAAATCAATAAAGCACTCAAAATACCTCATGTTCGGATAGTCATACGACCACACAAATTGAAATGAACCATTTCCAACACATCTTGGCTCTTTAGGTTTTGGTCGTGAAAGACCCTTGGTTATTTTACATTCTAAATTGGATTCAAAGACTAGATGTACCACCACTTCCAATGAACTTAATTACCAATTATTAACCTTTCTTTAAATTACTTTTCGAATAAGATAACTTAAGCGTAAGTATTAAAATTGTTCCTCGTCAATTAAGAAATAATATTTCTCTTTAACGAATGTTCATTAATATTATTCATTTCAATATTTAACAGTATTGTATTGCTGAGAAAAACCTTATAATGTATAAATTATTTCGAATGGACCAAAATAGATAAAAGTTTTCCTAATTTTATTAATATATTTGAATATCTATACAAAAGAAATTTATAAACCGAAACTAACTTTTTTAAGAACATGTATGAATGGAGTACGACCGAACTGGTGTCATGTCACGTGATAAATGCATGGTGGGTGACCAAGTTGAGGGTATCACATATATTAAAGAGATATAGTCTTTTTTGGAGATCGGGCTAACATATTATAATACTATTACCAATTGGATTCTACAACTTAGTCAGGAGAAACACAAAGAGACATATTGTTGCAAGATGTCTAGGTCTATAAATAAGGACGTTCTGGGTCATATTAAATTCATTTTAACCTGCACATGACAACTTGGACTCTCATCTAGCATACCTAGAACTTTAAGTATCACCATTGCTTTAAAGTTTATAAACTGATCTCCCTTCCCTTTACTCGTGGACGTAGCCCGATCTCACCACCAAACCATGTATGTCTTTCCTTTTATTATTATTTCTGCACTCAAGTATATTTAGGGATAATTTATAATTCCAGCTTTTATTGTGGGTCGATATCCCCTACAATTTGGCACCGTATGTGGAAAATCGAATTTTTCATCCCTGTTAAAGCCGCTTTAACCCAAAATTCATCTCAAATGCAAATTAATCTCACCCCACCCATGTGAGGATCCGCATTCAGTCTGAGATATGTGTCATAAGGAGGGATCACACACGTGTTAGGCTCCCTCATCTCTCGTAAACTCTAGGTATAGAGTATGGTCATTGGGTAGATCAGGTCCTAGTCGGCGATATCACATGTCATCGATTGACCGACTAGAGGGAAGGGTTATTTCCCGTCTGGCTAAAATTTATGAGGAAAGGCAAGATGACCGTGACTAGGAGATCGCCCATTTAAAGAGGAATTTGACTCAATAATCAGAAGAGCATATATCTAATTCTCATACCCAACAGCATCACATGAGAAAACCTTACTCTCAAGGAATAACCAATCATATCAACTTGGAAGGGCCTCCCATTCAAGAACCCTCACACAATGCATCACCACCAATGAGTAAACATTATCATGTGAAGAATACATAAACCACATCCACCACCAGTACCAAACTATGGTGTAATCACAAGGTATCAAACATGCTCATCTAGAAGTGTATCCGGACCGAATAAGGAACGATAATCTGAGAGAACTCATTCGTATAGAGCTAATATGAAGATTGAATCCAAATCTGGACAGGACTCCCAAATAACAATTTACAAAGGCTCTGGGGTAGGGACGACATCCTATTTTATTAAAAAGATATAATTTTTTATACCCTCAACAATTTTTCTTTGGCAAGGGTGACACTATATGACAAAAAGGCAGACCTTTCCCAATACATAAGCCATTATCAATAGACCATGCCACTTTGGAGACACCATATTTCCTTAATGTGTTAGGTCTTCCCCTCCACTTTGGGAGATCTCGGACTAAAGCGGTTAGAGAAAATAGCCCCTAGATCAATATTCTCTTTTAAATATTTAACGGAGCAATTAATGCACTAGTTCATCATAAGAAACAAAGTTACCAAGAAAGTTTATTCCAAGATCTCTCTTAAGGAAAAAAGGGAGAGTCTCTCATAAAGTACGCTCAGAGGTACTGAGATCTATACAACGAGATTTATGACTGTAATGATAATCCAGTGCTCTCTTCGTTTAAATTTAATTTGGAGCGATTAAACGATCTTTATTAATCACTGACAAAGAAATAGGCATCCACAATGGACAATCTCATGTCCCGTATAGAGAAATATGCCAGGATAGATGACAAACTCACCAACATGAAACTCCGACCGATCAGAGGAAGAACGAATCTAAGAAGTCACCAAATAAAGGAAATCATTTCTCTTCGTCCAAAAAAGGACCTAGGAATGAAGCCTGAAAGGGTTTCACCATATCTCAGATTAGTGAGAATAACCACAAAGAACTGGAGACTATGTTCAAGCAACATATCTACTAGCGTATTCCATAGATTAAGGATAAGCCCTTTTTTAAGAGGCCTCCTAAGATGACCAATTATCCAAATAATGGAAACCCCAACATCGATGCACCTACCATCAGGACCATTGACACCACATAATTAATTAAAAATGCTCAAGAACCACATGGAGTATCTTATCCAAGCTAGTCACCTCAAGGAGCATATCAGTATGATAAAGACAAAAGTGATGACAAAGATGAATATAGTTCAGAAAGGTTATGAGTATGTACCAGTAATTGGATTGGTCATCATTATTCACGGTTATACCAATCCGGCTCAACATACTAGTAAGAAGCTCAGGGAAAGGTTGAAAATTGTAGCTAACATCCAATATGCATTCCAAGTGGATTTATATGAGACTATCCTTGTTAAAATGGAGAGGAAAGTCTTGGATTTCGATTGCATCATTCTATTCACCAATGATGACTTGGTCGACATCAACTTGCCCAAGTATGCCTTGGTTCTCACCTTGATAACAAAAAAAGTTGACATAAGCAGAGTGTTGGTAAACCAATTAAGCTCTTCAAAAATCATATAACTGATAGTGCTCTATAAGATACGCTTTAGCACTAAGGATCTGGCCACTAATATGGGCCCACTGATCTACTTTAATGAAAATATGGAGACTCCCCTAGGAAAAATCAAGTTATCGGTCCTGGTTGATTCAAATAATAAAGAAGTATAGTTCTATATAATCCAATAGGAGTAACCCTACAATGCCATAGTGGGAATAGAAAATCTTTATAAGATGAGGGTTATTTCCTCTTTCTTCTACCATAAGCTCAAGTTCTTGACCGACCATGGTATGGTAGAAATCATAAGAGATCAAGTAGTGGAACGTAATTGTTTCATTTGAGCCATTAAAGCAAAGCAAACACAGTACAAGAAGAGTTAGGATGGTGACAATTCGGAGGATGATCAATCCAAGTAGCAACTAAAGGGCATTCGCCCAGGAGTTGAAGAAGATCAATTATCTCTTGTCAAATACGTATTAGAGGAATTAATCAATTTTCCTCTAGATGCATCATAAACATAGAAGACTTCTCTTATCAGATCAAATTTGCTTAATAATGAAGCATATCATCTCTCTTACTTTTTAAGAACAAACGTTGATGTTATCGTATGGAAAACCTATGATATCCCGGGCATAGACCTAGAGATTATTTTCCATCGATTACATGTAGTTACAAGAATCAATTCAATCAATAAGAACCTAGGAATTTGGTCACAGAAAAGGTAAAGGATATGGAGACCATAGTTGACAACCTACTCCAGGACGGCTCCATCAGAGAGGTCTAATTACAAGATTGAATCTCCAACACCATTGTCATTAATAATAGGAGCAAAAAGTGGAGGGTGTTTTTGGACTTCACCGGTCTCAATAGGCACTAACCTAGGGATAAATTCCCTTTATCTTAAGTACATCATCTCATGGATTCCATAACAAGGCATCAATGCATGAGCTTCATGAACGCAAACTCTGACTATCTTCAGATACCTATGTTTGGCCCAGACCAAGAGAATACCTCATTCATCACAGCCTTGATACTTTAGTGTTACAAAGTAATACCATTAGGTTTGGAGAATACAAGGCCAACCTATCAGAAACTTGTCACCAAAATTTTTGAAAGGTTGATCGGTTTTACCATAAAGGTATATATTGATGATAAGCTCGTCAAAAGAAAGTAGTCGGTCGACCACATTCGAAACCTTAAAAAGACCTTCAAAATTCTAGTGTTTGTTCACACCCATTAATTATGCTATCACGATTCGATTATTTTAGTGTTTGTTCATGGAGTGTGTTGTACTTGTAATTTTATACTTAAGAAAAATTTGAAAAATAAAAAACAGTTGGTGATTTTAGTGATTTGGCCTTTTATATTATCATTGCACATGCTTGGTTTATATCGATTTGTGATTATATTATATCTTTTGTGATGCACTCCATATTTATGCTTTAGTTTCTACTCCTTATCTATTTTGGACAAAATAAAAGTGGGAGAACAAATTACAAGGAAGTTTTACATGATTTTGGTTTATGGGGGAGAAATACTTATGTTTTTTTCTTTTATGTTTTAAAGTTGATGCATCACTGGATATTTGTTTTGTTTCATGTGTGTAGGTACATTTGAAGATCATATTCATTATGCACTCAATTAAGTCAAAGTACCCAAGGGAAAAATAAGAAGAAGTGGAGATTTGAAGACATCTTTTGAAAGATATCATTATCTTTTACCTAGCCTTTTATCTAGGGTTGGGAGGGTATTAGGATAATTTTATGTATTAGGGTATTTTAATTTAATTTACATTTCAAATTTTATGTTTGTACCGGAATAGACAAAGGGGGAGATTTGTAAGAACATTTTGTTCATAGCTTAGGCTAACATGTAGCTTGGTGTATCCCGTTACAGTTCAACTTGGAGACGTCACGAAGATCCAAATCCTCATTAACTCTAACATTTAAGGATCTCCACATTATGAAGGTATAATGTTATTAAGGGTTTTTCTTTATTCCTTAAATTTATTTTGGGATGTTGAATTTTATGAAAGACGATTAGGAATTATTTTTATAAAATGTTCTTTTACAAAATGAGGCATTTTTTCAAACCTAAAAATATTTTAATTTTTCAACATCTTTGTTCAAACGAGATGAAAATCTAGTTAGAACAACCTTGTATATCGTTAGAAGGTCATTTGAAGCATGGATCAAACAAGTCTCAAACAAGGGCTCACTATCTTGATTTTTTAGATCTTGTTAGAAGCGAAACTTTAGTCATTCGAACGACATCTTGTTAGAAACAAAAATTGTGTCGTTCGAACGATATCAGCATGTCATTCGAACGAAGTTATAGTTTCGTTCGAAGGACCCTTTGTTGCCTCGATTTTTGTGTCCACCTGTAAAAACCTATTTTGTCTTTTAGTTTGGTGAGACTTTTTGCCAAAACGATTATGCATATCTATTGCAAAGTTTTTCAAAGTTTTGAGTTTATAATACTCTTTCTGATTCCCAAAACATATCCCCAAATATATGTATGTGAATCTTTTATAACCCTAGATAGTTTGATCTTCTTCACGGCTAGAGGACTACGGTCCATTGTGATTCTTGCAAGGATCATTGTTGATCGGTGGATACCGAGCATGGAGCTACTGCATGTGGATGACTCTGGATTGAGGCATATTATTTGGAGGTTGTACGAATGCACTGCGCATTATACGTGTGGGTGATATCAAGTAGTCTCTAAGTCGATAGTCTTGTAAACTCTTCAAAGTGTTGAATAAAGTATCTGCCCGAAAGGGATTTTTCCTGAATATTTGCCTTAGTTGAATGCATGTTTTATATCGTATGATGGATCAAATAGATGCATGTTTAGGGTAATTAATTAAAACTAGGTGTAAACCCGCGCGATGCACGGACGAAATGACATATATATACTGTGTGCTGATAAGAAACCACGCACGCTGACCGAGTTTCTCTATACTCGTACATCCACTTGGGGATTACGCACACTCTATACATGTTGTATTTCATCTAGATATAGTTTAAAAATTGTAATATTTCATGTAGATCAAGTTTAATTGTATAATTATTAATCTAATGTGGAAAAAATAGTAATTTGTTTATAGAAAATCATATTGAGCATAATAGGAGCCAAACATTCATAATAATATGGCTCTTTAGGAAAGAAAGAAGGTGACTCAAATTTTAGTGTGTATAAAAGAAATAAAAATATTAGAACATATTCACCAATAAAGACAAATTGAACCCACAAATTTATAAGTCTGAATCACGGTACAAAATCATACTCTCTTAACAAAATATGCCTAAAATGAACTCTTGCAAACTCAGGGAAATCCGAATAGTAACATACCAAAAGCAAAGTTAAATTAGAAAATCGTTTCTTTTAAAATACACCTTTACAAAGGAATTAGAAAGTCAAACACTTATCATGTACAAATTGTGAATTGCCTATCAAGCTTTAATATCACATTAACAATTAAACGAATCATTGTAAATAATATATATAAAAAAATAAAATTCAAATACACCTATTTAAAGCTTTCAAAATATGGGATAAGCATTTGTACCTAAAAGAAACTGATCATAAGGAACAATAAAAAAATAACAAAAGAGGTGTAAAGTGGACTAAACTTTTGAAAACCCCCGAAAATAAATTTGAGCTGAGGAAATTTCCCAAATAATATTTTTCATTATTTTTAGACCCTGTGTGACTACTGAGAATCAAAAATCAAAATAAACTTGAATGTAATTGAATTGGGAATAAAACGATATTGGTAACTCATGGAGATAAAAATTAAAGACTGGACTAAGTAGAAAGATCAATGGAACAACCTTTACTACTTTCCCAAACTGATTTAACATGAGTATACCATAGCAGTAAAAATTGGAAGAAGGGGGGGGGGGCATTTTCATGCCATATTAGTAATCAAACACAACATATGAGTCCCACACAAAGATAACCATAATCACAAAAAGACAACATAACACACAATGCTTTTGTTTTATAATATAAGAATGAAGCTCAAAATTGCATATGTTTCTAAAAGCTAAGGATGCATGTACATCATTCAATGAAATAAAATAAAAATAAAAAATCCAAAATGGACAATGCAAGTAGAACATAAAATGTCATAACCCTAATTAGAGGTAAAGAACATGAGTCGGACAAAGTATATCGAAGTAAAAATTAGTATTCCTAAGGATTATAACTAAATGTCTAAATTAAAATCACGAGGTTGGCATTTGCTCAAAACCCTACACACGTTCATGTAACCATGAAAATATAAGCCATCCACAAACTAAATCATATCTAAAAAATCAAGCACCTCAAAATAAATGAGTGGACTTAAATCTATTTCTCAAGTTCTAATTAAAAGAGTAAAAGAAAATTTAGTAAGAATAGTTACATTTGACCCAACACTTATACTTGCCAAAACCTTACCAAAAACCTCTCTGTTACCTCAACCATAAATACCCTTGACCCATGTAAATCACTCCCATCACATACATCAACAAATTTATACCCAGTAGTGGTGTTTCACTTTAGATCAAATGGAAGAAGAAAAATTACACCTAAATGAGACACCTTATGAACTCTATATGCATAAAAACTCACTAAAAATCTAGAGATGAACAAAGAAGAACAAAAAATGGATAGCGATAAGTCATACTTTGGAACAACAAACTCAATACTTTGATTAGGGTTCTTTTATGTTAAATAAGCTACAAAAACATGCAAAAAAATAATAACTATAAATGAATTAGTGGTGGAACCATTAGGGAATGCAAAAACTAACACATGTAGTCTGTGTTATCAAGAGCTCAACTAAAAAATTTAATAAAAAAATGACCTAAACACATCTATGCCCAACAAATAGAGATAAAGGAAAGTGATGGTCACCATCAAAATTCTAAGTTTCTGATGATGAACCATTTGTTTCCCTTGTTTAAACTGATCCCCTGTAAATCAATGGTCCATTTCTCAAATGTAAAGTCACCCAATCATAGTAGCGTCCATCCAACCAAAAAAAGAGACACATTTCCATAAAAATTACATTTGAATCTACCAATAAAAACCATATTTGTGAGGCCTATTTTGATGATTAAACCTAATTTAAAAAAAACATCCCTAAAATTAGAACCTTATTTTTTTAGACCCATTTTAATGATTAAGACCTATTTAGATTTACACAGAAGAACCCAATTTCAAACCTTTAAAAAATATAATCTAAACTGAAAAAACAGAACAAATCAAAGAATATTATGACAAATTACGATGTATGAATAAATCAATTCCAAAAATACCCTATGTGCATTGGAGATTGTAAGAGAGATGTTGAAATTAAAGTGAGAGATTGGTTTGTGCAGGATAACCAAAAAATGAAATACTTTGACCAGGAAGAAGAAAAATAAACAAAACCCATTTGAAGTGAGAACCACCAATTAGATCCTCCTCTGATAAGATTTTGAGATTGTCAAATAGAAAAGATCGATGCTTCCCTACCAGACATGCAATTTCTCCTATACAACTAATTCAATATATCTAACATATAAAAATCAAGGCTAATATTATTGAGAGTAACTTAGATTATAAATCAATGGTGGAACAACTTACCTTATCGATTCGATATGGTCTGATGAAGCTCGTCCTTTTGATGCTCGGGCACCAGATTTATAGACAGCGAAAGTGGAAAGTGGGGGAGAAGAAGAGACGAGGGATGTCGTATGCTTAGAGGCCAGGGAGATGAATAGGAAGATGTTTGATGTTGAAGGTTTTGTTGTTAATGGATGGGTATTAGAACTTCTACACCGATGACGTGGACATCCTTGTATAAGATAATATATTATGGTTGTAAAGCATTATATAAGATATAAAATATGGGATATCAAGGGTTATCCCTCGTGGATAACTTCTATGCATAGGACATTAAATCCTTTGTATAGCATTTTAGAGTATTATAGAGATTAGATTAGTTTGTGCGATTGACGTCTAATTAAATTAGTTTAATCCATTAGGTTATTTAGCGCACTTTCAAACTCTCAAAGACGGAGTTGTCTCGACCTCGGGGCACGCAACTAGCTCGACGCTAATATGTCTACATGATGGAGAGCAGAGACCGATGTGTTATGTGAGCCACACCCTCCTTGAAGAATAAATTAAGTATATTCCCATTGAGATGATGATTCAAGAATTGGTGACCTCCGTAAGGAAGTTGAGACAAAATTTCAGTGCTTTTATCGTAATCATCCTCACACTTAAAAGGGTTAATCTTTCTAACATAATGACTAATTGGTCCCTTGAGCTATCCCAACTCGACATCAAGTACGAACCCAGAACAGTGATCAAGGGTCAGGTCCTGGTCGATTTTGTGGCAGAGTTTTTAATATCCCCAAGAGGAAAGGATAAATATTAACATCTCATCTTGAAGTCATTGACGCTCAATAAGGAGGAACAGTCTTGGAAGATATTTATGGATAGTGCATTAAATGAGAAAGTCACGAGCGTGAGTATAGGGTTGATAACACCGCAAGGAGGTCTCATTAAGAAAACCGTCAGACTAGGATTCAAAGGATTAAATAACAAAGTAGAATAAGAGGTCATGACACGCGGTCTCAGCAAGTCTATAAAATTACGCTCCAAATACATTACTATATATTTTGGTTCCAGGATGATTACCAACCAGCTCAATGAGGAATATGAAGCGAGGGATCCTAGGATGATAACTTATAGGAACAAGGTGAGAGTCATCCTCTAACGATTCAAGTCTGCTATAATACCCCGTATTTTCATGGCTTTTAAATTTAAGGATTTATTAAATTTAATTGAGATAAATTAATTTAATTTAATTTAATTTTAATCCGAAATGTTGTTTTAAATATTTACTAGCCTGACAAGAGTTAGTAATTATTGGGAATATATTATTTGTTGCATATTACTGGATGAGTATAGTAATATATGAGATTTATTTTTATAATATTGTGACGTGTGAATAAAATGACAATTGTGGAAATTTAAGTCGGGACGCGCTTGTGTCGTGTCGGGACTAAATGTGGATTAATAAAAGTGAATATTTTATAGGTTGTTCGTATGGTCATTTTGAGTGCGGCAACGCGTCCGGAAGGGTCGAGATAGTAAGAAAAGTATACCCGGGGGTTTGATTTGGGTCTCGGGGCGTTTTCAGGCCTAATTAGTACCCCAGGAGGGCATTTTAGTCATTTTGTATTTTTGGGTAATTAAACCCACGAAAATTAAAGGGGTTATATCAGATGTTTAGGTTATCTCCTAGGGTTAGATAACTCAAAACACTAGAACGGCCATTGGAGAGGAGAGGAGAGAGCTCTCAAGGCGTTCCAAGGCTCAAAACTCATCCGTTTACACCGCCGCCACCGCCAACGCGTAGATCACGAGACGGGGAACGCAACCACACCAAATTCAACACCAAACCAGATTTCTGAAAATCCCAGAAAAGTGTTTATCTTGCTTATTTCGTTGATGCATCATCCATATTAGTTTAGGAGTTATTAGGATGAGATTTATGGAAGAAAAACACAATTTGAGATGGGAAATTTTCATGTAGTGATGATTTATATGATATTCTGGAAACCCTTTGTCATGTAAAGGATTAAGAGTTTGATTAAGAAAAGAGTTCTAATCAGATACAAAAACTAAAACATTTATTCCGAACGATCGGACCGTTGTAATTGGATGAAATTTACAGAGAATTAGCTGAAGACGAGAGGAAGCTACAGAAAAAAATTCAGCTCGATTGTTGCATTAGCCTGTAATCAATTAAAATACTTGCTAAATGAATTTTTAAATCATATACACTATCGGGCTCTGACCCGTTTCTATTTCCTTTTCTCTCTTGTATATATATGTATGTATTACAGGTGCCCAGCCACATGGGCGTCTTACTTAGGATCCTTTGGAAGGAACGGGCTGCAGCTTAGGTGGGAGTTGCAGGCCTATTGTTTAGACGACTTCATCCATTTGATTCTACTCCTAGTTCAATTTTATCCAGCAGGGGCATGTGTCGCCCTCTTTCTATTATTTAGTTGGTATTGTCAGAGATTGAAATTTTTACTTTCAGTACCTTTATTTCGGGATTTATTACTGTCAGGATGTTTTCCTTTAGTGTTGTAAATGTTGGGATTTATTATTGATGATTAAATTCGTGTATGTTCAATTCTATTTTTATTCTTAATGTGTGACACTTTAGATGTTAATGGTTTAAGGTTTTATAACTGGATTTAATAAAATGAGAATAAGGTTTTAAATGGTTTTGACACTTAGCTTAATTATTTAGGGTGTTTAAATTGGAAAAGTATTTTTACGATAGTGATGCTAAGAATGAACCAACTATTCACCTTGATTTTAATTTAATAAAGGAGTGATCGCCCGGTATTTAATTAGGCGGGGTGTCACAGGTGGTATCAGAGCATCAGGTTCTAGTGTCCATAGAATCTTTACGGCTTATTATGCTTTCACCTTTGCTTTGTTTGTTATAGAGCCCTATGTTTAGGATTGTCGATTCCTTTGACGAGATTTCGTTCTCCTGCTATAATGTGTATACACTAGTGAATTCTAATTTCGTTCGGATGTGTGCGTGTGCCGAGCGATGACGGATGTCAGAAGAGGACCGTTAAGCGTACATTAGGAGGCAGGGCTCAGTTGAGATTATGAAATATATCCGAGGATGATGACCGTAGTCGAGGTCACCTCCATTATGGCACGAGAAGCCACGACTAGAAAGGCGACTAAGGTGCAGCAATGATTTTCAAATGCTGTTATTGTCAAATGAGGTGCGAGGGTAAACTTACCCAACGTATTACAAAAACGTGTAGAGACTGTCAGTGGGAAATTTTAGAAACGCGAAAATTGTATGTGTTTACCAAAGGAGGTAAAGTATCCAAAGGCTTAAATATAGGACGGAGTGTGGCAAACTGAAAGTGAAAATTTAGAGAAAATTTTCTTGGCTTTCGGGATGAAATTATATTGGTTGGAGTCAACCACCAATTTTAGAAGTGGAATGCTATGCGTATAGGAGAACCTTAGGTACAGTGTTGACCGTATGTTCCTTCCTCAACTGTTCAGGATGAGAAGCAAACGTGGTTCTGAACTCACCGCAGGAGGGCATGACAGAAGTCCAATTGTGGATATGAATCCTAATCGTTAGCAAATTTTGTATCGAAAGAGGTAGATACTAGTGGAGGAAACGACTCCAAGTGGGAGACCAACTTGTAATAATAGTTGATAATACTCGAGGAGGAAATTCTGATGGACGACCGATTTAGAGGTTGACAATGTCATATTTTGTCAATATAGATGATAACGCTTCTTTGTGGGGGAAGTTAAAGGAATTGAAGAATTTAGTCGAGAATAAGACTGAATACAACGGTGGTGGTATAGCACCACAAAAGGATGTGGATACACATCAGGAAAACCATTTAAATGCTTCAGATAGTTAAATTCTTACCAAGTGATGGTAAATTTAGTAAGTATTATTATAGATAGTAACATGATCTTTATGGCCTAAAAAGCTAAGGGAACAACCGGGATGGCTAACAGGAATCGAGTCTACTAAAGTCCGAGAGAAGGACAATCCTAACCTGGTTAGTAAGACAGGTGATAAGTGGATTATGTGTTGAGGTATTTCGGTGCAGAGTGAAACTGCTCGCGATAATATGTTCCCAAGTGAGAAAAAGGGACAAGAATACGGTGCCTAGTAAAGGACGGCGATTAAAAATAATTTTTTTTTGGTTTGGGCAGACGTGTTACGTCCGAAAACCATTTGTGCAGTCAAGACGATTGCCAGGATGGAAGTATATGCTGTATCCTTAGAGGATGCAGCGTGTTTATGTGACACGAGCGAGCCACCATATTTTGTTCATTGCTAGATTAGCATGTGAGACGAGTTTAATGCATATCATTATAAATGTTATCATTATGTGAATATTTTTCCTTAATATAGCGGGATTTTTCTTTGGTGCTATCCGCGGGGGATGAATGAGTATATTAAGAGTGTTTTATACACATGTAATGAAGTGTTTAGGCGACACTTGAAACGCATAATACTAAAGGGAAAGAATAGAGTATTCTTGCCTGTGAAGATCGTGTTGAAAAATCTGATTAGAAATTTGGATCCCTCTCGAAAAATTAGCAAAAGAGTGTTCTTGAACAAACTTGATTAAACCTCAATTAAGCCTCCCAAAACTTGTAACAAAAACTTGATTATGAAGAAGGTTGATGATTATGAGTGAGAGGAAAAATATTTGGAAGTGTTTTCTGGTGAAAAATTGAAGAAAAAGTGATTATGAGAAGTCCCCCTACGGATTAACAAGGTTATAAAGTGATTAGAATTCCTAATCCTACATAAGTACTCAAAACAGGCTTGCTGCTCATGTTTTCTGGGAGGGTCGATCGATTGACCCCCAAGCATCGATCGATCGATCATGCCTAAAATTTGGCAGTTCGCCTAAAAAAAATTTATAAGGGACAAAATTATAAAATCAATATAAAATCCATTTTAACTCCGATTTTAATTCCGCTTGAAGTTTTATTCTTCTAAATTCATAACCAACATAATTAGCCAATAAAAATTATTAAATTCAAAATTTTATTTTTTCCAAAAATTCCAATTAATTAATTAAAATAATAAATAAAAACACGGGGTGTTACACCCAGATTCTACAATTTTGTTCCTATGGGTTTCATAACTTCTGATCATTCAAATCTCTATTTTAGCATCCCAATTTACTTATAATTCATGCTACATGATATAGCAACCTATGTAAATGATTTCCACTGATTGATACAACCTAGAATCATCAAGGGATTGAATTAAAAGCATGTTTCTCATATTTTTCCCAGAAAACTAATAACATGACTATATCAAGAACAATCCTATAATTCTTAGAATTTCTCCAACATGTGATGTTTATTTTATGGATTAAAGTCTATCAGCAGCATGAGATTAATCCTACATATTTGTCCTTTCCATAAATGAATTAACTTTAACTAGTTTATCTTCAAAACATATAATTTTTCCTCATTTCTAGTTATCCTAACATTGGCATTATACAAACTATATTGAAATTATCAAATCACTTGCCTCTACTTAAGATCTAATACTTTGGGATGAATGTCCACTGGTAGTTCTCCCTTCTTCGGTTAACTTTCGGTGGTGGTTGGTGGTGGTGACCTTTGGCTCTTGGTGTTCCCACAAAAACTCTTCCGTTTCCCCCAGAGACTCCTCACTCTCTCTCAATTTCTTTCTCTCTAAGTTTATAGAATGAAATGCATAATCCCAGCCCCTTAGACTTATACCTAACCTTCCAAATTCGTGTACACTATTCACCTGCCAAGTGAAATGTCCATATTACCCCTCTGGGGTGACAATTCGTCTCCAATGTGCCTTGAGACCCTATACAAACGTACGAGTTGACTTTTTTTACTGTAAAAATGCTTCTGAACACTTTGGAATAGTCATGTATTACTATGTTCTCGAAGGAATATTCAACATATATCATGTATTACTATATTCTCAAGTAATATTTAAATCTGAATTAAAATTTTAAATTAATCAATTAATTCGAAATAAATCCCTTTTTAAAAGGTAATAAAATTACGGGGTATTACATCTATCTCAGGACCAGCTGAAGTAGAAGCAGGTGTAGAAGAAAGAGGAGGATTAAATGTGGAGGGGCAGAGGAATAAACATCTTGGTGTCGATTGGCAGACTCCATCACCATAAGGGATTAATTCGAACCCCCATCATCATCAACTTCCTCGTCCATGTTTAGAGGGGCCCCAGGATCATGTCGCAAGAATAGCTCAGAGTCTTATGGAGTGTCGATCTCCACCAGGGAAGCTAACTAGCCATCCTTGAAGCATTTCTTCTTTACAAACTCAACCTATGAAGAAGCTGCTCTAATGGCCTTATCCCAGCCTAGGTTTAAGCCAGCCTCCCTGGCCTTAGTCCTTTTTGCCTTCTTAACATCCAAATCCTTGTGTAGCTTGGTGGTCTTAACTTTCTCAGCATCTAAATCTTTTGGTAACTTATCAGCTAGACCCTGAGTAGTTAAGCATTGATTTTTTCAGATCATCAAAAGCCTTTTCAACTTCCCCAAAAGAATCTCTCAAAACTTCATTTTTCCCTATCATGTTGTTGAAGTCAACGAGGAACTGCACAAAGATAACAAGTAAAGTCAGTATTATGAAGAACAAATAAAGAGATAGGAAAATAAAGAAAGTAAAAGAATATACCAGAACAATGCTTTGAGAAGCCCGGTCAGAACTTTGGGAATGAGGCAGTGCAGTTACAGCACCCCTATGGTCTGGTAAAGTCCCAGACCTTATTAGTTGTCTTGCCAATCCAGGACTAAGGACCACTGAAGAGGCATAAGAAGATAGATCGACTAACTCTCGTTGGTCGGGAAGGGAAAAAGAACCTTCCGATAACTTAGAAGGAAGCCCTTTCCTTATTATTTTCAAGGGGCTCTCTTCAGTTTTCTTGGCTAGGGGTTTCTTAATTACCAGCTTGTTTGGGAGGGGCATTGGCAATCATGTCTCCCAAAATGTTGGGAACTTTCCTTTTTCCCATATCAGCGGTAAGAGGTAAGTTTGAATCCAAGGAATAAGGGGAGTGGGCGGAAAAATCACCACTGCCAGACACAGTAGTTGAGGAGGTAGAGAGAGGTCCCTGGTCAAGATCAATTACACGGGAAGGAATGGTTATTTTAGGACGAGCAACAAAGGAGTATATCGTATTCTTGTACTACAGCAAATATTATGCAGACCTAATGTGCTCCTCGCCAATCCTCTGATGAAGTCCCCAAATGAATTTCAACTCTTTGAGGTTCACTTCATTATCCTTTGGGCACCTTCTCTTCTGATCAACTACAATCAAATTTACGGAGAAATTATTTTTAAACATGCATGTATAGGGAAATACAGTTAAATGAGGAATAACTTATGGCATCAAGGCCCCTGGTACTCAGCATTCCCAGTCAAAGGGGCGTATTGCCAATTTTTTACAACAACTCCATGATCAAAATAATATCTATTGGAGTCTGGAAGATTGACTACTAACGCTTTGTTTGCATACCTAGTCTTTAAATAAAACAATATTTTTGGAATGGCACTTATAATAAAACATTATTTTTGGAATGACACTTATAATAAAACATTATTTTTGGAATCCCTATATGGGTTCTATGGATTTGATTCAACCTATATACTCCATTTACGACCCTTAAAGTGTTGGGGTTACCCTACCTGGGACAACATCAAAATATTGACAAAACTCAAGGCAAAATGGGTTTAGAGGAAAGGTAAACCCACACTCGATAATAAAGATAGAGGGAAACCAGTGAACCTCGACAATTGAGAAAAAATCAGCAGGAAAAGTAGGGTGTTCCAGATCAACCCAATAAGGATTGTTAAATTCATTTCTGAATTCATCAAGAGAATAAATATAGTAAACCATGATGAAGAATAGAAGAAAAGAGAAAGAGTTCTTATAGAGATTAAGGATTTAGCAAGAACTGGAGGATATAAAATGATTGCACAAGAGAGAAAAAGAAAGCTGAAAGACGCAACAACCAAAAAAACTCAGAAAATTTGAGATAAGAAAAGATCGTGGCTTTTCCCTCTCTTAAAACTATAAAATCCTTCTTTTTCAGTTTTCCAATTTTTTTTTCTAGTTCCTTCAAAATGGGTTCTTGAAAACTGGAAAAATAATGATTAAAAGGCAGCGTCGATTGAACTGGTGATGGCTAAAGGCAAAAAAGATGAATTTGCCCAAAAATGATTCATTAAATTGATGGATAATTACAAAAATTCCATGTTCCTTATATGTCCACAGATAAGTCATAATTTTTACAAATATGGGAAGTCGACAGCCAACCAAGCCTAAAATTATTTCCCGAGCAACTTTAAGAGCAACTTGTTCCATACTCTTGTAAAAACTTCAAGCATGAAACATTGGGGGCTTTTGTTGAAACCAAAAAATATCCTGCTACATGGACCAATTAGATACAGACACGTGTTATATAGTGGAAGGTTAATCCTAGTCAACAAGGATGAAATGACGACCTATTGAGGGATGCCGACCAACCTGTCAATGAAGGCCGACCAATAATGATAGTAAAACGCCAAGAGTTGTATACATAAATGATTGTATAGATGTAAATGTCTACGTTATAAAGACATTCCATACTTTGATATTCCAACACTTGTACACCCCTTGGGGGCTATAAATACATTATAAACCCTACATCCACGAGGACGAGACAAGAGGCAATTAAACAAGTCCAAAGTAATACACAACAGTGGATGTAGGCTCTTCCTTTAAGACGAACCACTTTAAAAATTCTTTATCTCTTTTACCTATATTTATCTATGATCACACCACCTGCCTCACCAAATACCTATACCACCTTACCCACTTCATTTACCTCCTTAATACCACCTAATGAACCCACCCTCTCTTTTCAACCTAGTCACCCACCTAACTTTTCCTCTGACGCAACCAGCCAGTTCTATACCTCATGCCACTCCCCAACCCTGGATGCCCACTTATCTCCTGACTACTCTGATGACTCACTTACTGTCCTCTCATGTCCAGACGCCTCACCCCTACTGCCTAGCTCTCCTACAGTCCCTCATATCTCCTCATGTAGTGACTACCTCGGTTTGTACCTTCCAAGTTGTCCAAGACACTTAGTTCACCCCCTCCCTATATGCCTCTACCTGCTCTTAATCAGACATCTTTACCTGTTCTTAACTTAGAATTCCATTTACCTATTTCTCCACCACAACCTCCCATATCTTCCACTAATATTCATCCTATGCTCACTCATTCAAAATCATCCACCATGGCTCTTCTTTCTACCACTTTAGAACCTACTAATTTACGCAGTGATCTTTCACAATCACATTGGTTTGAAGCTACGAAAAATGAACTCGCAGCTCTTGCTTCTAATCATACCTGGGATCTAATTCCCCAGCATCCTAACATGTATATTATTAGTTCTAAGTGGGTTTATCGTACTAAACTCAAGGCTAATGGTACTCTTGACAAATACAAAGCCCGATTAGTGGCCAAAGGATATAATCTGATTTAAGGGATTAATTTTGGAAAGAGATTTAGTCCGATTGTCAAACCGATAACAATTCGTGTTGTGTTGTCCCTTGCTTTTACTCAAAAATGGCCACTCAAACAGCTTGATATCAAGAATGCTTTTCCTCATGGCATTTGAATGAAAATGTTTATATGTATCAACCTCCAAGATTTGAAGACCCATAATTTCCTCAGCATGTTTGCAAACTTAACAAGGCTATTTACGGGCTTAAGCAAGCCCCTCGTACTTGGTTTGACAGATTTAGTCTGTATCTTCTGCAATTGGGTTTTTCATGCAGTACAGCTAATTCATCACTATTTATCCTCCATAACTCTCTTGGGACACTTATTCTCTTATTGTATGTGGATTATATTATCCTCACCAACAACAATAATGCCTTACTTTCCTCTCTCACTTTAAAACTTGCCACTGAATTTTCTCTTAAGGATCTTGGTGAGCTTCATTATTTTTTGGGTATCGCAGTTCTCCCCTTTCCAGGTGGTTTATTTATCTCTCAGCATCAATATGTTTTAGCTCTCCTTAAAATGGCCAATATGCTTGAGTGCAGTTCCCTTCAAACTCCCATGTCCACTAAACCTGTTGACACATCATGTGTTCCCTATTCTGATCCTACATTTTTTCACTCGTTACTTAGGCCCTGTAATATCTCACTCTCACTCGGCCTGATATTGCCTATATGGTAAACACCCTTCGTCAATCCATGCATGCTCCTACGGAAGAAAATTTACAGCCAGTGATGCGGCTCCTTCATTATCTTCACGGTACTCCTACCCTGGGACTTCGTCTGGTTTCTCAATCCCCCTCCCAATTTATATGCGTTTTCCGATGCAGACTGGGTTGGTTGTCCTCTTACTCGTCGTTCCACTTCTGGTTTCTGTATATTTCTTGGGGCAAATTGTATTTCATGGTCATCCAAAAAGCAACCCATTGTCTCCCGTTATTCCTGTGAAGTTAAATATTGGGCTCTTGCTGGTGCTAATGTTGAATTGTTATGGCTTACCTATCTCTTATGTAATCTTGGTCTTTATGATGGTCCAACTCCTATTTTGTACTGTGATAATCTCTCTGCTCTTTACATGATATTCAACCCTATTCTTCATGCTCGGACTAAGCATGTCGAACTTGACTATCATTTTGTGCATGAAAAGGTTGTCGCGTGCTCCATTGTTACAAAATTTGTTCCCTCTTCCTCTCAGCTTGAAGATATTTTTACTAAGCCTCTTGGTACACCCTAATTTTTGTCCCTACGGTCCAATCTTGGTGTGTTATCCGCACCACACCTTCACTTGAGGGGGAGTATTAAGGATACATGTGTGTACTATTTATCTGCTAAGGTTCACTGGTGAAAGATTTTTATCCAACGGTTATTTGTTCCTCATTAATAGGCCTGCATGCCTTTTACCTTTTGTACATTTGAATAAGTCTTTAGTCTTTCCCTTTTTAATAGGTTTATAGTTCCTAGTTTATAGCAACAGACCTGACCTCTTTCTCTTATTAAAAAGGTCACGTCGCACTGTAAATGGCAGTTGTTGAAAGTCTGATATTTCCATCACTTATCTTTCAATTACTCATACTTTATTAATTCTTTAATATTTTCACATTTATGTGGAATCTACATGATAGATGGAAGCTAGGAGGGAGATTCTCATGACCGATGGTCTGAAAAGGAGGGGTAGGCATATCGTCGGCGGTGTTGGTTGTGTAAGGTGGAGGAGGAAATGATTAACTTTTTAATATTACAAGGGAAGGGATTTTTTTAAGTTCTTTATTTCATTTCCTAGAGTTTTTTTTTTCGAAGGGGAATGGTATTTTGTACAGTTTTCTCCTTTTCTTTATTATCATGTTTACCATTGTATACATCATGATTCCGCTCTTTTAAGTGTTTATTATTTCATTTTATTTATAGTGTTTAACGACTTCTTTTACAATATCCAAATAGACATTCACCATCACTAACACCCTGATGACTTTATAACAACTGTTTAAACCATTCTTCTAATCTTCAAACTTTAATTGAACTTCCCCTTGCCTAAAATGTGGGAATCATGTTTTGGTGGTAGACCTTACTGTGTAGAATTTTCAACGTCTATGACCATTAAACGTTTGTTTTCTCTCTATCATCTTCCTATCTAATACAACTCCTAGCATGACTAACAATTGACCTTTGGTTCTAGTGAAGGGAGTTTGGTGGTTAGTGTTGATTTAAAGAAAAGAGCAATGTCACCTGAAATGGGTCCAAGATAAAGTCTAATTTTAATTGTTTATTTTATTTACTGTAGTTTTTTAATATCAGTAGAATAAGAAATAGTCACAGAGTAGTTTAGGGGCGTTTTAGTATTTAATCCATTTAGTGTTTGATTTTTACGAGTTTTGTTGTTGCTAAATTAACATGTACAAATTTTGCTTGGGAAAAGGATGATCATTATATGATTCAAATCTTTGCATGAATTATGAGACTACATATGTGGATTTATCAAGCTAGGATTTCTAGAGTGTACAAAATCTCGAATGAAATGACCACTTAGGTTAAATTTGACACCAAGTCCGTTGGGCTTATATCGTCATAGTCATGCTCCACTAAGGACCAATTCAGGAACCCCACCTCAAAAAAAAATAAAAAAGGAAATATATTTTGGGTTTATTTTTTGGGAATTTTTTGAAATGTTTAACCCTCCCCCCCCCCCCCCCCCCCCAAAAAAAAAAAAGAACTCGAAATAATGTGTTGTTCTAAAAATGGGTCCGTAATTAAGTAAACAAACTCTCTATCTCTCTCTCTCAAACTATAATTTGTAACGAATTAACTATGATGGTAAGTTGAAAGGTATGAGTGTTCAAGTATCCCTCCATGAAATGTTTTACATTAGTTATATATTGCAACCATCATTTGTAACCAGTTGACTAATGATGATGAGTTAAAATATATCACGCTGTGAAATGTTGAACGAGGGAGGTTCAAATGTGTAGGCCATTGATTCACTAATTTGAAATGGGTGGAGTACTTGAGTTGGGAGCCAATAACCTGAGGGAAATATCCAACGGTTCTATAAATAACCTTTTTATGTAAAATATGCACAATTTAAAAAAAAGTGTTCCAATATATAACTAATCTGAATTTGATCGAGTACATAAATATCAAAGATTCATTGGATATAAAATCGACATATTTATTATATTTGAATTTCATGCAAAAAATAAATGCAATCTTAACTTTGATCTTGGTATTATAATCCAGCTCAATGCAATAAACACGTGTCTCAAGGCTAAACCACTTGCGTTAATTTGTAAATTATCTCATTTGGTGATATTTGCTTAATTATATTAATGTATGCATCCTACTAGATTTTTACTTCATCGAATTGGTGTGAATGGTGTCATGGTATTAATGTTGTTTATCTTTAAGCTTAACAAAGATAGGGGTTGAAATTTTGGAAACGAAGTGATAACACAATAAAAAATTGACCCATAATGGATATGATAGATTGTGTTATGCTTTTTTGACATTAAGTCGTGTCGTACTAATGTCGAAAAATATTATTTTACACTTCAACAATCAACTTACGTTGGTTACTTTTTTTAAAATAACATAAGTAGGATACGATTTCCTATAAAAAGGAAAGAGGGGAAAAAGATTTCTCCACGCTATTCAACATAAAAAAAATGTCACCATGCATCAATTACACGACTCTTTTATTGACCACAGGAGTGACGAAATAAAATAATTATAAACAGATACAAATCAAACTAGCAGTGGGTCACGCGATGATTTTAAAATATTTTCTACTAGTTAATCTACTATATTCTAATGCATGAAGATAATAAATTTGCCCGTTATAATTAATAAATACGAGCCAAAATAAAGAATTTTAAATCATTCTCTTGAAGCTCATACTCAAAATGAATTAATATATGAACTTCCCAAAAAATTCTATGCAAACATCTCATTGTATTTTCCAACTAAAATGGAATATCACCATTGGCATTGATAGCAATCTAATAAATGGGTGTGTCCAGACAACACCACGATCAAGTGCCGCTTCAACTTTTGTCCAAATCTTATGTTCACTTCCATTTTTCAGCATTGAATGTAAAATTTCGCTACTAAAAAAGGCAATTAGCTACAAAAAATACTTAAGTCCAAAAGTACAGTTATGATAAAACTATAGTCTAATTTAAACCATTAGCAGGTCACTAAGTTAAAACACACACGCACACACATAAAAAAATAAACCTTTTCTACGTTATTCAACTTCAAAATACATTATCACACAAATTATCTTATTACCTATTTTGAACTCCCAAAACTAGATGCGACCACTGTAATGCCCCGCCCCAGTAAATTAATTAAATTGTCTTTTGATAATAACTGAAGAGGGATTAAGTATAAATATGGAGAAATTTAAGGTGAAAAGTTAGAGAAAATAAGAAAGAGAAACAGGGTCGCGCGATGTGTCGCGTGAAGCAGGGCTTCTCGCGACATGCTACTGACTTATAGTAGCATGTCGTGCGAAGGTCACGTGATGTAAAAGATCAAGCGGCAAGACCTGTTGTTCGAGCGACATAGACTTCTCGTTTGAGCGACGCCAGTCGAGTTTTTAGATCAGATGCCCTTGTGCACTGTCACGCATTGGGCCTTCGATTAGGTGTGTTGTCGAGCCCAGCTTGTTCCATGAAGGGAAAAACGGGTATTTGTCTATTAAGGGAGGTTTATTAAGGTTTGTTTGGGGTTTATTTGGGTCAATTTGTGTGGTGAAAGAAATGGAAGAAGGAGAAATAAAGTGAGCAATAATGGAAAAAGTGGGTGGACTTCCACCACCACCCACCACCATTCTACCACCAAACCACCATATTTCCACCATTTCCACTGTGTATTCAGCCGCAAAAGACCCATTTCCACCATGGACATAGAAGAGCTACGAGTTTTAGGGTTATTATTGGGGGTTTTTTAGAGGATGATGGAGTTTTTCTTGGAGAAGATGAAGTGTGTCTTGCTCGAAATTCAAGTGGAGCTTGTTGGAGGAGCTTTTGGCAGCCCCTTGAGGCCACCTTTTGAGGTGGGGGTCGCTCCTCCAACACCAACACTCTTGCCACCATTGAAAGCCATAGAGTTAGGTGAAACTCTACTCTTAAATTAAGACCTTAGTTATGTGTTTTTTGTCTTAATTGTTGGAATATTAAGAGTAGGATATTTGTGATGGGTTTTCTAGTAATAAAATAATAACAAACATTTTTATGGAATAAAAATGTTGAAAAATGTTATTTTCGTTAAAAATAAAGAATAGATGATTAATTAAAGCTTTCGAAATAATGAAAAATTATATTTTATGAAAATGGTGTATTTTCTAGTATTTTTTATTAAAAACATTTTATGGAATAAAATGTTGGCAAATAATGTAATTTTTGGTTGAAAAATGAAGAATAAGTAAATATTTCAAGGTTTAGAATATTGAAAGATGATATATCTTGTGAAAATGGACATTTTTAGAATCTTTAGTGTTAAAAATTTTATGGAGTAATATATTGGAAATAAATATTTATTTGGCAGATATTTGGAAAAAAATATGTTTAAACCATGTAGTAAGATTTTGGGTTTAAAATCCATCTTCTCATGCATATAAAATTGTAGTATTTTGACATTGAATGTATAATAAAGTTTAAATAAGATTTTATTGGGTTTAAATAAGAAATAATAAAGGTTAGAATTTTAGTCTTCAAAGTATGTGTAATTGGGACTAAAAGACATAACGTGTATGCACTTAAAAGACTACAAGTCAAATAAAACAAATGTCAATTTTTTCATAAAAGTATTCTGAAGTGTGAATGTATTTCTTGAATACAGAACTAAAGAAATATGAATGTCGATAGAAAGTATTTATTAAGTGGTGATGGGAAAATATTAAATGGTTAATGAGTGTAACTTAACACTGTTGTAAAATATTAACGTTTATGGGATTAAAAGGAAGTAAAGGTATAAAAGGCGTTTCCAATCAGGTAAAAGATAACTCCATGTGTAAAAAGGTGTTAAAGGGTTAAACCACTTAAGAAGTTGGTATGAATAACTCAATAGTGTTTTGGTGAAATTAACATTTGTGAAAAATGAGTAAAAAAGATGATTTTGGAAACAAATGAGTAAAATGGTAATTTTACTTAAGTGGAATATTTTTATGAAGTAAAAATGTTGGAAAGGGTGTTACACAAAGTGACTCTAAATAAATACGATTTTGGAATAAAAATCAAGATTAAAGTATAAAGGACATGAAATGGTAAATTCCAAGTGTAACACAAAATGGAGGGGTAAAGTCTCAAGCTTTGGCCTCGGCCGGGTAAAAAGGAAAGGAAATAATGTGGACATTTGTAAAATGTTAAAATACATTAAAGGTACTCGGATGACACCCGAATAAAATTCAGAAGGGTACAGGTCCCTCGGGTGAAAAGCCCTAAATCACTAGCCAGAGCATATGGTGCCCATAACTATCGGTATGGAGCTCATGTAAGCATGCGGTATAGGAAGATTCCGAGAAAAAGTTAAGTGAAATATGGAACATATCAAGAGATGGTTTGTGTAGTAAATACGTTAGTACAATCTAACTTGAATGAAAATGCTCTGGTAAAGGTGAAATGGACAAGTTAATGCGTAAATCTACTAAACTTCATAAGATGAAGAGAAGATTACAGGAAGTGTGTAATTGGGTGGTTCGACAACTTAAATGGTTAAACCCATATTTAACACAAGAATGTGTTGTAAAAAGGATTTTTCAAAGATTAAATCAGTATTGTCTAACACGGCGAATGCGTGTGTTGAAACGCTGATTTTCAATAAAAATGCTAAAGTGTGTTGAAATGAATGAAAGGGGTTAAATTTTGGTAAAGGAATGGGTCCGAATAAATCAAGTGTAATGGTTTCAAGTGTTACATTGGGTGTGTTAAATAAAGTGAGAAATGCTAAGTATGACTAAAGGAAGTATTTACTAGATTAAGGTAAATTAATCTGAATCAGTAAGATTCTTCTAAAGTAAAATGGTTAATACATCGAATGTGTATTTTAATGGTATATGTATGTAGATATATACATATTTTTGCATACATGTGGTTGTAGCGTGTGAGTAATCCTATCTGCTATTCGTTTCTATACTATATGTATAAATCCCGTTGGGTATAAGCTCACATCCCCACTTTGTTACGGCAGGTTGTGAGGGGTTCCGTACTTTGAGGGCGTTCTACATGTAAGTATATTTTAATTGTATTGCGTAGTATCTCTGTTTACTTGAACTTCGAGTTTCGCCCCATGGGTCCCTCACATATTTTATCTTGAAACTGGAATCGCATGCTAACAAGTGAAATGTTAACTAAAATAAAACTAGACTAGCAACATTATATTGGTTGTTCCATTGCACTTCACACTTAATGCTCGGTTTGGAACGGGTAGGATCACGGGTGACCCATAAATATGGTTGGGGCGTTACAAATGGTATCAGAGCTCCAGGTTCAAGGCTCCTTTCTGGTGTGACGTGGTGAGGTCGGTATTGGATCTTTCAATGTCGCTTTGGTTTGGGTTGGTCATGCTAGTTTGACGATGGTTTAGTTCGTGTCCTCGATGGTAAAGTCCAAGAGATTTGCACGACAAGTTAGATTTCTGCCAAGTGGCAAACGAATAGATTGATGATTATTAATCGCTTTCGCATTTTTTATTAGAATGGTAGTAATTTACGGGTGTCCATGCAAGCCTATAGTGGTGACGACATAGTTGTTAGTGTGAGGTGATTTCACTAAAAAATTAATGGCACAGAATCAATTGAGATATTGATTGAATGAAATGATTCCCAATAGGCAAGTGGCACCAAAAAGTGTACAGTCAATTGCATAGATTGATAGTTGGAGTGTCATAATTATGTAATGGAAAATCGTGATTTAAATTATATGTAGCCATGGGTGTGACACATATGAGAGTTAATATCGATGTGATAGTCAGGAAATTTCAATCCTTGGGGAAATACCATAATTGATGATAAGGTCAATGAGTTTATAAATTAATGTAGGCCAATGCTAGAGGATAAGTTAGTCTTAATTGAAAGAATATTGTCCTTATGGGTGAACACCTTAGTGCATTGTTAGTCGATGAATGTAATTAGAAGCGCTAGTTACGGGTGAGGAAGTACTAGGTCCATTAGTTGGGAAACTTGGGTCTAATGCATCTCAATTTATGTACCTTGACTGTAATGTGGGTTTAGATAATCCTGATGATTGAGGTAACCTAGGAGCGAACTTAGATAATCGTGGTGACTTGGTATTAAGAATTTAAGTTGTGAGATTTTAGAATAGGACATCTTGCGACGTTATTAGCGTGTAACCTCGTTTGGGTGATACCCGACATACATTGTCCTACCAAAACCCTAGATGGTATTAATTTATAATGTGGTATTGAGGAATAGGATCTCGTGCGGCATCCGTAGTGAGGGCCTTAGTGCTAATAGGCAATACCTGACGTCCATATCGTACCAAGATCAACAGAGTTGTGTTAGCATGAGGATTAGCACATAATGTGATACTCACATAGCAATCCAATTCGATTGCCATAGTTCAACGGTCATTGAGAATTTGGGTAAGGTGGGCCTTGAGGTTTATAGGCTGGAAGCGACGCCTTTGCCCTGTCATAATTGGTGGTAGAAATAATTATAGTTTGTATGTGACTTATAGTCACAAAAATTTGGAAGAAAGGTGAGACTAGTGTCCAAGCATTGAAACTCATTTTAGCGGTCGAGGTAATGTCTAGGTACGAGGAAATCCCAGCATATGGATAGTTCTTAGGAAGCGTGGAGGTGCCCATAAAAAGATCTAAGTGTCGTATCATTGAGGATAAATATCGAATTTTGTGATGTCTTGAGTTGTTCAAGGATTTAGGTGCGCTATGGTTAGAAACTCATGGACTAGTGTCCTTGCGAGAACCACGTAATATCGATGTGGGTATCAGAAGGTTTGAAGGGTGTACATAAGATGATAAAGATGTCAATGATGAAATCTTGTCAAATTTGAGGCTTTCACATGAAATTTGTTTGGTGTTCTTAGGATACCGGTTAAGTCCGATAAGAAGAGGTGAAATAATTCTAGTAATAATCATATTGAGGTCAGGTGATGATCCCAGATTAACAGCCTCATATTGTGGATGTTGGGTATGGATTTCCAATCGGCACTGATGGGTGGAGTAACCCCTAAGGCAGGGTGGTAGTTCTATTATTTTATGAGTGGTGCTCGGATGTCATGGAATGACTAGTATGGATGTGGTGGTATTCGGTTTTGAGATGCACTAGTAAATATATTCGAGGGTTAGAGTAATGATGTCAGGTGGAGACTTGCAAATGGCAACTAAGGTGGGATAGCATCGAGACATGATTGTTATGTCGGGGTGTCGATGACATATGTCGTAACAGCCTTAGCAATGTGGGGATTAGTTATTGGCACATCTTGCTAAGTGTGTACGGGTTAGATATTCACCCCGGTGTGATGTTATATTCCCTTAGGGTATTAATGACGACGGGTGTGGTCGTCATGAAGAGCCCGTGTGTACAAAAAGGATAAGGGAAATCAATGGCAACCTTGTGGTCAAAGGGACGTGGTTATGTGAGTGCCTTGTTTGACTAAGTAATGAATATGGGAGTTTAGGATCTCGATTGCGATATGTTAAGCAGGTAATAACCTAGGAGTACTAGGTTGGTAATGTCATCATTAGTTATAGAAAATGATCGATGTAGAGAGGGCGTAAGTTATCCACCCATAAAAATGTTCATCTATGCCAAGGATGCGAGTGGTTGGGCCTTGATCCCAAGGAGGGAAGTCAGTCATTGACACCTTAAAGGACTATAGACTCATGAAAATTGCACTAGTATATGAGAATGAATGGTTACAATTCAACCTGTCACGACTAGTGACCCAGGCCAGGTTACATGGCCGTAAGTGGTACTCGATGGGAATTTCATGGAGAAGAGGTATGGATACAAGTACACGGTGTAGGTTCGCTTCCATGAGTCAGAATCGGATGCCTATGGGCTGAATTCCCTAGACGGTTGCTTGTCCCTCTAACTCAAGTATGTTCCTTTCATTTTTTACAATCGAGAATCGGTATTCTCACCTATATGGTGACTAAGATTGGTTCCATGCCTTGGAATGACGCGGTTAAACTCGAGAGAGCACGATGGGCCGAAATGGGCTAATGCAGCTCGATAATTAGATGCGCTCATCTGGGGTAATCTTTCTATTGCATAAAGTTTTTCGTACGGGTGGCTATGATTTTAGATATTCTGTTGTTTTGTAGTTTCAATCTCCTATAGACTAGTGGACTCTAGACTGGCCAACTCGGTAGTTAGTGTCTCAGGTTGTGATGAGTGGAATAATGGTTTCAGGTTACAATATAGTGCTGTAAATCGAGGGAAACTTAGCATACGATATTGTTTTGCCACGGTGAGTGGATTAAAGTTAGACACGAGTGAGTACTCGAGGATGAAACACCTAAGGTAGAGTTAGGTTCATCAGAGTGACGCAACGAAAGGAGTGAATCGGGCCTACAATAATGATTTGGTGGAATTATTCCTCCTTCAAGTGAGGGAATGACATGGCATGGTTATCGGCAAATTCATGCGAGTTATAGTGTTAAGATAACCTGGGAATTTATGAGACACAGGATGTGCAGTCTCAAGTTAGAGATTGAATTTTATGATATATATGAGAGATGATTGTATCATGAGTTGCTTTGGTTGAGCATTGGTCGCTAAAAGACGATATGTCGTAATGGAACCAGTATGCCGTAGGGGCTAGTCTGGGTAATGTTAGGAATGATTTGAACTTGGGCATAAGGAGAGTGGAGACTAAGGGCCAAGAATGTAGTATCATATTTGAAAAATAGTGATCATTAGGGCATGTGGAATGATACATACTTTATGATATTAGTGTCGAGGACATCGATGATTTCGTCTTGAAGGATTCCTAGGACTAAGCATGGATGTTAGTGTGCTCCATTAGTTTGAGAATTAATGGAACGATAATTTTGGGATGAAATTCTGAAGGAGAGAAGTTTGTAATACTTCTCCCCAGTAAATTAATTAAATTATATTTTGATAATAACGAATGAGGTGTTAAGTATAATTATGGAGAAATTTGAGGTGAAAAGTTAAAAAAATAAAAAATAAAGATAAACAGGGTCGTATGATGTGTCACGTCAAGTGGGGCTTCTCGCGACATGCTACTGACTTATAGTAGCATGTCACGCAAAGGTTGTGTGAGGTAAAAGATCAAGCAACAAGACCTGTCCTTCGAGCGACATGGACTTGTCATTCTAGCGACGGCAGTCGAGTTTTTAGATCAGATGCCCTTGGGCACTGTCACGTTTTGAGCATCTGATTTGGTGTGTTGTCGAGCTTAGATTATTCCAGGAGGGCAAAACAGGTATTTGGCTATTAAGAGAGGTTTATTAAGGTTTTTTGGGGTTTTATTTGGGTTTATTTGTGTGTTGAAAGAATTGGAAGAAGGAGAAAGAGACTGAGAGATAATGGAAAAAGTGGGTAGACTTCCACCACAACCCACCACCATTCTCCACCAAACCACCATATTTCCACCATTTCCACGGTGTATGAAACCCCAAAAGACCCATTTCAACCATGGACATAGTAGAGCTACGAATTTTGGGGTTACTGTTGGGGTTTTTGGAGAGGATGATGGAGCTTTTTTTGGAGAAGATGAAGTGGGTCATTCTCGTAATTCAAATGGAGCTTGTTGGAAGAGATTTTGGCAACCCCTTGAGGCCAACTTTGGAGGTGGGAGTTGTTCATCTAGACCTACACTCTTGCCACCATTAGAGGCCATAGAGTTGGGTGAAACTCTACTATTAGACTAAGACTTTAGTTATGTATTTTTAGTCTAAATTGTTGGAATATTAAGAGTAGGATGTTTGTGCTGGGGTTTCTCGTAAGAAATAATAATAAATATTTTCATGGAATAAAAATATTGAAAAATATTAGTTTTGTTAAAAATAAAGAATAAATGACTATTTCAAGGTTTGAAATAATGAAAATTGATATTTTATGAAAATTGTGTATTTTCTAGTAATTTTTATGAAAAATATTTTATGGAATAAAATGTTGGCAAATAATGTGATTTTTGGTTGATAAATGATATTTAGTTGAAAAATGAAGAATAAGTAAATATTTCAAGGTTTGGAATATTGAAAGAGGATATATCATGTGAAAATGGACATTTTTAGAATATTTAGTGTTAAACATTTTATGGAGTAATATGTTGGAAATAAACATTTATTTGGCAAATATTTTGTGAAAATTTTGTTTAAACCATGTAGTAAGATTTTGGGTTTAAAATCCATCTTCTCATGCATATAAACTTGTTGTATTTTGACATAGAATGTATAAATAAGTTTAAAGAAGATTTTGTTGCATTTAAACAAGAAATAATAAAGGTTGAAATTTTAGTCTTCAAAGTATGTGTAATTGGGACTAAAAGACATAATGTGTATGAAGTTAAAAGACTACATGTCAATTAAAATAAATGGCAATTTTTTTATAAAAGTATTCTGAAGTGTGAATGTTTTTTCTGGAATAAAGACCTAAAGAAATATGAATGTCGATAAAAAGTATTAATTGTTAATAGAAAAACATGAAATGGTTAAAGAATGTAACTTACTAATGTTGTGAAATATTAACACTTATGGGATTAAAAGGAAGTAGATGTATAAAAGGCGTTTCCAATCAAGTAAAAGATTACTCCAAGTGTAAAAAAGTGTCAAGTATTAAAACACTTAAGAAGTTCGTATGAATAACTCAATTGTGTTTTGGTGAAATTAACACTTGTGAAAAAGGAGTAAAAAGGTGATTTTGAAAACAAATGAGTAAAATGGTGATTTTAGTTAAGTGGATCATTTTTATGAAGTAAAAATGTTGAAAAGGGTGTTACACAAAGTGTCCTTAAATAAATACGATTTTTAGAATAAAAATCAAGTTTAAAGTATAAAGGACATGAAACGATAAATTCCAAGTGTAACACAAATTGGGGCGGTAAAGTCCCGAGTTTTGGCTTCGGCCGAGTAAAAAGAAAAGCAAATAATGTGAACATTTGTAAAATATTAAAACACATTAAAGGTACTCGGATGACACTGAGATAAAAGCAAGAAGGGCCCGGAGCCCATATATGAAAATCCCTAACTCACTGTCAGAGCATATGGTGCGCATTACCATCAATATCGAGCTTGTGTAAGTATGCGGTATAGGAAGATTTCGAGAAAAAGTTAAATGAAATATAGAACATATCAAGATAAGGGTTATGTGGTAAATATGTTAACACAATCTAACTTGAATGAATGTAATAAATGTTCCGGTAAAGGCTAAATGGACAAGTCAATGCATAAATCTACTAATGTTCGTAAGATAAGGAGAAGGTTAAAGAAATTGGGTAATTGGGTGGTTAAGCACGGTGATGTGTGTGTTGAAACAGAGATTTTTAATGAAAATACTAAAGCGTGTTAAAATGAATGAAAGGAATTAAATTTTGATAAAGGAATGGGTCTGAATAAATCAAGTGTAATCGTTTCAAGTGTTGCACCGGGTGTGTTAAATAAAGTGAGAAATGCTAAGTATGACTAAAGGAAGTATTTACTAGATTATGGTAAATTAATCTGGATAAGTAAGATTCTTTAAAAGTAAAGCGGTTAATACATTGAATGTGTATTTTCAAGGAATGCATATGTAAATAAATATATATTTTCGTATACATGTATTTGTAGCGTGTGTTTATTCCTTTCTGCCGTTCATTTCTACACTGTTTGTATAAGTCACTCTGGGCATAAGCTCACATCCCCACTTTGTTACGGCATCTTGTGAGCGGTCCCGTACTTTGAGGGAATTTTATAGGTAAGTATATTTTAATTGTATTGCATAGTAGCTCTGTTTACATGTACTTCGGGGTGCTCCCCATGGGTCCCTCACGTAGTTTATCTTGAAACTAGAATTGCATGTTAACAAGTGAAATATTAACTAAAATAAAACTGGGCTAGAAATATTATATAAGTTGTTCCATTGCACTTCACACCTAACGCTCGGGTCGAACCGGGTTGGCTCATGGGTAACCCATTGTGGGTACCCAAAATTAGAATGATGGGCCTGGACGAGTAGCCCAATTGTGGCGGCCCAATGTCCAGACCCTCCATATCTTAACCGATTATGATTTAGTCTATTCCCATGTTCCCATTAAGAGAGGTTCTAGGAAGAGATGGAAAACGTGGGGGAGTCCAACACCCCCACTTACTGAAATAAACATGTATATAATAAACCCTAGGTCCGGGGCAAGGGGTATATCGTATTCTCTGTAATCACTCCTCAAAGTATATAAAAATAATACTGACTGCACCACCGTGGACGTAGGCACCTCTTTGTTGAACCACGTACATCCTTTGTTGTGTGATTGGAATTTTGCATTCCTTATTCTTGCTTGATGATTGCGTTTCTCTTATCTATTTGTGTTGCATAATAATTGTCACCACAATTGGCGCCATCTATGGGAAGCGTTTATCTTTCCTGAGAAAGCCCACACCAACAAAGAACTCTAAAATGTCTGGTCACAGTAGTAATGCTCCTCAGGCAGGAGATATACAAGAACAACCTACTCCTCGAAGGATCAGATCTGAAGTTTGGCGTTCAAATCAGAGGGCTCGCCTGGAAAGTCCAGCCTCAGAGGAGAGCCAAGGACCAGCGAGGTCCACACAAATCTCCAGGTTGATTGATGCATTGGAGGCGAGGCTCCAGGAACAAAGGGAGTCTTCTCACAGACACGAGGCTGAGAACGCTCACCTCAAAAGAAGATTAGAAATAATGGAGAGAGAACTCCATCGTAGTACCAAGAAACGTTCGTACCGTAATCCTAGCCCTCAGGCGAGCAAGCCTCGCAGCCGAGGAAGGAGCCCAGGCGCGGATCCCAGAGAGTTGAGGGAAACGAGTCAGAAGATGACCTGCTCGAGCAACTGTGACTAGCTCGCAGCAACGAGAACATACGAAGTCTGGTCGGAAGGGAGATGGACCAATACCCTGCCCATCACGGTACTAGATCGACCCGAGAACTCGCAAGATGAGCTCTCAAAACTCAGATGAAATCACCTTTCTCGAAGGAATTGAAGAAGAATAAGCCCCCAAGAAGTTTGTCATTGCAAGGTTTAAAATTTATGATGGTAAGACTGATCCCATTGATCACGTCAGGCAATACCGGTAGGCCATGACCCTATGGAACCATCGAGACGCACTAATGTGTCGAATTTTCCCCTCGAGCCTGCATGACGTGGCACAGAAATGGTTCGAAAGGCTCCCCCACCGGTCCATCAGGAGTTTCAAATCCCTAGCCGATCTCTTTACGGCCCGATTCATTACTAGTAGCTCCCATCCCAAAAGGATGGATGCTCTGCTGACAATGAAAAAAATGCCCCAAGAGACCCTCCGAGACTACGCGAAGAGGTAACGGGAATTGTTCAACGAGGTTGAGGACTGTTTGGAGCAAGTGGCAGTGGCCTCATTCAAAATTAGGCTACCCAGCTCTTACCTTTTGTACCAATCCCTGACAAAGAAAGAGGCCATGACCATCGATGACCTAATGGCCCGCATCGAGAAGTATGCCAAGGTGGAAGATGTGACCCACCTCAGCACAGGGGAAAACGGTCGAACTAAACTCGCTACCAAGGGCAATGACAAGATTGAGAACCAGAAGAAAGGAGGAAAGAATGGGGGCAAAAATGGCTCCAAACATGGAGGCAACAATGATGTGTCGAAATCATTTCAGGCGGTCAACGCCATCTTCAAAGAACTAATTTACAAAATTCTCGCAAAAATTAAAGACGAGCCATTCATCAAGTGGCCCAGGAAGATGGGAGGAGATCCCTCGAAGAGGAATAATGCGCTGAGGTGCGATTTTCACAAAGAGGGAGGACATAAGACCGAGCATTGCAAAGCTCCTAAGTCCCACCTCGAAGAGCTGGCCCAGTTCGGGCACCTGAATGAATTCGTGGAGAAAAAGGCAGAGAAAGTTACTGCCCATAGAGAAGCAAGGCCTGATAACGTACTCGAAGACGATGCCGGCCATGAATTCGCAGTAATTTATGGGGCATCCGATGCGAAACAGATTCAGGGCAATTCAGCCCGTATGGAGGTAAAAAAGCTTACAGCAGTGATGCAAGATTTTCAGATTAATCCAGCAAAAACACAATCAGGAAAGCATCGGCGAACAGATGACGTCGACTATAGTAAGCATATCCTGTTTACAGATGAAGATCTGGTGGGAGTGAGAACCCCACATCACGATGCTTTGATCATTACTCTAAGAATAGCGAACTATGACGTTGACAAATTGCTCGTCGACCAAGGAAGCTCATCCGAGGTGATGTATCTCGACCTGTTCAGAAAATTAAAATTAAGCATCGCCGACCTAAAGGAAGATACCATCCCTTTAGTTGGCTTCGCTGGAAAGATGACTATGCCCTTGGGAAAGATCGTGCTGCCAGTAAGGGCAGAAAATGTTTTTAAAATGATCGAATTTCTGGTAGTCGACATTGACTCGCCATACCAGGCTATCCTCGGCCGAGGATGGCTACATGCAATGAAGGAAGTTTCCTCGACCTACCACCAGAAGCTCAAGTATGTGATCGAGCGAGGAGTAATGGAGATCCGTGGCGATCAAGCGATGGCAAGAAGATGCTTCATAGCGACCATCCGCCCAAAACCAAAAAAGAAGGCCGACAAGTCCAGCTAAAGAGTTGAAGAACAAGAAGGTCTGATGCCTTCGAAATAGAAATTAAAGTACAGAAGACCCAGAGTAGAAGAGACCAGGCTCCCCCCCTCCGAACTGGTCCTCGAGGACCTAGAGGAAGTCGCAGTTGTAGATAACGATGATAGCAGGATTTTCTTGATTGGAGCTTCTCTCACAGATCAAGAGAAGAAGGAATTTATGGCCTTATTGAGGAACAATATAGACGTCTTCGCATGGGAACCATACGAGATGCCTGGAATTGATCCTAGTATGGTTTTTCATCAGCTGCACATCGATCCCACCTTCAAACCAATCGCGCAGAAGGCACGGCGAACTGCACCCGAGAAAGCAAAAGCCATGGAAAAAGAAGTTGAAAAACTACTGGGTGCAAGATCCATACGGGAAGTACAATTCCCCAAGTGGTTATCCAACCCAGTAGTAGTTCCAAAAATCAACAGGAAGTGGAGAGTTTGCATCGACTTCACTGACCTCAACAGAGCGTGCCATAAAGACAGTTTCCCCCTCCCAAAAATTGATCAACTGGTAGACGTCACTACAGATCACGAGAGAATGAGTTTTCTGGATGCATACTCAGGGTATCATCAGATCCCTTTGAATACCCCAGACCAAGACAAAATAACATTCATCACCACAGTTGGGTTATACTGCTACAAGGTCATGCCCTTCGGGCTCAAAAATACAGGGGCAACCTACCAGCGACTGGTCACCAAGATGTTCAAGGACCAGATGGGAGACACCATGGAGGTCTACATCGATGACATGCTCGTTAAAAGAAAGAAGAAAGAAGACCACATCTCAGACCCATCAAGAACCTTCAAAATCCTCAGGAAGTACCGAATGAAACTTAACGCGAGCAAGTGTTCTTTCGGTGTCCAGTCGGGAAAATTTCTTGGGTACTTGGTCAGTAAGAGAGGCATCGAGGCTAACCCAGACCAGATCGATGCAATAAACAGGGTACAACCTCCTCGTATAATCCAGGACGTACAAAATCTCACCGGTATGCTCGCTGCCTTAAACCGCTTTATCTCTAAATCCTCCGAGAAATGCAAACCTTTCTTCCAGCTTCTAAAGGGAAACAAAACGATAGAATGGAACCAGGATTGCTCATGGGCATTGGAAGAGCTCAAGGCTTACCTCATTTCCCCACCACTGCTCGTCATACCATAGGAAAAAAATTCCTTATACTTGTACCTTTCTGTTTCCAACCACACTGTCAGTTCTGCATTAATGTGCGAAGTTGCAGGAATCCAACACACCGTTTATTACGCAAGCAAGACCCTACTAGACGCCGAGCAGAGGTACCTACCATTGGAGAAGCTCGCCTTTGCACTAGTAGTGGCTTCGAGGAAGCTGAAGCACTATTTCGAAGCCCACACTATAATCGTCCTTACACCACACCCCTTAAAGCAATCCTGAGGAAGGCGGATTTATCGGGAAGACTGTCTAAATGGTCAGTCAAGCTCGGATGATTTGACATCTAATTTCAACCAAGGAACGCAATGAAGGGGCAGATCCTTGCTGATTTCATAACCGAATTCACAGGCGAGCAACCTTCCAACCAACCTCCACCAGCAAGACAAAAGGGGAACGGCGCAACGAAGGAAACCTGGAAATTGCTCGTTGATGGAGCCTCCAACTCAAAGGGGGCAGGTGTAGGCATTGTCCTCATTACTCCAGAGGATACAATCCTTGAACAAGGAATTAGGCTTGGATTTGTAGCCTCCAACAACGAAGCAGAATACGAAGCTTTAATAGCCGACCTCCAGAAGGCACACACTTTGGGAGCAAAGCATTTACATGTGGTTAGCGATTCTCAATTAGTCTCTAATTAGATAAGTGGAGATTACAATGCAAAAGATGAAAGAATGGCAGCTTACCTCGCCTTAGTGAAAAGGCTAATGGCGAGCTTCGAAGAGATCAATGTCCAGAAGTTTCCCAGAGGGCAGAACAACCATGCTGATGCCCTAGCAGCCCTGAGTTCAGCAGTCAATTTTGACTTAAAAAGAACAATCCCCATCAATTTCCTCGATCATCTGAGCATCAATCGTAACAACAAGCCGTCAGATGTGGAACAGGTACTCCAGGTAGGATCAGCTCCCAACTGGATGGACCCTTTAAGGAACTATTTAAAGGATGGCACGCTCCCGGATGACAAGAAGACCACCCACCAGATAAGAGTCAAAGCTGCTCGCTTTCACTTATCTCCAGAGGTCAACCTATATAAGATATCCTTTTTCGGTCCCTACCTTCAATGCGTTCACCCAAGGAATGTCGGTCAAGTTTTACATGAGCTTCACGAAGGAATCTGTGGAAGCCATATCGGAGGAAGGTCTCTAGCTTTTTGAGCAATGAAGGAAGGCTATTGGTGGCCATATATACAAAGGAACTCTACCATGTATGTCCGCAAGTGCCTGAAATGCCAACTTCACGCTCCCATGGTCCACCAACCTGCTAGCGACCTAAAATCACTATCCAGCCCATGGCCATTCGCCCAATGGGGAATGGACATCGTAGGACCACTTCCTACTGCCATCGGTAATCATAAATATCTATTGGTCGCAACTGACTACTTCACTAAATGGATCGAGGCACAACCCCTAGCGAACATCCGAGATGCAAATATGATAAGGTTCATATGGAGAAATATAATCACCCATTTTGGCATCCCTAGAACCATCATCACTGATAATGGAACGCAGTTCGAGAGAGACTCCTTTCAGAGTTTCTGTGATGAGCATGGAATCAAACACCATTTTAGCTTGGTGGCCTATTCTCAGAGCAATGTCCAAGCCGAGGCTTCCAACAAGACAGTGATCGAAGGATTAAAGAAACGATTAGAGCGAGCCAAAGGTGCATGGGTAAATAAATTACCACATATTTTATGGGCCTACCGAACCACTCCACGACGAGCACCGGGGGAAACCTCATTTTCACTGAGATATGTAATGGAAGCTGTCATCCCATTAAAAGCAGGCTTGCCAACAATGAGGTCCAGCCTTGTCGACCAGGGCCATAATGATGCAGCATTGCTCGCTGAGATCGACCTAGCCGACAAGCACCGAGAGCTAGCCCTAGTAAAACTAGCGAGCTATCAGCAACAGTTCACAAGGCATTATAACAAAAGGGTCAACCCAAGGGCATTCCAAGTTGGGGACTATGTCCTAAGGAAAGTCCTGGGCAGCACAGTAAAACCATCAGACGGTAAGCTAGGGCCAAACTGGGAAGGACCATTCAAGATAACTAGAGACGACCTGCAAGGAGCCTATCACTTGGAAACGATGGAAGGCAGAGAGATACCCCGACCGTGGAATGCAGCCAACCTTAAGAAATTTTATTTCTAGATTCTTCTTTTCATTTTTGATTGTGAAACTGGAAGTTCATTCCCTTATCATTAATAAAAAGTCATTTGGTAGTTGCATTCTACGAAGTATCAGTCAACTAATTTGCATTTTTCAAGCTATCAATGAATAAACTTTATAACCCACACACCTTTTCCAAGTAACAGGCATACTGATCATTACACTATAGCAGGGAAATGACCCTCCTCAGGTTTTCATTATGAAATATGAAAGACCTCTTAGCATTGCCCTTGGAAATACATGAAGCCCTACAAAAAATCCCTAGGCAATATGGCCAGTTCGACTGGCTGCTAAACTATGTTTGGTCGATAAAATCCTGATCGGATGAAACATCCAACACCAGGTGTGTCCTCGCCAATTGACACACTTAGGCCTAATGGATTGTGACCACACAACCTAAAAGGTAAAGTGGGGCAGAATGGTATCTCGTTAGCATACTGGACTGGAAGGACATTTACTTGATAATGCGAACATACAAATCTAGTCAGCCAAGACGGGCTCAAGATTTTTAAGCAAATGGTGAAAAATATAAGACAATTGTTTAGTTGGAAAATTTGCCCAAAACATAAATTTTATATTAATTCAGCACATTTACAGCAAATACAATACATGTTTAGTCGGCGAGCTCGCCCAAAACATTAACATAACATCACTTCAATACAAAATACACAGTATTACTACTGGCAAAAGCTTAGTGAGGGTGAGGCCTCTGAACGAGATAATCATCCACTTGAGCTCTTCGACCATCATCGGGAGGGGGAACTAACTCTTCCTTGACTTCGTTAGCATCCGACTCCAATAGCTGCTGAGGGATGGCATCAATGGGTATCCATTGATCATCTCTCCGGAAGGGGTTAGGCATCCGAATGGAAGGAGATATTTCATGGAGATACCAGAGCATTGAGTTCCTTGGAACTTGCATCTCTCTCAAGGCACTCAACCACCCCCTGATGAAGGCGAGCTCTTCAAACTCTATCAGCCTTGTTGGAGCATCTAGCCAACCCTGATTATAGCCATCAGCCCATACTTACTGAGGACCTCTCCTAAACATGTGCCTCAGCCAAGTGATGACCCTTTGAAGACCAACAGTAATCACATACGCTCGTTGGACATCACCTCGGAGCTCTTCCATTTCCCCAGCTGGACTCCTTGCTCGAGTACCAGCTCGTGAAGCAGTCGAAGGTGTAAAGCCTCACAGCGCTGAAGGAATATCGCTCGGGCCAGCTCCAGCTCGCGACGAGGAGGAACCTCTTAATACCGCAGGAGCGATGCTCGGCGTATGCTCCCTAAGATGCGAGACCTCTCTCCTTAAAGCTTCATTTTCTTTCTGAAGTATTTCCCCAACTTGGTTGATCTTAGAAGCATCTAGAAGCTTTGCTCGCAGTGTATTCACCTCTTCTTGCACTAAAGCACCAACTTCTTCCATCTCCTGAAGCTTGTCCTTCAGCTTAACGATGAGCTCAGTTTGCTTTATAAAGCGCTTGTTCCTCAATCGTAGAGATTTGCAAATCCTCACAAAAGTATGACGAACTTCAGAGCTTACATCAGGCCCAAGCATTCTTCCCAATTGAGAAGTGGAAGGTATATAATCATCAACATCAATCAACTACTAGAAATAAAAGAGCAATGAAGAACAAAATCATTCAGTACACTAAAGAAGTGAAAAACCTTCTCGTTTTATTAAAACGAAGAGAGTTAGAATACATCGACGAGTCAAAAGGAAAAATTACAAACAGAATAAGCAAAGGTACAAGGTAGTCCTAGAAGTAAAAATTAACTAGCAACCTGAGGCAGCCCAAAAGTTGATGGCTGCTTCCCTTTATCAGCATCAGCAGGAGCACCCCTCTCAACAGGGATAACCTCTATTGCCAGAACAGGGTGAACGTCAGCAGAAATTGTTTGGGAGACAGGGTCAGCACCTTCGATGGCTGGGGCAAGGACTTCATCCATAATTGTCCTCGGGCCTGGTTCGTTCTCATCGAACAGAGGAGATGCAAGATCCACTCCGGCAGCTAAGAGGGCCTTATTCCAGCCCATCTTGAAGTTCAGACGACTAATGTAGCCTATCTGAACCTCGGCGTCCTCGTATGTGGCAGCCCAACCATAATTATATGAGTCTTCCTTGGTAGTGACTGCCTCAGACTCCTTCTTCTTCAGCTCCTCGGATAGCACTCTGTTCTCTTCCATGATAGCCAGCTTTCTAGAGCAAACCAGGTCGTAGGCTTATCGCAGCTCATTCAATTCTTTAACTGCTGCATCCCTCTCTCGATCGACATTAGCAATATCCAGATCGGATGATATCCGAGCAGCATCAACGGCCTTGAAACTAGCCTCCATATTTGTACCCCTCAACCTCAAGGCAGCATTTTGCTGCTCCAGCTCGCCATTTTTCTTCACCAGCTCATCGCGAGAATGATAGAGCACGGAAAAGTCGGTCACAAACTGCAAGAAAAAGAAGACATCAGAAGAAGGAAGTGATGAAATTTATTAAAACATTAGATAAGGGAAAAGATCTTACCAAAGCTAGCCTCTGACTAGCCTGTAGGTCCAATTGATCAGACCCCAATGCCCTTTGGCGATCTGCAGGAAGAACTGCCCTCTCGAGCAGTGCAGGGGCCAGTTGAGGATAAATAGCAACTGAGGCCTCCTCGGGCAATGCGGACACAGGAACCAAGGCCTGCCCAGCCTTCATCCGCGATTCCATCTTCCTCCTCTCCTCCTCTTTCTCCTTCTCTATTCTCTTCTTCTCCTCCATTCTCTTCTTCTCCTCCGTCTTCTTTCTCTCCTTTTTCTTCTTTCTCTCTCTCTCTCTCAACTGTTCTTCTTCTTTCCTCTTCCTCTCCTGCTCCGGAGCAGAAGACCGAGAGCCAGTAGCTACAGCCCCGGTACTGGCTTTCTACTTCTTTGACCTCTAAGCGAGGAGCACGTGATCATCATCGTCCTCGTCCCGAATCAAGTTTTTCCTAGGAGGAACCATCTCCTCGCTTGAACTGATGGACGTGCTCGAAGAATCTCGGGCTTTAGAAACTTCCTTCGAACCAAAAGAGCTACCACCACTGGAGCTCCCCTCACCAAAATTACCTTCGATACCACCTAAGATATCACTCTCTGAGCTACTCTCCTCCTCATCCAACTGAATAGGATCAGCAACACTCTCTTCAGAGGTATCAAATTCAGGGATACTATCTACCGGCCTCGCTATAAAGCTAGAACCAACATTTTTGTATTTGAGCAAGAAAGCAGCAGACCGGGGATGCTCGTCGTCGGCTAAAGGTTCCCTGATATTCCAGGCCTTAACTAGTTCAGAAAGACGAACCTCGCTGAGAGCAGGTTCCAAGTTCTTCGACCTCGCTGAAGAAAAGACAGGAAAAGTCAGAAAGATCACAAATCAATAAAGAAATTGAAAGGACATAGCAAAGTCTACCTATGTATTCTTCCCCATAAAAGGGAACTGAAAACCTATCGGACCTCGACCCCTCAGACTGGGGAGAAAACTGCCAATTTCTAGCAAGGAAGCCCTCTTGCCAATAGTCCTTATGGGAATCAGGTAGGTTTACTACCAATACCCTGTCAGGGCTCCTGGCTTTGAGATAGAGAACACCAGAACTAGTTCGAGAAAAAGAGTAGCAAAAACAGACCTCGGCAAGCCCTAACTTGGTACCATATAACTGATTTATTCTATGGACACCATTGATTATCTTCCACACATTAGGCGAACACTGTGTAGGAACAATATTGAAGTAACCAAAGAAGTGCAAGAACGGGTCGTTGGGAGGAAAAGTAACTCCCCCTTGGGAAAGCATTAATACATGGATCCAATGGGCACCCTCTATCTCTCTAACATTCTAGGGGGAGTAACACACTCAATCTCTACCCACTCTGGGATATTATAAAACTTCCTAAATTCATACACCGACCTATTACCAATCTTTGCCATTGGGAAACCCTAGAAAAACTACAAATTCAAAGAGAAAATACGAAGAGAAGGCACAGGAGACTTACAAGATGAAAGTTCGACTCGAACGATGACGAATCACGAGCCCAGATAACAAGGAAGCAATAAGAATGGAGACTGAGAGAAGAGAGCATAAATCGCTAGAGTTCACAGAAAATAGGAGAGTACTGGGAAGCTTGAAACGACGACTGCTCTGAATAAAATCTTTAAAGTGTTACTAATCATAGTGCACAGACCACGAAGCGGGTGCCGCCAGAATCAGTCTTCAAACTTTGGTAAGAGTTGCACGATGTATAAAGGAGCCATTATGACAAATCATTTTAATTTATTGAGACCAAAGCATGGCCCAACAAACTTAGGGGCAATTATGGGGACCCAAAATTAGAATGATGGGCCTGGACGAGTAGCCCAATTATGGCGGCCCAAAGTCCAGACCCTCCATATCTTAACCGATTATGATTTAGTCTCTTCCCATGTTCCCATTAAGAGAGGTTCTAGGAAGAGATGGAAAACGTGGGGGAGTCCAACACCCCCACTTACTGAAATAAACATATATATAATAAACCCTAGGTCCGGGGCAAGGGACATATCGTATTCTCTGTAATCACTCCTCAAAGTATATATAGAAATAATACTGACTGCACCACCGTGGACGTAGGCACCTCTTTGCTGAACCACGTACATCCTTTGTTGTGTGATTGGCATTTTGCATTCCTTATTCTTGCTTGGTGATTGCGTTTCTCTTATCTATTTGTGTTGCATAATAATTGTCACCACACCCATAAATTCGGGTCGGGGCGTTACAACCAAAATCATACAAAGTATGACCAAGTGAGCGTCGGAAGAAAATAATTACCAACTCCACGGAAACCAATCGAACTAACACCGACGGTGATGGCTCTGATAGCAGCTCGATAACATGAATTTGAGTTGACCACAATATCAATCTCTTTTTACGTTCTTTATGTTCTAACAAGCATCTAGCAAGCACAACGATGTCTTCTAGCTCGACGGATCCACCTAGTGCAAGAAAGGGACCCATTACATCCATTGCATCGCCGCTTACATAAACACTACCTTTTCCACACCCGCCAAATAAAATGTCCCACGGGGGACGATATCGTAATCGCGCAAATACAAAAGAATTAAGATCACATTTCTCAACCATCTCCATAATTTTAGTTGGGAAACCTTCTACAAATTTCACGACCAATTGTTTAATGTGCTCCATATTTTTAGTTGCATTTGAATATGTTCATAGTGTCATGTAGGCTCATGAGAGATGTAAAAAAATATATAAGAAAATATACTATATTTATGATAAGAAGATGTTAAGATTTAATGTGACCAAATTGGAACACTAGGGAATAAAGTGAGATTGGCTCCAAATTGCAGGGTCAAAAGTGTAATTAAATCTAAAATGACTATCTGAACCATAAAGCGTGGTTTTCAGTTGCTACTGTAGGTTATATTAGAGATGGGTCTATAAATTTCCTCCAGTAAAGCATAAAATTAACATATTTGACTAATCATATAGGTTGATTCTTCTTGTAATATCAAAGTGAAAAAAAATAGACTCACTTTTGTGGATAAATTGAAAGTAATTTTTTTGGTGGCCCGAAAGGAGAACTAGAAATCTTCAAGATGTGTTTTTTTTATTTTTCTTCTTTTTCTATTTACGAAGCACGGACACTCTTGTTTGACACATGTCGAACACGGGACCAACTCGGACACGCTGGGGACACGTTTGAGGACCTATTTTTTGAACACGTTGAGGTAGTTTAATAGTATTTTAAAATTTTAAATGAGATCAAATGTTTAATAACTTAAAACATTGATTGTAAAATAAAAAATAAAAAATAAGACACCGTCTTCATTTACATGAAGAATAATTTTGACGCAAAAGTTCAAAACATATCCTCACTTTTGCAGACCATATTCATTATATTTTTCGAATTTATTGAATTTTATCTATTTATTTTTTAAATTTGTACTGTTGTTGTATTTGATTTGATTGAATTTTATGCTAAGTATGCATTCTATTAAATAATTTATGTTTTATTCCATTAATATATATTTAATAACATACATACTATACGTAACCTAGCGTATCTTATCCTAACTTTTGGAAAAATCTCATCTCACGTAGTCATATCGCATCTCATATCATGTGTTGAGTTCGTATAGTCATGAACTAGCCAATTAATTAATTATTATATAATATGTAAGAGCATATTTTGAAGTATCTCACTAAAATAATGGTTGAGATGCATTTGAGAATGAATTAATGATTCAAATTCATTTAAACTTATAAATCCCTTCCACCTTCTCAATTGGCCATTAACATTGCAATGTATTAGTTTTATACTAAAAAAATTATTGTTTAAACGGTTGAAAAATCGTGAATTTAACGATTCGGCGACACATGGACGAGTTCCCTTCAAGGGATTTATCATGCCTCACCAAGTTAAAACAATGCTTTTTAAGAATTATTATAATACAAACTCGGTACCTAATCGTTGTCGCTACCTAACTCTTGAGTTCCTTTGATAAGTTTTCACACCCAACTGTCGAGAGCTCCTTTGATTGTTTTTCGGTACGAATTATGGACATTTCTAAGAAGGCAATGTATCCGTATCTGACACATGTCAAACACTGACACTCTCTCAAGACTTCTTTTCACATGTTCATAATTTAAATACAAAATTAGTGTGTCAGAGACTTATTTCAATGTGTCGAATATTTATTTCACGTGTCGAACACTTGTTTTCACGTGTGTATACTGAATATACAAGTATATAACTATATAAGTTAAATTTGCGACATCACTTTAGGCATCATTCACAAAGACTACGCTATACCATAATCGCACTAGAATGGTTCTCCACGAAAATTTGAAAGATTTATCGTGTCGGCATCTCCGCATCGCGTTAGACATGACACCGTGTATGTGTCTGTTTTTCCTAGGTTTTCAACAGCACATCATGTCATCAAGTCGAAACAAATATTTCAATAATTTCTATACTACAAACTCACCACTTAACCGTCAAATTCTTTTGATGTGTTTTGTCACCTAACTACAAATTTTGTTTGATGGGTTTAGACACACCATTACTGAGACAAAACGTAAATTATTAGTTAATTTTATGTTGGTGCTCCCTTGTCACCCTCGACATAACTTAATGGGTAATGGATGAAATGCATGTTAGCTCAGACTAATGCACCTTACTTACCTAGAGTAGTAGTAGTAGTAGCCCATTCAATTGCTATAAGCCAGTAAACAAGCTTGTCATCCATGGGAATTCGACCAACTGAAATATTGCCTCTCCTCCGGATAGACTCATTCTCAAAATTATGCCATTGGGTGATTTGTGAAACCAATTATTGAACAGGTTGAGTAAAATTTGGGAGGTTTTAACCCAATATAGGCAGCAACAACCGAGTTTGCTCTATCGCGTCCTATCACAACCCGTGGTCTACAAATCATCAACTCTCAACTTTCTTTGTTACGTAAAAATGCACTTAAAAATATTAAGGTCTTGTTTGGTTCTCTACTCTGAAAACTCGATTTAAACGCTGTTTTTAAATACAGTTTTAAAATTCAATTTTTTGTGTTTATAATTATTGGTGTGTGTTTGGTAAACTTGTTTTTAAATACAATTTTTTGAAAATTTGACAAAATTGACAAACATGTATATTTATATTATACATATATGTGTATATATATAAACACATATATAAAACCTTCATACATACATGATACATGAATGTGTGTGTGTGTGTGTGTGTATATATATATATATAAATAAAAATAATGCTCTTATGCCGACTAGTCCGCATTTTTTAAGAGTGCGGATCGGACATGTGTCACATAATGGTGCGCCTAGAAATTATCGCCTAAATTATAGGCACACTCTCTCTCTCTTTTGGGCTCACCGCCATGTGACACATGTCCGGTCCACACTTTTAAAATGCGGACAGATCCGCACAAAAGCATGACTATATATATATACATTTAATATCATGTATTTTTATATATATTTAATGAGGTACGTTGGGGAGTTTAACTATACACGCACACATAAATTATATACATGTACATTTAATATCATGTATTTTTATGTATATTTAATGAGATATGTTAGGGAGTAACTATACACACACACACACTGTGTGTGTGTGTGTGTGTGTGTGTGTGTGTGTGTGTGTGTGTGTGTGTGTGTGTGTGTGTTATAATGATATTGCATGTATACTTCACAATAAAATTATATACATACATGAATTGATAATATTTATTAATACATATGTAGTATATGTATATTTTATATTATTCAATATATTAATAATACATGTATAAAACTATATATAAGTATCATGTATCTATTCATATTATTATTTAACATAAAACTATATGTAAGTATCATGTACCTATTCATATTATTGTTTCATATTATTATTTAACATATGGATCTTAGTATATTATATAATTTAATAATATAAATATACATAATTTTGTGTATGTATACATATATATTTTTTATTTATAAGAATTGCATATATATTAATACATTATGTATATATATTATATATTAAGGTATAAATGCATTAAAATATTAAGAATGAATAATTTTGAGTTAAAAAGTAAAAAATAAAAGTTATAAAACACATTTTTGCAGTTTTCTGAAAAATTTAATTATAACACAGAAATATTATAATTCAGTGTTTAAAAACAGATTATCAAACACAAATTTTTATTATAATTATATTTAAATACAAAAAACAAAATTATAATTAGAACCAAATAAATCCTAAATGTTGAATACCCAAAAGGCCAAAGTGCAGCACAATGCATTTTCTTGTCAAAAAGGGAGGTGTAATATTATTATTACATAAATTCTACAAACAAGATATCATTATGCAAAAATGGGTCCTAGATATCTGTGCAGTGGGGTCCAAAATTTAAGAGTAATTTTATTTTAAGGTTTAATGTTAGTGGAATAAGGGAATATTCGTTTGATTGCTCTCCAATGAGTTGAAGGCTATTTTTCTGTTTAGTCCATTTAAGTTATCTTGGGCACCAAGTCTTTGGAACTTGAGCTTTGTATTATATTCTCTCTTTTGGAGTTAGCTGATGATGGATGTTAATTGGGAGGGTGTTTAGGTCTTTCGCTGCATTGCTCTGCATCATATCAGATATTAACAAATTATTCAATGAAAACGTTGGAGCCTATTCCAACAATACCCAACCCACCATGGGTTGGATAAAGCTTTTTTTTTTCTTTTTTTAATATATATATATATATATATATATTATATAAATATTGTGCAACAAAACATAATATTTAAGTTATTCATCTTATGAAATACCGAATATAACACAAAATAATTTTTTATCAGGAAACACAAAATAACCTCTCTCTTATGTTGAGTCCATTAATGGTTGTGGGTCTGGTACTTATGCATATTTTTTGTTGGGGTTCACAGTTTTAATTTGGCCTCCAATTTCACTTTTTGCAACGATTTTTAATATATATTCTTGGGTTATTTTGAGTTTTCCTTCCGCTTTTGTGATTAATTTTGTATACACCCTCACTTTTTTAAAAATTTGCAATACATCTCCATTTTATTAACTTTCCATCCAAACCGTTAGTACTATTTACATTTTGTGTTTTCTCCCCACTTTTTTTATCAGTTTTGCAAAAGACCCCCATTATAAAAAAATCAAAAAAAGTCCAAAAAAATTGGAAAAAATAAATAAAAATTGGGAAAAATCAATTAAAATATTTTTAAACGATTAAAAATTCGTTAAAATCATTACATTTTTTTTTAGTTTCAAAAAATAGTTTCTTATAAAAAGAAGTGTTTTTTTTAACAAAAAATATTTTTTCTTTATAGAAGAATCTAATTTTTATACTGGGTTAACCGTTTTATAAAATGAAAAACTGTTTTTTAAACTAATAAATAAATTATAATTTTTTTTAAAAGCACAAATTTGATTTTTAGTAAAAAAAGTCTAACAATGTAAAGTTGTTTGCAATAAAAATAATTTTTTTTATATAAAAACAGTTTTCCAAGGAAAACATATTTTTATAAAAAAAAATAGTAATTTTTATAGACAAAAAGGATTTTTTTTAATAAAATTGTTTAAAAGTTATTTTGACTATTCTAAAAGTTGTTTTGACTATTTTAAAAATAGTTTTTATTTAAAAAAAATAACTTTTAAAATAGTCAAAACAACTTTTAGAATAGTCAAAACAACTTCTAAACAATTTTATTAAAAAAAATTTGCTTTGTCTATACAAAAAACTATTTTTAAGAACAAAAAAAAAAGAGTGATGCTATGGGTACCAAACAAATCCACCAAATCTTTCCCAAATAGCATTAATGAGTTGTGTCCTGACGGGACCCATACCACAAGGTATAACACTTAATGCTATTTGGGAAAGGATTTGGGAGAGTTGTTTGGGACACAAAGCATTTCCCAAAAAAAATGTAATGGTTTTAACGATTTTTTAATTGTTTAAAAAATATTTTAATAGTTTTTCCCAGATAAAATTTTTTTTAACGATTTTTGTATATATATATACATATGGAAAATAGTTAAAACGTTTTTTTAATTGTAATACAATTTGTTGAAGTCACATACATTGTTTTATACTATTTTTGACTTTTTTATATAAAACATGTATGTTTGGTATAAAATCAAACTTTATTTATATTTAATTTTTTAACTGTTTTCTATAAATAAATATTGGGTACAGTTTATTAATGTGAAATTATAATAAATATTTTTTTCGATTTTTTTTAAAAATGGGCGCTTTCGCAAAACTGGGCATAAAAGTGGGTGGAAAACATAAAATGTAAATAGTACTGATGGTTTGGATGGAAAGATAACAAAATGAGAGTGTATTGCAAATTTTTAAAAAAGTGAGGGTGTATTGCAACACTGGTCATAAAAGCGGAGAAAAAACTCAAAATAATCTTTTAAGACAATTTTTTGCTATATAGCATCGGACAAAGTGAAAATGAACCATAAAGTGTAAATATACAACACTACGGAACCGAACCCAAACAAAAAATATGCGTAGTTCGTGGACCTAAAATTTAAATAATCCACCATTATAATATGTAACTGAAAAACTACATTAGCGACATGAAACACCTTGGCTTTAATGATACTCCCATCTTGAAATTCAATTATTGGACACCTTGTTTGGTGGTCTAACTTGACTGGGACCACTTGACATCCAAAACATAACATGTCACTAGGGAGGCTGTTGGCTAAGGCTTCAGTAAGATCACACCTTCTCACGCATCTAAGTTCTTCATTTCTGTTGTGACATAATATGTTTTCAAGCATTAAAGTTTTTTTCTTATTTATTTTTGAGTAATAAACAGCCAAACAAACACAAATAGACACATGCATAATCAAATCAACTCCATACTTGGGGGTGGCAATTTCCGACATGACACGAAAACTCAACACGAAATTGACATGGTATGTCGTGTTCGGGCCAGGATGTTCTGGTCCAATAGCAGGTCGTGTCGTGTTCGTGACACAAAATTGACCCGCTTCGGCCCAATAACAACACGATTAAAAAGCCCGATTTGACCCGATTACCACCCCTTTATAATTAATATATTTCATGTAATATAAAATGAAAAATATGATATTTGTAGAAAAAAAATAAACGGGTCATCGTGTTGAGTCGTGCCAAATGGCACGAAATTGATTTATTGTTCTATTTATGTCGTGTCGTGTTTTTAACGAATCTTGTTCTTGTTAGGCAAAGAAAACACGACTTCGTGTCGTGTTCATGTCGGGTAAAATGGATTTATATCAAGTCGCGCCCGGCCCAAACACGACCCATTAGCTCGAATTCCTACCCCTATTTACATGACAACAAGTTTCATTCCAATTAATTCATACGCAATCTTTTAGTGGAAAAAAAAATTCCATTGGCAAGAAGGTTCCATGTTACGTGGTGCGTCGCACACTATCATGTCGGTACGTGGTACGTTAGTGGTAGGCTGAGTTAGAATGCTATTTCGATTCGCTGTTTGCTGAGAACTATTATTTGAATAATTTTGGGTACCATGCAAAGTGTATCTACATATACTACACCCAAACACATATACTTACTCTTTCGCTTATTTGAATTATCTATTTACGTTTAACACATAGTATTGAAGCACCTAGGGGTGGGAAATGTTATATCTTAATAAGCTTTAACTATGACAGGGATTTAAACTTAAGGAATATATTGTTTGTATAGAATGACGAAAAATACAAATGGTTGAGGTCTCCACGTTCCTCTAAATCTTATATAATTTTTACAACTAACATCATACGTATGCACAACTAACACGAGTCATGATTATGCAACACAAATTATATTTATTATATAAAACTAATATTTTGTATTGAAAATATATATAAACATTAGGATTTAAATTTTATTTTTTTAAATGTATAAAGAAAAGTTAATATTGTTTTCAAATAAAATATGCATCTTGACTTTTTTTAAAACAAATTTTGTAATCTCTTTTTTTTATATTAAAGCAATTTTTTTAACAAAACATTATTATTTTCATTTTTAATAAAAAAAAACGTTTTTCTACAAAATTGGTGTTTTTTTTATAAAAAACAGAAAATAATAAAAAATTTATGTGGGTGTCTCAAGTTAATAGTAAACTTTACTTTTTATTTATATTTATAATTGAGATAAAAAAAAATGAAAAAAATGATATAAGGGTATATGATTCTTTTTTTAAAAAGAAAAAGGGATGAATTTATAGAAGTGGGGATATCCCTACCTATATACAAATGTCATTCCTTCATGAAGTTTTTATTTATTTTATATGCATCATATCATATCCTTACGTCATCCTTTACACATATGTGGTTTGATGGTGCAATTGCATCAATTTATTATGAGAACATATTAGCTCTCTCACTCTCTCTCTCTCTCTCTCTCTCTCTCTACGAACATACATATATAATTGTATGATTTATGTGTGATGGCAGGTAAGAACAGTGAAAGTCAGTAATTGGTCAGTAAAAGAAATTGATGTCTCTAAGACATCAAAAGTTTGATATCTTAAAAATGTAATTGGTCAATATCGCTGGCGCGGACCCATTTTCATAAATAATGTAAGTCCGCACCAACGACATTGACCAATCACATCTCGAAGACATTAAACTTTTGATGTCTAGACATCAAACTTTTTTCCAATAAATTTCTGCGAGTCTACGAGAGCTACATTCAAGCGAGGGACGAGAGCTACAATCAAGCGTCCCTCGCTGACACGATAAAAATACATCGATTGGTGTTTGGATCCACTGATTATGAGTTTAACTCAAGTCAGTCCATTTATGACATATCAACAAGTCATGAAAAATAAATCACAATCATGAGTCCCCGTGACATAGAAAAATGCATTGATTTGATGTTTAGGGTCTGATTATCAGTTAAACTTAAAGGAATGCAGTTATGTTATGTGAATGAGACACAACATTAAGTCTCAAATCACTGAGTCCCATTGAATTTAAACTTTTACTAAAATTTGGTGTAGATATATTTTGATTTGGATCCATTTAGTCTTAAAAAAGTAATTTTTTTCTTTTGTGCGAATTTGGTAGTCACAGTTGTCAAATAGTTGGCTATACTACACATTGTTAAACATATTTGTCACACTATTTACTATGGGTACTCCATTTGTTGGTTTAATTTGTGCATTTCAGAATTGATCTTGCCCATCATGTTTCAACATATAGGTTTGTCAGGTTTTTTCTTTCACCCGAGGTTTTTCGTAGAGGTGACAATTGATATTTTGGGTCGTACTTTGACTTGACACAACACGAAACGACATGGCATACATCATTTGCACACAACACAACATGACACAAAATCCTTTTCTTTTTACCAAAAACGAAAAGACTCTTTCAAAATATGTCACGGCTAGCTCCATTAATATTGACGTCTAATTAAACACGATAATACATGGATGATAACATGAATAACACGACGTAACTAGTAGCACGACTAACACGAGTAGTAATTTGGACATGAACAAGGTACGACGTGGTTCTTGTCAAAAATTGAAATGAACACAACAATTTACATCAACCGTGTCATGTTATCAAGACATGTCTTTGAATTTATACCGGCATTAGCTTACCATCTTTATGTGAGAAACATTGATAGATAATAAAAAAAATATTTTGTCTATGTCCAGATTATTAACTCATGATTTTAATATCGTACTGCTTTGGAAAATAATGGTCAATATGCAAATTCATATAAGTAAATGTTATTGACCAGATATATTTATAACTAATGCATTCCCGCATACTTGAGTTGCAAATGGATTAACGTAACCAATGCCTACCTGGACGGGTTCAGATCATACTAAGGAGTTTCCATTATGTCTGTGTTCTAAGGTGGTCATGGATGTATCTAATGTCACAAGTATAATATATTTAGACTTTGGTATTTTATTCACCTGTGAATGTAATGTTTCGTCATTGAATACAATTTTTAGACTTTATTCATTTAGCGGTGATACATTAATATTCAATGACGAAAAAAGTAGCTATGTCTAAATAGGCTCTCACATATTCAATTGCAGAAATTGGGATTACAAACAACTTTTATTTCAGCCTAAAATTTTAAAACAAAAGATAAACATTACTGTAATTGAAATATGAAATTACACTAAACAAATTTATTCAATTTTTAATCAATATATATCATAAATAATACTATTTTCAATATTTGTGAATGGTGATATAGCTAAAATAAGTTTTTCAAATCTATCTAATATAACAAAACCATATTTAAGTGAGTTAATATAATTAATTATTGGAATTTTTTAGTAAGTGATAATAGTTTACCCCCCAAAGCATTAAAGTAATAGTTAGTGCACTAATTGTGCCTTATACAACCTCCCTCTATATAGAATAATAACTGAATATATATTGGGTGCTTGCAAGGTTGTCTAAAGTATGGACGACAACTCTGTGTTTTGACATAAGCATGACTAATCTAATACTAGTCATAGTATTGACATGCTAGGCATGATATGAACAAGATTTTATCACGTAAATTTCGGATCATGGCAACCCTAGTCTAGAGAGCACATACTACGAATTTTAAAAAAATGATAATATTTAGTCTAGATTGTCTATACTTCATGGTTTATTATGTCATATGTGAATTCCTGGATAAATGTAGTTTTATGAATTACAGTAATGTTTTTGAAGTGAAATATATCTCAAATGATTCTTAAACGTTCTAATGATTTGGACAAATATAAATCTTATTTGTTAATTAAAAATTATCACTCTCATACTAAATTACGTAATTTACAAATCATATTGTATTCCCTTATATAATTCAAGAAACTTCATACATGATACCCTTTTATGTTTTAAAAAGATAATACATAAAAATGTCCAATATAGGTTAATCATTAAAAAATTAAACAATATATACATTTTAGTGTAATAGTTTTCTTTCAAAATACCGCTAACGTCTCTACGAGTATTTAAAACAATCCCAACGGCATGTGTAATCTTCCAATATAAGGCACCTTCACTTCCATGATTTTATTAGAATTGAAGTTACTCCATCTCCATAAAAGACTTGAAATTTGTGTGAACCTTCATGTATACGAATTTTTTCCACAAATGCTATGGGTAATTTTTAATTATATACTCAAACAATTAATTATTGATGCTATTAAAAATATTACGTAATATTTCAGTACATATGAAGACTTATTGTCCTTTATTATTTAAATTATGCATTCACTCACGCATCATGCGGGTCTACAAACTAGAGTGTGTGTGTGTGTGCGCGCGCGCGCGCGTGTGTGTATATATATATAATTATAACTAAAGTGAGATTAGGAAAATGCCATGTGTTTAAAAACAACCAAAAACTAATTTATTACATTGTTCATGTGAGTAAGCGCATGAGATTCTTTTTACATTTAATATGAATTGATTTGGTCCGTTACAGTGTGGATTAATTTCCTTTAAGTAGCCATTTAATTTCTTATATTGATGATTCAGCTTCGTCTTTTAATATCCTTCATAAACTTAAGAAACAAAAGTTTTGTTATTAAAATGAAATTACGAAATGCATATCTATTAATTAAGGATAATCAATTTTCTAGGGAGCTAAAAAATATTTACTTTCGCTTCAATGCTAGAAATAGAGACCTTGTTCCTCCATTCAAATATATATATATGGAAAGGATCAAGTGAGGTTCCAGTTTGAGGATCCTGAATGAGGTCCATTTTTTTAAAATAGTAAAAAAAAAATTGGGTTGATTTTTTTATATGGTTTTTAAATATTTCAGTAGGACCATAAAAAAATAATCAGCTCAAAATGATTTTTTTTGCTATTTTAAAAAAATCGGTCAAACTGTGTCGATTTTAAGTTGTTTTTGAGCTGATAAAAAGTGACAATATTTGACCGATTTTTTTAAAATAGTAAAAATATTCATTTAAGGTGATTATTTTTTTATGGTCCTACTGAAATGTTTAAAAATCATAGAAAAAAATCAACTCCAAAATATTTTTTTACTATTTTAAAAAAATGGACTTCATTCAGGGTCCTCAAACTGAGGAACCTCTCTCTCTCTCTCTCTCTCTCTCTCTCTCTCTCTCTCTATATATATATATATATATATATATATATATATATAGTGTGTGTGTGTGTGTGTGTCAAATTTAGGGTGATGAGTCGTGTTTTCGAGTTTTATTTTGCCTTGACAAGAACTACTAGACAATTAAATTATGAACACAACTCGACACTATTTTGTATTTTTTTACTTAACACGATCACGAATTAATTAACCCAACAAAATTAATTGGACTCATAATTTTTACACCCACTTAAAGCTAATGACACTAAAATACGAATAAAAGCTTACACGAATCACAATTTCGACATAATCACGACACAACATCACTTTAGGTTAAAAATTTACACAACATCGTGTCAAATTTTAGTCAAATTCGTGTCGTTTTGTGTGTTTTATCATGTTTTTTATAAAATGCTTTGCCTAAAGTGCACATACTAAGAATTTTAGAATACAAGAAAACTATTTTACAGCTAATTGATAGACATAAATGTTAAAAAATCACTTAATATATAATTTTGTAATTTTATCTAAACTCAATGTTATAGTTTCTATATTTGTGCAAGCATTATGGTTTTCTTTTCCAGTTTAAAGTTGAATTGATTTGGTCCACTATGATTTGGTTTTTTATCTTTTCATTTTCTTTAATTTGTGATTAAATACTGGAATATGGAACATAAATGCACAGGTTAATTAAACTTGCCCCTTGAACTTTACCCCTATCATTTTTCCTCCAGAAATATCAGTTTTTTTTACTTAACTCTTAAATTTTTGAAAACGACAACAAGTAGCCTCCTAACGCTAACACCACTAAATTTTTGGACGGAAAATATATACATGTGTGTGGCGCATGTATGAAAGTGCGGGCAATTTTGTCCTAACATAATTTTTTTAAATGAAATCTTTAAATATTAGCAAAAACATTTAAAAATTAAAGAAATATTAAAAAAAATTAAAAATATCCAAAACCCTTGAAATAGTTTTACAATTTTTTATATACATTCGAAAATTATGAATATATATTTAAAAATTATAAAAATCATCAGAATATATAATTTGAAAACTTGGAAATTCTAAAATAAATAATTCATAATATATTATTAAAAACATTAATAATTACATGAAAATACATTGAAAATACAATTTTTTTTTAAAACATTGAAAATCATAAAACATTATACAAAAATCAGGGAAAAAATAAATGAAATGGCAAAAAAAAAATAGTTACAACGTAAAAGGAAAATATATTTAAAAATAAAGAATATTATTGAAAATCATTTTAAATTAGGAAAATTACAAAAACATTAATAAAAAATATGGGAAAAACTTTGAACACTTAAAATTCAGAAAATATATTTGAAAATACTAATAATTACAGGAAAAAATACTAGAAAATGTTGAAAAAATTTTAAAAATCTGGATATATTATAAAAATATATTTTAAAAAATATGAATAATAAAAACAAAGATTTCTAGTATAAAAAAATCCTGTGTAAAAAGAAAAACAAATTTCCAATAAAAAATATTTTCAATAAGTAAAGAAGAGATTTCTAATAAAAAATAATTTTCAATAGAAAAAAATAGATTTGTATTTAAAAAAATAGATTCTCAACTTTAAAAAAAAAGTCCAAATATTTGTCATGCTAATGACTCGAAATGATGGGGCTATAAATAGTGAATCCGATCACAAACATAAGATTCACAAGGAACCAAGACTCAAGACTCAAGAAAATAATAAATACGCATGCACTCACTACTATATAAATTTGTAGGGTCTAACCACTAATCTCATAAGCATTTATAGAGAGAATCGATGTTTAGTCACAATATAATTCGACAAAGACGCACTACTAACTTGAATCCACCAAAAGGAGATATAAAAGTAAACAAAATTCAGAAGTTCAAAACTGGAACGAGATATAAGGAACAAGGTAGCGGGATATCCTTCTACACCTTGATGACATACTTTCTCACAGGGAAGTATTTCCCAAACTAAAATCGAGTGTTCCTTATTGACAGCCATCAAAGCAACTTAAGCAACCACAGCATGTAGTCCTAGTTTTCTTATTATCATTTTCTTGAGACTTGTACATGAGATGGTTGGTGGGTGGTGAATCATGGTCGATCACGTGGCTTTATGGATATTCAACCTGGAATGGCTTTGGTGGCATAGTCTGCTCACGGAGGAAGTTTGCTAGGAAGAGCGTGATTTAAGAATATGTTGGCCGATTTTTTGGGTCCTCTTCCCAACACGATTCAAGGAGGCAAGGACTTTGGTTCGTAGTTACAACATATGCCACCATGATGTTGTTTCTCCCCTTGAATGGGGTGGTGTTTGTGAGTAGCTCCCAAAGAACCATGGGGAAGCTATAAGCATCCACCTTGTGGTCATGGTGTCTCTTAACTCCCACTTTAAGTGGTTCGACGCTTGTCTTAGGTTAATTATTCATCCACATGTACTATTGAGATAGGGAGACCTGTCCTTATACTTATCCACCTCAGGGCTTCACATATACTTGGTCGACTCCAAAAATACTTGATCAGCCAACCATTAGACCACAGCCAAAACGTGAATCATCAAGAAATGAAAAGGTCCTTAACATGGGGCTACCAACAATTGTTCCACACGTGCTTTCGAAGGTCAATAGTCGCATTTATTGTACATGGATGTAAATGTCTGAATATGTAAAGGTATTCCATCTCTTGGCTTCTCAACCATTATAAATACACTACCTCCCTTAGCTCAAGGGATGACAAGTGAGCAATATTACTCTGAGCTTATTGTAACCATCCTTCAACCTCAATACTATAACGATTGATGTAGGAAATTTTCCTCACTAGAAACACGTTAAAAACCTTGATTTTCGTGCTTAATTTGTTCACTCATTATTTACATTTATTTGTGATTATAAAATTGTCCACACCAACTTTAGACATCAACAGATTGGTGTCATATGTAGGAACGACTATTATACATCATTCTCTATCATTTTTAATCATTGAGTCCTTTTAAAGATGACTGATATTCCAGAAAATAGCATTGCGTCTGGAGGTAATACTATCGCCCCCTCTGCTCCACCCAGTGGAGTAGATTTGCAAGGGATCTTGATTAACTTTGCCAAAGGGCAACCGACAATGCATGGAACGGTGAGATAATTAGCCCAATCATTACATGTCAATTCTACCGCCTTTCCATCCCTTAGAAGAGAAATAACGCCACCTCCTCCCAGAAGTTAAAGAGCCTCTTCGCGTGAGAGGTCTTATTGCTAAGGGCCAACTTCTTCAATCAGATCCAATGATTACTACGATGGTCGATCTTTCACTTTCGAACGATCAAGTGCCTTGGAGAGATTGAGTATGACCTCTGCTTTTGATCGTCTTGACCCCCGAGTGGATTTCTATTGATTGGTTTATGGTATCCACGCCAGTGGGGCCAAAGAATCTACCAATAACACACTGCCACGTGTAATTTCAGTCGAAATTTTGGGCACAATAAAACTGCTCATGTTCTGTTCAACTGATTTTAATCTTCATATGCTACCAAAAAGACAAAACACTACGATCAAGACTAATATCTCTTTTTGAAAATTTAGACTGCTCCTACCCCTGCTTGTTTAAGAAATATCCTTAGTTTTTCCCCACCATTACAACTCTCATGTCTTGAAGAAATACATTGATGTTTACTTCCTTTCAGAGCAGCAGGACTGAGATACAGGAATTACCACTGTGCATATACAGTATGATTGTCATTGTATTAGCATTTTGATTACTACAGTTTACATGAATCAATTCTTTCATATGCAAAGTTTGATTGCAGGAGTAATTTACATGACAAAATTACATCTCCATGAGATATGGTAATAATAAGGTGCTAAATATCTAATAGAAGAATTAAATTGTTACCTACAAAATCATATAGTATTCCACAAATCCTTCATATATGAAAAAATTTAATACAAAAACCACAAAATAACTTGCCATGTTCAAGTGTGTACCTCATAAAAAAGAATCATGTATGCATTAAAATCATGATAGATTTTCCTATTTTCAGTATTGCAGTGATCAAGAGCTTGTGCAATATGGAATGCAACTCTCACAAGCATTTCCCACGGCAGTGGCTGTTTATCCCTTAAAGCAACCAAATAAATTTATGCAGTCATTACGAAAAAGAACACAATCATTAAGAAAAAATCCGCAGATAGAAACATCATGCTTCACATACTTACGGAATAAACCAAATGACCCAATAAATTCCAAATGTGCATACAACTCAGAATAGAAAAGTGTGTTAGTTTACTACGTGTTGTCACTTCAGGAAGTTTCTTCCTTTTCACAATGTAAAACATTCTCGGAAAAATAGAAAAAAGATTTACAAAAATATGGCAGATTTAACTGAGGTGATTTGTTTTTATATAGCGATATGACACCCGCAAAATACAAGGAAATTTTTTAAGATGCTTCTACAACACCAATTTGGTCAGAGGACTAGTCATATGAAAACATAGTTGCCCAACCTAGGTCATATAATCTGCATTACATATTCTAAAGACAAAAGGGAAAGGTTTAGTAGACTGGTTTATTGGGTCCAACCTAGTCAGATTAACCCTGCTATTTTCTACTGTATAGAGTCAGAAAACATAATCCTCATGATCAGTACAGGAGCTCCAAATGAGGATAGTATAAGAACTAGAACCAAGCGAGGACTCAAAATTTGGAACATCCAGCAACTTTGTTTCAAATACCTGACTTTGTACGACGCTTAGCATAGCCGAACCAATCCTCTCTCGAACAAGTCTACCACTTAAAAGGATCACTTCAAGATGAGGGATCACAAGTGTTGCATTCAGAATTTTAGCAACAACAAATGCACCACAAATCTGTTCAAAGTAATAACGCAATAATATACACAGTCAACTGATTGTTATTCATATACCCCGGGTATCACATAACTGTTATTCATATACCCTAGTTATTCTTGTCATATATTAGTAGATATATAAATTATTCTTCAAATTATATAAACTTATCATAGCCAATATGTAGTGAAGACTGTCCTAATTTGCGAAATGCATATCACTTATTCATAACCAACATTATAATAACACGCCAGTTAAAGAATTGTTAGCGAATAAACACAAAAGCCAATATGTACTGTTATGAGCCTTATGATAGTAGGCAGCTCATATGACAATGTTACCTGATGTGTACAGGTTAGAATTCAAATAATTTTTTGGAGCCAAATTTGATGACCGCTAGTCAAGTATTAATGTTTTAATTACTGAAAACTATTTGTATTTATTATTATTTATTTTTTTTACTTTGCTCCTTGAGATAGAGTCATAATAAGACATAACCCCCCTTTTTTTTAAACTTACATTCTCAAAGCTTTGCTTGTGTGTCCGGGCTATCACCAAGTATTTAACGAATCCTTACTTCAAAAGTACAACCACCAGACAAAACTCCCAATATTGCTTCGGCTCGGCGGCGCAACATAGTCGAGCCCACCACTACCGGCTTCTTTTTAAAATCCTTACACCAATTATCCCTCCTCTTCCTCTCCATCATAGCTCTCGTGTTGCAGCTTCGTGTGTACGAAATCGAGCTCGAGCCGCTCGACAAACATGAAGATACCTCGCTCGTATCTGACACTTTTCCCTACGAAACGCGTAGCGATTCGCTTGAAATTAGTTTCCGGCAATTCGAGATTCGGAAGAACTTTGACCGGCTCCTTTTCACTACCTGACCAAAAAAAAACTATTCAGCTAAATTGTATGAACATGTTAATAGATAATCAAATAGATGATTTACCATTACGATAATTCAACATCAACTTAAATATATAACAAATGGAAATTCAAAACTGGAGCAGGTTACGATATAAAAATAATATAAAGATAACTTAAACAAAAAATAAATGGATATTTGAACTCGAGCAGTTAAAGATCATATGGACGTAGAGTAACATAATGAATTCAATATTTTTTCCTAGAATGAATTATAAAACAATTAAGACATTTTTTAGAACTGGAGTTTCAAATTCAAAGCAAACTAATCACATTGAAAATTAAACACATTTGCAGAAACAAAATGAAACAGTCTCATTCTAATTATAGAATACCAGATAAAACGAAAAACATAAAATATGCAATTATAATTATAGGACATGGAGATTCAACATAAAGTAAAACAAATTAACATTCAAAGCTTTAGTAGCTTTAGGTGATGTTCAAAACTAATTACATTGACAATTAACTATACAATATTTAAAAATTTACAGAAACAAAGTGTAACAGAGCTGCGTGTGAATCTATCATGCAAATCAAAGCTAATTAACCTGTAATCTGATCCGAATCGAACATTAGCGAGCTTAAAAACACAATCAAATGAAAATAATTCAAACCTTAAGTTTAAGCTGGTGAGAATCAGCTACAACTGTAATCATCTCAAACCTACGCATTTAAGAAAAACTATCTTCACAAAGGATCACTCGATTTCGAATTACATACCACAAGTCTCTCATAATCAACGCTCTTCATCGTAATTTTACAAAATTCATAAACAAAATCAAAATTTGAATAGAAGCAAATGAAATGAAAATTTTGAAGTGAATTTGAAATGTTTTTATAGTGGAGTGGTGGACAAAAGGAGAAGAGCTGAAGCAACTATTTGTTCGATTGCACATGGAAATACTTCCATTTTGATTTCAAATTTGGCTCCAAAAAATTATTTGAATTTGTTTACGAACTTATATCAGAAACCAAATCAATGAATTATGAGTTGGAAAAGTAGTCAAACCATGATGATGATTGAGTCAACATGTGTATATCTTGCAAGAATTTAAGGCGTGTGTGTCTTTATATAACTGGCAGTATATTTGTACAAATGGGACCTTTTCTCACAATAAAGAAAAGGTCCCATTTGTCTAATTTATGGTTTCACATCCAGAAAATAATCATTCTCCCAGTAATTCCATCGTAATTCGACATTCTGACAATTGAGACTAAATCATTTCAAGTTTCCTTTCTTTTTTGGTAATATAATTAGTGATTAAGCACATAGGTAGTTGCAAACTGCAATCAGAGACATGCATAGCCAAAAGTAGGGTCATAAAAAGCATAATAAAAACAATGATTTGTATCATTCTCATTACTTATAACATGGATGTCAAATTATCCACTGAAAGTAATTCATCTTCAACGTGGAAGGGACACGATATTTCTCAATAAAACTAAAAATATGAAAGGCAGGAATACCTTATTCCTTTAAAAGGATCGTGAAAAAATTCGCACGAATCCTGTGCACCAAGACTCATTATGGTTCCCATTTCAGTCACCGATAATGAGAATACTTGGAAATATACAAAATAAGCAAAATTGCCATCTTTATATATGGATTCACCATATCTAAGCATAATCTTGCACCCCAAACCAAATAAAATGGAGTCCTTCTACGGTGACACAAAACTGCAATACAATTGACGTGTCGCATTCTCATACGCTCGTATCCGGGCTCCACAAGGATACACTCTTAGTGGGGTCCAGACATGAACGAATGAGGGTGTAACACGTCAATTGTGTTGCACTTTTGTGTCCAAATTTTGTGTCGATGTAACATTTTTGAATGAAATGTTGCTTAAAACAATTTGAATTGCCTGAACACCAAATTGCACACATTTCCAGAAACTAAGTTCACCTGTTTTCTACTCCAATCATATTGACGAACAGCTGCGGCAGGAGCAAATTGAAGTAACACAAAACCCTCCTTGGAGATCTTAAATGCCCCAGCCTGCAAAGTAGCCCCAAACAAAAAAAAACTATTAATTGAAATAACTCTAAGGTGGGTTCCCACTAGTTAAAGGTGTGAAATTTGTTACATTTTTTTAGGCTATAGCTGAAAACAAGAATGCAATAAAAAGAACATACATCTAGAGGGGAGAACTCGGGTGGGCAAGGCTCGACAGTAAGAGCAGCCTTGCCTTTGTAAATTGAGTGTCCAATAAATACCTTAGCTGCCAACCCTGTCGTAGTAGGAGTAGCTACATACACAACAACAACAACCCAATAATGAAAATGTTTGAACAAGTAAATGATAAAGATGAAATGAGAGACTAGTTTCTTTATTTACCTGGTCTTGGAGGTGAAGAAGGGTTGTTGGGAATGAACCTCTATTGGAATTGGCGGGAGAGTTTTATGGTTGAAGAGAGAGAGAGAGGGGTTTGGGGGATTGAAGCGAGTGGTGGTGGAAACTTAGAAAAAATACTCATTCTCAATATTTGACGAAAAAGTCCGCTCTAACACTTAGAAAATATTTTGTAAAGGTCTCCCAAAAGCTCTAAGTGAAAAGTAAAGGTATTTAAAACATAACCTTACCAAAGTGAACTTCGCGGAGTCTTGAATGATGAAGAACTGGAGTAATTCGGATCCGTGTTTGATGTAGATGTCTCTTGAATGCTCTTCGACGGTGTAGCGGTATATGACATAATAAATTGATAACGGACCTATGAAAATATGTCCTTACATAAATATTAGTGGGTTTGTAAAGTTACGGAACCCCTGCTGAATTTGCAAATGTTTCTTACGAACTTCATTTGTTCGTAGGAATTCCTACGAACAAATGAAGTTCGTAATAAATATAAATAATTATTTTTATTATATTTTTGGGTTCTTACGAATAACATTTGTTCGTAACATTTTCCTACAAACAAATGTTGTCCGTAAGAAATGTATTTATAGTTCCTACGAACAATAGTAGTTCGTAGTAACTATTCCCTTAACAAACTTGGCTGCTGTTTACTTATCCCCATTGTGAAGACATTCACTGATGAAAGGTAAAAACCCTGAATAGATTTTTAACTTTACCTGTTAAGAGCATCCACCTTTGTGGATGCTTTAAGTACTGGGAGGAGTCCTTTTATTTTTATGAATTCAAAGCCCAATAGCCTCTATTCTATTCTACGCCTTTAACAAACCCGGTAACCTTGTCTCCTTATACTACCAAGGCTCCATATGCATAGTTGCCGAAATAAATAAATAAAAAGAAGGGTTTCAGCTCCTTTCCCAAAAAGCAAAGCTTCACTACCTTATTTATAACCATGTGCCGCCATTTTTTTTTACAACCAACCTTTTTTTTTCCTTTTTCTCCTGTCTTCTCATGTTGAACCACGACAGTCTAAATACCCATAGAATCCCCTTGATCCAACCAACTACCTCTCCATTAATTTCTTGCAGCACCGCAAGTGGGATTACAGAAAACAAGCCCTACTATTTAAAAACCTTCTTTTAATGGGTAAAGGCCCTTTTTCTTTATAAGTTATTACTCGGCCTAAAAATGATATACGACCCACTAATTTTAATACTATACCATGGCCTATTAATGTTTCCTCCAAGTAACTATTTAAGCCCATTAAATTTTTATGTCTACTATTTATTAAATATAATTGTACAGAATTGTGAATAATTAATATAATTACAGATATAAAACGAAATTATAGAAAATTAAAACTTACTTGAATTTGCAGAAATAATATTTAGAATAGAGAAGAAATAATCCGAGCCTTGCTTAGAACAGTCTCCTTAAGACAAATTTATTCCCTCCACAACGTGCTAAAGGTAATGAATGATTATCTCCCAAGATAGAACGGATTTCCAAATTAATCAAGTAGCACAACTATGATTAATTTCTGCGAACACAATTTTGTATTTTGTACTCAACGAGACCAAAGAAATAATATGTATGAGATGTATGCAGTAGAAGTAATAGAGGGATTATTTTCTGGGAAAAGATGTTGCATTATTTCAGAATTTTTCTAGAGGGGTTAATTGACAGCAACTAAAAACTGGAGGGAAATGTTTTAATTTATAGCCTTGGTTTTGACTGTTGGGAACAGTCAAAACGTTTTTAACTATTAACAGTTAATTAACGCTGACTGTTGTCAATTTAATTAATTTCGTAATTAATTAGTTAAATTAAAACCCATAAATTTAATTAGAAACGTCCCAAAATATATAGGAGATTTTTATAAGCCCGAACCGAGCCGAGACGGTCGGATAGCTCGTGCGCGCGCATGTGGGCTTTTGGCCCAAACCCAACACATGCATAGTGTAGACCATCTCCCCTTTAAAGAGTTGGGATACCCTAAAGGCATCCAAGCCTTAGTCCATACTTGGGGTGTTATTAACTCATCAATTTTTCACTACTCTTCCAATGTGGAACAAGAGTTAAAACATACCCAATTAATTAACTTTCATTATATTTGAGTCACTTTGGGAACATATTTATCATTTATATCTTAATTAAATTGAGTCAAAATTAATCATATTTCGCACTAAATATAATCCTAAGCCCTAAATCAACTGAAACTCAGAGAAGTGCATCAAAGTTCACAAAAATATTAAGACGTAGCATGTGTATCTAGCAAACGACCTTAAAGCATGTTTTTAACTAAGCCAACTGCAAATCCAAGTTTGAGCTTGAGTAATTATATTATTTATCTCGTGTAATGATATTGATTATCTTGTTTCCATTTTACACTAAAAGATGTTAGTTGTAATAAAGACATCGAGACACTGCACAAGTAATTCTACATCCTTCATATTTTTAGATTCAAGTTAAATGCCAAATGTAATGGAATATTATACTTTGGGTTGACATTCAATGACTCAAATGCTTAGATCCCAACCTTTTTAAAAATACAAATGGTACAAATTAAACTACATGACCAAAACTATTTTAAACGACAAAACTATGCATTAATCAGAAATTGACTAAGATCACAAACTATCTGTTGGTAAGACAAGCAAAGGTGCAAAAAAATCTCCAAACTTTCATATTTTTGCAAATAACATTAAAATAACGAATTAGGTGCCCCATAAGGAAGAATGGATTTAATTAGTATTGTTGGTAACGCTAAGGGTAGAGGACATGATATCATGTGATTTATATTGCACTGAAAATAGCATAATGAAATATAAGATTTATGTTAACTAACGTCAAATAATTAAGAAAAGACTTTGTTGAGTTGAGTTAAATAACCAAATAGACTCGAAACTTGGGACACGTACCATTTTTTTTCTTCCTATCTTGTACTGTAATTTTCTAGCTTTCTAGATGACAATAGATACATCACCATATTTGAAAAACACAGCAAAATATGGGAATCTGTTGAACGATCACACGTGTCAAGTAGGCTAAGTCGGCCTCTCCGATATTTAATCTGGATTAACAAACTTCTTACAAAACACGGCAACTGAAATATGCCAAAATTTATGGGAGAACTTTTCCATGTAAATAAACCAATTTAGCTCAACAAGGTGGAGGATGCCACCGTAGCATCAAAAAGCCATCCCCCCCCCCCCACACCCCCACCCCACCCCCAACAAGCAAATCATACAATACTTCGAAACTATCTGTTCCACTCAAAGTCAACGCCGGCTCGGGGATTAGCAGTGTTGTTTGCACGGCTCGGATCTTCTGGCTTTATTGAGTTCGCAAAGGTGTGCCAACCTAAAAGGTATGGCATGATGAACTACATAAAATCAAAAGTCCAAATATCAGGCAAAAGTGATGGATGCATACCAGGAAAAAATTGCAATAACTAATGAAATAATACATTTTGGTTTATTATTAAAATAAACTAACAACGTTTTCCCTTTTCTATATTCTCTGCCCTTTGTTTTTCTTACAGGCTTATATTTATGTTAAGAGATTTATATCCAAGGTACCTCTAGCCTCATGACCCTTAATCTCATAAGTAAGAAGTTTAATCATATATGTCATGCAACAAGAGGAGAAGATCAAGCAAAGAATAAAGATGTAAAAGGAAGCGTGTATCATACATTAAATGCTGAGACAAGAACGGTGTACTCTGCCTTCGCAATGGGTATATAAATGTTATCGTCCATATTTATAAGCTTGTTTTGAACACCTTCAAAACAGAAATAGATTAGATGTCAGATCAGGAAAATTATGATTATCCATATTCGACTGCCAATTTTTTTTTTGTGTGTGTATGTGTGTGTGAGAGAGAGAGGGAGAGAGAGAGAGAGTGTGAGAGAGAGAGAGATGATTACTGAGATTAAAGAAGTGACCAGAGCCATCCGAAGGGGGTTCTACCTTCAAAACCTTCCTGACCTTACCTTCGTCACTGCAAAAAAGAAACAATAATATGATAGAACAACTCTAAACTAGCATAAAGACGTGACACATTGCTATCAACAATAACCAATGCTAAGCGTGGTAAACTTCTTAATCATGACATTATGAGCCTCTCATGTATCAACATATATACATGTGTGGTAGATGGGCTAATATTTACATATCAAAGCGAAAATTTGGGTCTGCCAAGTCAAAAAAACTGAGTCATTGATGGGTGGTTTAATGCCTTGTGAAACAATAAAGGACGTGTATAGGAGTGTGGTGTCCAAAAGATTCAACAAAAGTCAGTAGCTGAGTTAAACACTCAGTACTTGATAATAATAATAATGTGTTTATTTTTATGGATGGCGATAACTATCGACAGTTTAACCCCTCGTGAGCATCAAATATCTTCACACCCATAATTACAAATAATGGATAAATTAAGAGATCAAATTGCAGTTTCAAATAAAAGGAAAAAAATAAAGAGTGCCAAACTAGTTTGACCAATAACTATAAGTTGTTTAGATTCCATCATCAATTCAATAGAGGTAGATACTCAAATCATGCAGCATACACATTCAGTGTTACTATATCAGCTCTTCCAAATGGCATTTGAATTTTGAAGAACAGAGAGAGAGTACTTAAGCCCTTTTCGCACGTTAGTAACGTGACGTTACTGTCACCAGCTATACTTGTTTCTCAAAAAGTTGACGACATCTCACAATAAAGAAAAGGTCCCATTTGTCTAATTTATGGTCTCACATACAGAAAATAATCATTCTCTCGGCAATTCGAATTGTAATTCGACATTCTGACAATTGACATTAAAATCATCTCAAGTTTACTTTCTTCTTTTGGAATGTAATTAGTGATTAAGCACACAGGTAGTTTGGAACTGCAATCAGAGACACGCAAAGCCAAAAGTAGGGTCATAAAAAGCATAATAAAAACAATGATTTGTATCATTCTCATTACTTATCACATGATTCTCAATTTTTCCACTGAAAGTATTCATCTTCAACTTGGAAGGGACACGATATTTCTCTATAAAACTAAAAATATGAAAGGCGGGATTACCTTCTTCCTTTAAAAGGATCATGACAAAATTCGCATGAATCCCGTGCACCAAGGCTCATTATAGTTCCCATTTCAGTCACCGATAATGAGAATACCTGGGAATATACAAAACAAGCAAAATTGTTATTTTTATATATGCATTCACCCCAAACCCAATAAAATGTTGCTTAAAACAATTTAAATTGCCTGAACACCAAATTGCACACATTTCCAGAAACTAAGCTAACCTGTTTTCTACTCCAATCATATTGACGAACAGCTGTGGCATGAGCAAATTGAAGTAACACAAAACCCTCCTTGGAGATCTTAAATGCCCCAGACTGCAAAGTAGCCCCAAACAAAAAAAACTATTCATTGAAATAACATGGAAGGGTGGGTTCCCACTAGTTAAAGGTGTGAAATTTGGTACACTTTTTTTAGGCTATAGCTGAAAACAAGAATGCAATAAAAAGAACATACATCTAGAGGGGAAAACTCGGGCGGGCGAGGCTCGACAGTAAGAGCATCCTTGCCTTTGTAAATTGAGTGTCCAACAAATACCTTCGCTGCCAACCCTGTGGCACTAGGAGTGGCACAACAACAGCAACAGCAACAGCAACAACCCATTAATGAAAATGTAAATAATAAGGATGAAATGAGAGATTAGTTACTTTATTTATTTACCTGGTCTTGGAGGTGAAGAAGGGTCATTGAGGGTGAACCTCTGTTGAATTTGGTGGGAGAGTTTTCTGGTTGAAGAGAGAGCGGGGGTTTTTGGTGAATCTTGACCACCAACTATTACAACCATTTCAACAAACAAACAAACAAATATATAGATTGAGTGAGGGTTTTGTGTTTAACTCGTGATGTCGAAATCTTGACCAGCAACTTGAGATACTGATTTCCAGCAACTTGAGAGAAAACATTTGTGAGGCACGATTCTCAGCACCTATTTTGTGAAGTAGAGAACGTTTGGGGTTTTTCATTAGGAGGGAAGTCTACCGCTCTTATTCTATGACATGTATTATTAAAATTATTTTCACTTCATTATTTGACAATTATTTTTTAAAGGAGAATCACAACTTTATTGATTTAGGTAGAAAAACCCTACCTACGTGGCAATACATAAAGAGCAACAAAGATCTGAAGATAAAATTTAATGATTTAACGTCCTAATTGATGGGATGCCAATAAGATTCATTATGTAATAGCCCCTACCTGATGTTGGAAGTTCCATCACTGACTTAAAAATATTGAAATTCTTAGTAGAAATTCCATGATTTTCTAAAGAGTCTGCTACTCTATTAGCTTCTCTCCAACAATGAGCGTAAGATACTTGAACATCCATATCATTGATATCTTTTAATATATCTAGAATGGACCAAGGAGGTTTAGGAATGATACCTTTTAGAATATTAATGATAACTTGAGAATCTGATTCAATCAACAAGCTATGGATGTTAATGTCTTTGCAAATTTGAAGTTCAGTGAGGATAGCTAAACATTCAGCTCTGGTATTAATCATACTACCTTCAAAAGAGGAAAAATCTGTAATGAAATTTTCTTCTTTGTCTCTTAGAATACCCCATGTACCTGCAGCTCCTGGATTACCCTTAGATGCCCCGTCTAGATTGAGTTTGAAATAATGATCACAAGGATAAGACCATTTAACTAAGATGAAGTTAAATTGAGGGTAACTGTATGAATATTGAAGATAGCTTTAATATCATCAAAGGAATTAGAGGGGGATTTGAAAGATTTGGAATAAGAACAGGACTGAGAAAGAATGATGATATTTTTAATAATGAGATTGCTATCCATTTTCTCTCCTTGAAGAACACAAAGGTTTCTGGACTTCCAAATTTCCCAGAGAATAATACCTGGCAGAATAAGGATAAGAAATTGGAGAAGTCAAAATTTGAAGTTCTAAGCCACCAAGAAAGCAACATTTGATTAAGAGAAGAGTAGATCTTGATCCCAAAGAGTTTAGCAAAGTAATCCCATACAACTGAAGCAATAGGGCCATTGAGAAACAAATGATTGAAGGATTATATATGTTTATAGCAACATCTACATATAGAAGCCTTCAAAATTCCTTTTGTTGCAGAATTTCGTCAATATGGACTATTTGGTGATAGCATTTCCAGAGGAAAATAGAGATTTTTGGAGGAATCTCTTCATCCCATATGTATTTGCAAATGATGGACCCAACTTTAGATTTTCTAATAGCATGCCATATTTATTTGGAAGATAAATCTCCATTGGAAGTTTGAATCCAAATGTGTTTTCCATTTATCACCTGTGACACCCCTCCTAATTAATTACCGGGTGATCAGTCCTTAATTAATCAATTTAAGAATATCAAGTTGGTTTAGATAATACATCACTGCCGAAAACTCAAATTTTAATTTAAGAAAACTAACCGCCTAATATTTAAAAAGGGTGATGTCCAAATTTTATCTTGTCATTAACTACTACTAAAAGACTACCAATAAATACCATGCATCACAGTAACATAAGTAAAGTCAGACTGAAGTAAAATTAATGTCTGGTGTAAACATCTCCAGGTACAATCCCATATAATAAATCCAATAAAAGAAATCAAATCTAAGAGAGAATTTAAAATGACAAAATCTCTTAAAGTAAACATAAGTAAGGACGACATGTCCAACATAATGGATAACTGAAAAGGAAAAAATGAGCTAAGTCGTCTACTAGCAATAATCACGCAGCTTCCACAGCAGTTACAGCATGGAAACTGAAAAGAGTCTCCTAAGGCTGGTGTCCCTGTGGCTGGGCACCTAAAATAATGGAACAATAGAAAGATATACAGAAAAATGGATCAGAGCCCGAGTTGAAAACAGTTTAAAATAGCAAGTGCTTAAATTGATTCAATTAGCACAATTATTCTTCAAGTTAACTTAGCGTACTCACTTGAGATACTCACCCCTCGATCTAGTGTGCACGTCTAATGAGCCTAACTACCCATACTAGTCATAATGCCCTGACTGACTACTAAGTATAATAATATGCTTGAAAGTCTCCCTAAATAACTCAAAATCGACGTACTTATGATTTCGATATAGATTTAGGATTACTTTAGTTTATTCTCGTATCCTTCTAAATGTCCAACTGATAATACCATAAGTATACATTTAAAGTAGCGTCATCGACATAAGACACCAAACATGATTCTGGTATACACACATCATTCACTTTAGGTATACATATTAATTTATATAAATACAACAATATTGCACCCTTGGTTAAGAAACCCTTAGTGCTACGCATACTCGGCTATCTAGTCCGTTTGCAAAGCTCACGCATAGAGGACAACAGGTTTAATCTCTCGAGAATGAATAAAAATATAAACACCTATTGGAGGCGAACATAGTCCCAAGCCGATGGGCTACGCACATAACTACGCACCCATACGACTGTCATCACTATCATTCTCACTGATAGCCCGTACCTAGATTCCATGCTCTAGTGGTACGACTCTAAATCCCCCAAAGGAACACGGGATCCGGTCGTCCACAATCGCGTTAACCTCCGTTCGATAGCCAGTAGCTAGGTATGTCATACACATAATACTTTTAACAATAAGCATGCACACAACTTATATAAAATTTATTAGCTTTACCACAGTCTAGTATTTTCAGTACGTATATTATATCTCTTATTATAACCCGTACCTTACTCGTTCATACTCTCCTTTGTATTTTCGCACCTCCTTAATTTTATGGATTTTTATACCTTCCGAGGGTCGACATATTCTCCGCTCACTAATAATTATTAATATAAGTCACTAGACGATCATACTGGTTTAACACTTATTTAAATAAGCCTACGGGAAGTTCGAAACAAAAATTGGGCCTAAAAAGGTCATTCTGGAATCTCATTAAAAGACCCATAAATATCGTTTGAACAAGGGTCGTTCGAACGAAGGTACTTCGAATGAACCACCAAACTCGTTAGAAGGGCTACTAGAATCTCGTTAGAAGTCTCGTTTGAACGAGGTCGTTCGAATGACCTGGGCTGGACTTCTAACGAAATTTTCGAAGTCGCCCAGTTCATCTCCAGAGTTCATTTTTCCAGATTTTCTCTTCTCCAATCTCAAGCTAAACCCATTCCAACCCAAATTTAAGGTTTCCAAACTACTCTAAGTCACCCTAAAACACTTTTTAGCATAGTTTTGGGGTCAAATCCTTCTAATCATCATGTAATCTCAAAAAATTCCTAAATTTTACTACAAACTATATTAACATAAACCCATAATTATTTGCCTATAAAAACTCCATTTTTATTTCGTGATTAATATCTAATTCACCAAATTTCACATTCTTATCAAGGGGAAAATCCTCTACATGCAAACCCCCATCAGATTTCTAAATTTCCTACACGATCTTATCATAGGTAAACCCAATTTTATAATTGTTGTTCTAGAACCTCAACACATGTTAAAAAGAGTAATAATTGCTAAGAGAAGAGCAAGATAATCACTTGCCTCAATATGAACTTCTGATTCGCGGGTTGAAATTGGTACAGGAACGATCCTCCTGACACGATCTACGAGTTGGTGTACTTTTTGTCGTGAAAGGTTGAGTTCTTGGCTCAGGGCTCTAATGGAGTCTCATTCTTCTTCCTTGGTTTTCTCTCTCTTTTCCTCTCTTTTTATGTAGGTTGAAACTGACGGCCACTAACCCTAAATGCCTTTCAATTAAACCTAATTTTCGTCCATTTTATTACCCAAAAATTCTAAAAGACCAAAATACCCTTTCGGGGTGTCGTTATGAGTTCAAAATTCCCCGAACTCCAAATAAAATACCCAAGTAGTGTTTTCTGACTATTTCGACCCTTCCGGACACTCTAGCGCACTCAAAATCGTCGTTCGAGTTATACAAAAATACTTTATCTTTTTAAACCCCCAAACACGTACGAGTGACGCGTCCCAAATATTTATAACATAACTGCCGTGTATTTCATCCCCGACCATAATATTATTTCAATAATTACTAACTCTCGTCACGCTAGTGATTATTATCATAAAAATCGGATTAATTACAATTCAAAATTTTCTCTCTTTAATTTAATTAATCCCCATTTTTCATAAAAATAATTATGCGTAAAAATACGGGGTATTACATACTTCCCCCCTAATAACAGAATTTCGTCCCAAAATTCATAAAAGAATATATATACCTGGCAAGAATAACTCTGGATAACGTTCACGCATGTCATCCTCTCCCTCCCAGGTTGATTCCTCAACATGATGGTGCCGCCACTGGACATGCACCAGTGGTACTATTTTTTACCTCAACTTCCTCTCGCCACGGTCTAGTATAGCAAATGGCCCCTCCTCGTAGGGGCTATCAGGCTGTAAATCTATCTCCTCCGGCGCAATGTGAGTATGAGACAATTCATCTTGAAGGAATCTCCTCAGCGACGAGACATGAAACACGTCATGGACTCTATGCAAGTGCCCCGGTAACCCAAGTCTATAAGCAACTGGCCCCATCCTCTTGATAATGGGCAATGTCCCTACATACCTAATCACTAACTGTCACCCCCTAACCCCATTAGGATATAATTAACTAAATAGTTTACAAACCACAATTATAATTTATTTATTATTCAGGTAATACATATTGAAACAACTTCAAGGTTAAAATGCGAAATATTAAAAAAATCCAATCGTTATATGCTCCCACTTCCATTCCGGAATAGGCAATGACTGCAATAATCCTGCCAGCTTCTGATGCTCCGCTTTCACTTGCTGACATACTAAACATTTAGCTACAAATTCTGCAAGCTCACGTTTCATATTGTTCCACCAGTAATACTCTTTCAAATCTCTATACATTTTGGTACCTCCCGGATGCATAGAATAAATAGAACTATGTGCCTCTTCCAATATATCCTTCTTTAAGGGTGGATCATTCGGTACACAAATCCTATTTTTATAACACAACGATTCATCATTCTTAATTTCGAAGTCACTCTCTTTACCCTCTAAGACATCTTGTTTCTTCTTCTCAAGGAATGGATCACTGACCTGCAAATTTCTTATGCGTTCTGCCAATAAAGGTCTCACTATAACATGTGCTAATAAGCCTCCCCTTTTTGAAAAACTTAATTCAATGCCCATCGATGCCAAGTCAAGGATATTTCCCACACGTGCACACTGTATGAAACCTAGAATCCCCAATGATTTTTGACTCAAAGCATCTGCTACTACATTGGCCTTTCCTGGATGATGATGAATGGTACAGTCATAGTCTTTAATTAACTCCATCCAACGTCTTTGTCTCAAATTCAAGTCTCTCTGTGTAAATAAATACTTCAAACTTTGATGGTCAGTGAAAATTTCACACGTCTCTCCATACAAATGATGTCTCCATAATTTCAAAGCAAAAACAATAGTCGCAAGTTCTAAATCATGTGTAGGATAATTACGTTCATGCGTCTTCAACTGTCTAGATGCATAAGAAATTACCTTTTCATGTTGCATGAAAACACAACCCAGGCCCTGATGTGAAGCGTCAGTATAAATCACAAAACCTTCTCCACTGGATGGAACAGTGGTAGGTCAAATCAAGTACAAATAGTATGGTAGGTCAAATCAAGTTAAAGACCGGATACTGCCTTCGTAAAAAAAAATCGGACCAAATGCATGCGTCAAAATAAGTGTATATAAAGACTGATGGGACAAAAGCTATGCACGTATTTTACTTTAGTATAAATGCAGCTATGCACGTTTATAAATGAGTTTATATAAAGACTGATGGGACAAAACTTATGGCAGATCAACGATAGTAGGAGTACAGCACGAAGAGAACTCAAGGTCTGGCAGTCCACATTGGTAACGATGCCAGCCTATAAAAGCTATAAAAGCTTTAAGGCCTAATCTTTTGGCAGTCACCCCTTAATAAAAAAAAACGCCAGCTAATGAATTGGGCAGGACGTCAGCTAATGTATTGGGCGAGACGCCAGCTAAACTTTTAGCATGTATCCCTTGGTACAGACTTACGACCAAAAGGAACTGGTCAGACTTTCGGCCAAAAGGGACCCGTACGGCCAGCAGCTATGCAGGCAGGTCTAAGTCATGTAAAAAAAAGTTTCTCTTTTAAAGGCTGATGGGACAAAAGCTTCCATAGACAATTTTTTTGTGGCTCGAGGGTGGTACTGCCGAAGCAGTTGGACTGACAAAGTAGGTGTTTTCTCACGGCCCAATGGTCTGAATAATATATAAGTCTTGTCTACTCTTGTGGCCTATGGCCTGACGCAAACTTGAGTAAATGAATAGAAGCTTTAAAAAAATATAACTGACGAAGTGAGTAGTTGACCAAGAAAGAATATGCAAAGATGAATATTATAAACATTAAAAGTGGTCAAAGATCTTTAACTCAGTTATAATATATATAGAGTTACACTAAAAAAATGTATCTTATAATCTTACCAAAGCTCGTAACAGGTATAGCCTAATTCAAATATTAAAAGACCAGATCTAACATAGCAGGTGTATATCTATTGTATCACAATGGTGGAAGGTTTGGACAAAAGAAATGCTAAAGTTACAAATTTGTAGGCGTGCAATGGGGATTGGTAACTGGCAAAAGAGGAGAGAGGAATGGTAAGGGATTTGTAAATTTACCGGTTGGCTACTGAATCAGTAAAAACTTCTTACGAACTTCTGAAGTTCGTAGGAAATCCTTTTTACCACAGTGAAAACTAACACCGTTTGGGAGGAATTTCTTTATAAATAGCCCAGTTCCTTCTTCCATTTCTTTATCACACCCGTGTATCCTTCTTCCATTTTGTTATTTTCATTACAAATATATTATATTTTTATAAAAAATATGTCTTCTTCTCAACCAATTATTTCTGGTACATCTCGACAACCTAATATGACTCCTTTTGAGGATGAAATATTATGTACTATTTATGCAAAATATACAGCTCGAAGTATTGAAGGAAACTCAATATCATCGGGCACATTTTGGGACACTGTGAAAGATGAGTATAACGTCACGCATGGAATTACAATTACTCGTACGAGATCCATGCTATCAACACGTTATAATCATATATCGCATCAAATAATGCTATATATTGCAAAGCTTGCTCACCAAATGAATAATATGGGAAGCGGGACGAACGAATTCCAAGCGGTTACTAATGCACGCGACGCGTACCGCGCCGAAACCAACAAACATTTTACGTTTGATAACTGCTATCAAATTTTAAAAGATTTGCCAAAATTTGACTTGCAAAATACAGCGGGGAACAACGACAACCCTACACCTGTTCGCGAAGATGATACTCCGGGGGTACAAGACGTACCGGATAGACCCCCAGGTAGGAAGGGTGAGAAACAACGTGCACGTCAACGAGCGCGTTCTGACAGCTTGGATTGCAACACGACAATACTCAAACATTGCGAAGACTTCAATGCAATGTTTAAAACAAGCAAGAGTGGAAGAATAATCGTGCCCTTAAATTTGACTCTCAAATGGATGCGTTCATTCAGATGAAGCGAGCTGATCAACTCACTAAAAAGCAGGGTCAACTCGTGCGCCTAGGTCGAGAGCAATCGTACATCATGGAGATGGATATGACCCATATGAATTAAATACAAAAGCAGTTTCATTTTAAAAGGTTCAATGACCTAACAACGATGGTTGTTGCGACCGAAGCTGCGATATCTGAGTTGCAATCGAACTCCGCCGGGTCGTCTGGTCCAAGCGGTTCAGTTAATGATTAGTAGTGTTTTTAAATGATGTATTGAACCCTCATGATTGTAATTCATTTTTTTTTTCGGTATATGGAGAGTGATTCACTATCCATCTTAATAAATGAAATGCCACCCTTAAATAGATGAAATGTGAGTATTGTTTAATAATTTTCCGCTTATATAATATTGTCGGGTAAACCATTATTTTATATAAAATAACAGGTATATGATCACTACGACAATCCTACATATACAAATTGAAAATGGAACAAACATAACATTTAACCACGGTTAAAATAAAAAATACAATTAATTCATCAACCGACCATTTCATCACCGTGGGTGTTCCAAATGTGCTCTACCAAATCATTCCGTAACTGTTGATGTTTAGTTACGTCTCTTATCTTAGCATCCCGTATGAGGTAGTCGTAGAAATTAGTTTGGCCCCTCATAATTACAGGTGTTTCATCATTCTGTTCGTACTCATTTTGCTATGGACAATCTCTGCGTTCATCGTCAATAATCATATTATGCATTATAATGCACGATTTCATAATGGTTGATAGTGACGCCCTATTCCATAATTTACAAGGTTCCCGAACAAAAGCGAATAGAGCTTGTAATACACCAAACACACGTTCTACATCTTTTCTGCACGCTTCTTGGTACTTGCAAAAAAATTTCTGTTTTTGTGTAATACCATTTTGGTTCCTAAATGTTTTTACTATTGAAGCGTACGGAGGGTAAATGCCATCTCCAAGGTAGTAGCCCATGTCGTAAGAATTTCCATTAACATTGTAATTAACGGGAGCTGCCGTCCCATTGCGTAATTCTTGAAAGACATTAGATCGGTGCAAGACATTCAAATCATTGCAAGAACCAGGCACCCCAAAGAATGATTTCCAAATCCAAAGATCGTAGGAGGCAACCGCTTCAAAGATTATAGTTGGTGAAACTTTACGACCACTATATTGAGCGTGCCATGTTGTTGGACAATTTTTCCAACGCCAATGCATGCAATTTATGCTCCCTAGCATTCCTGGGAAACCTCTATTTGCATTTTGTTCGAGTAACCTTGTAACGTCGCCTTGTGTCGGATTTCTACCGTACTGCGGACCGAAAATTCGTACAATTGCCTCTGTAAATCTAATAACAGTTTCTAATAGAGTGGTTTCACTCATAGCGTACTGCTCAGACCACACGTCATGGGAACCCCCATTAGCTAACAGTCGAATTGCCCCCAACACTTTCTGATGAGAGCTCAAACCTTGACGACCGCAAGCATCATTCTTCTGAACAAAGTAGTTATCATAATGGCAAACAGATTCAAGGATGCGATTGAAAACACTATACCGCATCCTGAATCTCCTTCGGAAAAAATACTCGTTGTATACCTTATCTTCCCCAAAATAATCTTCCCATAGTGTTGCATGTCCCCTTTCTCTCCTACGATTCACTCGACGCCTCGTTTCGAGTTCTTTCCCATCGCGAATTATATTTCTTTCAGCACACCACCGGGTAATCTCCATCATAATAATCATTTCCTCGTCTGAATCATCGGATGATCCACCGTCATTAAATTGTGCATATTGTAGCATAAGATTTCGGCCCTCATCGCTAGAACTGGAGGAGTCCATGATATAATATGGTTACAAATTAATTTAGGTGTAGATGAAAATTTATACTCTACCTGTATAGTTTTACGATACATAGGTATTTATAAGTTTAGATGTAGACGAGTAAATTATACTCTACCTGTATGATATGTGTGCCTTAACAATTATTATAAATATTTTTTATCATTGTAAAATAAATATCTCTGTCCTTCCGTAAAAATTATATTGTATGATATTGGTATGTGTGTTGATTTAGAAAGTTACCTTGTACAGGTTCTTCAGGCAATCCATAAGTGACAATTGAAAAAGTTACCTTATACAGCTTTATGTGTGGCTTGGTATGTGTGCCTTTATACTGTATGATATTGGTAAGTGTGCTACTGATTGATATAGGTATGTGTGTTAATTTATAAAGTTACCTTGTAGAGGTTCTTTCGGCAATCAATAAGTGACAATTTAGAAAGTTACCTTGTACAGCTTTATGTGTGGCTTGGTATGTGTGCCTTTATATAGTTTTACTTCTACATTGGATATGTTTGCCTTAACAATTATTATAAATATTTTTTATCATTGTAAAATAAATATCTCTGTCCTTCCGTAAAAATTATACTGTATGATATTGGTAAGTGTGCTACTGATTGATATTGGTATGTGTGTTAATTTATAAAGTTACCTTGTAAAGGTTCAGGCAATCAATAAGTGACAATTTAGAAAGTTAATATGTACAGCTTTATGTGTGGCTTGGTATGTGTGCCTTTATATAGTTTTACTTCTACATTGGATATGTCTGCCTTAACAATTATTATAAATATTTTTTATCATTGTAAAATAAATATCTCTGTCCTTCCGTAAAAATTATACTGTATGATATTGGTAAGTGTGCTACTGATTGATATTGGTATGTGTGTTAATTTATAAAGTTACCTTGTAGAGATTCAGGCAATCAATAAGTGACAATTTAGAAAGTTACTATGTACAGCTTTATGTGTGGCTTGGTATGTGTGCCTTTATATAGTTTTACTTCTACATTGGATATGTCTGCCTTAACAATTATTATAAATATTTTTTATCATTGTAAAATAAATATCTCTGTCCTTCCGTAAAAATTATACTGTATGATATTGGTAAGTGTGCTACTGATTGCTATTGGTATGTGTGTTAATTTATAAAGTTACCTTGTAGAGGTTCTTCAGGCAATCAATAAGTGACAATTTAGAAAGTTACCTTGTACAGCTTTATGTGTGGCTTGGTATGTGTGCCTTTAAAATTACCTATAAATAAATTAGAAGGATTGCAACAATTATTTATCTATCATTGTCTTCTATATCAAAAATGGCTTCATCTCCCTACTATTCATCCATTTACAATGGCTCTTACATAGATATTGTTGGTAACGATTGGTATGGGAAAAAAATAATTTTCCAAACATATCCAATTGATACTTCTCGACGTTTTCTCAATGACTTTGGTCATATATTCATAATCTCTCCCAATTCGGAACCTGAAGACGGAGTTGTGTATCCTTGGGAACACCTCACATGGCCAGATAAATATAATGAAAGGTGTGACCTGGAGGTGCTTTGCCATTACCATCACATATCTGTGCCAAAAAATCGGGCTGCCGCACTTTGGCCAATATCGTATCTCGAAGAAGTGGATATGTTTTGTCTTGATTTATTGGAGGAAGAGATATGGCAGATGGAGAGGCGCCTACAACGTTATCACAAATCACAACGCACGATGCTATCAGGTCGTCACATTCAAGAACAATTAATTAACATATATAACGACTCTACGTTGGCATCAGATAACGATATTTCAGACTACACGAATTCCGGTTATGATTACTTTTCGGAATGCATATATGAAAATGATGGGGAAGAGTACGAACCAAATATATCAAACTACAACGAAGAATATGTTGATTCAGATACGCAACGATCTTACTTACCTAAATGTTTAGTGCGCAATGGAAAACCATATTGTTGTACTTCTACTAGGTTCGACCTAAGCGTTTGAACACATACTCCTTTTAATCATTTTGATCGTGTATTATTGTTTTTACTACTTAAATCAATAATAGAAAATGATATCAGAGCAATCGCAATAAATATGAGACATCATAACATTTATCATCACGATTACATTGAGACAACAATAAGAAAATTTATTCTTAACATTTATCAATTGTACATTATACATCACTGGCTCCCCGGGCCGAACTCAAAATCAGCACCTAAATCTGCATGTGAACCCGTGTAAGGGTCAGACCCAAATAAATTACCCCAACCTTGTTGGGCCTCATATGTCGGGACCGGGTCAGAGGGTGGGGCTGGTCTGTAAAGGCTCGGACGACTAGAACTAGTACCACCCTCCTCAAACCCTCGACTAGGCATAGTAAAACGTGCTAGTCTACGCGCCAACTCATCAATGCGATCATCAAGTGCTTTGAGTTGATCCTCTCTTTGACGTGTGTCGTGTAATATTAAATGGCGTAGACCTCGAATGTTATCTGCTGCCTCGACGTAGGATTGACGCCATTCTAACTGCGTCAAAGATTGAGCTGGAGGTGCGTTGGTTGAAAACTCAGGTCTCGGCACATCTATAGTATATGAAGCCCCCTCCGGTAGGCCTACGTCAACCGTCCATGTCTGCCTCGGTGGTTGGATGTGCGTAGAACCACCCACAGTGAACTGTGTCTCATACACATGCGGATCATTTGTCAGTGCTGATGCTTGCGGGATTCGCAACGTTGAAGGTGCCACTGAACCAACTCCAATCAAATCTACGTTAACATATCTGGCAATCGGCGGTAGTATTGGCCCGAGTGCTACTGCCTTCCAATATGCATTATACTCTTCTTGTGTCACATCCCTTACGAATTGATTTGCGATAGGCCAATTTTGGGCGGCAGCTGTTTGGAAATCATTTTGTGAGGCACAACACAAACTTGATGGTGGGTTGTCTACGATACATATCCTCCCAGTCAATTGCCGGATGGCCCGATCACCCAAGTACCAAAAACCCTTAAATAGGGGATCCCAAAAAATAATCCGTAACCCCGATATCTCTCGAGCATATAAGATGACATCAGAGTCACGGTAGGCAGAAGTCTCGTATGGCTGCCATATAATGGACTCGGGTGACCGCATCTCAAGCTGATGTTGACTGCTTGAGATGTTAAATCGCTGTGCTCCCTTTACTTTCTTTCTATTCCCCCTCGACCAACGAAAAATGCGGGGCCACACATCAATAGACGGATCAACGAGAATAGGACATGCCGTGGCCATGTACTCGTGATGTAAATACTGCAAAATTTTTCAATAAATTTAATTCGTTAGAATAAGTTGAACGTATATTGTAATGAAACATAAATTTTAATAAATAAGATGAAACGATAATATACCTCGAGTATTTGCCACATGCATTCAACGCTAGTCAACGATCGTCGACTGGCTTTGTCCAAAGACCATAAAATACGGGAATAAATAGCCGAACCCCAGTCGTATGTGCCTATGGCATGAATATCCTCAAGATAATGTAAATAACCGAGGTCGGCAGTGGAGTGAGCATTTGGAAAAAATACACTCCCCAGTACATAAAACCAAAATGCCCGAGCTATGATTGGGGACATATAATCTGGTAACGGTTCAACCTTGACAAAATTTTCTATGTATTTTTTTAGGTCAGAAACTGGAATTCCCGCACCAGTAAATCTCTGTATATGAATTTCTGGAAAAAATTCATTTATGGTATTAACAAAATTTGTATATTGCTCAATTTGTAGATTTTCAATCCGTCGTCCTTGTCCGATTGGAATGCCTGCACGAAGGTTAAAATTTTGTCATATATTTAAATAACTATGAATATGAAAACCATAATAAATATTTCAAACAATCATTTATGAATTTAAGTACAACTATTTATTTTCACATATTGAAACATTAAGTGAATATGAATAATTATTTTCATATATTGACACAATCGGAATGCGGGAACATTTTCATCATATTTTTGTCGTATATTGAAATAATTATGAATATAATTACCTAAAAATATATTTCAAACATTTAATTATGACTTTAAGTACAACATATTATTTTCACATTTTGAAACGATTATGATGCCGGTACACGAAGGTTAAAATTTTGTCATATATTTAAATAACTATGAATATGAAAACAATAATAAATATTTCAAACAATCATTTATGAATTTAAGTACAACTATTTATTTTCACATATTGAAACATTAAGTGAATATGAATAATTATTTTCATATATTGACATAATCGGAATGCGGGTACATTTTTCAATTTATTTGTCGTATATTGAAATAATTATGAATATAATTACCTAAAAATATATTTCAAACATTTAATTATGAATTTAAGTACAACATATTATTTTCACATTTTTAAACAATTATGAATATAAGTAGAACGAAATAAGCCATAAGTTATTACCGGAAAGCATTGTGAAGTCCAGCGGAGTGAACGCAAGCTTGACATATGGTAGCTGGAAGGTATGCGTCGTGTCCCACCAACGTTCGATCATCGCCGTCACAATACATTGATCGGAATTGGGCATCACCATAGAAAAGAAATTTGACATAAAACCGACATTGTCGATAATTATTTTGATATCGGGCTTTCTCTCTTGAATCAATTTGTACAATTTCACTGGCACCGCCCATTTCCCCCGGAATTCGAATTTGTTTCCGTTTATTATCGGAGTTTCACCGTCCGACGCGTGTGATACTCCGTCGTAAATACGGGTATAGTTGTCAATTGCGGGATTCGACGGTTGAGTCGACGCGAAAGAATCGGGAATTCTCGTTGAAGTCGACCCGTGTTTTTTCGATTTCCCGATATTAATATATTTCTTCCATTTTTTACCTAATTCCATCGTGTTGACAAGATCTGATTTGGAGGATTTTCTATATCTATATTGGGTATCTAGATTGGAACTGATTTGGACTAAATTGGGACTGATTTGGACTAAATTGGAACTGATTTTTTATAAAAAAAATTGACTGAATTATGAATACTAGACTGTCGTATGAAATGGAGAGGCAGAAAAAAAAAATGAAGATGAAGAAGGAAAGAAAGAAGATCAAGAGGTTAAATTCACTCTGATGCAGAAGAAAGGAGAAGAATGAAGAATACTGGAGATGAATGAAGAATGAAGAAGATGCTTCATATATAAACGGAGGAATGTTACCGTTTAAATTAGACCGTTAGGTTCTTACGAACTTCTATACTTCGTAAGAACTTCTTACGGACTTTAGATGTTCGTAAGAAGTTCCTACGAACTATAGAAGTTCGTAGGAACTCCCCCACTGTTTGTTGCCCATTTGGGCGAAAGGTAAATCATCCACACGCGCTTCACGCCTGCCTTTCGCCGTATCACACCATTACGGATGCTCTAAGTCATGTAAAAAAAAGTTTCTCTTTTAAAGGCTGATGGGAAAAAAGCTTCCATAGACAATTTTTTTGTGGCTCGAGGGTGGTACTGCCGAAGCAGTTGGACTGACAAAGTAGGTGTTTTCTCACGGCCCAATGGTCTGAATAATATATAAGTCTTGTCTACTCTTGTGGCCTATGGCCTGACGCAAACTTGAGTAAATGAATAGAAGCTTGACGAAGTGAGTAGTTGACCAAGAAAGAATATGCAAAGATGAATATTATAAACATTAAAAGTGGTCAAAGATCTTTAACTCAGTTATAATATATATAGAGTTACACTAAAAAAATGTATCTTATAATCTTACCAAAGCTCGTAACAGGTATAGCCTAATTCAAATATTAAAAGACCAGATCTAACATAGCAGGTGTATTTCTATTGTATCACATAGTTGAAAAGGGTATTAAAAAAAACTTATTTTAAAATTTCAGTTTAGTCTCCAAAATAATTTCGAAAATTATAAAAACTTATATAAAATATATAAAGCATATATATAAAAATAGTTTGTCAGAATAATGTATTATAGAAAAAAATAAAAAAAATACATTTAAACTAAAATGTACATTTAAACTATTACACAAGTACATATATATAATTATACAAATAAAATTATATTATAAAAGAAGAAGCAGCTAATAAAAAGTATGTTTGGAATCATCAAAATCAATATATTACATTTAAACTAAAATGTACATTAATTAAACTAATTTAATTAATTAGGGATAAAATACATTTTTATTAACATGAATTCATCTTCTGCCAGAAAAAACTTCTGGACAAACAAAACATGCATCTCCTCCCATGTAGAAATGCTGTTAGGAGTCAAATGGGAGTACCAGGTGTATGCTTTATCGGTTAAGGATTTGGAAAACTCCCTCAACCTAAGCTTCTTATTATTACAATGCGCCCCCAAATGTTCAACAAAGCGCTTAATATGCTCCTTCGGATTCCCACCCTTTCCTGTGTATTTTTCAAAAATAGGAGGAATATAGTCCTTTGGGTAGGGCTCATCATTGTACTCCTGGGGGTAAGGTGTTCGAAAGTCATCATAAACCGAAGCTACCTCGCCAGCAAATTGCGAGGAAGCTTGCATGAACTTCAACATCTCTTTTTTCATCTCTTTTCTCATTTCCTTCATGGGCGATGCCACTGGAGCAACCAGGAATGGGGCCACGCGCTGAGTGCCCATTGTAACTGGAACGAACATTACAGGTGGTGTCGTTGAAACTCTTGAGGTTCCCACTGTTGGATTTACAACAGAGGGTACACTTGCTGGGATCGTTCCCGTAACACCTGCACCTAGTGGGGCCGTTGGAGCTACCCCTGGTGTTACGAAAGCATTATACTCCAATCCTCCCAGCATAGTTGAAGCTACTGAAGTTTGTAAAGACTCATAAAACTTGCTCATGAGGAGCGCGACCTGAGTGGGTCCCAACCTCGCACTCATGGAAGGTTGTGTCACCCCCAGAATGCCCGACGTCGTCGAAATCAGAGGTACCTCTATTCGAGGAGCCCCATCCCTTAGGGACTCTTGTTCTCCCATGGCTTGTTCTTCATTGTGTTGGATATCATCAAAGTTTAGCATTCGAGTAGCATTATCTTGTGCCATACTCCTTACTTAGAAGAATGCCTCCCCAGTAGAGTCGCCAAATGTAGGAGGGTACTTTATATTATATATAGATGGAAGTGTAACCCCTTTTTGAAGTATGGTGATGATAGGTTAATCAGCTAAACCCTTTGATTAGTGATAAAACACACAAACACAAACTTAATGAAGATAAGGCTCAGTTTAAACTCACAAATCTCTCGTGTATAACTCAAAAAGTAGTAATGAACTTAGAAGTAACTTAGCTAGATGGAGAGAGAAGTAAGCACCCTAGATACACCTTGGTAGGCAGGCAAACACACCAAACAACCTCAAGAATCTCTGTCAAGTATTAAAAGCTTCGTAATAAATAACAATGGTGAGTGAGTAAACTCTCTGGTTTTGCAATAACACTTTATGATGTGTATTCTCCCTAGCAATAACTCCTGAACAATCACAAGATCATCCTATCCTCAAAGGTGGTTAGGGTCCTTAAAGAGCCCCCCACACCACGCCCGAGGCAACTCAGTCATTAAAGACTACAAAAGACATCCCTCATACTTTATGTCTCTACATTAAATGCCTGATGCAGTAGTTGTTTCCACGTCATAAACATTAAATGCCAAGACATGCCTTTTGCCTAACCACTGTGTGTCAGGGGGCTGTTGTCGCAGATGTGGCTCACCAATTGCCTGACAGCCCCAAATACCACGGTGGTTTACTCAAGTGAAGGTCTGACATTATTTAGCTGGCTAGTGATATTACCTACAGTAGATGTGACATTAAGAAGAGGGTTGTTTAGTTCACAACTCAACGTCCGATGGAACTCGAAGCTGCTCCATTCGAGGTTCCACGGTCAGGGTCGTTCGGTGTTTTACCAGTTGTATCTAAGATGGTCAGGACAAGCCCCAACGGTACCTTACTTCTCAATACTCCAAACCAAGTCCCTCTAAAGTTACCAAGGCGAAGTCATTCGATAGAGCATGAAAGCTCTCCCAGGCCCTGCCAAGCCTGGTCTCTCGCGAGTACCGTTTGACCTCACACTAAAACTCATTATTGTTCTAGTTTCATCATTACAACCGTTACAGCTTACAGTCAATATAAACAGAAATACAATATGACTAATATAACAAGCTAAAGTATGAGTTGCCACGCTAAGCTGCCTCACTGAGTTGCCACGCTTGAGCTGCCTCGGTTGCTTAATCTCAAACATTGTTGCTAATTTAGGGAATTATCCCTAATCTCAGGATTACCTTCAAGCCCCCTCTACACACATCATTCTCCTCGTCTTCAAAAAAGCTCGTCCTCGAGGTTGGAGGGTGACTCATCAATGCCACATGATATAAACCTCGAAAAAGATTCGGACCGTAATCAAAATCAACAAAAATTGGGTTGTCCAACTGGAATTAGTTCCATGTATATTAACCTCATAAAAAATAGGTCTAATAAACCCAAATCCCGATAATGTCCTTCTACGAAATCCGATAGCCAAAAACTGACGACAATACACACCTTTTCGACACGACGACTACATAGTTACAACTTGGAATGGTGAACCCTTGAATTTAACCGGGCGAAAACTCCGACGACCGCATATTTACGAGTACGATGGCGACGCAAGCGGACTGAAGGCTGCGACATTCTGAAAAGTCGAACCCAAAATGGCAAATAGTCAAAAAAATGGATACCAAGTGGGATGCATTTTTCATGAAAGTCATATATTGTGGTACAAATAGGACCTAAGACCAATTTTGATCTGACTTGAGGTCAAATAGGGGGTGGGGAATTGGATTGGAGTAGAAATGCCCATTTTTGTTGAGTTTGATTATGTTTGGGCATAAATGAGTGAGAAAAAGGGGAAATTAGGGTAAATATGGGGGTGGGGCAAATTAGGATTTTTTTCGGGGTGAGAACTGGGGTTTTTTGGGGAATTTGGATACCGAGGCTTGGACTTACGGTTTGGGCCAGGTATTTTGGTCGAAATAGGGCAACAAGGTAGGGAAGTGGTCGTGTAGTGGTCAGATGAATTGGAGGTAGGAAACAACCATTCTTGATTATAGGCGGCACGATAACTATTCCCCACATAACAATTCCCTAAGAGTGCAGAAGCATTATTATTACGCTACACAACAACTATTCCCTTCACAACAACACCAACAACAAATAAATCTAAACTAATGAAATGGGTTTCTTTCTATCCCTATTCTCAATTCTCAATATTTAAGTGTCATTACAAATGAGGGTCAAGGGCCTATTTATAGGAGAGGTTAGCTTACTAACCAAGCTAATACCCAAAAAGACCAAAAAGGACAACGAATAAATAAAATGACTGATTAGCCCTAAACACGCTTGGAGATCAATTAAACACCAAAAATAAAAGAAAATGATAATAAACCCTAAAGTAAAAATGCAAAAATAAAAGATAGTCCTATCGATAGAGTACAACTACCCACCACGTGTCTCTATATATCACATACACATCATAAATCCAACGTTTGTCCAAAATGACCCACTGTGAATTTGGTCGAACACGAAGAAGGAAATGAAGAAGTCGATTTTGACCTCACTTATGAGGACGACGAGGTGATTGAGAGGGTTAATGATGAGTTATTGTCCCATTCTTTTGTAGTAAGGACGCTGATGTACACACCCAAAAAAGAGGAGCATCCACAACATCATAACGTGTTTCGTACACGTATTGTCAATAGAAAGGTATGTGACGTTATCATTGATAGTGGAAATAGTGAGAATATTATTTCCTCAATAATGGTTCAAAAGTTGGGATTGAAGACATAAAAGCATTACCATCCTTACAAAATTGGATATGGATCAACAAAGGTTCAAAAACCCAAGGAACTGAAACCTGTCTTGTCCCATTCTCGATTGGGAAAGTCTGTGTAGAAGAGATGCGAGGTGATGTAGTTGATATGGATGCTTGTCACATGATCTTTAGGAGGCCCTCGCAATTTGATGTGAATGCCACTCACCGTAGTACAGACAATGTTTATGTTATATATAAGAATGGTCAGAAGATCATTCTTGGACCATTAAAAAAGGAGGAGTTCCCTAAGACTACCATGGCCAAAGGAAATCCAGTATAATGTTCAGCCGAGAAAAATTTATGGGTGAAGTGAAGACAACTCCTCAGATCTTTATTTTGATTAAAGGAAAAGTGATCGAACAACCTCTTATTACTACACCAACAGTCATACCACCTTTATTAAAGCAATTCGAAAATTTAGTATCAGGAGACCTCACCCAGAATCTTCCACCCATGAGGGACGTTTAACACCACATTGACTTGGTATCAGAGGCGAGCCTGCCAAATCGGCCCCATTACAGGATGAATCCCAAGGAAGGCCAAATTTTGTAAGAACAAGTAGAGGAGTTACTGCAGAAGGGATTAATACAGGAAGGTATGAGACCATGTGCAACTTCAACTTTGCTAGTGCCCGAGAAGGATGACAGTTGGCAAATGTGTAGAGATAGACGTGAAATCAATCAAATTACCATCAAATATCGATTTCCCATTCCATGGTTAAAAGATATGTTGAACATATTGCCAAGAGAATAAGTTTTCACGAAAGTAGACCATAAAAGCGGGTACCATCATATTCGATCCACCCTGGGGATGAGTGGAAAATAATGTTCAAAACAAAGGTAAGATTACACGAGCGGCTAGATATGCTGCTTGAATTATCCAAGGCACCTAACACTTTTATGCGATTAATGAATCAGGTACAAAACCCGTTTATCGGTGGAATTGTAGTTGTTTATTTTAACGATATTTTGGTTTATAGTAAGACAGAAGCAGAACTTTTGAACTTGAGGGATGTACACAGATTTGTAGGAAAATAAGTTGTGCATTAACTTGAAAAAGTGGAGTTCATTATCTTGAGTCTATTGCCCTTGGGCTTTGTAATTAGTGGTGATGGTATTCGAGTAAATGAAAAGAAGGGGAAAGCCATTCGAGGAGTGTCCCACATTGAAGAATGTGAGTTAAGTGCACAGTTTCCATGGCCTGGCTACGTTCTACCGAAGGTTCATTAAAACTTCAGTAGCATTAACCCCCAATCACCGAGTGCATGAAAAGAGGGAATTTTCAATGGGAAGAGGAAATTCAAATAAGTTTTAGCTTGATCAAAGAAAATCTATAAACAACACCAATATTAGTTCTTCCAGATTTTGAGAAGTTCCAAATGTAGTGTGATGCTTCAATAGTGGGAATAAAAGCATTTTGTCATAGACAGGGCTTCCGGTGGCATTTTACAACGAGAAGAGGAATGAGGCGCGCAAAAAGTGAACTACTTATGAGCTAAGAGCATTATCTTTTCCAGTGAGAGTTCGTGTTGTTTATGGATCACCAAGCATTATCTTACATTGTTATGGTGATTCTATAAAAAAATCAATGAAAATGCCTACGTGATTGATTTACCTATTGACATGTCCATTAATTTTACCTTCAATGTGGAGGTCATATGAGTATTATCCCCAAAATTCAGGTAACTCAGAGGCGTGTTCTTTTCAAGAAGGGGAGACTGATGTAGAACAACTAGCACAAGAATATATGGTTACACATGATCACAAAAAGTCAGGGAGGCTAAAAGGGTAAAATCAAAGAGTAACTGTAGATATGAACATCCCCGTATATACTGTTCATACGTACAATATCCAACAACCTCTAGGATCCTCCCTTGGATCCCCTTTGGATATCATATCCCTTGTATTTCGTATGTTCCTTCTTTCCCTAAAACTGTGTAAGTGTATTTCTCTTCTACTTACGATTCCCTTTTATTTTATTATATTAATAAGTTGTCATCTTTTATGCCCCCTAGAATACCCAAAGTGTGTTTCATGTTTAGTAAATGGGTTAGAATTTTAATAATTGTGCCCTTTGTTTGTAGTTCACTAGATAAGAGCAAGCTTATATGTGATAGTTCTTTTATTTTCATGTTTTTCTCTACGTTAGACCCTGTATGTTAGAACAATGGTACGGTCTTTATAATTGTTAAAATACAACTAAATTCTGCAGTCTCAACTATGAGTGCATTTACAATACAAGGAGCACTGCATATTCGTAATAAACAATAATAATAAAAAATAAATTTAAACAAATAAAACGACAAAAGGCTAAATCTAGCACTGCAATCAGAACAGGTGTCCAACATATCTTTAAGTCCCGGCAAAGATAATATAATGCCCAAAAAAACAAAAATGAAAAAAGTATAAGACTAATTCTAGCACAGGAAAAAAATAAAATAAAAATCGAAAGGGATACAACACAAAAAAATGAACTAATAAACTATAATAAGAACATGAACTCTGTCCGCGTCTAGGTCCCTTAGTAACTAGAGGACATCACAGAGAGAAAGAGCATCATCGTGAACATAGTAAATGATCTATGAGATCAAGAGCTAGTATGAGGGGTTATGTGCGCGCCGATCAGACCTCTCAGGAGGAGAGTTCAGTACATAGACGCAATAAAGCCATTGAATCTATTTTGCTCAAATCCAAACTAGAGGAACATTCTTGGAAAGGATCCATGCAGGGGTTGGAAGATCGTCTAGGGGAAATGGCCAAAACAAAAAACCCGTTATAAAGGAGTTTTGTTAAAGGCTCACCTTTTGTCCAGGCTATTGTGGACTACCCAACACTTTTCAAGTTCAAGCCATCAGTGGTCACTCATAGATATGACGGGAAAACTGATCCAGTTTTACATATTGAGCGGTAGTAAGTTGATGATGAAATTTATTCTGTCCCCAACGAAATGAGGTGCAAGGCTTTCTCCAATTCCAACACAGGTCCAACCCAGATATGGTATAATAATCTGCCTAGAGGTAAAATTTCTAGTTTTCACCAATTGGCTGAATTATTCATTAATAACTTGTGCTTTGGGGCCAAGCCGATGCCGATCAAGAGGGTCACTCATCTCTTAATCGTGTGCCAAAATCCTGGAGAAAATAGCCAAGATTATATTACTCAGTTTAATAATGAAAAGTTAAAAGTGGTGGAATATGAAGAAAAAATGGCCATTATAGCATAAATGAGTGGGTTACTGGCAAAAGATCTTTACTACGCCTTGGCAAAAAACCCACATAAGACTATGACAGAGTTAATGACTAAAGTTGTAAAAATCATGAACGCCGAGGAAGCCATGGCAGCAAAACAAGCACTGGAGAACAAAGTTGAGGGATAGAAGAACAATTCATTTAAGAAAGATAAAAATAATAAGAAGTCCGACAGGATCAAGAAGTTCAAAGAGTATACTCTGCTCATTAAGGGTGTTCACCACATCCTGGAAGAAATCAGGGGTAACAAGGCTCTGAACTGGCCTGGAAAATTAAGGAGGCCCCCCAATAAAAGAGACAAGTCCAAGTATTGTGATTTTCATCGCGATCATGGGCACGCCACTGATAGCTGCTTAACCCTAAAAATGAAGTTGGAACTCTTATTCACCGGGGAAAGCTAACAAAATTTATTAATCGGAATTGTAGTCAAAATACTAGGAGGATATCTGAATCGCCCGATTGAGGAAAAGAGGACACCAAAAGGGCACGCAATAATGATTATGAAATGATCTCGACTTACCGAAGAAACCTGATGAGCCAGAAATGGATGTAGATCTGGTCTCATTTGGTTGTCATTTTATCTCAGGTGGGGAGATGGAATTGCTGAGAGAAAGGCGTACTTAAATGAAGAAAAAAATTATCCCACTATTAGGCAGATTGATATGGCTGAGAGCAATGATGGTCGGCCTAAAAAAGTCAACAAAGATAAGTTGGTGATCGACTTCTCCAAAAACGATATGAGTGGGATACTTTATCCTCACGATGATCCGTTGGTAATTACTTGTAGAGTTTATCATGGCAGAGTGGCTAGAGTTTTGGTTGATAATGTGAGTTTAACTGATGTAATGTTCTACAATTGTTTCTAAAGCTTAGGGCTAAAAGATAGTAAGTTGGAATCATATCACATGCCTCTTATAGGGTTTTATAGAGAAAGGATATATCCCTTGGGAACTGTTAAGTTAGAAGTACTGGTCGGCACTTGGACATCTAGCAAAATAGAATGAAATTGCTTTTTCATATTAGATAAAAATGTGCCTTCGACCTATAACATAATCCTTGGTCGGGTAGGATTGAAGCAACTGGAAGCTGTCCCGTTTACTGTGCATCAATGCATGAAGTTACCAACCAATTATGGAGTTACCAACCAATTATGGAGTCGGCATGGTGAATGGTAACTAGATGTAAGTACGGAAATGCAATTATACCTCAGTCAATTAACAAGAAATAAAGAGAGGTACAACTACTTTCCATATTGATGCTTTGGATCCTTGGGAGGAGGAGGACTTAGTGAAAGGACAGGTCATGGAAGAAACAAAAACTATTATGCTAGACGGTGAGAAACCAGAAAGAACCATCCAAATTGGCTCAAGACTAACACCTTCTATCAAAAGGAATTAATTACATTCCTTAAAGATGCAAATGATGTGTTCGCTTGGAGTTATATGGATATACCAGGGATTGATCCCAACTTCATCTGTCACGAACTCAATATTTCTAAAGACGCTAGGCTAATCAAACATAAGCACAGAGTTTTTAGCCTAGAGAAGAATACGGTGATCCAAGAAGAAGTGGAAAATTGAAGAAAGCACGATTCATTGAGGATGTTAAATATTCGACTTGGTTGGATAATGTAGTAATGGTCAAGAAGAAAGCAATAAATGGCGAATGTGTGTGGATGTTACTAATCTTAACAAAATATGCCCAAAAGATCACTTTCCTTTACCAAGAATTGATCGATTGGTGGATGCTACAACAGGTCATAAATTGCTCAGCTTCATGGATGCCTATTCTGGTTATAACCAGATTAAGATAAAGTCAGAGGATAAGGAAAGCACATCTTTCATTACCAGTCGAGGAACTTATTGCTATAATGTAATGCCCTTTCGGCTCAAGAACGCTGGCGCAACGTATCAGAGGTTGGTAAACAAAGTCTTTGAAGATCAAATTGGAAATAACATAAAGGTGTACATAGATGATATGCTCACCAAAAGCAAGTTCACTGCCAACCACATTAATGATCTTGACAAAACTTTTAACCAGTTGGAAAAACATTAAATGAAGCTCAACCCAAATAAGTGCATATTCGGAGTCTAGGAAGGTATGTTCTTAGGATGTATTGTAAATAAAAGGGGAATTGAAGTCAATCCTGATAAAATCAAGGCTTCATTGGAAATGCAATCCCTAATCGGTAAGAAGGATGTGCAAAGGTTGACAGGAAGAGTAGCATCCATGAATCGTTTTGTATCTCGGGCCACAAAAAAATGTCTTCCATTCTTCAAGGTTCTTAGAAAGACCTTTGAATGGAACGACGAGTGCGAAAAATATTTTTTAGACTTGAAGAAATATTTTGGGTCTCCCCCGCTACTCTCCCGACTAGTTTTTGGCAAGAAGTTGTGCTTATATTTGGAAATTTCAAAGTCTACTATAAGTTCAATCGTGATCCGACTAGAGGAGGGTGTCCAAAAACTAGTGTATTTCTTAAGAGTTGAGATCAGATATCCACGCTTGGAGAAATTAGTATTGACTCTCATTGAAACCTCTACAAGAATGAGACCCTACTTTCAGGCCCATACCATTATAGTATACACCAACTTACCTTTGCGACAAGATTTGCATAGGCCTGAAAAGTCTGGAAGACTGATGTCTTGGGCAGTTAACCTGAGAGAATATGAAATTGTGGACGAACTAAGAATTTCATAGAAGGGGCAAGAACTTGTGGAATTTATAAAGGAATTCACCTATACCGAGGTACCCAACACACTAAGTTTGCCTATCGAGCATACTCTTTTGAAAGAGAGCTTAGCTCCAAAGCCAATTGAGATGGTTACTGACCAACCAGAATCATCAACTTTTCAAGAAAGAGCTCTCTGACTAGCTAGGCAAATCCATAAGGTATTCAAGTATGGAGTATTGATGGATGAAGACTTCAACAGTGATGTTCTAATTTGAAAATTGTTCATAGATGGCTCTTCTTGTACAACTGGAAGTGATGTTGGACTCATCCTTAATACTTCAAATAATTTAGACATGGAATATGAATTGAGATTCTAATTTTAGACTTCTAACAATGAAGATGAATACGAAGCATTAATTACTGCTTTGGAGCTAACCTCATTATTTGGCGCCTAATAGGTGATAGCGCTTAATGATTCTCAACTTACTATCCATCAGTTACTGGAAATATTTAGAGTTAAAGGACAAATGATGGTAAGATAATTGAATAAGGCAAAAGAAATTATTTCCTCATTTCCTGTAATTAAGATAATTCGTATTCCAAGAGTGGACAACGCCCGGGCAGATGCTCTTTCTCGGCTAGACTTAGCAACCCCAACAGAGCTTAGAAGAACTATCTGGGTGAAGATTCTCACCAAGAGGAGCATTGATGAGGAGGCAGTTAACAACATTTATATAGAATCAGGGCCTTCCTGGATGGATCTGATTAAGGACTATAATGAGAAGGGATTGTTACGAGCTGACCAAAAGGAAGTAAGGAAGTTAAGATATAAGGCAGTTAATGTCCTTGAGAAAGGTATACTGTACAAAAGGGGTTATACAGACTCTTTACTTCATTGTGTCCACCTAACTGAGGTAAATGATTTTATTAAAGAGGTACATGAAGAATCGTGTGGAGCTCACACAACTGGGAGATCTCTAAGACAAAGGATAACAATGCAAGGTTAATACTTTTCAATAATAAAGATAGATTGTGTTGACCTCACCAAGAAATGTGATAAGTGCCAAAAATTCGCCACCATCCACACAAGACCGTGGGAAACCTTAAAGCCTATCGCTTTTCCATGGGCTTTTACTATTCGGGGAATATATCTGGTTTGACCACTGTCGACTACTAAGGGAAGGTTCAAATACCTAGTTGTAGCAGTCGATTACTTCACTAAGTGGCTGGAGGTTGAACCTTTGATTGATATGAGAGGGTTTTCCAGTTTATATGAAAACATATCATTTATCGGTATGACATGCCTTATGCCTTTATCACCGTCCATGGCACTCAGTTTGATAATAAGGAATTTGAGGAATATTACATTAGGTTCGGCATCCAAAAACTTCATTCATCTCCTGGACACCCACAATGCAATGTCCAGATAGAAATCACTAATAAAACATTACTAGATGGATTGAAGAAGAGGTTTTGTGATGCTAAAGGCAACTGGATTAATGAGCTCGACAACGTTATTTTGGAATATAAGACCACTCCCAGATTAGTAACATGGGAAACCTCATATATGCTTACTTTTGTTACTGAGGTAGTGGAACCAGTTGAAATTAGTCTACCGACTCACAGAGTGTTGAATTTTGATTCACCCAAAAGTGATCTCATGAGGTGAATAGATCTGGACATGATAAAAGAATTCAGAGAAGATACTGCTATTCGGATGGATGCTTACCAATAAAGGACTGTTAGGTTCTATAATCAGCGTATTCAGACAACCAACTTGAAACAGGGAGACCTGGTACTAAAGAAAGTGATACAAAAAAATAATAAGTGGGAACCCAACTGGCATGGTCCTTATCGAATCTCGATAGAAATCTGACCAGGAACATATTGCCCAGAGACATTGAAGGGAAAGGGATTTAAGAACCCCTACAATGCCGATCATCTTCGCAAAGATTATCAGTAATTTTGTTTTTGATGTAATCAGTTATTCAAGATTAGTGAAATTGCATGTTTCTACTCATTATACTTCCTTTTTATGTTTTATTTTTCGGAGTATGATGTGGTAAATCACTACCCCTAATTAAATTTTAATTTCAAACTTCTTTGCCAAACTTTTCCAACTTCATAAAGGTTCTTCATCAAACTTTTCCAACTATAAAAAAGTTCAAACTTTAGAAAAGTTCCTCATCAAACTTTTCCAACTTCATAAAAATTCCTCGCCAAACTTTTCCAACTTTAGAAACGTTCTTCGTGAAACTTTTCCAACTTTAGAAAAGTTCATCACCAAACTTTTCCAACTTCAGAAAATTCTTTGTCAAACTTTTCTAACTTCAGAAAATTTCATCATTAATAACTTCATATATGATTTCGTCCTCGAAAAATCACGAACTATAAGTTAGTAAGATCTCCTGTAAAACTCAAAGTCAAACACAAGAGATTTATCCCGAGTTAGTTAAAATACAAGGATATTTATGCGTTTCTAATACACTCGGTCTTCACCGATAACCAATATTATAACTTAGCTCAAAACTATTCACAGTTTTATCTAAGAACAACGTTAGTAGAATCTAAGGCATTACTATCAGATTCAATTACGAATCAAACATCTAACATTTAAGCGAAACTTTTAATCCATAAGTCGATTAACTAGTCATTATACAGATTACCTAGCAGACAACAATATTAATAGCAACCGCAAGCTTAAATATAAAGACAAAAATGTCTCAAAGAAATTCATTTCATTTTAGTGAACTTGAATTACAAAATAAAGATCAATTAGAAACTATACAGAAGTTAACCCATTGAATGATTTCCATCAGCCTTACTCATCCTAACAGGAGGTACATCAAAGGTGCTCTAATGATTAATAGAACCAAAGGGCTTCCTCCTAGTTCTCCTATCGCCGCTTGGCCGATCAAGAAAATGTTGAGGACGAACAAATCACACCTCTTCTTCAAGAAAAAAATCCTCAATGTATTTTGTAATCAAACTCTGAGGAATGGCATCAGGAGGGATCCAAATAAAGTTAATGGAGAAATGAGGATCAGGATAGTCTAACGTACATGGGTCATGCCAATTCCATAATATGTTATCTTAGGGTATCTTCAACAGAGCGAGGAGGTTCATCCAACCCCATTTATAGCCCTCATTGTTGGCTTGCTCCATGTGCTTATCCAAATAAGTCAAAGCTTCATCATACCTGTCCATCGACACTGCTTTGGGTTGCTTATGCAAGTGAGAGGTAAGTCGATCCACATTATTTTAAAGCCTTCTGATGGTATTTTCCTTCTCCTTGAGTTTATTAGCTTGGTCAGCTATGGTTTTCTTAGTTCTCTCCTCGTCAACAGTTGGCCGAACAACTATACTTTTCCTGAGGGCTTGGCCAGGTTTGGTCTTTTTCTTTTGCAAATCTTCTATCTCTTCCAATATCCTAGCATTCTTATTCTCCAAGAATGAAACTCCTTCATCTAGACTAATGGTGGTTGATTTCTTCAGATTATCAAGTTTATTCCTCAATGCATGATTTTCCTTTTCCAGCATGGCAACAATTGATTGGGCATTCTCCAGTTCTTGGTTTAAGGTCAATTATTTCTTATTCAAAGCAGAAGTAATTCCCTTTAACTTCTTGTCAAAGCCCCAATCTTCACTTAATGCTTTATATTTGGCCTCATAGTCAGAGTGAAGCAGTGCTTTAGAAAGTTTGTGATCCTTATGCATCTGCTCAATCATCTCATAATAACCAGCATTATTGGCTACATCTTTGTCCAAAAGACAATAGAGATGAATGTACGACTCCTTCACTTGATCAAAAACTTTTGGGATGAGCAACCCTGATAAATCTTCCTCGAACAAAGGAGCATGGACAGTCTCAAAGAGATTTTTACACCACCTAAGTAGGTCATATTCAGCATAAATAATAGCTTTTTCCTGGCATTGAACTGGAAATTAACAAGTATGAGTATATGGGGCAAATTTAGATAAATAAATAGCAAAGAGGATACCAATTAATAAGAAATCAACATCATTTGAAGATTGTAAACAACTAAGCAACAAGGTTCTTTCATTAATAAAAGTCATGATTACAAAGATGAGTACATTAGAAAGATCAAAGAAGAAGAAATTGAAAATATATGAAATAAATGACAAAAAGAAACTGGCTAAAAAATGAGCTAAACCTTCTACTTATCCTTAGCATGGTCTTGGCTGGCAGTAGGTAGGTCGGCAATAGCTTTTGGCACCACTGACGACTCAATGGGCCTAATTGAAGACTCTCCAGACCTTTCTTCATCATCATCAATCTCCTTATCTAAATTAGGAGGAGTGTTTGGGTCATGCCTTTGGAACAGCTGATAGTTTGCCTCTATGCCGACCACCTTCAGTGCCTCTGACCAACCTTCATTGAAGGATAGTTTCTTACCCAACCTTTATCAAAGGCACCGTCCTTGTCCTTTTTTCCCCTAGCCTTCAAACAAATAACTTCAGAAGTCAAGCCAACCACTTTATCTTTAGCAATTTGGGCCTAATTTTTTGATTTTGTAAGTTTGTCTTCAGTAACTTTGGCTCTACCTTCAGCATTCTTCAATTTATTTATGACAGTTTGGGCCTTTTCATTAGCAACTTTTATTTTATCTTATGCTACAACTACCCTATTATCATCATTTTTAGTTCATCTTCCCATAATTTTTTCTTTGATTCCAAAGCCTTTTGGGAAGTAACCAAGGATTATCTTAGACATTAAAATGACGCATCTAATTCACCAGGGGAAGACCTTAGTTGGCCGTCCTTCTCCATTATTTGGTTGAAGTCAACCAAAAATTATGAAAAGAGCAAACAATCAAATGTTAGAAGAAGTGCATTAACATGAAGAAAAAATAAAAGGAAAGATAATTAACAGAACTTAATTATGGCATGCCCTCTCAATTAGCCTGGGCATGGGGGTTGATGCAACCCGATCAACAAGGAGAGTTCCATATTTGATTAAACCCCTGGCCAATCCAGGGTTAACAGCTATAGAAGTTGACCCAATGTCACCGAGGTCAGCCTGAAATTTTTTAACCAACTCTTATTTGTCGACCTGATTTTTCTTTGCAACCAACTCTTGTTGGTCAGATTGGACTTTCTTTCCTTGACTCTGAGGGTCAGACAAGCCTTTCTTTAACCTCTTGTACTGAGGTTCAGTTACTTGGATCTTTTCAGTACTAAGAACTTGGGGCCTTTTATCACTGGTCTAGGATTTCTTCTCAAATGGTTTATTGTCAGTATTAATATTTTTCTTAGGGAGGAGAAAATGGAACACACATCAAATTATGCATATTTCATTTAACCATGTTGGTCGATGGAGAAACAGTGGTCTCAGAGATATCAAAAGACTCAAAAGATGAAAAAGTTCCTCCCTAGATGAATTCAGCCGCTGATGAAGTAGACACGGTCTCCACTTCCAAATTGATGGCAACCTGGGGCAGAACAAGTGTTGGTCAGGCAACAAAGGAAGTGATAGAGCTTTTATACTTTAACAACAAGAAAGAAGCTGGTGATGCTCCTCCAACTATTTGATTAAGTCCCCACAAAAATTTAAGCTCTTGAAGATTGATCTCACCTTCTTTGGGATGCCTCTTCTCGCTCTCCTCTTTATAAAAAAGAAACAACAAAGTGAGTTGGCAGAACTCAGAAACACATAACAAAAGAATAACTAATAAATAATGAAATTACATCCTATGCCATGCCCTTCTTGGGGCACCTGGGTCCAGTATAAGACACTCCATTTGGAAGAGGAGCGTTGTATCACCTCGTATTTCTAAGCTTTTAAAATTTAATTAATTAAATTATTTTAAACTACATGTGTGTCGTAATTTAATTGAATTAAATTTTATGTGTTGATTAAAATATTAATCGGGAGAGATAAATATTAAAATTTATGGAATATATTTACTAAGTGAATAGTAAATAATTATTTTACATTATAGTGAGTGATAGTGACGTGACAATGTTATATCTCAATCGAGAGTCGAGCATGGACTATATGAGATCGAGATATGAGATTTGTGTAGAGTGACTCAGATGGTGATTTTGAGGTTACGATTGATTCTTAATGGGTTAAAATAGTTGGAAAATTGTACCCGGATGTATAGATTGGATCTCGGAGATATTTTAGACCAACCCAGCACCACGCAAGGGCATTTCGGTCATTTGGGAGACTAGGGTAGAAGGAACTCCGAATTTAAGAGTATAATATCAACCACTTGAGATAGAGTCTAGGGTTACAACAATCTTGATAGAGGAGAGGCCATAGGAGAGAAAGAATAGAAGAACATAGGCTATTCCACACTAATTCTCATCACCGACGCTACCGGAATTGAGATCGGAGCAAGGGAAGAACATCATCATCATATTAAAATGAAATCAGACCTACTATATCGAAGCAAGTGTTTATCTTGCAGTTAATCTAAGCATGTTATAATACCCATGTAGAGTAAGGTTTAAATTACATGTTTTTGGATGGATTATTAGGGATTAGATGGGTGTAATCCATGATTTGAAGTGGGAATGCATGTATAATTAATTCCTTTATACAAATAATATGAAACCAGGGGTTAAGTGATGATTAACATAAAATAAATCTGGGTATTTTGATAAAAATGAATGAAGAACACCATAAACTAGAGTTTTGATAATTATGGGGTTTATAACCGTTCTTGGATAGATTTCTTATGTATTTGATGTATTATTTACATTAGAATTTATCCCTATACACATACTTGATGTTTGGTTATGTTGTATGAGAGTTTGGGATTGTGGTATAAAGGTTTTAGGAATTGAATATGTTGAAAACTTGTAACAGTTAATGAATAAGACAACTCTGACCATTTCGAATCGATTCGGCTGCCCAGATTTGATGAAATTTTGCTTTTAAGATATGCTTCCTCATGAAATTAATTACTAGAAACTTTGGTAATGGTTTTGTGATTATACAAAGACTTAGATAAGGTCAGTAGGTATATGATTAAGTTTTGGTTAATCTTAATGAGGGTAAGATTGGGATTTGGATCGACGATGCTTAATCGATTGAAAGGCGTATCGGGAATTAATGATTTGGGTTATGGGAAGATAAAATGATAACCTAAAACTTATACCAGTAGTATAGTGATGTATGAACTACTAAAATAACTTAAAGAATAGTTAGGACCCTTCAGGAAGTGAGTGATACTCGAAAAAACATGAATAAAACATTATTTTAGAATTATTAGTACGTTGGGTATTCGAGAGAGATAAATACTACGTACGGGTTTATATGATGGGTTGTGTGTATACATATACTGAATATGTGTATATATAGGTTGTATGAATACCTATTATGTGTTTGCTTATGTGTGTGAACATGCCTACGCTATCTGCTATCACGGGAGGTTCCGCGCAGAGGGTAATCCTACCTTGGCGATTCCAGCGAGGTCTAGATGTGTGCCCCAGAATATAAAACTTAGGGCGGCTCACTATGTACAGTATATTAGTGGGATCGGTGTGTCATTTGGGTATGTTAGGTATATGCATATCCCCAAGGCTTATAACTATGTTCGCCTCCATTGCGTATTGTTTGATTTATGATTCGAGGAGACATTTCGAATCGATAGTCCCTAATTTGGTATGAGAGGTACATGGACTTGATATCAGAGTATGCTTGCATCACGGTGGCCACTCCGAGGGATATTGTAGTTGTATATATTTCAGTGTGGCTTATATACAAGTGTGGATATTCTACTTATGTGTAATGGTAGAAAAGATATATAGTGTATAACTAAAAGTAATTTAATATGAGAAAGCTTAAATAGATGATGAGATAATAAGTCAGTTAAAATGATTTATTACATTAAGGTAGCGTATCGTATGGGCGGTATGGGGGAGCTCAACCTAGGGTGGTTAGTTAGATACTTAGGCCTAGTTAAGCTAAGTAGCATGGCTAAGAGGGTAAAATAAGAGACATTAGGTGTTCACTATAGATGAGAGGTGAGGAACTCAAGGGAGTGTACGCTGAACTAACGTGTGTATCTAACAACTACTTTTATAACTGCAATTTAAATACTTGTTAAATGTTTTTCAAATGGTATTGGGCTCTGACCCCTATCAAAATATTTTCCAAAACATTTTAGTTGTCCAGCTAAAGGGATGCCAAGCTTGATGACTCATTCCATGGATGCATAGCTGCAGCATTATGGAGGCTTACAGGACTTTGTATAGACGCTTCAGTTATTCATGCCTAGATTGGAATTTATGATTTAGTCTTTTATTTGGGCATATTTTCCCTTCAGCTGATACATTCTTTTAGTTTTATTTATCTGACTATGTATTGTGATTCAGTTTTATTTCTATAGACTTATGGTTTGGATATTACTTTGGAAGAGATGGTTTATTTGGTATTTATTTATCTCGTGATGATTTAGAATTCTATTAATTGTGTGTGAATGGTTGAGTTATATTATATAAATTTCCGGGTGTTGTTATATTAAAGCAAGATAAAAATTTGGCACTAGATTAACTTAACACATGTGATTAGTAATTTAAAAAGTTTCGACAATGATGCTAAGAATGAACCAAGTGATATTACTATTTATTTTGATAAAGGGCTGATCACCCGTGGTTAAAATAGGCAGGGTGTCACAAACGTGTTGCTAGCACTTAACAGCTACACCATAATCCCAATAATCCTTATTGGAATCTGGTAAATTCACTACTAAAGCCCTATTGGCTTGCCTAGTATTCAGATAGTAAGTTCTTTCTCCAACAGTACCCCATTTATAACATAACATCAACTCATGGACCCCATTATGAGTCCCATAAATCTCATTCAACCTATTGACACCATTTACAACCCTTCAAGTGTTTGGTGCGACCTTAGCAAGAACCATGTCAAAGTATTGACAAAATTAAAGGAAAAGAGGGTTTAATGGAAAAGTGATGCCACACTCAATAATAAATAAGGTGGGGATCCAGTGATACTTAAGAAGAGAGTATACGTCTATGGTACCTTATGCTATTTCTAATTCTACCCAAGCCGAAATCTTTCTTTTTCCCTAAACTCTTCTAATAAGCCCTTAACCACAATGTGAATCATGGTGGAAATAGAGAAAAGGGTGATAAAATAGAGAAAGAGGGAAAGGAGGCTTACATGGATCTAAGGGTGACTGCAAGAACTGAAGAAAACAAATAGCAAATGAACAAACAACAAACGATTGTGCAAAGAAAGCGTGATGATGAAGTAAATGCTAAGTGCAGATGATTTGAGGTGAAAAGAAATGGGGGAAACTCCTACCTAATTATAGGTTGCCTCGATAAATGGGAACAAAATGATTAATTGAATGAACGTTGAACTACCGTCGACTGCACTCTTCCTAACATTTCAAAAGACCATCATACCCTTTGGAGGTTAAAGAAGTTTGAATTATTTACAAAAATGCCATTATCAACAGTACCAATGAAAGTTTTTACAAGTGTAGGAACTCGGTTGCCGATCACAAACTCAAGCAGTATGTCGAGCAACATTCGGAGAAAAACACTCCATACTTTGATCAATTATTAAGCATGGAGCATTGGGGGCTTTTGTTGTATGTAAAAATTATCTCCCCACGTGGATCAATGAAATATAGACACCTGTCATCCTATGAGGACTTATAGTTTTCTTAATCGGCATCAGAGGAACCTAGTTGGCTGGAAGGCCGACCAACTCCAGAATTCTAACCATCAAGAATACCAAAAGTTACTCGGCTGGAATGGCGACCAAACTTAATTCCAAGAGTCTCATTTATTATAAATGCCTGGAAATATAAAGGCATTCCATCTAGGGTTTTACACCACTATAAATATAAAAAAAACTCCCTCAGCTCAAGGGACAGTTCAATCATTCTCAAGCACACTATACTGAAATGTTGTAATCAAAGAAAATAAAAATAACAGTGGACGTAGGCCTTCTTCACAGCTGAACCACCTTAAAAATCTCTTCTCTCGTATGTTATGATTTGATTAACCTACTATATTTTACATGTGATTATAAATTTGGATTAAGTCCATTTTTAGACATCAACATGCGCAATAGACTTGTCCTTTGAGCTAAGGGAAATAAGATATTTATAATGGTCCTGGAAATTGAGGGGTGGAAAGATTTTATATATTCAGGCATTTACGCCTATACATAATGAATGGAACTATTGACCTTCTAAGGCATGTGTGTAATGTCTCTTGATAATTCCCATGTGAATGATATTTTTTCTTCCTGATGGTTCGTCTTGTTAAGCTGGTCGATCGGTATCCCAACTAAGTAGTTATGGATCTGACCAAGTATAAATGAAGCGTAGAGATGTATACCTATGAGGACATGTGTCCCATTATCATAGGTTCATGTGGCATTAATAATTTGACCCATAAAAAAGCCCACAATGCTCCATTCTTGATGATATGTTGAAAGGACGTAGTATTTATTCTTAAAAGTTATTCGACACTCCAATATGACAGTGGTTGGCAGTCGACCTTCTGGACTTGTAAATTTTTTATCGGTACATCATGAGGTGGCATTTTTGTGAATAATTTAAAAAATAACGAACCGTCAAAGGGTACGCTAGTCTTTTCCCTCATTTGAGAATCGTGCGGACATCAAGCATTCAATCGTTAGTTCAGTTAATCATTACTTTTCAACTTTCAAGGTCAATCTATAAAATGATGAAACTTTCCCCCCATTTCTTCTTACCTCCAACCTTCGCACTTAAGCAATCTCCGTTTCTTCGAGCTTTTCCTTTGTTATTCCTTCCTTGTGATTCTGTATTGAAATCTGTAAGATTTATTTCTTTTTTATCCCCTTATTTTATTTCATTTTCACAATGGTGTACATTGTGGATGAGGATTCCTTAGCAGAATTTAATGAATGACGAAAAATCCCCAATTGGGTATTTTTAGAATTAGTAGAAGGTCCTATAAATTTATTATCATTAGATGTGGGCCATTGGATCCTCACTTTATTCATTGTGGAGTGTGGAATAACTTTCCCTCCAAATCATTTATTCCTCAAATTTTGTCACTATTTTGATGTGGTACATGATAAAGTAGCCCCAACACTTAGAGGGTAGTAAACGGGGTTCATTATTTAAATGAACTGCGTGGGACCCATATAGGGATTCCTAAACTGATGTATTGTTACAAATGGGGAACAACAGGAGATAATACCTATTATCTGAAGAATAGACAGGCCAATAGGGCGTTAGTAGTTAACTTGCCTGATTCCAATAAGGATTATTGGGATTATGGAGTTGTGGTGAAGAAGTAGCAGTATTCCCCCCTTCCTGAGGGGGTAATATACATTGGTCCCAAATGTTCCCCAGGAAGGGCGTGGCATAGTCGATTAACACCTTGAGTTTTATTTTTCTTTAATGCCTACTAACTGTTTGATGATATACCGACTAACAATTCATGTTTTATTTTTATAGAGGAAAGTAAGAAGAGGTGTCCCAAGGAGGGTGAGGTGAAATTTGATGAGCTGAAGTTCCTGTGGTCAATTCACTAAAGAATAGGGGAAGATCACCCCATAGTTGCTTTTGTCTTGTTAGTGTATAAAAGCTCCATCACATCTTTAGAGGCTCAACCAACTGTATCTGTTCGCCAGGCCCCGATCAACTTGGACGAAGAACCTGTTTGAACATCTTCTGCTGTTGAGTCTTTTGGAGCAGACAACGAATGAACACTAGGATGGATATCCTCCTCCTTTGAATCCTTTAACATCACTATTATCCAGACTTCACCCATTGCTGAGATGGGAAAAATAATAGTCCCTAACTTACTGGTTAGCCTGTCTTCTCTACCAGTAAAGAAGACCACTTATGCCAACAAGAGACCCCTAATCCTTAGTGTTGAAGAGGTTAAAATCACAAAGCCTCAGTTCAATAGATTGAAGAAAGGACCAACTGACCAATAAGAATTGGTCCATAAAATCTTAGCCGATTAGGCTGCTGTTAAATTTGCCTTAGTGGCAGTGAACCCTGGGCTAGCCAGGGGATTAATTGGTGTTGGAGTTCTTCCACCAGATATGTCAGTTAAAGCCCCTTTATCCAATGCCCATTTGTTGGAGAGGGAAAATCAAAATTTAGCTTTGGTAAACTTCTTAACCCTTTATCTACTTTCCATAATTTTCCTTTAAGTATATATGATAATGACTTCTATGTTGCCTTATCTTGCAATTTTTGGTTAATTATGACTAGTTGTTGACCGAGATAACCAACTAAGGTTATCATCAGCTGATGTGGAAGAGGCCTTTGAAGGCTTAAAGAAATCTTTGATGCATACCGAGGAGGCTTTTAAGAGGGGTCAAAATTAGTGGTAAGAGAAGCTGAATCAAGCTGGAGATAGAGCGAGTACAACAGAGGATAAAGTAAAGTCTGTCAAAGATAAGGTGAAGGTTGCCGAGGATAAGGAAACTAGCTCTATTGGGGAGGCAACTGCTGAGAAGAAGAAGTTCCTGGAGCTAAAGGCCCACTATAAGAAATATAAGGAAGATGCCTTCAACAGGGGATGGGATAAAGCCTTTGCCGCCACTACCATCTATAGTGAGTACTGAAAGAAAGTGTCATTCAAGGATGGATGGAATTCTACTTTGAAGGAGGTCGGTACCTCTACCGACTCTGATCTATTTTAAAGGCACGCTTTTGGTACCCCTCCTAACTTAGAAGAGGAGATTAATAATGCAGAGGGGACATGTGAATCCTCCCTCGCCCCTGCGATTGGGAATGAGTCTATCCTCCCAAAGGCAATATCAAAGGACACTGAGAAGGTGTAAATTTTTTCAAGTCCGAAGATCTATGCATGTATTTTTCTTTTATTTATTTTCCTTCTTGCTTTGTAATGGAGCAGTCCCTTGTAACACATCTTTTGGTGATGAATGAAAAGTTTCCTTTGGTCAACTTGTAAGTGTATACCTTTAATTGTGCTTGTTCATTATGATTGGTTGGACTTATTGTTCTGATAGTGTTGCTTTTTAGTTTATTGCTAGGAAAAATGCTATTATCTCTGCCGAGACTGACCTGTTAAGATATAGCACTAGTTTGTTTGGTGCTGGCCATGTAAGCCTGACTAAAACTGAACTAGAAGGGTTGCTCGACATGGATGTCTCAGATCAAGTAAGGAAGCCTATGTCCATCTGCACTGCCTCTTTGGTAGAACTGTGGAAAATAATACGACCTACTATGAGATGATTGAACAACTTAAAGATGATCATAATCTTTCTTGGGCTATACTCCATTCTCACTATAGGGCCAAATTTGAGGCCTTGAGTGCTGGTTGGGGCTTTAATGAGAATCTATAAGAGATCATATTTTACTTCAGGAAGAAAGAGTTCCTGTTGAATAAGGAGGTGGAAACTGATCGGGATGTTTTTACTCTTCTTGAAAAGGAGAATAATAATTTAAGGAATGAGTTGGAGAACTTGAAAAAATCAGCTAAGGTGTTACAGAGCGAAGGTGCTTCTTTTTTGATGATTGAGAATGCCAGACTATTGGAGGAGATGGAAAACTTAAAGAAGAGGAAGACCAAATCTTTCCAGTCTTTTAGACAGCTTGTTATTGCTCGGATAACTGAGGATGAATAAAGAACTAAGAAAACATTCACGGATCAGGCAATGTTGTTAAAGGATAAAGATAAAATCACCAAAAAGCTCAAGGACCAAGTGGACTGACTAATTTTTCACTTTCGCAAGCAACCTAAAACTTTATGGATGGATGGTTATGATGAGGCTATAACTCATATGGATGATCACCTAGAGCAATCTCGTTGGGGATGGTAAAAATGGGGTTGGTTAAACGTGCTGACATTGCAGAAGGTGGATGACAAGAATGAGTTATGGCATTGGCATGATCTAGACAATGGTCGATTATCCTGACCCTCTATTCAGAATTGATGCCGTGTGGATTCCGACTAACGCAATTCCCCTGAGCTTAGTGAGAAATTACCCAGGGGATTATGGTCGTTATGGTGAAGATACTTACGTTCGCCCCCTCATTTGTTGGATCAACCGAGTAACAGTGGTCGTAATAGGTTGAGAGATTTTAGGACTACAACTTTGCCCAGTACACTTGATGTTCCTCCTGCTGGGATGGACAAGGCTGAAGGATAATGTCCCATAGAATAAATTTATTTTTCTTGCTTGTTTATGATTAGATGTTTGTCTTCTATGAAAGTTTGTCGAAATAAAAAGACCATCTTTTGCATACATGTTTATCTATATATTTTAGTCTTTAATTCATAATTAAGCTTTTTGATTAGTGAATTGGCTATTCAACGAACTAACCTGCTTAATTGATCTGTATTTAGTCAAGTTATGAACTTGAGTTATTGGGCCTAAGGTTCTACTAATGCACTTAGGTAAAATGTTTTTAGGGCTAAGTGTTTGCATTAGTTACCATTGGAGACCAAGTTAATTAGGAATGTAGATTTTTCCTGAATTTAACTTATTCGGGTAAAACTCCTTACTTTTTAACTTTAAATCACACATGAAGTTTAAGGGACTTCTTGTTCATGACTTGTCAAAGACGAAGGCATACATGAGGTCTTAAAAAAATATTTTTTGAAGTTGGAAAAGTTTATTGAGTTGAGAGGGACTTCTTGTTCATGATTTGTCAAAGAAAAAGTCATACATGAAGTCTAAAAGGTTTTCTATTTGTTTGAAGTTGGAAAAGTGTGAAAAGTTTAGGGGATGTATCGTCACCGTACTCTGAAAAAACATAAAAAAGGAAGAATAATTTGTTAGAAATCACAACTTTATTAAACTGGTTGAAACCATTACATCAAATACATAGAATTACTGATAATATTTCCTGAGGTGATCGGAGTTCCATGGATTCTTAATTCCTCCCTTTTAAGTGTTTCTAGATGATAAGTTTCTGGTCGGACGACTGCCGAGATGCAATAAGGACCATGCTAATTTGCTTTTAACTTGTTTCCTTTATAGATGACCCTCTGAAGGACATAGTCTCCTTCCTTTAGGTTAGTCGGCTTAACCCTCCCGTTGTAAAATCTAGCAGTTCTTTGCTGATAAGCAGCCATTCGAAGTGCAACATCCTCATTGACTTCCTCAATCAAGTCTAAATTCAACCTTCTCTTGAGATCACTTTTTGGGTAATCAAAGTTCAATACCCTATGACTCGACAAACCTATCTCGGCTGGTACCATTGCCTCGGTTCCAAAAGTAAGTATGTAAGGAGTTTCTCCAATGGCTATTCTCGACGTAGTTCTATATGCTCGGATAATATTGTGCAGCTCATTTATCCAGTTTCCCTTATCATCATCAAACCTCTTCTTTAACCCATGGAGTATAGTTTTGTTGGTGACCTCTATTTAACCATTACGTTGCATTGAATGCAATATTCTTCAAATTCCTCATTATTGAACTGAGTACCGTGATTAGTGATGAATACATATGGCATTCCATACCTACATATGATAAGTTTTCAGATGAACTGAAAAACTTTGTCATAAGGCATTCCCACTAATCGCTCAACTTCCACCCATTTAGTGAAGCAATCCACTGCGACTACCAAGTATTTGAACCTTCTTTTGGTCCTCGATAATAGAGCGACCAAATCAATTGCCCGAATAGCAAAAGGCCAAGGGGAAGTGATGGGAGTTAAGACAGGCCCCGGTCTTTTGTGAATTGCATAAAACTTCTAACATTTATTACACTTCTTTATAAAGGAAATAAAGTCTGCTCTCATAGTCGGCCAATAGTATCCCTATATAGCTATTCTTTACACTAATGATCAACCGACTGAATGAGCCCCACATGAACCTTCATGTACCTCTTTTATCAAGTCTGGTACTTCGGTTGGGTGAACACAACGAAGTAATGAAATAGTGTATCCCCTTTTGTATAGGACGTCTCGATCTAACACATAATTGACGGCCTTGAACCTTAACTTTCTTGATTCATTTGGTTCAGTAGGTAAAATACCTTTGTCAATTTAATTTCTGATAGGATCCATCCAATGGGGTCCTAAATCCATTGCAATAAAACTGACCATACCCTCCACATCTACACTTTTATGTGTAAGAATTTCTATAGGGATGGTTCTCTCGAGCTCTATCCTGAATGCTGAAGCTAGTCGAGCAAGTGCATCTTCTCGGGCATTCTCTATCCTTGATATTCTCACTAATTTGACTGCATCAATCTCGGAGATGACTTTCATAGTTTTAGAAAGATACTTGATCATGAGATCTTCCTTGACTCCATATATTTGGAGCACTTAGTTACCAATGAGATGAGAATCACTATGTGCCATAACCTGCTCAGCTCCCAATGACAAGGCTAACTCCAAGCCTGTGATTAATGGTTTGTACTTTGCTTCATTATTGGAGGGTTGGAATTAAAAATAAAGTGCATACTCTACATCGATGCTGTCCAGAGTATTGATTATAAGACCAGCTCCACTACCACTAGAATATGAGGATCCATCTACATACAACTTCCAAACTGGAATGTCATCATTAAAGCTTTCCTTAGACAGTACGCCTTATCGGAATATTTCCTTACTCTGCTCATTATACCTTTGAGCCATAACTTGGGCAACTAATGTTTCAGGTTGATCGACGACCATTTCAGTTTGCTTTGGAGCGGAGCTTTCTTCTAAGGAAGTATGCTTATCAGGCAAACTTGGGATGGTGATCGCTTATGGATATGTGAATTCAGTAGTGAAATCTGCTACGGCCTTCCCCTTTCAACGCGATCCTTGTCTCATAAAGGATTTTGTATACTCCCAACTCTACTTCCTAGGACATTAATCTCCTTAATTGTTCTGGTTTGTGAAGAGCTCAGTGCATAGATAAATCTATGTAGACCACAATAACGCGTGCTTAAAAGTATTGCTTCATCCTTCTTAAATCTTCAATAAGAGCAAGGGATAGCTTTTCTAGACGTGAATATCTGATTTCTGCTCCTCTGAATGCTTTACTAGTATAATACACTAGATTATGAACTCCATCTTCCAGCCGAGCTAATGATGGATTCTGAAATAGCCAAATATAGATACAATTTATGTCCCATAATTGGTCGGGAGACCAGTGGTGCAGATCTTAAGTATTTCTTTAACTCTTAAAAGGAATTTTTGTATTCTTCATTCCATTCGACGGTCTTCCTGAGCATTTTGAAAAATAGTAGGCACTTATCGGTAGCTCGGGACATAAATCGGTCGAGTGCGACCACTCTTTCCATTAATTTTTGTACATCCTTCTTGCATGTTGGAGGCTGCATCTTAATCAGTGCCTTTTTTTTTTATCTGGGTTGGATTCAATTCCTCTTTGATTCATAATAAAGCCTAGGAAAATGCCTTCCTGTATGCCGAACACACACTTAGTCTGATTGAGATTCATTTGATGTTTTTCCAGCTGAGCGAATGTCTGATTCAGGTCTTTAATGTGGTCGAAAACTACCTTTCTCTTGGTGAGCATGTCGTCCACATATACTTCCATGTTCTTCCCGATTTCTTCTTAAAAAATATTGTTCACTAGCCTTTGGTATTTTGCCCCAACATTTTTAAGCCCAAAAGGCATAACGTTGTAGCAGTAAGTACCTCGACTGGTGATGAAAGATGTGATTTCTTAGTCCTTTGGTTTCATTTTAACCTAGTTGTAACCAGAGTATGCACCCATAAAGCTTAGCAACTCATGACCTGTTGTTGCATCTACTAATTGATCAATCCTTGGTAAAGGAAAGTGATCTTTTGGGCATGCTTTGTTGAGGTCGGTGAAATCCAGACACATTCTCCACTTGTCATTCTTCTTTTTTACCATCACTACATTGACCAACCAATTGGGGTACTTGACTTACTCAATGAAATGAGCTTTCTGCAATTTGTCTACTTCCTCTTAGATAGTCACATTTTTCTCGGGACTAAATACCCTACGTTTCCACTTGATCGGCTTAACATATGTGTTGATATTAAGTTTATGGCATATGAAGTTAGGGTCCATTCTAGGCATATCCTTATGGCTCCAAGTAAACATATTTTCTCTCTCTCTCTCTCTCTCTCTCTCTCTCTCTAAGGAATGCAATTAATTCCTGTTTGAGGAATGGTGCTAGGTTTGAGCCAAATCTGGGTGGTTCTCTCTCATTTTTCATCATCTAGTATGATAGTTTCTGTGGTTTCCATGACTTGCCCTTTGATTAAATCAGCTTCTTCACAGGGATCCAAGTGTCGATTTGGTAAGTGGTGGTGCTTTTCTAAACTTCTTACTGGTCAATAGAGGTATAGTAGCATTTTTTCGCCTCCATTTGATTGCTTCTTACCATACCAACCCCATAGTGAGTGAAGAACTTCACACACTGATGAATTGTGGATGACACTTCTTCGAACTAATTCAATCGCACTCTGTCGAGGATCATATTTTAGGCGAAGGAAACATTCTTGTCTAGGATGAAGAAGTGAATCTTCTTGGTTCTGCTTGCTGGCCGAGTTATGATTAATACTTCTAGATTGACAGTTCCCAAAAGATAAACCTTTTGTCCAGAGAAATTGATTAAAGGTCGATGGTAGGGTTTTAGGTTGCTATCTTGTAACCCCAGGCTATGAAGGCAATTATAGAATATGACATATATTGAACTACCATTATCCACGAGAATTCTTGCTATCCATCCATGATGCATCCGACAGGTAATGATTAGAGGGTCATCGTGAGGGTAAAATACTCCTTATAAGTCATTCTTGGAGAAGTCGATGACCAACTTATCTTTATTCACTTTTCTGGGTTGACCATCTACTTCGATTGATAAGTTAACTTACCTAATGTACGAGCAAGCTTTGGCCTCGTTTAGATAGGCCTTTCTCTCGATAACTTCATCTTCGCCTCTAGCATCCCTTCCTGCAATGAAATGAAAACCAAAAGGTATCATGCCTACCTTAAGTTTAGGCTCCCTAGGTTTCTTTGGCAAGTCAGGGTCATTTTAAGAATCATCATCTCAACCTTTTTTCTTATCGTCTTTATTTTTGCAAGGGGACTCTAACCCTCTTCTCGTGTCTCGACCTTCAGTTCAATCAATAAACTTGCTCAACTTTCCTCGACGAATAAGAGATTCAATTCATTCTTTAGGGAAATGCAGTTATCAGTGGTATGTCCATGGTCTTTATGAAAGTCATAGTACTTAAACTTATCTCTCCGGTTGGGCGATGATTTCAGTTTCCTAATCCACTTCAAGTATTTACTGCTCCTAATTTCCTCCAAAATGTGATGTACACCTATAGTAAGAGGGGTATATTCTTCATACTTTTTAAGCTTCTCGTCTTTCTGATCTTTTTGTTCCTTCTTATCAGAGTTCTTTTGGCCATCAAATTTTGTCCCGGGTGTTTGCTTAGAGGCTATATCTTCTTCGACATTCATGATTTTACCAGCCTTTGCCATCAATTCAGTCATGGTTTTTGAAGGTTCTTTCACTAATGCATAATATATCTTTTCAGAGAGTATCCCACTCATTAATGTTGTAATGGCCCATTTTCTCTTCATAATCTACCGCTTATAATTTCTCATTATTGAAACGAGTGATATATTCCCGGGTAGTTTCTCCCGATCGCTGACAGACACTGAGTAAATGGGCTACCCTTTTGATTGGCTTTGCTCCAAAGCAGAAATTACTGATGAATAGTTAGGCGAGCTGATGAAAATTAGCAATCTGTCCTTGGGGTAAATTATTGTACCATATCTGTGTCCATTGCAATTAATTAAAATAAGGTGACTTGAATGCACCTATTAAAGCTTCTTTTGAATCCCTTCTTCAACAACCCATAATTGCTTTCTTATGTACCCAAAACTTTTGTGAGAAAATACGAATAAATGAAATTTTGGATTTTCTCTCCCTCCTTAGAAACAGTGTGTTATGAGATGACTCTAGATAGTGTAGAGGTCTCTATTTATAAGGGGAAGAGGGCCGAAATCTTAGTGGATGTGGGACTCTTTTCAAGTCTCCCACTAATGCCACTAACGATCATGTGACTAACGGATAATATTTACCCAATCTTTTAATATCTTTATTTATCACATTCCTAATTAATTATCTGACATTTATCAAGACCACATAAGTGGAAAGTTCACAATTTAATATAATTGAAATTAAATAATTAATTTTGACACTTAATATTAATTTCCATCACATGCAACACCAATTAACTAGAAAATATCAGAAGAGTAAATTATAAGTTATTTATCTTTGGCCAAAAATAAACAAGCACGCAAGGAAAATATCAAGTCATAGGATGTAATAAACTAAATTTCAAAACCAAGTCAATGTTACATCATCACAGAAAGTTATAGGCTGCAATAAACATATCTTTAAATTAAAATAAGAGCAAAGTTAACTCACTGAAAAAGTAAGTTGCAGACATATGGTACAACACAATGCATTTCGGTAAATTCGGTATTCTTAAAATAAAAAGTTTATAGTAAAGTCATTTAAACATCCAACACAAATGGTACTCGGAACGTATTTTGTAACATAAAATACTTTAGCAAATGGTCTACTCTATGAAAAACTGGTAGTCTTAAAAACTAATAAAGATCACTTTCATAACGACCACAAATAGACCAAGCACAACGATCCTTTAATTAAGTGCCATGAATACAATGGAATTTTTCCATCTCGAAGATCACAAAAGAATGGAGGTTAAACCCTATAGTGACATTGAGTTCTTAAAAATAGGAATAGACTCTTGAATCCTTTGGTAATACTAAAAAATATCTTTATTGATTCTCCTACAATTGATGTTATTAAGTTTTTGGGTATTTTCTTAGTTTACTTGCATGTTAGTCTCATACAATTATAAAATTCTAAAGTAAATGGTATACATGTTAGTACTAAAGTAAATGTCAGTCCCATACAATTACATGTCAGTTCTTTCGCTTAGTCGCTGTAGGGACACTCCATATGTCAGCCCCATACAATTACATGTCAGTTCTTTCGCTTAGTCGTTGCAGGGACACTCCATATTTTCGAATATAGCTTCTCCTTTTTTTTACCAACTTCATGTTGTCCATAAAAAAATAACATTCTCCCTCAATTTATCTAAATTTCACAACTTGCTGTAAATTTAGTTTTGTGTTTTTTTGCATTTACCTTCTTTATAATTTATGTTGTATATTTATTAATATCATTCTTTAGACAAGTCATATTGCATACAATTAAAATACCCAACAACGGGGCATCTCGTAAGAATTTTTCGAAGTATATAAGATTGCAAAAGGAAGATTTGTTTGGTTTTGCTGGGAAGAATTTATCACATAAAAAGATGCTTTACGATCACCAACCACTTCAATTGAATAAAAACAGTTTTTCATTATACGAACTCAACATACTAACATACTAGATTTTAGCCCCGCGCTATGCGCAGACTATTTGTAGAGCTTCTTTTAACATGTATTTGTAACTGCGTATGTATAATAAGACTAATCAGAATTTTATGTTGGTGAGCACATAAGAAAATAAAGGTGTTTATCATATTTATGATTAGATTGTTGGACAAGAAATGTACACAATGTCGTAGCTAAAGCACACGGTTTGCATTTAATGATTTCTATATGCGCATCGATGTGATGAGAGGTAAAAAAGCTACAGTCGAACAAAAACTACTTGAAAAGAATGGGTATTAAATTGTGGCTTTCAAAAACTCCGTGAAATTCAATATTATAATGAGATAATGTCAAATACATAAATGACTATAAGTTCGTATTAAAAAAAGAGACTATAAGTTGTTGAGAAAAGAATAGGAATATAATGTAGCAAATAGATACATTGAGTGTTCTAGAGAGAAATTTTAACCAGGGAAGCAGATATATAACATGATAACACGACAATAAACACCACAAAATTGAACCTGAATTGACGTAATATGTCTATTGTGTATCCTGACTTTTGACTCGAAGTTATGTCGTGTCATGTTTGAGTTCTCATGTTATGTTCGGTCATTTACAAATAATTTTTCTTAGATTAGAAAAATTCGGAGAGTGATATGTTCCGTTAGATTGATTGACAAAGTATATAACCAAATAGAAATGAAAAGATATTGAAAATGCAATTTTATTTTGTGAAAATTAATTTACATAAGTACTTGAATTCAAATAAGTTCATCCATACATATATATATATAAAGGATCAAATGAGGTCTCAGTTTGCGGACCCCGAATGAGGTTCATTTTTTAAAATAGTAAAAAAAATATTTTGGGGTTGATTTTTTTTTTTTTTTTATGATTTTTAAACATTTCAGTAAGACCATAAAAAATAATCAACTTAAAATGAATTTTTTTGCTATTTAAAAAAAATTGGTCAAAATGTGTCAGTTTTTAAGCTGTTAAAAAATGAGAAAGTTTGATCGATTTTTTTAAAATAGAAAAAAAATTCATTTTGAGTTGATTATTTTTTATGGTCCTACTGAAATATTTAAAAATCATAAAAAAATCAGTCAGAAATGAAGGTACCTATATAGAGCACACCTAAGGTTTGCTTTCCGTGTTTTAGCTATATAGACCTTCATCTAGTTGGACTCGAATTTTGATAAAATATTTTTGTAATTAGGATTTTGTCTCGCTTATCGACGCCAAACTCTCTACAAACACCTACATCAAATGAGATCTCAATTCACTCTGTCATCTCAGAAAAGGTAATTTTCATACTCTATTGACTCATAGGATTTATTCTGTCACACATGACACGACACCATGTTGCATTGAGTTTTGTTTATCATATCTTATGAATTATGATAGTGATGAATTTTGTCATAATAAATTTTTTTAAGTTCAAAATTTTAATTGGAATTTTTATAAGAATTTTTTTTTTTGTGAAAACAAAATTTTGACATTAAATATTTTTTTTGAATAAATTTTTAGAATTAAAATTAAAATTTTGTTACTCTTGTGATTGAGTATATATACTTATGTGTATACTAATTTGTATATATTAATTTGTATATATTAATTTGTATGTATGCGTGTTGTATTACATAATATACATATATCCATATAATAAGGGGCCATATGACTATGGGGTGATTTCAAGCATGTTAAACATGCATGATATTTTATGTCTTTTATGGGTACATGGAAGACATAAAATATCATACATGTTTAACATGCATACATACATATATTATTATATTATTTTTTTATTAAATATATTTTTAAAAAAAATAATATTTTTTTTTCAATATTTTTTTAAAGGTGTTTTTTTTTATTAAATATATTTAAAAAAATTAATATTTTTTTTTAAAGTTGGATTTTTTTTATCACGTGGCAAATTTATCGCCGTACCCTCGGCACGAGTATCCGCTAGTGCTTTTATATAGGGTGAGGCTATCTGCACTCCTTCAAAGTCTGGAGACACTCCAAATCAAAATGAAATGACAAAAATATCCTTGTTATAAAATGCCAAACATTCTCCATTTGATTTTTATGTTATATTTTTAAACACTTCAATATCTAAAAACAACATTGATTTTCAATTTTTTTTTTCAGATAGTTTTTAAAAACAGATCTGGTTTTCAAAGTTTTAAAAACTTTTTTTTAATATAGTTTTAAAAACTGTTTTTTTTTTCAAAAAAACTGATTTTTACATAAAAATTTGAAAAAAATTAACAAATAAAAAAAACTGTTTTTTACATTGAAAACTGTTTTTTATATAAAAAAAAATGGGTCATTCGATGAAAACTCCGTCGACATTTTTTTAATTAACATTTAGTTTAAACATTTTTTTTTGTTCCAAAAGGTCCTTCATAATATAAAAACATTCACAAACACTCTTTTTAAGTAGTGAAAATATACAAATTGCTAGGGCAAATTTATCCGATTAAAATGAAGAAAAATGGAAGAAAATGTTATGGGTAGTGTAAATATACCCTACAAAACACCAAAACTACGTCGTTTAGGGCCTTGTTTCTTCCGTTGGACATGATGTTCAACGGAAGAGGTAAAATCACTATTCCTTAGGTGGAAAATGATGTTCCGCTTAAGAATTTATGACTTTTACATTTTAATCCCAACATAACTTCTCATAATTAAATAAAACACCCCAAATTAAATATTTCATCTACCTATCAACCCACTACCAAACCTACTAAATTTTTTACTTCTATAAATTTTTATCTCATTCGTAAAAAAAATATTTCAACATATATTGAAAAAAAAAAATAGCCTTTTCAAAAATATATCCGTTGTAAAATTTAGGGGGTATAAATCTAATTAAACAAAAATGTGTAAAATCCTAGGCAGAACATCATTTTCCGTTTATGGCATTTTTTTTGTTCTTGGGTGGAACATTATTTTCCGCTTAAGTTGCGTCCCACAAAAAATCAACTTGTCGGTTGCTAGTTCATTTCCAAATTTGTTATTTTTTACCCTACCAAATGCTAAATATATATGTTTACCCTACCCACAGCATACATCTTTAGTGCATATATACACATTTAGCATACCCATATACCCATAAGGGTTGCTCTAACTAATCATTAATCTAAGATATATAAAAATTATTTTTTAACCATTTTGCGGTAAGATTTATTTTGCGGTAAGATTGTTTAACGCAAAAAATCTTACCGCAAAACAAATCTTACCGCAAAATGGTTAAATAATAATTTTTATATATCTTAGATTAATGATTGGTTAGTGCCCCTGGCACAGATCCACATCATTCAATAAATATAAAAAAAATTATTTGTCTTTTAATAAATTACGTACAATTTTTTAGATAAAAAACAGTTAAAAATGGGGTTTACCTTTTTTTTAACTATTTTATCAAAAAGTCACTTGTTGAATTTTTGATAATTTTGCTTAAAATTTAGGATATGAGAAAAATAGTGTTTGTGAATGTTTTTATATTATGAAGGACCTTTTGGAACAAAAAAAATGTTTGGACTAAATGTTAATTAAAAAAATGTCGACGGAGTTTTCATCGAATGACCCATTTTTTTTTTATATAAAAAACAGTTTTCAATGTAAAAAACAGTTTTTTTATGGGACATATACCAAATAGTCATTCGAACATTTTTTAATACCCATTTAGTCCAATCTTTTTTATTTTGCTTCAAAAAGTCCTTTGCCACATATTTTGGAGAGGGAGTGTCGCTGATGCAGACATCTAAAAATAAGAGAATATTGAATGTTTGAGGGACTAAATGAGTTAAAGTAAGAATGTGTCCTTTTTAAAAAATATGTATTTATAGTAGGGAATATTGAATAATTGAGCCTTTTTTTATTTGTTAATTTTTTTTCAAAATTTTATGTAGAAAACAATTTTTTTTGAAAATAAAAATAGTTTTTAAAACTATATAAAAAAAAAACTTTTTAAAACTTCGAAAACCAAATCTGTTTTTAAAAACTATCTTAAAAAAAAATTGAAAATGAATGCTGTTTTTAGATAATGAAATGTTTAAAAATATAACATAAAAATCAAATGAAAAATATTTTGCATTTTATAATAAAAATATTTTTGTCATTTCATTTTGATTTGGAGTGTCTCGACTTTGAAAGAGGGCGGATAGCCGCAACCTTTTATATGTTATATATTATGTTCACGCCTAAGCTTTTGTCAAATCGCCATTTCCCTTTCACTGTATACTAGACCACTTGCCTTAACAGGTCTATATGTTCCATAGCTATTCTTATGTTTGGCCCTTAGCTATTTGCGTGTACTAGACCTCTTGCTAGCAGATCTATATGTCCCATAGTTGTTCTTATGTTTGGCGTATTTGCGTGTTCCCCTTTTTGTTGGCCAAGCTTTTTAATTTCGGCTATAGCTGTTGGGTTAAGGTGATGTAGTTACCCTAGACCTTTTGTCTCGTTACTGTATAATATATTCTTATATTAATATGTTGGTGTTCATCTTGTGACAAAGACTTGACGCCATAGCTGACGCCGATTTGATCCATAGCTGACGCCGATTTGGCCATTTGCTGTTACCTTTTCTCATTTGATATACACGATTTCATATATATTAATTTATATAATGATATAAAAAGGGAAGGTCTATTCCCACACACATTTAAGCTTCCCCCACACCCTTTATATGTCAGAGGACATTAATACCCTTATAAGACTCCTTTTCCCAAACCACTCCCTTTTTAAGCTTTTTCCAATTATCTCTAAAAACTCATTTCATCTTTTCTTTTTCCTTTTCCATTGTATTAAAAAAACGATTTTTTATAATTGTTTTAAAAAACAAAAAAAAAACATTTCCTTGTTTGCTATTTTAAAAATTGTTTATAAAAATTAAAACAATATTCTATATAATATAAAAGACATCTTTATTACAAAAATAAATTGTGTTTAGCTGTTAAAATAGTTTTTTATATATATAAAAATTGTACTAGGGTGACCCAAATTTTATCTATTTTTTTATTAAAAAACAGTTTATAAAATGTAAAATTACTTTTCTTAAAAAATTGTTTGCTTACAAAAGTGTTTTTTTTTCCCTATAAATTTTACCTTTGGTTAAAAAAAAAAATTGTACTATTTAAAAAATAATATTTTTACTGTTTAAAAAAAAATGGTCTGCATTAGCGGTGTGTATATGTGGTCAGACCGCCTATACATGCCGCTGACGTGGTCCAACATATAAGAAAAAATGGTTCACGCCAGCGGGTAACAGACCCCCTATACTTGCCGCTGGCATGGTCCAACATATAAGAAAAAATGGTTCGCGCAAGCGGTATGTATAGGCGGTTACCCGCTGGCGCGGACCATTTTTTTTTACACATTAAAAATATTATTTTTAAAATAGTACAAAAAAACAGTTTTAAACCAAAAATTAAATTTGTAAACAAAAAAACATTTCTAGAAAATAGTTTTTTAAGAAAACAAATTTTACCTTTTATTGGATCGCTCTAGTACAATTTTTCATATATAAAAGTCTATTTTAACAGCTAAAACGGTTTATTTTTGTAATAAAAATGTATTTTCTATTATATAGAACATTGTTTTAGTTTTTATAAACAATTTTAAAAAAAACATTTACTTTTTTTTAAGACAATGGAAATATTTTTTTCTTCTTTTTTAAAACAGTTATAAAAAACCCTTTTTTTTTAATACAATGGAAAAGAGAAAAGGAAAGATGAAATGAGTTTTTGGAGAGAATTGGAAAAAGCATAAAAAGGGAGTAGTTTGGGCAAAGAGGTGTTAAAAGAATTATAAGGGTACTAATGTCCTTGGACATATAAAGGGTGTGGGGAAAGCTTAAATGGGTGTGGGAATAGACCCTCCCTATAAAAATTATGAACTTAAATCATATAAAATTAACAAATGACAATAATAAAGACAAATCATATGAGCCTGACACATAATAATAATAAATGTTTATTATTATACCTTTCACTTCAGATTTATACGTGTATATCAACCCACCTCCGTATTTTGATTCCCGAGGCAATTTTTGGGGTTCCAAAGCATCTCTTTTTTATTTACTGTTTGGTATTTAGAAGCGCATAGGTATTCCAAGCGCCATTTGGAATGGAAGATAAAACGGAAGATAAAAATAAAAACTCCTTCATTTCCAACACCCATTCATTTTCGTATAACCCAAACCGTTTCTCTCTCCTCTCAATTCGCAAACCCATTAAGCATTCTCCAATTTATTACCTTCCATTATTACTCCCAACTCTTCCTCTCCCCATCCTAAAGGCTTTGGCAATATTTGAACACTGGTAATTCATCAAAATATTGCTTATATGAATGATACAGCAGCACAAGAAAGATGAGAGGGTAATAATAATAATAAACACACCTCACACCACTAACACACCGACCACAAAAATCAGGAAGAAAAGGAGCGTGAGGATCACTCTAACAAGAGCTCTGTAAGATTTTCATTCATCCATACCCATTTACTATAGAGCATTTCTATTTGCACAGAGAAACTTTGTACAGAATGGGTACATAATGACGTGGACAACCTTCTTGACTTTGGAAAGGAGAAAGGCAATTTGTAAAGATCTGTAGCTTTTGACAAAAATCAACACAAGCACCACACATAATTACAAAAAAAAATTCACAACGTATATCTGTAACTTTCCACATATCACCCTTAACATTTTTTTTCAACTAAAACTACTTTTTCTTCAACTAAACCTACTGTCCAATGATACAAAATAACAATTCACTCAAACAATTATAATAAATGTAAAAAATATATAATATCTTAATGCACTTGGTACCATTCTCATTTGTAAAGTCAAAAAGTAACAATATCTTGGTACCATTCTTAAACCCAAAAATAACAGTTCTTAAACCCAAAAATAACTGTTAGCCTATTCCAAAAATATCAGTGTCTCAGTTAGCCTATTCCAAAAATAACAGTTAGCCTATTCCATTTGTAAAGTCCTTGAATAATTGAAGTGGGTCGCTTCCATTTGTAAACTCCTTGAACAATTGTAGGGGATCTCTGTCCACGTCATTATTCATCTCATTGACGCCATTGTGAAATGGATGATGATAATCCTGAAATAGTATATAATCCATTATTATAGTTTTACAAAATACACAAACAATTAATGAATTTATACACAACATACCCATTGAGATGCATTTGTGTAACAATCTTGTGGAATGTGAGAAACGCTTTCTTTATCCTACGAGTGATAAACAACATCAGTGAAAAATAAATAGCACATGAAAAAATAATTGAACTTATAATATTTAACTCACCTTTCTATTTTTTTTCTTCTTTTGAACAAATTTCTCTGTCATTCCTTGTTGCCTTTTACAACGGGGTCGGCCTTTTCTATTCACGGCTATTGGAGAATGAATAATAGCATTTTCTTTGACATTAGCATCTTTCCCGACCGATGGTGTAGGTTGACTACTTGCACAAGTTGCTCTACCAATATCTAACTCATTTGATAACATGTTAATCCAATTCATCACCAATTTGGTTTGATCTTCACTTTCGCTAGCCAACTCCGACAACTTAAAAAATGCATTGCACATTTTATCATTACGTCCATTCTCAGGATTCATTGCCCAATCCGAATAAATGATTTTAATATTTGTGTGGCATCTCTTGACATCTTTCCTCCACCGACGAAGGATGTATTTTTCGGGTACAAAATCATATTTTTTTTTAATTAAAACCGTAAGACAATGTCTACAAAGGATACCTCGAGACTCAAATAAGCGACAACTACACCACACATCACAATTATCGAGGTTAAATGTAACTGTAAAAGTGACATCTCGCTCTTTCATTCCAACCAAATCCTCATGTACGTCGTACAACTCAATACCACCATCATTTCTACTAGTAGACAAATTACAATACAACTTCCCTTTCATCTCCCCTTGAACCTCCATAAATTTTGCATTAGTGTAACAATCTTGATATTGTTTATCAATCTTATATCTAGTAACACATGGAATTGATGCTTTGAAGGTATCAAAGTCGCTTTGGCTCTCCTTCTCAACTTTACTCCGTAATGCATTCTCGTATTGTTCAACAAATTGTTTGAGGGTAGTCTTTGCATTTACATACCCATCAAAAAATGCATTCATACTCTCACTTCTTTGAGTGGTAGACATCCCCGCCCAAAATGACTCTTTCACACAAGAAGGAACCCATCGATGCCTCTCCCTATATAGCCCACTCAACCACTCATTCTTTTCAAGGTTAAAATTTTCAATTAATTTGTTCCAACTTGCCTCAAATTCATTGACAGTTAAAGTATCATAAACGGCACATTTTATAGAGTTCTTCATTGGCTCATATTGGTCATATCCCTTTAATTTTTCAGGCAATTTCTTCATAATGTGCCACAAACACCACCGATGTCGCGAATTTGGAAAGACAACTTCGATGGCATTTTTCATGGCTTTATCCTGATCAGTTATTATTGCCATTGGCGCATGATCATTCATGCAGGAAAGCCACGATTTAAAAAGCCATATAAATGTATTTGTATCCTCACTAGATATCAACCCACATCCCAACAATATTGATTGACCATGATGATTCACCCCAACAAAAGGTGCAAATGGCATGTCGTACTTGTTGGTCAAGTACGTTGTATCAAATGTGATGACATCTCCAAACTCCTCGTAGGCTGCCCTACTCCTTGCATCCGCCCAAAACAAATTCTTCAACCTCCCCTCACAATCCCAATCCATGATATAGAAAAAATTAGAATTATTAGCTTGCATTTTAAGAAAATAGTTTTGAACGGCTATCGCATCTCCCTCCCCAAGTCTCAGTCGTCTAACCTTTTCAATATAGTTATAACAATCTTTTATCAAAAATGGCACATTCTCATTTCCACCGGCTTCCACTACACAAGAATTGAAATTTTTATTAGGTCTTATACCGGCCCTATCATTTATTTCAAGTTTTCTTTTAACCATTGCACTTATCACTCGATTTGCCTTGAAATATCTTGATTTTCCCGGGCTCACATGATGGTTATGGTCAAGGGATACAACTGTGATTTTCCATTTCCCATCAGCGCATAAAGCGGCATTAATCTTAGCGCCACAATTAGTTCCCGAAGTTGGTGGCAATTTAAAGGAATTTTTACTTGTACTTTCTCTTTTACCCTCTCGTGAGCACGTAAGAGTAACCCATCTTACCACACCATCATCCCCTCTCTTTGATGTCCTCTTCTTCACAGGAAAACCTTGAGCATTACCATAATTTTTGTAATATTCCAACATCTCATCAACACTTTCAAATAACATTCCTACTTCGGGTTCGAGTATATTTTGTTTTCGAGCATCCTCAATACACTCATTTTCCTCAACACACTCTACTTCGTCAACCTCATTTTCCTCAAATTCTTCATGATAATTATTCAAGTCAATACTACGATTATCTTGAATAAATTCTTTATCCATTCCTATGCAATTAAAATGAAACAAATCATAACATAATTAGGAAAAAAAATAATAGTTAGGGGGTAATTTCGGGACAAAAAAAAAAGGAAAATGCAAGTAAACAATTAATAATATTTTTTACCTAATTAAAAAGGGTCAATTATTAAATAGTCCCTACTATAAATATATATTTTTTAAAAAGGACACATATTTTTAGTTTAACCCATTTAGTCCCTCAAGCACTCAATATCCTCTTATTTTTAGAGGTCCGCGCCAGCGGCACTCCCTCTCCAAAATATGTGGCAAAGGACTTTTTGAGGCAAAATAAAAAAGTTTGGACTAAATGGGTATTAAAAAATGTCCGAGGGACTATTTGATATATGTCCCAATTAAAAAAGGTAAAATGTTATATAAAAACTATTTTTAAGTTAAAAATGCCTTAAATCAATACTAAAACACCTTAAATATTAATATTAAAAAAAATAATATTTACCTGAATGATCTTGCAAGTAATGAAAAAATGGACGAATGGCGGGAAATGCAAGGACGTCAAGTGGAAAGGTGGAGGGCTTGATGCTAGGAAAGAAACTAAAAATGACACACCGGGTAAGTGTTGGATTTTTAGAAAAGTGAAAAAAGCTCTTGCATTTGTTTATTAGAAAAAGGTACCCACTTGCATTTGTTTATTAAGAAAAAGTAAGCCACGTAAGTATGTACAAAAACTCTCTGTACTAGGCTATGTACAAATAGATTTTCTCTTTACTATATGTCTCTATGTTCGTATGTTTGTATAGTGTATATTAGTCATATTAGAGCATACCTATGTAAAACAGGTTTGACTGCTATCTAGAGGACAACCATAGATTTTTAAAATTAAATTTTAATATATTTTATTCAAAAATTGTGGTTTAGCCAACACTTTTCTTATTTTCTTTCAAAACATTTTACCCTAATTTTTTCTCATTAAAAAAAAAGTGCAAACTCATGTATTTTCCCATAGGTATAATAAGTTTAACATGTTTAAATCATGTAATACGCAAAATAAACAATGTCTTATTTGGTTTTGTTTCCCATTTTCCCTATACACAAAATAGATTATAACACCTTTGTTTTTAGTGTGGTAGATTTATTTTTTATTTTTTATATCATACGTGTGGTAGATCAATTTCATCTTGAGTAGTCATGTTTTTTACAAGATATTTTTTTATCCCCAAAAATGAAGTTATTTTCAATAGTAATTTGACATTGTTTATTTTGTTTTTGTTTTAGGTAACTCCTTTTAAATTTTTTTTCATTTTTTTATTTTGTTTGGCTCAATCGTTTTGTTTGGATGCTTTTTTATTTATTTTTTTTGCCATTTTTACTATTTTAGTCATTTTTAATCTATTAAATTTATTTGTATAATAATTTTTTAATTGTTTCTGACTTTTTTTTATGTACACCTTTCAGAAAAAATCTCCCATATAATATACTCGGGTTTGTTATTCAAAAAAGAAAAAAATTTCTACCCAGGTATGTTTCTCTCAACCTCTCTTACTTGTGGGCTTTGAGTTCTATCAGATTTTTATTTATTTTATTTTCATTCCGATCACTTGCTAGATAAAAAAATGTATTTGTAAGCTGAAATTGAAAATGAAGGCTAATGGTGGTGAAAGTAACTTTTTACCTTTGAACGCAAACCATTTATGACCGGAACACTACATGTATCTATGATTTTTTTTTTAATTTTTTGTCTTTTTTATTATTTTAGTCATTTTTATAATCAAATTTATAATTTTAGTAGTAATATATAATTTGTCAAGGATTTTTTTTTTAAATCATCTCTTTCGACTTAGAGTTATTTGATTTTTTTATAGATTTTATTTTTTAAGTTGGGACAGTCATAAATGAAGCTCCTAATGGTGTATATATATATATATATATATATATATATATATATATATATACTCAGGCGGTAGATTTTTTTTTTTATTGTGTGGTATGATATTTTTTTTATTTATGGATCCATTTTAGTGTGTGGAATGATGGTTTTCCTGTTTTTTTTAGGGCAATTTACAATTAGGTCCCTTGGTAACAATTTTTAAACATTTAAGGATAATTTACAATTAAGTTCATTTGTTATGCCACTAGCGTGGACTTCTACAAGAAGGGAATTAGTGGACCTAAGTGTTTAAAATTTGTCAAAATTCCTTTAATGTTTAAAATTTGTTCGTGAGGGAACACCCCCCCCAACACACACACGCGCGCGCACACACACAGGTATAGATTTTCATAGGTATAGATCTTACTTGTTGCCGATTTGTACACCCGCCACTTGTCCCTATTTGTTAGGCGTGTAGCTGTTGCTATAACCTGTTGGCACGAGGTACATTTGATGCCTTAGTTGTTATTGTTTTGACCTCATGATGATTTCAAAAACTCATTTTTATATTAAATAAAAGACGGTTTTAGTTCTTAATCAAAAACTGCCTTTTTTTTTAAAACGACGTCGGTGTGTTTTATATCAGCCCTTGTTTTGTTTCACCGTCCACTGTTTTTAACAAAACCAAAATTGGTTTTCTATTTTTTAACAAAAACGACAGTGTGTCTATTTTCATAACCAAATATAAATTTCTAGTTATTTCTAAAATTAAACAGTTAATATAAATTTGAATGGTATGGATAGTGAGGACTAAATTAATTTAATTACATCAAAACCCAATTGTACACCAAATGATTTGGGTGCTTAATTTCTTTTTATGAAGTTTTGATTATATGGAGTTAGATTTAAATTAAATAAGTAGTGGAAATTATTCAGGTACGATTGTGATTTATTTGTGGCATTTCATTAAACACCGTATACACAACATATACTACAAGGCCAATATCCCTTTCCTTCATCTAGCCCCACAACATAATTAAATAACAAATCTCTAACGTAAAACATGTAGAAGAAGCCAAAAATAAAATACATGGATAGATAGGAAAGAGAACAAAAAACACAGCCTAAAATAAAATACCAGGATTAGAAATGTAAATGTCCATTGCTCTCTCAGTAATGTGAATGAATTAAAATGTAGGAGACATGACCTGCCAAAAAATTACAAAGTGATGAAAGAATTAGAGATAGGAGTATTTGATTTTTTAGAGAAATAAGAAAATTCATGAGTGGAAAAAGAGACCTATAGAATCCGTAAAGTACATGCGTAGGAGAAGAGACCTATAGAATCTGTTCTCATAAATTAAATGTGAATAGGTTGTCATTAATTTTAAGTATTCAAATAGGTTTTTGAGTATTCTAATATGAATGAATGTCAAAGGGCTGAGTTTGAGTTATGAGCTATTAGGAGTTGTGGGGGTATATGAAAAGATGAAAAGTTGTGGGGGTATATGAAAAGATGAAAAGGTTTTGTGTGGAATAATGGGTTGGTTTTAATTACATTTCAAATTTTAGCCCACTTGGTAACCTTGAAAAATGCAAGAGTTAATTGCAGTACACATGCCAATCCTTTTAGAGGAGACACCAGAATTATATTTAGTTATTAGATGAATCACTTAAAATAGTACATATTGACAATTGAATAGGGATTGCACAAAATTACATTCTTTATGAAAAATAAATAAAGGCTTGCTATTTAGCCTCGTAAATTGATGAAAAATGTTAAAAAAATTCAAGTTCAATTAATCGGATTCATCTAACGTTTGGTTTCCTAATAAGTGTTGCTCTAGACATTATGGTACTTAAATGGAAGTATCAAGGGTTTATTGTTGAAAATCCTTGAGTTGCTTTGGCTAATGTATGTCACATTGCTATAGACACAGAAAATGCAACTGCACTCCCAACTTGCATATACCTTTTTTTGACAGGGCACATAGTTTGTAACAATTACGAACCCCCAGTAACTGTGTATTTTCATGAATAGTTAGGTCTCTATCTTGAATTGGGTGAAGAAAAACCCCATAATCAGGTTATTCTTCACTCAATTCAAGATAGAGTCCTAACTATTCGTGAAAATACGTGGTTACATTGGTTTCATAATTGTTACAAACTATGTGGGCTTGTTAAAAAGAGGTATAAGCAAGTTGAGAGTGCAGTAACATTTTCTGTGTCTATAGCAATGTGACATAGATTAGCTAAAGCAACTCAAGGAATTTTCAACAATAAACCCTCGATCCTCCCATTTAAGTTTCCATAATGCCTAGAGCAACTCTCATCAGTAAACCAAATGTTAGATGAATCCGATTAATTGAACTTGAATTTTTTTAACATTTTTCATCAATTTACGAGGCTAAATAACAAGCCTTTTTTTATTTTTCATAGAGAATGTAATTGGTGCAACCCCTATTCAATTGTCAATATGTACTATTTTAATTGATTCATCTAATAACTAAATATAATTCTGGGGTCTCCTCTAAGAGGATTGACACGTGTACTGCAATTAACTCTTGCATTTTTTAAGGTTACCAAGTGGGTTGAAATTTGAAATGTAATTAAAATCAGTCCATTATTCCATACAGTGCCTTTTCATCTTTTCATATACCCACCATGGCTCCTAACAGCTCATAACTCAAACCCAGCCCTTCTCGCTGTCATACTTGGCCGACATGGCTTCCTCCGCGTTTATGACCTTGCTTGCGGGTCCTCAGCGACCTTCCAGAGCAACTTGACTCTTTGTAGACCTCCTATCAAAATTGTCATCGCAATGTTCTCCTCATAGTCCTCCACTTCTATTTTTTCTTTTTGAATCTCGCAATATACTCCATGAGTCTCTCATTCTTCCACTGCTTCACATACAACAGGTGTGTTGTCTTCTTCTTGGGTTTTACCCCAAAATAGAAATTATAGATAAACCCTTTGGCTAGTTGTTTAAAACTTTCACTGGAGTTTTTTGGGAGAGAAGTATACCATACATAAGCAGCTTCGGTGAGAGTGCTTGAGAAAGCTCGACATTTCATCTCATCGGAAATTGAATAGATATCGGTGGACGACTGGTACATTTCCACATGGTGGACTGGGTTGGTACTTCCATTTTACTTGGGCGATACCACTAGTGGTTTGAACTTGAATGGGGTTGGATATCCCATAATTTTTGCCACAAAAGGAGAACCTTCGGTCTACCTCCTCTACAAGGGGTCTCTGCTCTTTAGAATATCCCCAATCTTGTTCTCCTGCCTCTGGATTGAGTCACCCCAAGGTCTATCGACCGCTTCTACTACATCGGCCTATACGACATTATCTCCGGCACCTTCTCTGTCGGCCTCGCGAGCTGAAAATTCCCCGCAGGTCTCTCTCTGTCGGCTATTTACCTCCCTCTGCTCGTCACATCGACCTCTGTGTGGCCGACTGTCGCCTGTTGGTCGGCCGAGCCTATTAAATGCCGACCCTCTGCTCAATCTGTCCAGTGCAGACATCCTGGGTCTCTCCTCATGGCTGGGCCGATCCTCTCGGATCGACCTTATTAGTCTCGCAGTATCACAAAAAATTTGATACGGTTCCCAGCATTCTCTTTCACTATCATACTGTTCGTTCTCACCGCGGCATCCTTGACCCGACCTCCCCAGGGGTAAATGCCTAGGGTCGACCACGTCTCTGCATCGATATTGTGGAGGAAGATCCTTCTGCTGAGCTAGGGGTGGTCCCCTGGTCACCAGATCCTAATTGTCTTCCCAAGCTCCCGTAGTAATCATATTATCTCCAGTAGGCCTGATCAGGTTCTAGTTGAAAGTAGCGAACTGCTGTCACATCGCCTGCGGCTTGCTATTTGAGAGCGGAGAGCTGCCGCCACCTCGATAATTTTTACTGAGGAGGCTAGCTGGTACTTGGTGCTCCACCTCCTGGTGGTGGTGGCGGCTGTGTGTTATCTGCTATAATAGGACTCCAACCGATCCAAAAGAGACTCGAATGCTGTACTGGATGAGCTGAAAGCCAGCTGGTACTCAAACCAGATCTCTTTAAATGGTGGTTCAAGCTCATCCAAGGATGAGGTTGGACCACCACCAGAGAATACGGTGGAGTAGCTGTAGAAACAAGGGAAGAGACTGGCTATCTCTTTCCCACAAACGGCGCTAGAATGATGATGTTAGAAATAGCACCACCAGGTCAAGATGAAGTAAAGCTCTCTAACCAGGACAACAATGGAGTATTCAACAATGTAAATAAAGTGAGGAGATGAGGATAAGAGGATGAACACAATGATTTATAATTGATTAGTCAATCAGGCCTACGTCCAGTGTGTGTGTGCGCAATCCACTAACTATAGGCTCTAATGGCCATAGGATACAACACTCAAGCTTTCTCTCTCTTTCTTCTATATACAAGCACTACAAGAATTTGCATCATTAGCAACATATAAATTATGTTGCTAAAGTTAGAAATATGTTGCTAAAAGTTATTGGCAACATATTTTGCTATGTTGCCACCTTGTTACCCATTGCCTGTCTAGGAAACCCTTTGGCAACACATCATACATGTGTTGCTGAAGGTATACTTTTGGCAACATGCAATTGTGTTGCCAAAAGTAACAAAAATAGTTGTGTTGCCAAAAGGTATACCTTTTGGCAACATAAGAGTTGTGTTGCCAAAAGGCTATACCTTTGGCAACACAGGTCTTGTGTTGCCAAAAGTCACTCAAGAACAACAAAAATAGTTGTGTTGCCAAAGGTATAGCTTTTGGCAACATAACAGTTATGTTGCCAAAAGGGTATACCTTTGGCAGCACAGCTCTTGTGTTGCCAAAAGGCTATACTTTTGGCAACATAAAGTATAGCCTTTTGTCAACACAAGAGCTGTGTTGCCAAAAACTATACCTTTGGCAACACAAGAGCTGTGTTGCCAAAAGTTATCTTTTCGCAACCAAATATTTGTTGCCATATCCAAAGTGATAGATGTAGATAATAACTTTTGGCGACAAAAAAATGTGTTGCCAAAAGTACTAGATTTTTATTTATCACCTATTATTTTTTTCGCAATTGGAAACATTTTTAAAATTGCACTTTTTTCATCAAACATACAACCTTATAATCCAAAATAACATTGCAAATTTGTCATACAATCATAAGTAATACAAAATTCCATAATTTTCAACCAAATCTCATAAATATGAATTAAAAAATAATATTTCATCACAATCCAAGTATAAATGTACAAAATAAATGCCTCCCAAATACGAACATAACAAATCCTAACATATCAAAAGATGTAAACATGATTTAACCTAATACATTAACACATTAAAAGATGTTAAAAAAATCCACGTAAACTAAAACGACGACGACAATATCGCTCCCCTACACTATAAGAAACCGCGGCTCCAAGCCACCACGAACATAATAACTCTAAGCAAAATTCATCATAACCTGCACAAGATACAAAAAAAATGACTACATGGGTTTGTATAACTTCAAATGCATGTATGTTTGACTTATCAATTTAAAATACTATTTAATTTCAGAAAATTTCTACAGAATTTCCTTTGTTTATTCATAAAATCCAACCTGTTTTTAACATTAAAATAAACCCAACAGCAAAAAATACAGCTAAACCACCATTAAATCCTTTTCACTAATTTAATATCTACAAATAGTATCCGAGTAGCCTGCATAAATTTAAATAAGTATCCGAGTAGCTACGTACCTCGATTCTCCATATCCATTGACTTTTCCATGTGTCGCAAATCCATTTTCATTCTACACAAAATACAAATTAAATTATAATCTATCCGACTTCAAACGATAATAATAATTTATAACTATTATAGTTATATATATATAAACATTTATATATAACTATAAAAACAAAGTGTCTAAAAAAATATTTATATATATATATAACTATAATAATCAAATTCACCGTGTAAAAAAAAAGTGTCAATTTTTAAAAAAAAATTGGGCATAGTCTCCTTTGTTTATTGGACTATCCACCCTGTTTAAGGGGTAACGACAAATCCAACAATATAAAAAAATCTCAAATTCGTCTAACAAAAGCTTCAATGAAACAAACTTCTTATTGGCCCGTGTTCGATGTGAACTAACCAACTGTCATGTGTTCAGTTCCATGGGGACATCACCATGGTACATCAAATAGCACTCCATATACTTCCCTTGATGGGGGTTATATATGGCCATCATTGAAAACGGTTCGAAGGCGCTGCTGGTTATCTCTACTGGTTACCCCTACTAAATGTCTCAATCGCACCTGCAATTGGCTCAATCACGTACACCTTAAACAGTTCATCTCCTGAGAAGGTGGTTCTGAGGTCCTCTACGAAAATAAATTCCATATCCTTTCCCAGAACCTGCAAATACCCTGCAAATCAGAGTAATATGAAGTATAAATTACCATTTCTATATCTGTTTAAAGAGGGGAACATAATATGCTAAAGCTAAATTTCATCATTCATATTTTGTTCACTAACGACACAAAACTAAAGTGCCAATATACAGAAATAAAAACACTCCTTACCTGCTATAACGATATGTGTTAGTATATGTGTATATATCTATATCTGTTAGTATGTATATATGTATATATATAATATATGTTATATTATATGTGTATATATATAATATCTATATACATATCTGATATACATATTTCTATATCTTTTCAGATATGTATGTATATAATATCTGTTATATTATATGTGTATATATTTCTATATATGTTCAAATATGTATATATATAATATTTATACATATAATATCTGTAATATTATATGTATATAATATAATATTTATTCATATAATATCTCTAATATTATATGTGTATATATTATATATATACACATATAATATTCAAATATTCAAATATGTATATATATATACACATATATGTTCAAATATGGGTATATATATACATATTTGAATATTTGAATATTATATGTGTGTATATATAATATCTATATCTGTTAGTATGTATATCAGATATGTACATATGTGTACATATATAATATCTATATCAGTTAGTATATATATCTGTTAGTATGTATCAGATATGTAAATATATAATATCTATACATATAGTATCTGTTATATTATATGTGTATATATATAATATCTATATCTGTTAGTATATATATTTGTTAGTATGCATATATACATATATACATACTAACATATATACATAACAAATATTAGTTTGTATAACAGATATACATAATAGATATTATAACAGATATTAGTTTGTATACATAACAGATATTAGTTTGTATAACAGATATACATAACATATATTAGTTAGTATATATATACATATATACATATTAACAAATACATACTAACAGATATACATAACATATATTAGATATACATACTAACATATACATACTAACAAATATACATAACAGATATTAGTTAGTATGTAAATACATATATACATATATATTGTTAGTATATATACTAACACATATTATATATATACATTATATACATATATACTGTTCATATATATACTAACAGATATTATATAACAGTAGATATACTATTAGTATATATGTATATAACTGTTATTATATATGTATACAGTTATATGTATACAGTTATATACATATAGTTATGTATATATATACAGTTACAGTCATACAATTATATATATATATATATATATATATATATATATATATATATATATATATATATATATATATATATATATATATATATATATATATACCTTGGATATCTGCCAAAGAAGGATAGTTGTAAAAAAACATCATATTGATTTCAACAATCTACAATTTATGTGTAGATAGTTAGCCTTGGATGAATTAAGCAGAAATGATTAAAGATTCGTATGAAAATATAACATATTAAAAATCATCATAAGGGTCGATATTCAAGAAATTGAATTAAGACAAATGATGTGCAACAGGTTGAATAAAAACGTCTTGAGCATTCAATTAGAAAGACAATGTCATTAAAAAGACAATGGGGGAAAGCAGGGCATCAAGACAAATGATGTGCAGCAAGTTGAATCTTCCCCTTTTCAAGTCTAACACTAAGGATGGTAATGCAGCCGACTGAAATTATTCGTAAAGAAAAGTTAAAGGGTAGTGGTTTTCTTACATTTCTTATATTTTAAACATCAGTGAGTATAAAGTACTCGATTTTTGAAACTATGCTGATATGTTGATACCTCCATTTTAAAAAATGTAGACATATGTTGATACCTCCATTTTTTTATCCATCCAAACGCATATCCGTTGAGGAGGCGCTGAATAACCCATTTATGTGAGTCTCCATGTGATCAATATGGAGCCTACTTGCGAAGCTCCTTTTGTCTTTGACTACGCGGTTGGTTCCTACAAGTCACATTGGTCCCATGCGAGGTGTTCGTGACTCTTACGGGACCGTTTTGTGTTTGTTTTACGTTTTCATCCTTCGATAGCATGTTTTTATGCTTAAATCTAACTTTTTGCAAATGTTTGTCGTACACTCAAATCGGGAGTCCTCTGACTACGCGGTCGGTTCCTACTAGTCACATTGGTCTCGTGAGAGGTGTTCGTGACTCTTACGGGCCCATTTTTTAGGACTGTTTTGTGTTTGTTCTACGTTTTCACCCTTTGATAAGTCTAATGTTTTGCAAATTTTGGTTGTATATGTTAGTAAGTCTAATTTATGGTGACTCTTCCGGGACCATTTATGGTTGTTTTACGTTTTCACCCTTCGATGGCATGTTTTTGTGCTTAAGTCTAATTTTTAGCAAATTTATGATGTACACTCAAATCGGGAGCCCCATGACTACGCGGTCGGTTCCTTCGAGTCACATTGGTCCCGTGTGAGGTGTTCGTGACTCTTACGGGACTGTTTTGTGGCTGTTTTATGTTTTCACCCTTCGATGACATGTTTTTATGCTTAAGTCTAACTTTTTAAAAATTTACGTCGTACACTCAAATCGGGAGCCCCATGACTAACTGGTTAGTTCCTACGAGTCACATTGATCTCGTGCGAGGTGTTCGTGACTCTTGCTGGACTGTTTTGTGGCTATTTTACATTTTCACCCTTCGATGCCATGTTTGTATGCTTAAGTCTAACTTTATGCAAATTTACGTCGTACACTCAAATCGGGAGCCCCTTGACTACGCAGTCAGTTCCTACGAGTCACATTGGTCCCGTGCGATGTGTTCGTGACTCTTACGGGATCATTTGGTGTTTATTTTACATTTTCACCCTTCGATATCATGTTTTTATGCTTATGTCTAACTTTTTGTAAATTTACGTCGTACACTCAAATCGGGAGTCCCGTGGCTACGCGGTCGGTTCCTACTAGACACATTGGTCCCGTGCGAGGTGGTCGTCACTCTTCCGGGATAGTTTTGTGTTTGTTTTACGTTTCCACCCTTCGATAGGATGCTTTTATGCTCGAGTCTAATTTTTTAAAATTTATGCCGTACACTCAAACTGGGTGCCCCGTGACTACGCGGACAGTTCCTATGAGTCACATTGGTCCCGTACGAGGTGTTCGTGACTCTTAAGGGACCTTTTTTTGTTTGTTATAAGTTTTCACCCTTCGATGGCTTGTTTTTATGCTCAAGTCTAATTTTTTAAAATTTACATCGTACACTCAAACCGAGAGCACCATGACAACGCGGATGGTTCCTACGAGTCACATTGGTCCCGTGCGAGGTGTTCGTGACTCTTATCGGACCATTTTGTGTTTATTTTATGTTTTTACCCTTCGATTGCATATTTTTATGCTTAAGTTACTTTTTGTAAATTTACGTCGTACACTCAAATCGGGAGCCCCGTGATTACGCGACCATTTCCTACGACTCACAGTGATCCCGTGCGAGTTCTTCGTGACTCTTCCGGGAAAATTTTGTGTTTGTTTTATGTTTCCACCCTTCGATGGCATGCTTTTATGCTCAAGTCTAATTTTTTTCAAATTTACGTCGTACACTTAAACCGAGAGCCCGGTTACTATGCGGTCGGTTCCTACGAGTCACATTGGTCTCGTGCGAGGTGTTCGTGACTCTTACGAGATTATTTTATGGCTGTTTTACGTTTTCACCCTTCGATGGCATGTTTTTATGCTTAAGTCTAATTTTTTACAAATTTATGTGGTACACTCAAACTGGGAGCCCCGTGACTACGCGGTCGGTTCCTTTGAGTAACATTGGTCCCGTGCGAGGTGTTCGTGACTCTTACCGAACCGTTTTGTGGTTGTTTCACATTTTCACCATTTGATGGCATGTTTTTATGCTTAAGTCTAATTTTTTATAAATTTACGTCGTACATTCAAACCGGGAGTCCCGTGACTATGCGGTCTGTTCCTACCATTCACATTGGTTCCGTGCGAGGTGTTCATGACTCTTTCGGGATAGTTTTGTGTTTGTTTTACGTTTCCACCCTTCGATAGCATGCTTTTATGCTCAAGTCTAATTTTTTAAAATTTACACCGTACACTCAACCTGGGTGCCCTATGACTACGCGGACGGTTCCTACGAGTCAATTGGTCCCGTGCGAGGTGTTCGTGACTCTTACGGGACCTTTTTGTGTTTGTTATACATTTTCACCCTTCGATTGCATATTTTTATGCTCATATCTAATTTTATAAAATTTACACCGTACGCTCAAACGGGGAGCCCCGTGACAACGCGGGCGGTTCCTACGAGTCACATTGGTCCCGTGCAAGGTGTTCGTGACTCTTACGGGACCATTTTGTGTTCGTTTTACGTTTTTACCCTTCGATTGTATATTTTTATGCTTAAGTTTAACTTTTTACAAATTTACATCGTACACTTAAACCTGGAGCCCCGTGATTAATCAGTCGTTTCCTACGAGTCACATTGGTTCTGTGCGAGTTCTTCGGGACTCTTTCGGGACAGTTTTGTGTTTATTCTACATTTCCACCCATCGATGGCATGCTTTTATGATCAAGTCTAATTTTTTTACAAATTTACGTCATACACTCAAACCGCGACCCGGTTACTACGCGGTCGGTTCCTAAGAGTCACATTGGTCCCGTGCAAGGCGTTCGTGACTCTTAAGGGACCGTTTTGTGGTTGTTTTATGTTTTCACCCTTCAATGACATGTTTGTATGCTTAAGTCTAACTTTTTGCAAATTTACGTCGTATACTCCAACCGGGAGCCCCGTGACTACGTGGTTGGTTCCTACGAGTCACATTGGTCCCGAGAGAGGTGTTCGTGTTTCTTACGGGACCGTTTTGTGTTTTTTTTACGTTTTCACCATTCAATAACATGTTTTTATGCTTAAATCTAACTTTTGCAAATTTTCATCATATACTCAAACCGGGAGTCTTGTGACTACGCGGTCGGTTCCTACTAGTCACATTGGTCCCGTGCGAGGTGTTCGTGACTTTTACGGGCCCATTTTTTGGGACCGTTTTGTGTTTGTTCTATGTTTTCACCCTTCGATGGCATGTTTTTATTCTTAAGTCTAATGTTTTGCAAATTTTGGTCGTACCCTCAAACCGAGAGCCCCGTGACTACACAGACGGTTCCTACGAGTCACATTAGTCCCGTGCGAGGTATTCGTGACTCTCTTGGGACCTTTTTATGGTTGTTTTACGTTTTCACCCTTCGATGGCATGTTTTTGTTCTTAAGTTTAATTCTTTACAAATTTATCTTGTACACTAAACCTGGGAGTCCCGTGACTATGCGGTCGATTCCTACGAGTCACATTGGTCCCGTGCGAGGTGTTCGTGACTCTTACGGGACCGTTTTGTGACTGTTTTACATTTTCACCCTTCGATGACATGTTTGTATGCTTAAGTAACTTTTTGCAAATTTACGTCATACACTCAAATCGGGAGCCCCGTGACTAACTGCTCAGTTCCTACGAGTCACATTGGTCCCGTGCAAGGTGTTCACGACTCTTGCTGGATCGTTTTGTGGTTGTTTTATGTTTTTACCCTTCGATTGCATGTTTTTATGCTCAAGTCTAATTTTCTGCAAATTTACCTCATACACTCAGTTCGCGAGCCTGGTTACCACGCGATCGGTTCCTACGTGTCACATTGGTCCCGTGCGAGGTGTTCGTGACTCTTACGGGACCGCTTTGTGGCTGTTTTGCATTTTCAGCCTTCGATGACATGTTTGTATGCTTAAATCTAATTTTTTGCAAATTTATGTCGTACACTCAAACCGGGAGCCCCGTGCCTACGCGATTGGTTCCTACGAGTCACATTGGTCCCGTATAAGGTGTTCGTGACTCTTACGGGACCGTTTGGTGGTTATTTTACATTTTCACCCTTCGATGGCAAGTTTTTAAGCTTATGTCAATTTTTTTCCAAATTTTCGTCGTACACTCAAACCGGGAGTCCCGTGACTACGCGACTGGTTCTCACGAGTCACATTGGTCCCGTGCGAGGTGTTCGTGAATCTTACGGGACCGTTTTATGGTTGTTTTATGTTTTCACCCTTCGATGGCATGATTTTATGCTTAAGTCTAATTTTTTAAACTTTACGTCCACTCAAATCGGGAGCTCTGTGACTACGCGAACGAATCGTACGAGTCACATTGGTCCCATGCGAGGTGTTCTTGACTCTTACGGGACCATTTTTTGGGATAGTTTTGTGTTTGCTTTACATTTTCACCATTCGATTGCATATTTTTATGCCTAAGTCTAACCTTTTATAAATTTACGTCGTACACTCAAGTCGGGACCTCCGTGATTACGCAGCCATTTTCTACGAGTCACATTGGTCCCGTGCGAGTTCTCGTGACTCTTTCGGGACAGTTTTGTTTTTGTTTTACGTTTCCACCCTTCGATGGCATATTTTTGTGCTTAAGTCTAATTCTTTTCAAATTTATGTCGTACACTCGAACCGGGAGCCCCGTGACTAAACGGTCGGTTCCTACGAGTCACATTCGTCGCGTGCGAGGTGTTCGTGACTCTTACGAGACCGTTTTGTGACTATTTTACATTTTCACCCTTCGATGACATATTTGTATGCTTAAGTCTAACTATTTGCAAATTTACGTGGTACACTCAAACCGGTAGCCCCATGACTACGCGGTCGGTTCCTAGGAGTCACATTCGTCCCGTGCGAGATGTTCGTGGCTCTTACGGGACCGTTTTGTGTTTGTTGTACGTTTTCACCCTTCGATAACATGTTTTTATGCTTAAGTCTAACTTTTTGTAAATTTACATCGTACACTCAAATCGGATGCCCCGTGATTACGCGGTCATTTCCTACTAGTCACATTGGTCCCGTGCGAGTTCTTCGGGACTCTTCCGGGACATTTTTGTGTTTATTTTACGTTTCCACCCTTCGATGGCATGCTTTTATGCTCAAGTCTAATTTTTTGTAAATATACATTGTACATTTAAACTGCGAGCCCGGGTACTATGCGGTCGGTTCCTATAAGTCACATTGGTCCCGTTCGAGGTGTTCGTGTCTCTTACGGGACCGTTTTGTGGCTTTTTTTACGTTTTCACCTTTCAATGACATGTTTGTATGCTTAAGTCTAACTTTTTACAAATATACGTCATACACTCCAATCGGGAGCCCCGTGACTATGCTGTCGATTACTACGAGTCACATTGGTCCCATAAGAGGTGTTCGTGACTCATACTGGACTATTTTTGTTCGTTTTACGTTTTCACCCTTTATAGCATATTTTTATGCTTAAATCTAACTTTTTGCAAATTTTCGTCGTACACTCAAACCGATAGTCCTATGACTACGCGGACGGTTTCACATTAGTCCCGTGCGAGGTGTTCGTGACTCTTACGGGCCCGTTTTGTGTTTGTTCTACATTTTCACCCTTTGATGGCATGTTTTTATTCTTAAGTCTAATGTTTTGAAAATTTTGGTCGTACCCTCAAACCGGGAGCCTCGTGACTTCGCTGACGGTTCCTACGAGTCACATTGGTCCCGTGCGAGGTATTCGTGACTCTTTCGGGAGCGTTTTATGGTTGTTTTATGTTTTCACCCTTCGATGGCATATTTTTGTGCTTAAGTTTAATTCTTTGCAAATTTATGTCGTACACTCAAACCGAGAGCCCCGTGACTACGCGATCGGTTCCTACGAGTCACATTGGTCCCGTGCGAGGTGTTTGTGACTCTTACGGGACCGTTTTGTAGCTGTTTTACGTTTTCACCCTTCGATGACATGTTTGTATGCTTAAGTCTAAGTTTTTGCAAATTTACGTCGTACACTCAAATTGGGAGCCCCGTGACAAACTGGTCACTTCCTACGAGTCACATTGGTCCCGTGCGAGGTGTTCATGACTCTTGTTGGACCATTTTGTGGTTGTTTTATGTTTTCACCCTTCGATTACATGTTTTTAAGCTTAAGTCTAATTTTTTACAAATTTACGTCATAAAATCAAACGTGGAGCTCCATGACTACGCGGTCGGTTCCTACGAGTCACATTGGTCCCGTGCAAGGTGTTCGTGACTCTTACATGACCATTTTGTGACTGTTTTATGTCTTCACCCTTCTATGTAAATTTTTTATGCTTAAGTCTAACTTTTTATAAATTTATGTCGTACACTTAAACCGGGAGCCCTGTGATTACGCGGCCATTTCCTACGAGTCACATTGGTCGCGTGCGAGTTCTTTATGACTCTTCCGGAATAGTTTTGTGTTTATTTTACATTTTCACCCTTCGATGGCATGCTTTTATGCTCAAGTCTATTTTTTTACGAATTTACATCGTACACTCAAACCCCAAGCCCGGTTACTACGCGGTTGGTTCCTATGCCTGACATTGGTCCCGTACGAGGTGTTCGTGACTCTTACGGGACCGTTTTGTGTCTATTTTACATCTTCACCCTTCGATGACATGTTTTTATGCTTAAGTCTATTTTTTTGCAAATTTACGTCGTACACTCAAATCGGGAGCCCCGTGACTACGCGATCGGTTCCTACAAGTCACATTCGTCCCGTGCGAGGTGTTCGTGACTGTTACGGGCCGTTTTGCGTTTATTTTATGTTTTCACCCTTCGATGGCATGTTTTTATTCTTAAGTGTAATTTTTTGCAAATTTTTGTCGTACACTCAAACCGGGAGCCCCGTGACTACGCGGCAGTTTCCTACGAGTCATATTGGTCCCGTGCGAGGTGTTCGTGACTCTTACGGGACCGTTTTGTGGTTATTTTATGTTTTCATCCTTCGTTGGCATGTTTTTGTGCTTAAGTCTAATGTTTTGCAAATTTACGTCGTATACTCAAATAGGGAGCCCCGTGACTACGCGGTCGTTTCCTACAAGTGACATTGGTCCCGTGCGAGTTATTCGTGACTCTTACGGGATGGTTTTATGGATTTTTTACATTTTCACCCTTCGATGGCATGTTTTTATGCTTAAGTCTAATTTTTTGCAAATTTACGTCATACACTCAAATCGGGAGCCCCATGACTACGTGGTCGGTTCCTACGAGTCATATTGGTCCCGTGCGAGGTGTTCGTGACTCATACCCGATCGTTTTGTGATTGTTTTACGTTTTCACCCTTCGATGGCATATTTTTATGCTTAAGTCCATTTTTTTGCAAATTTGCGTTGTATACTCAAACGGGGAGCCCCATGACTATGCGGTCGGTTCCTACGAGTCACATTGGTCCCGTGCGAGGTGATCGTGACTCTTACATGCCCGTTTTGTGGCTGCTTTATGTCTTCGCCCTTCGATGGCATGTTTTTGTTCTTAAGTATAATTTTTTGCAATTTTTTCTTCATATTCTCAAAATGGGAGTCTCGTGACCATGCGGTCGGTTCCTACGAGTTGCATTGGTCCTGTACGAGGTGTTTGTGCTCCTTATGGTAACGTTTTGCGGTTGCTTTTTGTTTTCACCCATTTGCGACTTGGTTTTATGCCTAAATCTAAGTTTTTGTAAATTTACATCGTATACTCAAATCGGGAGTCCCGTGACTACGCAGGCAGTTCCTACGAGTTACATTGGTGTTGTACGAGGTGTCCGTGCATCTTACGAGACTGTTTTTTGTTTATTTTACATTTTCATCCTCTAACGGTGTATTTTTAAGCTTAAGTCGAACTTTTTGCAAATTTACATCGTATAATTAAATCGGGAGCCTCGTGACTAGGCGGTCAGTTCCTACAAGTTACATTGATCCCGTAAGAGGTGTTCGTGCCTCTTACGGGACCATTTTTTGGCTGTTTTATGTTTTCACCATGTAACGGCATGATTTTATGCGTAAGTTTAAGTTTTGACAAATTTCCGTCGTAAACTCAAATCGGGTCTGCCGTGACTATTGGTCGGTTCCTACGAGTTACATTGGTCCCGTGCGAGGTGTTCATGCCTCTTACGCAACTATTTTGTGGATGTTTTATATTTTCACCCTTAACAACATGTTTTTATGCCTAAGTCTAACTTTTTGAAAATAAAATAATAAACCAGCGAACTGTTGAAAGACAAAGCGAATAACTATATATATAATGTATAATAGAAGAATTAAGACAATAAATCAAACCTTGGAGCATCCGCCAAAAGAATTGAGTTATCACTGCACCTCACACTTTAACTATGGCATTTTGTCGAGATGTTTCCGGAAGCAAAGAAGGAAGCTTAACCCTGAAACAATAATTATTTTCTCTCATCAGCTACACATTAAACATAACAATGTAGTGCTGTGAATATTTCTTAAAAGCATTATCATTTCATATTTTTATCAAACAATTGAACTTGTGTTACTTAGGAGACAACCTTTATGACTTATCGTAAGTAATCAATTTCATGATTAATAATCAGAGGAGAAACATTTCTAAATAACTTGAACTACTAAATGTTGCACATTCAGATGTCAAAATCATACAAGCGCATAAAACAACTTATAAGTTATAAGAACCATAAGAGTTATATAAGTCCACCGACTAGTATTAAAAACACCTATTAACATAGGTTGAGAACTTCCATCACGACAGTGTTACCAACATCTGGGAGGATCAAATCTGGAGATATTTTCTTCATTACACAGTCCACATATTAGGCAAATGAATCAGTACGTAACTATTTGAATGTAAATGATTATAAAGGTTTCTTCTGGAATATGATACCTAATTTTAGCACCAAGAACTTAAATGGTGATAATGTCATGAAAAAAGAGGGGTTTCGAGGGTCAGTAAGTTGTTTAAAACAATTCCAAACTTTCAAACCTTTTGGAGACAAAATTTGAGTGAAAGTCATTGAACGAAATATAAACATATTTCCTAACCTAGAAAAAGGAAAAGAATTTATAAGCAGGACATAATGGGAAATCAACTTTACCCCATTGAACTATTGAAAAATCATGGTTTTATAGTGTTGTGTGAGTTTGATGTAAAATGCCTCTAAAAGTGCCACTCGGGAGTGAAGGATTATATATGTCTATTGCAATACTACCAAGATTATCATCAGAGTCACCAGTAACTAAAGGCTCCGAAAAAAACAGTGAAGTCACGCTGCCCTGAAATTTATCTGGAACATTTACTTCAACCCAAGTTTCTTAGTCAAGAACTACCTTTATTTTTGCTGTCTAAAAATTAATGAAAGCTTAGTCGTATATCAAAAGAAAACTAAAAACTAATGTAACTTACTAGGGACAAAAATTAACTGGAGATTCGTGCTGGAAATGAATAAAGGCTTTGTTATGTGATTGCAGTGTTCCCCCAATGCTATATCCCAAGAGAAAACATGTAACAATGATTAAACAATGACAGGATGTACTGAAAGTCAATGGAAGATAATTGTATAGTTAATGTCAATATGAAATTACAATAATATAATATATTTATGAACATAGAAATTCAGAATTGATGTAGGAGAAAATTAAAATATTGCTTCATCCACTATTATTCTCCTATATCTTTATGACATTGAGAATACATAATTCTCTATCTACAGATTGTAATTGAAAATATTCCATAGATATGACCTATTAGCCCTGAAAAATTATAAGTTGCAGCACATCCTCTAATATTTCCAGAGCACATCCTATTAGACATATACAATATTGATACAAATTTTTAGGAACATTGAACATATATTTACAAAAAAATCAATCAAAAACATAGATAATGGCATAAATAGGGATTTTAAACCCGATTACATACAATATCCTCAAAACCGATGTAAAATGCGGAAGGCAATTAAACAATAGGTGGAGCGTGTGATCTGTTATGAACCAAACATATAAATATTGAAGTGGGTGTGCGTGTGTTCTGTTCTGCGTGTGTGCGTGTGAGAGAGGTAGGTAGAGGAACCTGAGGAACCTGCTATGGTGATCGGTGGAGCAGCGTTTCATCCGGCGGTGGTGCAGCGTTTCATCCGGCGGTGGTGGAGCAGCGTTTCATCAAAAATGAGAGAGAGAGAGTGTGAAGGAAAGAGAGGGAAAACGGGGGGTGTTTTTCCTATTTTAGGGTTTTGTTTATTAAGACTTTAATGTATTTTAAATATATAAATTACGTAAAAAATTCTTTTGGCATCAAATAATTCTTGTTGCCAAAAGTGACTCACTTTTCGCAACATAGGGTTATGTTGTAGAAAGTTTTACAACTTTTGGCAACATCAAATAATGTTGCTAAAGCTTCAAATAATTTCCCTCCTTAAAATTTTAGCTTTTGGCAACACGTTTTATTTTTTATTGCCAAAACTACAATGTAAAATGATCTTTTGGCAACATAAATAAGATTTTGTTGCCAAAAGGATATCTTTGGCAACAAAAATAGCTTGTGTTGCTAAATATTGTTGCTAATAGTGCAAATTCTTATAGTGAAGTGAGCAGGGTTTTGCTAGGGTTTTGATTAAGCAATCCCCTATAATGAAGAAGATACAGGGTATATATAGTGCTTAGGTGGTGTAGTGCACCCCCAAACATGTTGTATGCATGAGTGTGTTGCTCTTAGCCAATCTTGTGCGGACATCTAGATCTGCCATATGTAGGTCATAATGACCAAATATTCCCTCCCGTGAGGGGGTGATCTTGTAGTAACGGTTTTTGCCAACGTGTAGTCTGTGTCCCACGCGCACTTGTCCACGCGTCCCCCAATCCACGCGTTATGGTGATGTTACCCTCGGCCGGCATGCCTGGTCCGAGGTCGAGGCTACTGATCAATGAACTGGTGATATCATAAAACCTGGAGAGATGTGTCGGGTCGACCGTAGTCTTGCACTCAATGAGGACGAGGACGAAGCTTCAGACATTACCATGGGTCCACACTTATCGATTGATTGCTGGATATTAGGTGTTCGGTTCACCATAGAGGTCGAGGGCGATGGTGGTCTTAAGTACGACCCACAAATGAGGTAAGGCCTAGCTGAGTCGTCTCGTTGTCATAGGCCGAGGATACTGTCGCCCGGGACGAGGGTATATTTTGGCATATCAATATGAATTATAATATTGGTTTATGTGTTTAAATACAATTATGACAAAAATTTAAGTGTTATACACCAATTTTTAAATACTTAATAATACCAATTTGTATTTATAATCCTATTTTCACAAAACAACAAACGACTCTTTTATAAAAAAATTTTCTATTTTTCAACTTCATTCTCACTATCTCCATACATTTATACATTAATATATAATATAAACATGCAATACATTAATATTTTTGTAATTATTATAAATCAAGAAATTGCACATGTACTTGAAATTACACACACACACACACACACACACACACACACACACACACACACACACACATATATATATATATATATATAGATAGATAGATAGATAGATAGATATAGAGAGATAGATATAGATAGATATAACGTTTGTATATTAAATAATATTATCAATACGTATGTACTATATGTTTATTTTATATTGTTACATACATGTGTAAAAGTATTTATAATTATATATAATTATAAATACTTTTACACATGTATGTAACAATATAAAATAAACATATAGTACATACGTATTGAATAATATTATCAATTGATGTATTTATATAATTTTAATGTGGATTATACAAGAAATATATATATATGTATATATATATATACACACACACACACACACACACACACACACTAGGGTGTACCCGTGTCGATGGCATGGTTGTAAAAACATTTCGGATATTTCATAATAGTCATTGGGTTTCGAAAAATAAGACACGATTGTAAAATTTTCTGATGTTTTCCCAGTACAGGCGTGTGGGTGTGTCTACCGATCAAATTGACATATTAAATATTAAAAAAGTGTAATGGTGCATGCACCGGTGTGTCAGATGCGTGGATCACATTTAGCAAGCACACGGGAGCCAAACTTTATAGCACACGTGTCTCCCTATTTAACCATTAAATACAAACCCCTCGCATTTAATCTTAGCCGTGAGTTAGTCTTGACAAAAAACCCCTCCTTTATTTTATAAATATACTAGCGGATTGCCCGTGTCTGAAGGCAAGGTAAAAAAATTCCAAAGTACGTTATCACAAAACGATAAAAAATTTCAAAGTACGTGATTATAAAACGGTAAAATTTTTATTCCCCAATAAAAGAAAGTGTAATTTAAAAAAATTGGCAATCTCATTTGTTTATAGGACTGTCCACCCTACTTAACAAATAGTCCAACATCATTTAAATAGTCTAAATTTATCAAACAAATTCACATTTAACATGAAATATACTGTAAGGACACAAATTTTCAATGGAGTCATTTGTAGTTTTGGCTCAATTCCGGACAAAAACGTTTGTGTCATAGGATAGAGTTTTTGATCATCTTTCAAGCCTATGACATGCTAAAGTTGAAGACGTAGTGGTCAAGTTTAGAGCTTCATCAATATGTCGAGTTTAATGTGCCTCATTTCTACGTCATCAACAATGTTCCATTTACTCCTAAGGTATGAATGCTTTGAATATATATATAGGAGCTTGGAACATTATATATTGGGTGTAGTTTATTTAAAACTACTGTTTATTTTCAAGAAGATTTTATTAAAACTTTAAAGTATATAAAGTTTTTGGGCTAAAAATAGAATTTTCAAACTTTCTAGAAGTTCGTTCGAAATGTCGTTCGAACAACAATGTCGTTCGAACGAGTTTGCCAACGAGTTCCCAGATAGGCTGCTGGAATGTCGGTCGAAGTATCGTCTGAACGAGAATGATGGTTTGAACGAGATATCCAACGAGATTTCTAACGAGTTCATACCGGAACTTCGTTAGAAGGTTCGTTCGAACGAGACTTCATTCAAATGAAAATTTCGTTCGAACGAGATTTGGCGGGAATAGTTTATTTGGTAGTTTTGAGTAGTTTTTCCATGTTTCCCACTTCTTTACCCCACTAACTTTTGACAGTACTTAACTAGCGTGAGAACCAACATTTTTGGTTTAACCTTTTCATATCCTACAACCTGTAAGAGTGTGTTTGAGAGAGAAATTCAAAGGAGAAAAAGTTCTTTGTTTAAGTGTATGTTTTTCAAAGAAAAATTGATTAAACACTTGAGTTGCACCCATTAGTTTGCTTATCCAAGTTCCATATATATATATATATATATATATATATACTTTGCTTGGAGTGTTTGGCACCGGTTTATCTCTACATCTGTTTGAAGAGAAGTTTGGGTTTCCTTCTAAATCCCTCAAAGAAGAAGAGCTTGTTTTGTTGCGGCATTCTCCTATGGTGAAAGGCACCATGTGTGGTTGACGGTGTACCTATGTCTCATTGGAGTATTTGTTTTAAGCGAACCATCATCATTCGCTTTTGCATATTTAAAAAGTAAATTATTACTTTTTGAAGTATAAAAATTTAAAATTGGGGGTCTCGTATTCCAACAAGTGGTATCAGAGTCAAAGCGATAATTTACTTTGTTAAGATCCTTTAAATATTTTTGGCTAAAATGGAATTTTCCCCCTTTTCAAAATTTTCTATTTTCGATGGTTCTAACTATGCATAATGGAAAGTGCAAATGAAATCGACACTAAAATCTATCGACGAGAGAGTTTGGTTATCGGTTGTTAACGGGTGGTCTCCACATACGCATTTAGTAGATAATGAGTGTGTTCTCAAACCTGCTGATAGATGGAGTGAGAACGAATTTAAACTTTCTAATTTTAATTTCTGAAGTTTAAATGCCTTGTTTAGCACGGTCACACCGGATGAATTCCGACGCATTATGACGTGTGAAACTGCTAAATTGGGATATTTTACAACTCACTCTTGAAGGTACAAGTGTCGTAAAAGCTTTAAAACTCCAAAATCTCACCACTCAATTTAAAACTATCAAAATGAACGAAACAAAAACTTTTGATGAATTTATGCTAGACTTTCAGATATTGTTAATTCATCTTTTAATTTGGGAGAGAAAATACCTGACAATCGAGATGTAAAGAAAATTTTAAGGTTCCTACCTGATAGATTTATTCCAAAAGTGACCGTTTTAAATTCTTTATCAACTTTAGCCTCTATGAAATTAAAAGAGCTCGTATGTGATTTACAAACATATTAACTGGACATGTTTTCCTCTAAAACTGAAAAGAAAATAGAAAAAGGCGTTGCTTTAAAAGCCCAAAAAGAGAAAAAAACAAGTAGTAGAGTGTGAAAGTGATAGTGACTCAGATGACATGGCTATGTTTGCTAGAAAAGTTGGAAAATTTCTTAAATTGAACAAAGATAAATTTAAAAATGATTTTAAAAAATTTGAAAAATTTAGGCATGACAAAGCAGAGAAGATCCCTAAAACTTTTAATGAAATTGTAAATAGGGACGAGTTGAAAAAATGTTTTGGTTGTGAAGGGTATGGCCATAGGGCATTTGAGTGCCCCACTAAACTAAGGAGAGGGTAAGAAATCCATTTCTTTTAATGCAGCCCTTAATGATAGTGATAATGAAGAGAGACCCGATTCTCCCACTAAGCCCAACTTTGTGGCTTTTATGGCTAGTCATGTGAGAGATAGTGAGAACTCGTCTATAAATGAAAATTTATCACATGACACTTCTAAGGTCATAGTTTATGATTCCCTTAATTTTTATGATAGTGAGAGTGAAGAAGAAAGAGAGAGTGAAAATGAAGATGAGGTTGATGTGAGTGAACTTCAAAATGTTTTTCAAGAACTTTAAGAAGAATCTATTAAATTAAAAAGGGCTAATTTGAAGTTAGAAGCGAGTTTAAAAGAGCGTGTCAAGGTCGTTGATGAGAGTGCGTTAGTGGAAGACCTTAGGACACGGGAGAGATCTCTTCGAGAGAAGCTAGAATATATAGAAGGCGAGAGAGATAGCCTTAGGGGTTTAATGGAATCCTTGAAAAAGGAGCTTCTCGAGTTTGAAGAGAAAAATGTTTTGTTAAGAGTCTAAAAATTTAGAATTAGAAAATAAACTAAAAGATTCTAGAAAAGTCAAATTTGATTTGGAGCGTCGTTGGAGAAATTAGATAAAATTTCAGGAACGGTTCAAATTAAAAATGACACTTGTGGTTTAGCCTTCAATCCTTGTAATGAATCAACTCATAAAGCCAAAACCAACGTTTTAGGAGAATCTCCTAGGAAAGCCTTTAGAGATCACTCCTTAGGTAAATCTTTTCACCGTGAGTTCAAGTGTTCACATTGTGGTCGAAAAGGTCATCTTAGAAAATTTTGTTTTGATCTTAAACGAGTTCCTAGAAAATTCAAATGTAAGGCAACTGAGGTAGTCAATATTCCTACACCTCTAGATCGTTCTTCATCATTAGTTTGGGTTAGGAGATCCGACTTGGTAGCTTTACAATATACGGTTTTTGATTCTCATTTGCTTTCACTTGCTTCCTCCCTTACAAAATCTAAAGGTTGAATGTGTGAGTTTTGTTTGCATACTTTAGCTTTTGTACGCCATGCTATATTCTCATGCTAAATGTACGCTTGTTTAGTCATTTTCTAGTATATGCTCCATGCTTAATCACATGCTATAATAATGATGTTTGTTTATCTTTTGTATAATATTTCTTTCATTTTTGTTTGCATTAAATGAAAAATACAAAAAAAAATTTGTTTATCATTTGCATTTTATATTTTTAGCAATTTGAGATTAATGAAAAATACAAATGATTTTTGTGTATCTTTTGAGTAAATATTTTTATTTTTGGTTAAAAAATTGTCAAGAACTCAAAGATTTTATTTTGTGTGTATTTTAGTTTGACACACTTTATGTGGCATACACTTGTGTTAGAATTTTATTAAAATTTTCAAGAAGATTTTATTAAAATTTTAAAATAAAGTATATAAAGTTTATGGGCTAAAAACAGAATTTTCAAACTTTCTAGATGTTCGTTCAAAATGTCGTTTGAACGAGTTTGCCAACGAGTTCCCAGATAGGCCACTGGAATGTCGTTCGAAGTATCGTTCGAACGAGAATGATGGTTCGAACGAGATTTGTAACGAGTTCACACTGGAACTTCGTTAGAAGGCTCGTTCGAACGAGACTTTGTTCGAGCGAAAATTTCGCTCGAATGAGATTTGGCGGGAACAATTGATTTGGCAGTTTTGAGCAGTTTTTCCATGTTTCCCACTTATTTACCCCACTAACTTTTGACAGAACTTAACTAGTGCGGGAACCAACATTTTTGGTTTAACCTTTTCATATCCTACAACCTCTAAGAGTGTGTTTGAGAGAGAAATTCAAAGGTGAAAAAGTTTTTTGTTTAAGGGTATGTTTTTTAAAGAAAAATTGATTAAACACGTGAGTTACACCCATTAGTTTGTTTATCCACATTCCATATATATATATATACTTTTCTTGGAGTGTTTGGCAACGGTTTATTTCTACATTAGTTTGAACAGAAGTTTGGGTTTCCTTCTAAATCCCTCAAAGAAGAAGAGCTTGTTTTGTTGCGACATTCTCATATGGTGAAAGACACCATGTGTGGTTGATGGTTTACCTATGTCTCATTGGTGATTCCAAGATTCCGGTGGAGCTACGAGTGTTGTAAGTTTGAGAGGGATCACGTCGGGGCTTGAGAGGGATCACGTCGAGTGTTGTAAGTCTTTTGTCTTGTAATTGTAAAATCATACTTAGTGGACTTAAGGCTAGGGCCGTTCGAGGTTTTTCCCCGTTGTGGTTTTTCCTCGTACATCGCGGCGTAGTGATTTATTGTTTATTTTATCTTGCAAACTCACTTAGAACTCATGCTTAGGTAAAAAGATAAAATTTGGTTTTAATCACTACTTATGTTTAATTTGGTGCTAAATTAATATTGGGTAATGTGTAGTTAATTCAAGTAATTAATTTAATTTGATAAAATTGGTTTGGCCTAATGTGCTTTAATTGAAAATATGACTTAGAAAAATTTCTTGGACTTGGGTTAATTAATTGTGTTTATGTGAAATTCAATTTGTGTGTGTTTTAATTTAATTTCACTTTGTTTAATTTTAATTTGAAAAGAAATTAAAATTGGTGTATTTGTTTTAAGTGAACCATCATCATTCGTTTCCGCATATTTAAAAAGGACATTATTACTTTTTGAAGTATAAAAATTTAAAATTGTGGGCCTCGTGTTCCACCATATACCACCAAATTTACATAGTGCTTCAAATAAACAAAGTATCAATTTTTTTTTGGATATAGTTTTCTTTGTTTATTGGACTATCCACCTTATTTAAGGGATAACAATCAATTAAATAATATATATAAAGCCTAAATTCATCTGACAAATACTTCTTCTTGGCCTGCACAATACCCTCTTCTGATATATTTAACCCTTCTTCCATACTAATGATTTTCCTCATCGTTCCACTTGTTCGCCTTCAATGATTGTTGATGTTTTTTAAGAGTACTTTCCATTTGAACCAAAAGTCAAAAGTAACCACTTAAAAAAAATTAAATGCTTGTGAAAAATGAATCAAACTGAAAGGATTACCTTGATTCTACACTTTATGAATTTGACCAAGTGATTTTTTTATCTGCTTAGGTGGAGCCAATAACATCACGAAAGTTAAACATAAAATCATTTTAAACAAAAAACCTGTAATGCGTCAGGGGGGGGGGATGTAAACATAAAATTTTCCACAATGAAATGTGTGGTGACAATTATTATTCAACACAAAGAAATAAGAGAAGCACAATCACCAGGCAGAATAAGGAATGTAAAATGTCAATCACACAATAGGAGATGTACGTGGTTCAGCAAAGGGGTGCCTACGTCCACGGTGGTACAGCCAGTATTATTTCTATATACCCCGGAGAGTGATTACAGAGAATACAGAATGTCCTTTGCCCCGGACCTAGGGTTTATTATATACATGCTCATTTTAGTAAGTGGGGGTGTTGGACTCCCCCACGTTTTCCATCTCTTCCAAGAACCTCTCTTAATGGGAACATGGGAAAAGACTGAATCATAATCGGTTAAGATATGGTGGGTCTGGACTTTGGGCCGTCACAATTGGGTTACTCGTCCAGGCCCATCATTCTAATTTCGGGTACCCATAATTGTCCCTAAGTTTGTTGGGCCATGCTTTGGGCTCAATAAATTTAAATGATTTGTCATAATGGCTCCTTCGTACATTGTGCAACTCTTCCCAATTTCTTTACTGATTTGTGATCTTTCTGACCTTTCCTGTCTGAGGGGTCGAGCTCAGCGAGCAATGCTGCATCATTATAGCCTTGGTCGACAAGGTTGTACCTCATTGTTGGCAAGCCTGCTTCTAATGGGATGACTGCTTCCATTCTATATGTCAGTGAAAATGGGGTTTCCCCCGTTGCTCGTCGTGGAATGGTTCGGTAGGCCCATAAAATTTGTGGTAATTCACTTACCCATGTGCCTTTGGCTCGCTCTAATCGTTTATTTAATCCGTCGATCAATGTCTTGTTGGAAGCCTTGGCTTGGCCATTGCTCTGAGGGTAGGCCACCGAGCTAAAATGGTGTCCGATTTCATGCTCGTCGCAGAAACTCTGAAAGGGGCCGCTCTCGTGTTGCGTTCCATTGTCAGTGATGATGGTTCTGGGGATGCCAAAACGGGTCATTATATTTCTCCATATGAACCTTATCATATTTGCATCTCGGATGTTTGCTAGGGGTTCTGCCTCGATCCATTTAGTGAAGTAGTCAGTTGCGACCAACAGATACTTGCGATTATCGGTGGCGGTAGGGAGTGGTCCTACAATGTCCATTTTCCATTGGGCGAATGGCCATGGGCCGGACAGTGATTTTAAGTCGCTAGCAGGTTGGTGGACCATGGGAGCGTGAAGTTGGCATTTCAGGCCCTTGCGGACATACATCGCAGAATCCCTTTGCATATATGGCCACCAATAGCCTTCCTTCATTGCTCGAAACGCTAGAGATCTTCCTCCGATATGGATTCCACAGATTCCTTCGTAAAGCTCATGTAAAACTTGCTCGACATTCCTTGGGTGAATGCATTGAAGGTAGGGGCCGGAAAGGGATCTCTTGTATAGGTTGCCCTCTGGAGATAAGTGAAAGCGAGCAGCTTTGACCCTTATCTGGTGGGCGGTCTTCTTGTCGTCTGGGAACGTTCCATCCTTCAAATAGTTCTTTAAAGGGTCCATTCAGCTGGGAGATGATTCTACCTAAAGCACCTGTTCCACACCTGACGGCTTGCTGTTACGGTTAATGCTCGGATGAGCGAGGAATCGATGGGGATTGTTCTTTTTAAGTCAGAATCGACCGCTGAACTCAGGGCTGCTAGGTTGTCAGCATGGCTGTTCTGCCCTCTGGGAAACTGCTGGACGTTGATCTCTTCGAAGCTCGCCATTAGTATTTTCACTAAGGCGAGGTACGCTGCCATTCTTTCATATTTTGCATTATAATCTCCACTTATCTGATTGAAAACAATTGACAATCGCTGAACACCTGTAAATGCTTTGCTTCCAAAGTGTGCGCCTTCTGGAGGCCAGCTATTAAGGCTTCATATTCTGCTTCGTTGTTGGAGGCTGCAAATCCAAGACGGATTCCTTATTCAAGGATTGCATCCTCTGGAGTAATGAGGACAATGCCTACACCTGCCCCCTTTGAGTTGGAGGCTCCATCAACGAGTAATTTCCAGGTTTCCTTCGTTGCGTCGTTCCCCTTTTGTCTTGCTGGTGGAGGTTGGTTGGAAGGTTGCTCACCTGTGAATTTAACTATGAAATCAGTAAGGATCTGCCCTTTGATTGCGTTCCTTGGTTGAAATTGGATGTCAAATCGTCCGAGCTCGACTGACCATTTAGACAGTCTGCTCGACAAATCCGCCTTCCTCAGGATTTCTTTAAGAGGGTGTGATGTAAGGGCGATTATAGTGTGGGCTTCGAAATAGTGCTTCAGCTGCCTCGAAGCCAATACTAGTGCAAAGGCGAGCTTCTTCAGTGGTAGGTACCTCTGCTCGGCATCTAGTAGGGTCTTGCTCGCGTAATAAACGGGGTGCTAGATTCCTGCAACTTCACAAATTAATGCATAACTGACAGTGTGGCTGGAAATGGAGAGGTACAAGTACAAGGGATTCGTTTCCTGTGGTATGACGAGCAGTGGTGGGGAACTGAGGTAAGCCTTGAGCTCGTCCAATGCCCGCAAGCAATTTTGGTTCCATTCTACCATTTTGTTTCCCTTTAGAAGTTGGAAGAAAGACTTGCACTTCTCGGAGGACTTAGAAATGAATCGGTTTAAGGCAGCGAGCATACCGGTGAGCTTCTGTACGTCCTGAATTGTGCGAGGAGGTTGTACCCTATTTATTGCATCGATCTGGTCTGGGTTGGCCTCGATGCCTCTCTTATTGACTAAGTACCCAAGAAATTTTCCTGACTGGACACCGAAAGAACACTTGCTCGCGTTAAGTTTCATTCGGTATTTCCTGAGGATTTCGAAGGTGCTTGATAGGTCTGAGAGGTGGTCTTCTTTCTTCTTGCTTTTAATGAGCATGTCATCGATGTAGACCTCCATGGTGTCTCCCATTTGGTCCTTGAACATCTTGGTGACCAACCGCTGGTAGGTTGCCCCTGCATTTTTGAGCTCGAAGGGCATGACCTTGTAGCAGTATAACCCAACTGTGGTGATGAATGCTGTTTTGTCTTGGTCTGGGGGGATCTGATGATACCCTGAGTATGCGTCCAGAAAACTCATTCTCTCGTGAGCTGCAGTGGCGTCTACCAGTTGATCAATTTTTCAGAGGGGAAAACTGTCTTTAGGGAATGCTTTGTTGAGGTCAGTGAAGTCGATACAAACTCTCCACTTCCCATTGCCTTTTCTTGGGGAATTGTACTTCCCGTATGGATCCTGCATCCAACAGTTTTTGAACTTCTTTTTTCATGGCTTTTGCCTTCTCGGGTGCAGTTCGCCGTGCCTTTTGTGCGATTGGTTTGAAGGTAGGATCGACGTGTAGCTGATGACAAACCATACTAGGATCAATTCCAGGCAGCTCGTATGGCTCCCAAGCAAAGACGTCTACATTGTTCCTCAGCAGGGTAGTTAGTTCCTTCTTCTCCTGATCTGTGAGAGAAGCTCCAATCAAGAAGATCCTGCTGTCGTCGTAATCTCCAGCTGTGATTTCCTCTAGGTCCTCGATGACACGCTTAGAGGGGAGGAGCCTGGTCTCCTCTACTCCGGGCCTCCCGTATTTTAATTGCTATTTCGAAGGTGTCAGACCTTCCTCAATTTTCTCGCTGGGCTTATCGGCCTTCTTCTCTGGCCTTGGTCGGATGGCTTCTATGAAGCATCTTCTTGCCATCGCTTGATCGCCAAGGATCTCCATTACTCTCTACTCGATCACATACTTGAGCTTCTGGTTGTAGGTCGAGGAAACTTCCTTCATTGCATGTAGCCATCCTCGGCCGAGGATAGCCTGGTATGGCGAATCAATATCGACCACTAGAAATTCGATCATTTTAGGAACATTTCCTTCCCTTACTGAACGCACGATCTTTCCCAAGGGCATAGTCATCTTTCCAGTGAAGCCAACCAAAGGGACGGTAGCTTCCTTTAGGTCGACGATGCTTATTTTCAATTTTCTGAACCAGTCAAGATACATCACCTCGAATGAGCTTCCTTGGTCGACAATCAATTTGTCGACGTCATAGTTTGCTATTCTTAGAGTAATGATCAAAGCATCGTGATGTGGGGTTCTCACTCCCACCGGATCTTTATCTGTAAACACGATATGCTTACTATAGTCGGCGTCATCTGCTCGCCGACGCTTTCCCGACTGTGTCTTCGCTGGATCAATCTGAAAAGCTTGCATTACTGCTGTAAGCTTTTTTACCTCCATGCGGGCTGAATTGCCCTAAATCTGTTTCGCGTCGGATGCCCCATGAATTATTGCGAATTCATGGCCGGCATCGTCTTCGAGTACGTTGTCAGGCCTTGCTTCTCTATGAGCAGTAACTTTTTCTGCCTTTTTCTCCACGAATTCGTTCAGGTGCCCGGACTGGGCCAGCTCTTCGAGGTGGGACTTAAGAGCTTGGTAATGCTCAGTCTTATGTCCTCCCTTTTTGTGAAAAGCGCGTCTCAACGCATTGTTCCTCTTCGAGGGATCTCCTCCCATCTTCCTGGGCCACTTGATGAATGGTTCATCTTTGATTTTTGTGAGAATTTTATAAATTGGTTCTTTGAAGACGGTGTTGACCGCCTGGAATGCTTTTGACACATCGTTGTTGCCTCCGTTTTTGGAGCCATTTTTGCCCCCATTCTTTCCTCCTTTCTTCTGGTTCTCAATCTTTTCACTACCCTTGGCAAGAGCTTAGTTCGACCATTTTCCCTTGTGCTAAGGCGGGTCACATCTTCCATCTTGGCATACTTCTCGATGCGGGCCATTAGGTCGTCGATGGTCATGTCCTATTTCTTCGTCAGGGATTGGTACAGAAGGGAAGAGCTGGTAGCCCAATTTTAAAAGAAGCCACTGCCACTTGCTCCGAACAGTCCTCGACCTCATTGAACAATTCCCAGTACCTCTTCGCGTAGTCTCGGAGGGTCTCTTGGGGCGTCTTTTTCATTCTCAGCGGAGCATCCATTCTTTTGGGATGGGAGCTACAAGTAATGAATCGGGCCGTAAAGAGCTCGGCCAGGGATTTGAAACTCCTGATGGACCGGTGGGGGAGCATTTCGAACCATTTCTGTGCCACGTCATGCAGGCTCGAGGGGAAAATTTGGCACATTAGTGTGTATCGATGGTTCCAGAGGGTCATGGCCTGTCGGTATTGCCTGATGTGATCAATGGGATCAGTCTTACCGTCATAAATTTTGAACCTTGGAATAGCAAACTTCTTGGGGGCTTCCTCTTCAATTTCCCTCGAGAAAGGTGATTTCATCTGAGTTTTGAGAGGTCGCCTTGCGAGCTCTCGGGTCGATCTGGTACCGTGATGAGCAGGGTGTTGGTCCATCTCCCTTCAGATCAGACTTCGTATGTTCTCGTTGCTGTGATCTGATCTTCTGTGACTACGACCTAGTCGCAGTTGCTTGATCAAGTCGTCCTCTGACTCGTTTCCTTCAGCTCTCTGGGATCCGAGCCTGGGGCTCCTTCCTCGACTGTGAGACTTGCTTGCCCGAGGGCTAGGAGTGCGGTAGGGACATGCTTTGGTTCCATGATGGAGTTCTCTCTCCATTCTTTCTAATCATCTCTTGAGGCGAGCATTCTCGGCTTCATGCATGCGAGAAGACTCCCTCTGCTTGTGAAGCCTTGCCTCATATGCATCAATCAACCTGGAAATCTGTGTGGACCTCGTTGGTCCTTGGCTTTCTTCGAAGGCTTGCCTTTCTGGGTGACCCCTCTGATTTGAACGCCGAACTTCGGATCTAATCCTGCGAGAAGAAGGTGGTTCTTGGATATCTCCTGCCTGGGAAGCGTTACTACTGTGACCAGACATTTCGAACTCCTTTCTGGGTGTGGGATTTCTCAGGGAAGATAAACGCTTCCCACAGACGGTGCCAATTGTGGTGACAATTATTATTCAACACAAAGAAATAAGAGAAACACAATCACCAAGCAGAATAAGGAATGTAAAATGTCAATCACACAACAAGAGATATACGTGGTTTAGCAAAGGGGTGCCTACATCCACGGTGGTGCAGTTCGTATTATTTCTACATACCCCGGAGAGTGATTACAGAGAATACAATGTGTCCTTTGCCGCCCCGGACCTAGGGTTTAATATATACATGCTCATTTTAGTAAGTAGGGGTGTTGGACTCCCCCACATTTTCCATCTCTTCCTAGAACCTCTCTTAATGGGAACATGGGAAAAGACTGAATCATAATCAGTGAAGATATGGTGGGTCTGGACTTTGGGCCGTCATAATTAGGCTACTCGTCCAGGCCCATCATTCTAATTTCGGGTACCCACAAGACGTAAATTAAAAATCATATTCTGTACCTATATCAATCAAACATCATAAATTAAAAAACCTAGAACATGTTTGCCATAACACGTTGCTATAAATTTAACGAATGTAAGCTCACTTATGAAGATAAGACATCTAATGAGAGGCCTAAACCAAACTCTAATAACCCTTAAATATTGAGTATCTCAATAAAGAAAAAATCCACTATGTGAAAATGAGTTAAATTACAAAAGGTCAAATATATCCTCTCTTTATAAAACTTTATTTTCATCACTTCGTAAGTTACCATAACATTGTATTTTGTTACAAAATGATACTATGATAACCTAACTCATAAAATTATTTACCACTCATTAATGACGGCATCACCAAATCTTGATCGAAAATAATTTAGTAATATTAAGAGTAAAAAAAGCTTTGAATCCCCAATTGTCAAAAGTACAAAGTTCATGGGAGAAGATAGTGAATAATTCATACCTATAAACATCAATCAAATTCAAATATAATGGGGTAATCGAGTACTACCTCCATCTAATTTAATGGGGTTCTCAAGCCAAAGACATCATCCTTGAACTGTATACCCATTGTTTAGTGTAGATGAACAAATCTTTTATCCCTACCATTCACTTCTCACTAAATAAACTACATGAGGAAAAAAAAGTCGTTAATTAATTTGGAGAATCCACCTTTTAAAAAATCACAACGCAAATCCAATGAAGGAAACAAAATTCAAAACCACAAAAAGACAAATCAACATACAAAATGTCAATGCCCCATATAATATATCCACTCTAAATGAACATACAAAAGGGGCATAGAAAATGTCAATGCCCCATACAACTCAAATAGAAAATTAGACAACATGAGGTTTATTAAAACTGCAAAAGGGAACCAACAAAGCACCTTTTGGACCTAAATCGTATCAAGTATCATCATTCCTAACTTACGCTCTCTCTAACCTTTCTTCCCCACACAAATGGTTGTCTTCAATAAACCACCCAAACCACGCCAAAAATTTGGATCCAGTTGTGTTATGCCTAATATAAAATGCTTTAGGCATCTAATTAATTTATAAAAGAAATGCATTAAGAAAGAAACGTGGGTATTAAATCATTAATCCAAAAGTAAGCCACATTATAAAAAAATATTCCAAAGAAAGAACTCATGCTACAATCCCAAACATGATACTCATTAAAGTAATTAATAAAAACAATTTGTGTAGCTTAAAGTCATGTGCAACATCAAATCATTAAAGTGAATACTACACTTGTTATCAATGGGAGAATATAACTATATTTAGTCTTAGAACAAGGGCATTAGTAAACAATATATAGTTTCATCGGTAACCAATATGAACTTTAATATCAGTAAAGATATTAGAATAATCATTTTCGGATTTATTAAACTCCCGGAGTGCAATAAAGAAAAGATGAAATTTCAAATTCCTCAAACTTATGTGAAAAACATAATAAAGTGTTAGTAGTATTTATGAGTGCGAAAAATATCACAATAAAAGATTCTACGAAAATAATCACAAATGGCAGAAAGTAAATAAAATGACACGCCTGACAACAATTTACGTGGTTCGAAAACTTGCCTACGTCCACAAAGAGGTTACTTGTTCTGATTAAGTGTCAGTCAAAATCTCAAATTTTAATCCCTTTGCCCCAAGCCAGGGTTCACAATTTATAGGTCATATTTCGTAGAGCTTAAGTTGTACAAGGAACTCAAGTAATCACTTTGGATATATCATGAACCGCCTGAATATCTCTTCCGAGATTCGTGGAGGTTGATTTGAGTATATCCCTAAGTATTCGATTGTATGCGTACTGGTCGATCATTAGATTTGGGTCGGGAGCCCTTTGAGCAGCTTGGGCCTATTCGACTACTTTCATTGATAATAAAACTTGGGTCCCCACAATTGCCCCAAGGAATTTTGGGCTTTTATGAGTTATCGACCAAAAATTTTGAATTACACTAGTGGCCTTTTGTCTATAATGCTATCTTAGTAGATTTGATGAAGTTGGTGAGGGTACGCTCATCTCGAGCCAAACACAATGGCATACTTGTAATTCATTTAAATGAATGACGGTGATGTTGTTCGATCAGGCATTTGAACCACCAAAAATCGTTTGGGAGATCGTGTGTGATCATTATCATCGAACTTCAAATCGGAGATATAGTTCTTTCTCGCCAGTCAAGTTCAGTTCACCTTTTTCCTTGTTTCCTAAGCTTTGTAAAGTTCATCTTCTTCAGTGTCTTCTTTTCCATCAGAGCTTCCCTAATTTTTGTAAGCTTAGCTCACTTCCTCTGTTTTCCTCTTCATATTTTTCTACAACTATAGCTAGGGTTCTCTTGTGCTTATGGAAAAGATTGATAATAAAACAATAGAGGAATTTAGGAAGAAGTACAGTATTTCGGATTGGGTAGAAATCGAGTGTGCCCGCTAAACCTAGAAACGTGCACGACATTGAGGGGGGGGGGGGGGGCACTGGATTCATACCCTCATACTAACCCAGGGGGTTTGACTTGTCCTCCAAACCCTCTCTTCCTTACCTTTTTAGATATTTTTCAGTAGTCCCTGCTCAATGCGCCCCAAATGTGTGGAAAATAGTAAGTGGGGTCCATAGAATTAACACCCTGTATGACACAAGGTTGGGTATTGCTGAAATCTGTTACTGTTATGTATGGTAAAGAACAAGTGAAGGTCTTATTTACTTGAAGACCAGGAGGAGAGATCGAGTCGTGGTGGTAGATCTTCCATACTCGCACAAGGATTACTTTGGCCAAGGCTTTATTGCCAGAAATTAGCAACGTCCTCCTGCTCGTGCGGGCGAGAGACAAAGAGGCCCACTAATTTTTTACTATAGGGAGGAGAGCATAGGTCGCTGCTTTTTATCTTATTTGTTGTTTCATTTGGTCTTTATTTTCTTCTTCTCTTGGTCTTCTGATGACTGTTCTTTCTTCCTATATTTTGCAGCTCGTGCAAACAATCTTGAGCCTGATATTAGTGAAATCAATGTTGATGCACTTCTAAAGGCTTGGAACATAAAAGAGAGGATACCTGATGGCGAGCATCCTAGGTCAGCAGCTTATCTGTTGGAGTATAAAAATACTACAACTAGCTTTATTGCTCTCCCTATTGACAAGGTTCCTGATTTGATAGCTCCTGACGTTGGTCCTTCTGAGCTAGTTGTTATTGAAGAGGAAAGCTCAGAAGAAGAGGAAGAAAGTGAGGAGGAAGAAAGTAAAGAGGGGGGAAGAGGGGAGGTAGAAGAAGAAGAAGAAGAAGAAGAAGAAGAAGAAGAAGAAGAAGAAGAAGAAAGAAAAATACATGGCCCCTCTGATTAAGAGGAGAAAGTTGAGGCTCCCCGAGGATGATGACCATATTTTCTTGTCTAATAGGATCCTGTCTTTGAAGACACATGCAACTGATTACCCTATGTAATGACAAAATTTCCAATTGAGTCCATTTATAGGTTTCACGTATTCCGTGACCCAAACTGTGTTTGTAATCATGTCATAGGTAGATTTTATTTGTCACGATCCCACACGGTCTATGACATGAAGATTTGAATTGAAGACATTGCGGCAAAGCTTCAGAGATTTATCATGCCGGTTTATGGTGCAATTTTCGTCTTCAAATTAATTTGCATTCCGAGATCGCACAAGTATGAATGCGCATGGTTAATAAGACTCGAAATATTTTTTATAAAAAGATAAGGATGTATTTTTATAAAGAAAATGGTTTCAATATGTTTTAAAAGTGTTTTAAATGTTTTACACTTTGTTTTATTCTGATAAGGTCGAAACAAAGTTTGTTTTAATTTAACCTCTTTTAATCAAGTTGGATTGAATTAAAATTAAAACATTTTTCTCGTGTCGTTCAAACGACATCAGCGCATCGTTCAAACGACAAGGTTGTATCGTGCAAAGTCTTCTCGCGAGATCCATATCTCGTTTGAGCGACATTAGTTTCGAGGCGCCGACTTAAAATTCCTATTTAAGGCGTGTTTACATCAGAATTTCGTAAGTGTATATTCTGGAAAACAATTTACAATCCAGTACGAGTTTTTCACAAGTTTTTCTAAGGTGTTAAAGATTAAAAACATCCTTAGAGTTTACAAAGATCTGAGTTATCATTAGCATATGTTTATGTGATCTTTGTTGCCGCAAGTTTGGTTTGTTCAACACTTAAACATTGCTGGTTTTGCGGTGAAGAAGCGAATAAGGTTACTTTCATCTTCAACATTGTAGACGAAATCAAAGCCATATCGGTGGACCCCGAGGCATTCATGGAGGTGACTGCTGTGGACAGGTATCATGGAAAAATGTTACTTTCTACGTGGGCATTGTGAGTGGAGTGGTTGAAGACCAGAAGAGCGTCAAGACCCGTGGGGATCGAGTCGTTGAGTAAGACTTATGTCTGTTCGTTGTAATTCCACATTCATAGTGATTGTCTGGCTTTAGGTCGTCCAAGATTTTCTCCCGTTTTGGGTTTCCTCATACATCCTGCGTTGTGAGTATCATTTACTTTAGTTTATTTGATTTAATCACTAAATGCATGTTTAGGATTAATCAAGATAAAATTTGGTCAAGTTAATTTGATTCACAACTTGGGTTGGTTTTATAAAATTGAAAAAGAGTTTTTCAAAAAAGAGAAATTAATGTGTCATCCTTAAAACACAATTTGAATTAAAATTGGGACTAGATATTACTATCAGACCTAAAAACACTATTTTGTTGTGTTTGATCCTTTGTGTTTTTCATGATGAATTTTGGTGCGTATGAAAGTTTTTGTGCTCCTATTTTTTATGGCACAAATTACACCTATTAGAAGATGAGAATGAAAAGTGCCTTCAAGTCGATAGATGAGCATGTTTGGTTAGCGGTTGAAAAAGGTTGGTCACCCTCGATCACGAGAGGAGAGATCACTAGTTTAAAACCCGTTGAGTCATCGATCGAAACTGAGCATAGACTTGCACAATATAATTCTAAAGGTCTTAATGTTATCTCCTCACATGTCACACGTGAAGAGTATAATCGAATAACGACTTGTGAAACCTCAAAAGAGGTTTGGAATATTTTGGCACTTACTCGCAAGGGCACTAGCATGGTTAGGGCGTCGAAACTTCAAAATCTCACCACACAGTTTGAGACGATTAGGATGTTAGAGAGTGAGACGTTTGGTGAGTTTTATACAAGGTTGTCCAATATTGTTAACTCATCATACAATTTGGGGGATAAAATACCCGACAGCCTTGTCATTAAGAAAATCCTAAGGTTGTTGCCGAGTAGGTTTGATGCTAAAGTGGATATTTTAAACTCCTTGGGTAAGTTAGAGTCGACGAAACTTGAAGAGATTGTAGGTGACTTATAAACCTATGAAATCGATATGATTACCTCTAAGCAAGTGCCTAAGAAAGAAAAGGGTATTGCTTTGAAAACCCAGAAGGAGGTAACTAAAGTGTTGAATGATGATTCCAATTTTGATTTCGAGAATATTGCTTTGTTGGCAAATAAATTTAAAAAATTTATTAAGTTTCAAAAGTAATCGAAAGATGCTAAGAAATTTAAAAAATTCCAGAACAACAAGGTAGATTCCAACTCTAAGGATAAGTTTGAGAAGCCTAAGAGAGATGAGTCAGATAAGTGTTTTGTGTGTGAGGGGTATGATCACAAAGTTAAGGAGTGTCTCACTAGACTTAAGAAAGAGGGCAAGAAACCAATTTCATATAATTCCACCTTAAGTGATAGTGAATCGGAAGAGGGAGAGGGTTCCCCCATTGAACGTAACTTCATTGCGTTTATGGCATGTCATGTGAGCGACGATGATAAATTTTCCCATGAAGATTCTCATGTGAATGACACTTCTGAGGCTGTTGTGTGGGTGAAACAAGTGAGGAAGAGGAGGTAGGTGTGAAAGAGTTGCAAAATGCATTCAATGAGTTGTATGCCAAGACGGTGAAAGTGAAAAAGGCTAACTCAAAATTGCAAGCTAGGTTGAATGAGCGTGCTATAGAAAATAACGATTCATTGATTGAGGATCTTAGGGCACGGGAGAAGAAGTTTAGGGACGAACTAAAGTTTGTGGAGAAAGAGAGATATAGCCTTAGGGGTTTTATGGATGCGATCAAAAAGGAGATTTTAGAGTTTGAGGAGTCTAGGTGTCTACTTGAATCTAGGATTCATGAGTTGGAGGAGAGATTGAGAGACTCGTCTAGAGTTCAGTTTGATTTGGAGGCTAGTTCAGAGAAGTTAGATAAGATCTTAGTCACCATCCAAATTAAGAAAGATAGGGGGGGGTATAGGTTTTGATGAGCGTGTAGTTCCTGTTCCCCCTGCGCATGTGAGAGGACCCACTAGGAATGTGAGGAGAGGTCGTTATTTTGGTAGTCATTCCCACCACGTTCACACATGCACTCATTGTGGTAGGAAAGTTCACCTTAGATGTTTTTTCTATGACCTTAAGAATGATCCTAGGAAGTTAAGGAATAAATTTGTGTCGGTTTCCAAAACTCCCCTGCGCAATTTCACACCTACTTGGGTTAGAAAATCGGATTTAGTGGCTTTAGGACTTAAACTTCTTGGTTCTCATTTGGTTTCACTTGATTCTTCTCATGCTAAATCGAAAGGATGATTGTGTTACCATGTATCTTTTGTATTATAGTTTTTCATTTATTGAATTTTATTTGAAAAATACAAAAAGATTTTGTTTTTGAGAAAAGTTTTTGAAAATCCAAAAATATTTTTCGTCTATTTGAGTCAAAATATGTTTGAAAACCCCAAAAAGATTTTTGGTTTTTGTTTTTGAGTTTACGTGTTTGATATGGCATATTGGTGTGCTTGGACCCCCTTCATTTCATATCCATTTGGCTAGGACATTTGGTCATTTTTATCGATGCTTAGAATGATCTTAACCATTGTATTATGGGGTTGTTTCAAAGTTGATGTGCATTTTGATTCGACTTTGTATATATTCCATAGTTGCCACACATGCACGAGTTTATATGGATGCTTGACTTCTCTTGCATATTTGAATTTGGTGAGGCGTTCTTATCTAAATCTTATCATCAATGCGTAAGTAGACTTTTGGAGGAGTGTGCATGTAAGAACCGTTTACCGTTAGGATTGAAATTGAAAATATGATGAGTGTTCACGGAAAAGGGTTGCGAGAGTGTAAAATTGACTCGTCGTTAAAGCCACCGTTTAAAAGAGCCCAAAAGAAAAGGCAAATGCCAAAGCTTCGGGCCAATAGGATTTTCTCTAAGTTGAGATTGCTAGAAACCTCAAAAGAACTTCAAAAAGAATATGAAATATATGAGGGTGTTTGGTTGGAGAAAATTTAAACGGGTTTACACAACGAATACTATGTTAAAATATTGCATCGTGACGCTATTGTTTGTAGAATCGTTAAAAATTTGAATTTATGTGCATGTAGTATGTTTAGTTCACTTATCTCACTCTTTTATTGTCATTTGGCTATAAAGTTTGATGATCTATTTTTATTGATTAGAATTTCTTGATCGTTTCGATGTGTTGGAATTGTGACTCATTTGTTATAGTTCCCGCCCATTCAATTCCATGTCCATGTTTGAGCATATTGGTATTATGTTAGCATGTTACTCGCATTGTTTGTTTTTACAATTCCTAGTTTAGCTACTGCATTGTTACTGTTTTGCAATTTTGAGCCCCTTCCAGTATGTTTTTTGTGAAATTTTTTCCCTGGGAAAAACTTCCCATGATTTTCTAGGCAAACTGTGATAGTTTCATCATCTCGTTCGAGCGAGATCTGGCTCTCACACGAAGTCTTCTCGTGATATGCCCTTGTCGCTCGAGCGACAGGGCTTACTCATTTGAGCGATGTCTGGATTTTTGCAATTCCTTCTATTTGCAGTACACTGGTTATATTGGTATAAACTTTATTACTGTTGGGTTGCTTCTGGACGATTTAACATGCAGTTTTTATTGGTATCCATGATTATTTCATAACACTGAATTGAGTTGTTTATCACACCTACTTTGATTGATATAATCTTTGTGTGATTCATTGTTTGCTAGTGACAATATTGCTATGTTTGATCATTATTCGCTGGTTGTTTCTTATTTTATCTAGCTATTCCAAATTGGTATTTCTTATGCTAGATTGGTTTATCTTTTCATCGGGTTGTCTATTTGAGACGAAAGTGGGAAAGATGTATGTGATGTATGGGGAGATTTGTTTGGATGTGTTGAGCACTGTTGCATTATTATTCATATATTGGTATCATTTTTGTTGATTGGTTTAACTGAATTGGTATCATGATATCTTTGATCACATATTTATTGAAATTGGTATCACATCTATTTATATGATTTATACAAATTGTATTATATCTTTTTATATCATTTGTTCGTCCATACTTCACTGGGTATCTGTTTGTCTGTTTCATGTGTGTAGGTATGCTTCAGAGATTCGAGATTTGCATTACATTATATTCAGACAGTTCATGCATGTCGGTCCAACATATACTAGTATGTGTCCTGTAGTTTTTGATTTTTGGTTTATGGGATGGGATTTAGGTGTTATACGGCTTGACGATCGGGCTTAGGCATTTAACTGGTTTAGTTTTGTCCTGGAATAGTCAAATGGGGATATTTGTAAGGATAAAATTTTCAATTCAGTCCATTTGTATTTTTGACTTATTTCGTGAACAAAACTGTGTTTGTAATTATGTCATAGGTAGATTTTATTTGTCACGATACCACACGGTACATGACATGAAGATTTGAATTGAAGATGTTGCGACAAAGGTTCAGATATTCATCATGTCGGTCTATGGTTTGCGTCTTCAAATTAATTTGCATTCCCAAATCGCATAGGTATGAATGCTTATGGTTAATGAGTATCAGAATATTTTTTTTATAAAACGATAAGGATGTATTTTTATAAATAAAATGGTTTTAAAATGTTTTAAAAGTGTTTTAAATGTTTTACACTTCGTTTTATTCTGATAAGGTCGAAACATATTTTATTTTAATTTAACCTGTTTTAATTAAGTTGGATTAAATTAAAATTAAAACATTTTTCGCGCATCGTTCTAACGACATCAGTGCGTCGTTCAAACGATAAGGTTGTGTCGCGCGAAGTCTTCTCGCGAGGTCCATATCTCGTTAGAGCGACACTAGTTTCGAGGCGCCGACTTAAAATTCCTATTTAAGGCATGTTTGCATCAGAATTTCATAAGTGTGCATTCTGAAAAACAGTTTACAATCCATTACGAATTTTTCACATGGTTTTCTAAGGTTTTAAAGATTAAAAACATCCTTAGGGTTTACAAAGATTTGAGTTATCATTACCATATGTTTATGTGATCTTTGTTGCACCAAGTTTGGTTTGTTCAACACTTGAACATTGCTGGTTTTGCGGTGAAGAAGCGAATAAGGTTACTTTCGTGTTCAGCATTGTAGACGACATCAAAGCCATATCGGTGGACCCCGAGGCATTTGTGGAGGCGATTGTTGTGGACATGTGTCGTGGAAAAATGTTACTTTTTTCATGGGCACTGTGAGGGGAGTGGTTGAAGATCATAAGAGCGTCAAGACCCATGGGGATTGAGTCGTTGAGTAAGACATGTGTTTGTTTGTTGTAATTCTATATTCATAGCGTTTGTCTAGCTTGGGGTCGTTCGAGGTTTTCTCCCATTTTGGGTTTCCTCGTACATCCTGGGTTGTGAGTATCATTTACTTTATTTTATTTGATTTAATCACTAAATGCATGTTTAGGATTAATCAAGATAAAATTTGATCAAGTTAATTTGATTCACAACTTGGTTTGGTTCAATGAAATTAAAAAAGAGTTTTTTAAAAAAGAGAAATTGGTGTGTCATCCTTAAAACACAATTTGAATTAAAATTGAGACTACACCCTAAGGGCAGTGGTTCTAGCCCACTTGACAAGGGGAAGGAGAAAGAGAAAGTTAAGAAAAGAGAGGAAGAGGAGAGAAAGAGAAAAGGAAAGAAGAGGAAAAGAGAAAATAAGAGGAGCGAGTGGAAGCTAAGAGGAGGTTGGTTTTGCAGTCCTCTGGGGCGCCTCATTTCCCTAGTCTAGAGGGGGCTAGTATGGGTGACTCACCCTCTTGGTCCCCTGACCTTTTGAAAAGGTCAGTGCTCGCTGCTGATTGCGAGCGTTCTTCTAGGCTAGGACCATCCCAACTTTCCCTCAAGACTGCACAAGGGATGCCTCTAGTAAGTCTTTCCCGCCGTTTGTTTTCCTTTTCTCTCCGTGTTTCTATTCTGATTTGATTTGATTTTCTTTTGTGTAGATACTATATGATTTTACCACTCTTTTGGACACCCAAGCTGATAGCTCTAGGAGGGAGAAAGAACTAAAAGATGCTCTGGAAGTCGATAAGAAAGCCTTTGTCGGAGCTCGCCAAAAGTGGGAGCGTGACAAGAAAGAAATGTCCAAGGCCTATGAGACTCTTGGGGCTACTCAGAAGATGGTGGTTACTGAGAAAACCAAGATGGAGGATGATCTTCCCCGAAAAAAGGATGTGAGGGCTTTTAAAAAGCCTATGATGATGCGGAGTGCCAATTGGATTATGGTTGCAAGGTTTCCTTTAAGAAGGGATGGGACCAGGGTTTGAAAGTTACTGGAACTCCTGCAAACTTTGAGCTCTTTAACCTTCATTCTCCTTGTCTTGACCCTTTTGTGGAAGATGAACAAGATGGTGACCAAACTGCAGGTAATGTGGAGATTGTTTCTGCCAAGGTCGGCAAAGATGATGGTGCTGGTAAGGAGCAATAGGTGGTTGGCAAAGGGAAGGCCATAGTTGATAGAGATCAGGTGAAGAGCTAGGGCTTCTAGACTAGGATTTTTCCTTTTCCTTGTACAATCTTTACCTTTTCAGTTTGTAACTATTTTTGAGAACTTAATGTATTGGCTAGCGGCCACCGTTTTATGCTATACATGAGTGAAATTTCCTCTTTTTTGCATGTGTTTACCTGAATCTACATGTGCTAATATTCTTGCTTCTGGTCTGGTGTGTATCATTTGTAGTCTGTTGATTTAGATCACTATATTTCTCCCAACTCTCAATTGGGGAGAATTATTGGACCCAACATCATCTTAAAGGCTCGCAAAGCCTTTGTAAAAATCTGCAAGTTCTTAAGAGCAAGGAATGAGAAGTACAAGAATCAGACCAAGCTAATTTCCAAACTGAAAGATGATCTCTAGGAAATGGAGAAGATAGGCACCTCTGTACAAGAGGAAGTAAATTCCTTGAGGGCCCAACTTTTAGAGAGGACTAAGGTCGAGCAAGTGGGTGAAGTCCTTCAGTCCGAGAATGATGCCTTGAGGAAGGAGGTAGAGCTTGAAGTCTTTCATGGATGTGCTTAAAGACAATGTCAAGAAGCTGAGATATGCATTCAAGATGGGACCCCAAGAATGTTAGGGAGAGGGATACAATGCTGGTTGGGCAGATGCCCCAGCGAAACTCAAGGAGACAGCAGACGTTGCCTTTTCTTGAGGATGGCTAAGTGCCCTCAAGGAGGCTAAGACTCCAAAGGAATCCAAACTTTGGTATAAATACCAGAATGAGTGCCCTACCTACTGCCATAACCCCTTCTTAAAAGATGATGAGTGGATCCCGATTGATGACATTCCCTCCCAACTTTTGGAGAGGGCCTGACAGAGGTCACTTTGTGAGAAGAAATTTAATTATTTAGCGAACCTTACACGGGGTGAAGTAGGTGAAAAGGATAAGAGGATATTAAGGGAGAAATTACATACAAAAAGAATTGTTGACTGTTCTGGAGAAATTCTGCTTGGATGGACAATGCAGATGGCAATAATATCGCGTAGTGTTAATTTGGAGGTAAACGTTTCCTTGGGTGGTGGAGATGCAATAATCGAGGATCTTTATAGAGTAAGAGTAGGAAAATGGTGCTGGAGAAGCACCGCAAGGGGAAGACTCAACGGGGAACCCGTTAAAATGATTCGAATAACTGAATTATTATCGAGAGATGGTGATTTCAGTAAGAGATGTGGAAAATAGTAGAGTATTCCTTAGGTTTGTTAAGCTAAGGGAACAATGGAGGTAGTCAATAGAGCCGAGACTACCAACGTCCGAGAGAAGAACCACCTTAACATGGTCAGTGTGACCAAAGATAAGTGGAGTATGTGTAGAGGTATTTTGTGGGAAGTGAAACCCTTGCATTATAAATGTTTTCCGATGAAAGTGTAAGGATAAAGGTATTCTGCCTGGCAAGGGCATCAGTTATTGAAATATTCGTTTTGGTACAGACAGATGTGTTAAGTCCAGGAACCATTTGAGCAGTTAGGATGATTGTCAGGATAGAAGTATGAGTTATATCCTCAAATGATGTTGCATGTTGGTTGTGGCATGAACGAGTTGCTACATTTGTTATTATGGTGATTTTTGCTTAAGAGTCGAGTTTAGTGAGTATCGATTTTTTTTTATTTATGTGAATATTTTCCCAAATAGTGTGGGGTTATCTTTATTGTCATCCGCGGAGGATGAATGGGTATATTGATTGTGGTATATACTATATTGGAACTACTCGTTCTAGTGTTGGGATATACGAGTATGATATTATCCTAATTATGGTTTTATAATATGCTCATATAGATAGTGTGCTGGTATTGTATGTTTATCGGGGTTACTACCTTGGGGTAGAATGTTTTGATCTGGCGAGGCCCCGTCTGTGAGAGGATCGGGCTTGTAATTATATTTTTTATATATGTGTATGTGTGTGTATATATATATATATATATTGTTGTGATTTTAAAAAGTATATGGACTCAGATATTTAATCCCAGTCTGTGTAGGGATTTACTTGGTATAATTCGTATGTAATTGGTTTACTAGTCAGCGAAAAGATTTAGCTGGTTATTATAATTAACGCTCAGGATGTAGTAATAATAAGAGGGCATTATTTTATCACCCTTTAGAGAGTTGGGAGTTTATGCTCATAGTTGTGTGTCTGGGGACAGGATTTTGTGAGCCCCGATTATATTTGCATGTTGTATATGGAATGTGATTACCATCAATGTCAAGAGAAAATTTTGAAAAGAGTTACTTGTTTAAGTGTAATTGAGGAAGGATATGTAACTTTGTTGTTAAGATACGGGAATATAGGGGTACATGTTATGGACTGAGGGCATAACGGATCCCGATGACCGACAATGTTAGGTTGTAGTGTATTGGGGGGTCCTTGTTTGGATTTCGCTTTGCGAGACATCCCACGCATGAAACTTAGCATAAGGTTGTAGTAGGGAGATGTTTGACCATTCGTCCATAAATTGGATACCTCGATCGTTATGTAGGAAAGTAGTTATAACGGGAAGTTAACAAGGTAAATTATGATGTAAGGCCAGTAGAGCCAGTAGTTAGTAAAGAAGTACTGATAATGTTGGTTTTGTTACGACGGCTTGAAGGATGCATTGAGGTTAAGGAGGATTTAGGATTTCAAATTCAGAGGTGATTGGGAACGCTCAAGTGGTATAGCCACGTTGAAAATGCAGCGGCAATAAAGAGTTTGGAATACGTATAAAGCGTAGATAATGTTTAAAACCATATGAGTGGGTTATAAGGGGTGTAGACATCTTGGTTTGCTAATGTAGTAATCACCGAAAGAAGGGATATAGATGGGATTAAACGTCACAAGTGAAGGTGTTAATGAATATCGTGTGCAACCAGTGTAGCAAGTTCGAATTTGGTGAAAAGGCAGTGAAAAGCCATTTAATAAGGGGTATCTCTTGAGAAGGCAAATGTTTAATTATTATGGACAATTTGGAGTAGATATCCGACCAATCGAATGTTGAGGGTGACTCAAGATTAAATAGAATGAGGATGTCAATAGGGTATAAAGGGTCCAGATGTGCACAACGTGGTGAAAATTGCAAGGGTCGAAACTTTTGGTATACATCGAGAGGAGAACATTAAGTATCACTTAACGGGAAATATCATATGTGAAAGTCAGCATTGAAAGGGGTATAGTAAGTAGTAGATCGGTTGGGGTAAGATGATCAACCAGATAATTTTGCATCAAGCTGACGAATCCAGGAATGGAAGATTCAAGTTGGTAAATTTCCTTAAGGGATTGCCAACTTATAGATAAGTATCGAGTTCCTTTGAATATGTGGGACAGGTTGTCCAGAAGGAGAGAAATTGTTATATATTTGGGTGATTTACACTATGAGATAGTGGACACGCCGGTAAGTGGTCCTACACAGTATTATTCAATACTAAGAGGAGATCCCCGAAATCCACCTTCAAAGTGGGGTAACAAGAAGTTGTGGGATTACGTTTCATTCGGAGAAGGTTGTATCACCTATAGCCCGAGGTGTAGGCGCACAGTGATTGACGACTGGTTGATTGTATGAAATAAATTTTGGATTCATTGCAATTTTTTTTTTCATTTCCAAATCGGGTATAACTAGTAAGTGAGGAATATTGTGGTAATGGGGAGAAGATATTAACTAATGGTAGAGTTGAGGGAAAATCACCCGTATCTATTTTTAGTGGACTAGGTGCTTACAAATGTTTTGTGTAACACCAACCAGCTGAAGTGGTTTTCCCTTGGGTAAAGGTCACAACGCCGGGAACAGAGATTCAACGAATGGGCAAAAGTAGTTAAATGTTTTATTGTTTTCTTCCAGCGTAGGAGCTTAGTGTTTTGATAAACGCGGGAGTTAATGCGTAGTGAGGTGAGGACTCACAATAATATTGAGATAATACGACCATTGATGTATAGGCTATATTTTTTTTTATTATTCAAATGTTGTTTAATAAGAGCACAACGTGAAGTGCATTCACTAAAGTGTAACCCTATAACTGATAAAGTATCAAGTCTGTTAAACAAGCTTGTTGTGAAGCGAGGGCTTTTGTTATTGAGCCTTTCTTTATATTTTGTTTTGAGTACTAGAGGATACCTAAAAAATAATCCAGGTATGCCATACTTTTCGAATTTCGGGACGAAATTATGTTATTAGGGGGGAAGTATGTAATACCTCATAATTTTATTGATTTTTATTTAATGGATTAATTGAATTAAATGAGAATTAACTTGGAAATTAATCCGGAGGTAAATACTAGCGAGATGTGAGTTGGTATTTGATTATGATGTTAGAATAAACATTTTTGAGAATATATGGCAATACATGAGTATTGAAAATATTAAAATTGTCACGAGGTAGAAATACGACAATTTGGGGAAATTTAGTTGGGATGCGCGTGTCAGTCGTGTCAGGCATGAATTTATTTAGATTAAAAATTAAATTATATTTTTATCAACCAAATGGTCATTTTGAGTGCGCGAACGTGTCCGGAAGGGTCGAAATAGTCAGAAAACACTAGCCGAGAGTTTAGTTTGGGTCCCGGGTCACTTTAAGGCCAAACCGGCAACCCAGAAGGGTATTTTGGTAATTTTAAAAATTGAAGAATTAAAACCCACGAATTTTAGAGTAAAATTAGATATTATTAGAGGGTCCACTAAGGCCATTATCATCCAAAAGCAAGGGAGTAGGCTACGGGGGTTTTTGAGAGAAGTTAGAGAGAGGTTAAGAGAGGTTCTAAACTATACCATCTCCCATCACCATCAGTTTGAAAGGAATTGTGACCAGAAAGAGGAAAGAATCTGCCTATAATCACCGATAACAAATCTGAAGAACAAACCTAAGGCAAGTGATTGGATGTTATTAATTTCAACGAATATTTCCTCCATATTTAGTGTAGAAACCTTATACGCCTTGAAAGTTTTGATGAAAACCCAATGTATTTGTCATGGGACTCATAAATTTGGATAGGTATTGCATGTAGAATGATTATGGACAAAATTGGTACCCAAAACTTAACTTTGATGATTTAAAAATGGATTAATGATGGGTATTTAGGTGCAATAAAATTCTGTGTTCATGTTCATAGGGTTTGGGGCAAGATTTGGGAATTTATGGTGATTACATGTTGATTAATAAGATTTGACCCCAAAAATATGTGAAGAAATGACTTAGGGTGACCTAGAGTAGCCTAACAACACAAAAACGTAATTAGTTTGAACTTAGGATGGATTTGGAGAAAGGAATTTGCTGAAAAATGAAGTTGGGAAAATTTTTGGCATTTTCTACAATCTCGTTAGAAGACCAACCCAGGTTGTTCGAACGACCCCATTCGAACGAGCTTTTAACGAGATTCCAGTGTCCCTTCTAACGATTTCATTGTTCATTTGTAGCCATTCATTCGAACGAACTCGTTCGAATAAGCTCGTTCGAACGAGATTTCAGTGACTTCTAACGAGTTCACAGAATGGCCATTTTAGGCCCGATTTTAGTTTCGAACTTCGCGTAAACTTATTTAATTGAGTTCTATTCTTCCCTTGTTGATTAGTGGGTATAGTTGTGAGATGGGAGTATGTTGAGGATTAAAACTTAGAATTATATAATGAACCGGGTGACTTCTATGGGTTAGGATATAAGTACTTGAATTTGCGACGTGAGAAGAGTTAATAGTCTATGATTTATATTATTCGGGGACTTGTAAGTGTGCAACATTGAATGACGGTATAAGAATATAAATACACCTCTATTAATATTATAAATATCTAAGATGTGTGAATCCTTAGTATATGTGGTTATCTGTGTATAACATACCTACCATACTTGCTATCACAGGAGGTCGGCATTCGATCAGGGCCATCTAATCTTTGTGTGCCTACGGGGGGATTTAGATTGGTACCTCGAGGGTCAGGGAATGAGTTATTGGGAAGTTAATAAGTCTACTGACCATGGGAGCATAGGTATGTGCGTGACCCATGGAATGTGAACTATGTTCGCCTCCATTATGTGTGATTGTTACTTATCGAAACGGTTCCTGAGAGATTCGAAATACGTTGTCCTTATGTACGTAATGTATCGGGATTTGATAGCAGAGTATGTGTGCACGACAACTTAGTCTAGGGGTGCCGTTATTGTATATTTATGATGAGATTGATATACTGAAATATTGAAATGAACTGTTTATATAAGTACAAGTGTGAATAAATGTAACATCTTTGTAGAGTGAAAATGGGGAAAACTCTTAATGATTTTTGGTAACTAATTCTAAGGAATGAAGTAAAACTCTCAATTTATATTAAGATGTCGGGAATTAAACCATGAATAGTATAGTAAAAATTAGATTATGAATTAGACTAGTTTGATAGTGGAATAACTAGAACGGGTACGGGTACATAGGAGTGCACAATTAGTTGAGAGGTGAGAAACTCATGTGAGTGCACGCGCTATCATGTATTTTATATTCACTGTTTAATGATATTCAACACTTGCTGTATTTTAAACTGTTTTCACAATCGGGCTCTGACCCGTTTGCTTTCAAATCCATTTTTCTTGTAAAAACTTTTAGGTGCCCAGCCACAAGGACACCAAGCTTAGGAGTTCCCTTCCTGTGACGTGCTGTAGCTGCTGTGGACATTACATGACCTCGATTATAGACGCCTCCACTTTTTACTTTGATTCCATTTCAGACTTATTTATCTGTAGGGCATGCCGCCCCTTTTCTCTTAGAGACAGTTTAATTATTCAGTTTTATTTCAGTTTTGGTTAAAATTATTTAGTGATCCAAACTTTGTATTCAGCTTTATTCAATATTACGAATTATTTCCGAGGAGTGTTCCTCGAGATTCATTTATTCCTTTATTATTGTAATGTGACTGTAAAGTGGTTGTGGCATCATTATTTCATAATTTAATACTTGTTGCATGTTAATCTAATTTAATTAAAATTCACAACTCACTTTTTAAATATTAGGTGGCTAGTAATTGTTAAAATGTTTTCGACAGTGATGCTATGAACTAATCCAACTTGACATTTTGTATTAATTGGAATAAAGGAGTAGCTACCCGGTATTTAATTATTCGGGGTGTCACACGACCCGAGTATCTTGTTGTCCCCCACCTGTATCCAACAAACAGGCGAACGGAAAGATCTACCGTACAATGCCTCAAATGGGGCCATGCCAATAGTGAACTGATAGGAGTTATTGTAAGCAAACTCTACCAGTGGAAGGTACTACTCCTAACCTCCACTAAAATTAAGGACACACATACGCAACATATCCTCAACCATCTGATTAGTGCGCTCAGTCAACCAATCGGTCTGCGGGTGATATGTTGTACTCAATCGCAACTCGGTACCCATAGCCTTATGAAATCTCTCCTAAAATCGAGACACAAAAATCTTGTCTCTATCTGACACGATATCAAGGGGTACACCATGTAACCTCACTATCTCTGTAATAAATATCCGGGCATAATTTCCCGATGCATAGTCTGTCTTAACTGGAAGAAAGTGGGCTACTTTCATTAACTGATCTACAATAACCTATATAAAATTGTGTCCCCTTTGAGAAGTAGGCAACCCAGTGACGAAATCCATGGAAATGTTGTACTATTTCCTTATAGGGATCTCTAGTGGATGAATCAGCCCTGGTGGTCTCTGATGGTCCACTTTCACCAACTGATAAGTGGTACACCTGGAGACGAACCCTGCGAGGTCTCTCTTCATTCCACTCCACTAGTAATGCCGCCTCATATTCTGGTACATCTTATCCCCATCGGGATATACCACAAATCGGGACCCATGTGACTCTGTCATAAATTCATGTCATAGGTCCTCTCCCTATGGAATAACCAATCTCCTGTTGAAGCGCAAGCCTCCCTAGGAACTCACTGAATAGGACTCATCTCCATCGGCTAAGAGCTGTCTAATTCGCTCCTGAAAAATGAATCTGCTGCATGGGCCTGAACCACCCTCGTCACCTATCTGTGGTGTGACGGTCATAACTGACATGAATGACTTGACAACTGCATCCTGATATCCCAGCTCCTTCGATTTATCCTTCCACACCTTGGCTATCTCATCTACTGGCTTATGGCCAAACGCATCAACAATTACGTTAGCTTTTCTCGGGTGATATTATATCTCAAACTGATAATCTTTTACTAACTCAAGCCACCTGCGCTGACGCATATTTAACTCCTTCTGTGTGAACAAGTACTGTAGTGACTTGTGGTCTATAAATAAGCGAAACTTCTCCCCCAATAAATAATGTCTCCAAATCCGAAGTGCAAACACGACTACTGCCAGCTCTAAGTCATGGGTGGGATAGTTCTTCTCGTGAGGCTTAAGCTTTTGGGAAGCATAAGCTATAGCATATTCCTCCTACTGTAATACTCCTCCAAGCCCCTGCAAGGATGTGTCAGTATACACTAGGTACTCCACACCTGCTCTGAGAAGTGCTAGTACGGGGGCTGAAGTCAACTTATCCTTCAACTCATCGAATGCCAACTGACACGCATCATTCAAACAAATGACACGTGCTTATGAGTCAGATTTGTCATCGGACCCGCAATCTTTGAGAATCCCTAAATAAGCCGTCTGTAGTAACCGTCTAAACCCAGAAAATTCCGTACCTCTGTCAATGTTGTGGGTTGTCCCCACTCCCTCATCACTAAAACTTTTCTAGGATCCATAGATAGCCGCCTCTCGAATACAATGTGTCCCCAAACCTATACCTCATGCTGTTAAAATTCATATTTTTCCAATTTGGCATACAACTCATGCTCTCGTAAGGTCTGCAGAATCTTACATAAGTGCTCGACATGCTCCTCCTCGGTATGGAAATAAATCAGGATGTCATCTATGAAGACAATGATAAACTGATCTAAGAACTCTCTAAAAACTCTGTTGATTAAGTCCATAAATACTTCTGGGGCGTGGGTTAGCCCAAACGGCATAACCCGAAAGTCATACGACCCATACCTCTTCAGAAAAGCACTATTCAACACATCCTGCTCCCTGATGCATAGGAGATAATACCCAGATCACAAATCTATCCTGGAGAAGTAGGTTACTCCCCTTAGCTGGTCAAATAAGTCATTGATGCGAGGCAACGTATACTTATTTCGTATCATGACTTTATTTATCTCTCGATAATCAACACAGAATCGTAAGGATCCATCCCTTTCTTCACAAACAAAACTGGAGTACCCCAAGGCAAGGTACTCCTACGGATGAAACCCTATCCCAAAAATTGCTCAATCTGGTCCTGTAACTCCCTCATTTCTGTTGGAACCATACGGTAAGGCACACGTGCTATAGGATGGGTGCCCGGTGTCAAGTCTATCATAAACTTAATCTCCTTACTTGGTGACAACCCCGGTATGTCCTGGAACACATTGAAAAACTCACAAACAATCAGAATTGAGTCAGTGAAATCTCTACTCCCGTAGAGGTCTCCTCCTCTATGTAAAACAGGTGGGTGGACGACTCTCCCTCAGGGAGAGGCATCGCCACTAAGAACAACTCCTGTCTCGGGATAGCGAACACAATACTCCTACTGAACCAGTTAATCATAGGCCTATAAGTAACTAGCCAATCCATGCTAATAATGGCATCTCATGCATATTTAAAATAAGTATGTTTGCTGATAATATGAAACTCCAAATCTCAATACTCATACCCCGGTGTATAAAGAAAATCAACGACCCACTACCCAATGGTGAGTCTACACAAGTCATTGTGTTATCGGCCGTGTCTAACAACCTTGCGGCCTGTAAAAAGCTAGTGACTATGATTTAGTGTGATGCCCCAGTGTCAAATAAAATGCGCCCCATAGTACCATGGATAGAAAACTTACCCTCAACTGTAGGTTGTGCCTACGGGACTGCTGCTTCCTGGTGGACATTATAGACACGTCCATACTATAATTGTCCATTCTAAATCGGGGGTACGAGAAAAGCTAGGACTAGTGTTGCTGCTGGTAGGGCAGCGGGAAAGATTGATCTATAGGGCTCCTGATGAGCTCCCTGCTGCTAGGGGAATTTTCCCTTATCGGGGTAATCCAATTTCCTATGGCCAGTCTTGCCACAAGTAAAACACCTGTAACTGAAATTTCCTCCCCTCTATTCCTATTGGTCTCGGACCTGCTGGCCATTGCCACCTCTACCTTAGCCCTGGTGGCCCTACCTAAAGCCTACCTAACCATGCCTGAATTCACCCAATCTAAATCTCTTAAGAGAATCCCCGGATGGGAACCCTGCCTCTGCTGCCTCTGCTTTGATGTTGCCCCAGTGGCACAACCTCCCCCGGTCCTGCCCTGCTGGCTGGAGTCTCCCCCTCTCTTACTTGCCTTAGCATGGAAGCGATGGTCCTGAAAGTGTAGTAAGGATGCATTTAGTACATCTGTGTAGGACTGTAGGGAAAGGTTACCCAGAGGTGCTGCCGTATCCTCCAATTCAAGCCATCCATGAACATCTAGATTTTTTTTCTCCTTAGTAGGCACCTCACTTGGTACCAAGTTAACCAGTCTAGTAAATTCTTCCTCATACTCTTCAACTGTTCTCCTTTCCTATATGAGATCCAGTAATTTTTGCCTCATCTCAGTCTGAACGGCGAAAGGAAAGTACTTGTGGTCGAACCGCACCCAGAAACTCTAAATCATCATCCTATCTCTCTCCTCCAAAGTGGTAGTTGACTCCCACCACTATAAGGTTGCCCCTACTAGCTTGAAAGTATCCATTAGCTGTCTCTGAATATCTATGCATTCATACATGCAAATATGCCGCTGGATGTCTTTCTTCCATTGGCTCGCAATAACAACGTCAGAACTGCCCGAGAACTTTGGGGGATGTGCCTTCTAAAAGGACTCCCTAACCCTCTCCCATGCAATGGGAAACTCATGAATTGAAGCTGGTGCCACAGCTTGAATCTGGGGTGGGGCCTGTTGTACCACCGTTAAAGATGCATTCACTGCCTGTGGAACTATGGCGACAACCTCGGCTACATTCATGGTTCTCTGAGCCGAAGCTGTTGGCTGCTTGGGATGGTCCTGCCTGTCTCTTGGTGCACGTCGAGGAGGCATCTGAGACGAGAAAGAATTTTATTAGTTTAAAGTTATTACTAAATCTCAAATAGCTAAAGATGTAATCCCATAAACAAAAATACAACAGTCCTAAAGATAGGGCTCTATATTAAAGGACGCTAAGCTAAAAGCATAACAAGCCGTACAGATCCTAAAGGACTCTAGAACCTGATGCTCTGATACCACCTGTGACACCCCGCCTAATTAAATACCAGGTGATCAGTCCTTTATTAAATTTAAAATGAAATGTTCGATTGGTTCATTCTTAGCATCACTGTCGAAAAATATTTAACAAATAAAACAACCTAATAATTAATTAAGCAAGTGTCAATTTTTTTTTCCTTTTAATTTATAACAAAATAAAACCCTTTTTACAAATAAATTATTAAGACATAAACCATTCACTATACACATGAATAGAATAAATACTGAATATGAATCAAGTGCTGAAATAAATACGACTGGTTAAAACATCCCAGTTCAAAACCTCAAACCAAAAACCATAGTAAAATTAATCCAACTAAAGGTATTGCAAAGTCAACTGCGTACAATATCCCTGATAAAATGACTTGGAATGAGAGACACATGCCCTAAATAAAATCCTAGATAAAACTGAATGAAATAATAGAGGTGTCTAATGCAAAGACCTACGACTTCCACAGTAGTTGCAGCACGCCAAGTAATCCAAGTCTCTAAGTCTGGTGTCCCTGTGGCTGAGCACCTGATATAATACATATATATAGCAAAAGAGAGAAGAATAGTAGCAGACGGGTCAGAGCCCGATGTTTTAAAAATTATTTAGCAAGTATTTAAAACTGCATTAAAATAAGTATTATGCGCATGTTAGATATCGAAATCTCACATGAGATTCTCACCTCTCATCTATTGTGCATGCCTAACGTACACCTAATCCCTCCTAGTTATGCTACCCAGCCTAACTAGTTCGAATTCATAATAATACTAACTATACTCACTAGTAGTATTCTCGTATCGCCCATTGAATACGTTATTAAATTAGTCTATGTCTAATACCTAATTAACATATTTCTCAATTGCGTAATAAATCCATTATACGCTAACATTAATTCTATATATCAATATTCCCATATCTACTAACTACACACAGTAGAATGATTCACAAGTTCATATATATATATATATAATAAAGTAGGAAACTTATGTATGTCATAAGCTTAGTTTATGATGTCATCTAGATAAGTTTTTCTGCACTACCTAATTTAGCCCTTTATCAATTGAGTTACCCTCTTTTCCTATACTCAAATTTATCTCCCACTCTTCCTCAAAATTCTAAAAAAAGGGTAAAATGGTAATTGACCTTATTCTCTCATTTCACACGTACCCTGCCTACTCTCTCATATTACACAAACCACAAAATTCATGCCTCTCTCTCTTTGCGCTCTCTCACACGGTTCTCTCTCTGCGCTCTCCCAAGGTAATTTCTTTTAGCTGTACAACAACAAACAACTATGGCATATACTATGTTTGGATTTTTTTGAAACCTAAATCTATTTTTGCTTTTTTTGTGACATTAATGTTTTTTTATTTCGTTTTTATTATTGCAAAAGTCTTGGCTGAAATCATAGCTGAAATCAACCAATACTGTTGGATACCCTCGATCGCTATTTATGTTCGATACTCTCTATTTCTCTCTTCAATTTGAACTGAACCATAGCTGAAATCTACCAACACTTTAGCCCTGACTCAACCTCCAATATTGATTTGTGGTGTAGATTTTAAAGATCCAGGTAAACTCACAGAAGCTTATTATTTGAGTTCCATTTCTTAAATGTATTTTCCTAATATTCCACACTGTCAAAAACTCGGGTGTACTTTACATCATGTATTCTCTTGGTTTTTTGTTGTTTTTATGCTCCATGTAGATGAAATATTTTATTTTGTTGATGAAGCTCAATCCAGGGTTTGGAGTTTTGTTAATTTATTTCAATTTTGTTAAAGATTTTATTTTGTGGATGAAGCTCAATACAGGAATGGGACTGAAATTACAATATATTGTTCTTATTATCATGTGTTTTTACATTTGGGGTTTTCATGTATTATTTATGTTATAATTTGTTCTATATTGATTTGTTTTTTCCTGGTATTATTTTAGTTCTTGGTTTGTTATTTAGGGGTTTTAGGGGTTTTAGATATGAACTAGGTGAATAGTTTTGGACTGTTTTGAGATATATCTTTTAGTTTTCTGCGAACACTTGCAAGATTTTTAATATTTGTTATCTTTTTCCATTCTGCTAAATATTTTGGTCATGAATAATCAAGAAACTAATATCTATGGTTCTTTGACACAGTTGTTTGATGTTGCTTTTTGTAGGTTATTTTTGGTTGAATCTTTAATTGTAAATGCCCAGATGAATGGAGGTACTGATTTATAGTTTTGTTTAGTTGGCGCTATATTTGAGAATTTTTTAAACTCATTGCCTTTGAAATCATACGTTGGTGCTTCCAGCTTAACTGTGTCACGATTTTGTTTTGGTGCTCAAATTTTGGGTTTTTAACTTCATGTTATTTTTAACATATCAATGGGTTATTTATATTCAAAGTTCATTTCTTACTACGATATTCAAATATAGGAGCTGTAAGTTTTCATGAATTACTTTACATAACTATAGGTATTCGGTTTTCACGGGTCTTAACATAGTTCTTTTTATTGTCCTTGATTACTATATGGCTTATGGACAAGCCAACTCTTCAAGGGAAATTTCTTAAAAAGTTTTCTGGAGCCTTTCTTTGGCATGATCCTTCTAAAAATGGTTGTTTAGAACTGTCATTTCACTATGTGTGGATGCTGAGTTTCGTATCAAAATTGTCTGCAGCTGTTTGAAATGTGAGAGCCACAAATGTGCAATGGTGTACGTCGTATAACACTCAACGCCAAAGTGCAAACATCAGGAGAAGCTAACATCTAACGTGCTGGAAATAGTTATCATAAATTCGAGAGACAATCCATTTGAGCTCATCCACAATTATATGTAGTATGTTGGATACAATCCATTTGTTATAGTATGTGTTCACCATCAGCGCTTGCTGTCGTCACCACCATCACACAACACCATTGAATATATCAGGCACTACAACCAGCAGCGCCTTTGTCAGCCACCATAGACGTGGTAATACCTCTTTTAGATCACACACTACAACCATATTGTTGTTTAATACTATGTATGCAATTTTAATCAAAGTTTTCATTTATTTTACTTTTGCAATTTCATCATGGTGGAGAAGTTTTGATCCAATTAATTTAGGTGGGCAACACCGCCATTAACAAAGGCACCGCCTAATACCATGTATGGTTCTATCTAACTCTCCCACCTCATTCGCTATTTTTTTATCATCGTCACTAGCACTCTGAACATATTAGCACATTTGATTGGGCATGTGAATATGATGCCATGTGACATTTCAGGAACTAAAAGGAAAAGTAGGGACTAAATATGAATGATCTTACTTATTTAAGAGCATCAACTTAGAGCGAGTTACAACATCTACACTATATCACGTATTGGATGTATAGGATTTAATTTGTTATGGGATTTGTTTCTAGTTATTCATCCAATGATAGTTTGTATTGGATGTATTTCAGTTCACTTGGATTCTCAAATCCAACAGTTTTACCTCATATTAATATTCAGTTATGAATTTTTAAATTCTTCAAGCTATTTCTCCTAGTGGGGAGCAACATTTACGCATGTGGTTATCTTGGATTATTCGACAATTTGCCTTCAATGGTTTCAAGCTATTGAATTCAATTCTTCATCAATGATCACAATTATCAGCGAGCATGTGAGTTTGACCACGATTCAAGTGTATGTTAGATAGCGTGGCCTCATACGCGTAATCTAATTTGAGATTTTATGGCCGACGTTGCGGATTTGATAGCATAGAGTTCAAACATGAGATGATTTTCTTTAAAATTTGGTTACTGAGTCCAAGCATGTATTTGATAAAAAAGAGAGAAACAAGTACTGGATAGATGTTCAGCTCCGTTGGGGTGATTATGATTTGAGTTTCTGATCAAGGATGTATTATGATTATGATTTTAGTTTTCGATCAGTTATAAATGTTAATTTAGTTATTATAATTTTCTCTCATTTTTCATTTATAGATAGTCTAATTTTGTTAAAGTCAAGTTTCATTCTAGATAGATTTCTAGGACTTCTAAGAGATTTTTTTTTCGTGTTCTCCCACCACTCTAATGTATTTGAAATCTTGGGCAAATGTGATGCGTTGTAATATTTTGTCAAATGTGATGCGTTGTAATATTTTTATGAACACCAAACGAACAACGCCCGGGATTGGTGACTGATCTCATAAACAACAAACTAACAACATCGGAGATTGGCGACTGAGATGCTGAAACTCGGGGTCGGATGTTTTTTAGGAGTAGAGATTTAATGTACCTAAAAATGTACAGTAGGATGTTTTTATTTCTTACGTAATTATGAACATAATAATACTTTCAGAGAGAAATATTGTCATATCATATATTTTTTATACTTTCCTTTCAGGTTTCTATATGGCCTATTGCACCCATGCAGAACTATAGTTTGGAGAATGCAAACAGGTAAACAAATATAATTTGAGCAGTGGCATCCTTAAATAGGTCAACGACATCCTCAAATAGGTCAGCGGCATCCTGTATATTTTATTTGGTTTTACAAGTACATTGATAGATCAAAGAAATCTACTAAAGTTTGGTTGGTTAACTCCTTCCCACAGTAGAATCCCATTGCTAAAGATAACAAAAATGAGAAGGATTAACTTATAGTTGAAGGCTTAATGGATGAGACTTCTAACAAAATTAATCGTGATCGCAGTCAATCACAGCCTTCTCTTATTCCTCATGGAACTAATATTCATCCTCAAGGTGGCGTATGTGGGTTTGTGCGTGCGAAGAAGCAGTTTCAAGGGGGTTGGTACTGCTGGGTAGAGGGTGCGTGTGAGGATTTATGGTAGATGGGGTTCAGGGTTATCTCGGTTTGAAAGTGGTAGGGGAAGAAGTAGGTGGGATCAGGGAAGTGGGTTGGGAAGCAGGGGTAGTTGGGTTTGGTGTTTGGTGTGTGTGTGTGTTAGGGTCAAAAGGTTAGGATTAGAGGTAAGGAATTGGTTGGGGTTAGTGATTTTTTTTTGTGTGTGTGTGTGTGTGTGTGTGTGTGTGTGTGTTACAGTTTAAGCAGGGAGGAGATGAGTGAATGCACAAGGGCGAGGTGGGTTAAGCAGGTTGGGGATTGTGGATATTAATGGGTGGGGATTTACTATTTGGGAGAGGCTGGGGTGTCCCATGAGTTGATGGCGAGCGTATCCTTGAGAAAAATCTCTGATTGGTTTGATGAGTTTCAAAAGCTTCCGTATATTCCCCCCTGTGAGGATTATTCGGGTTTGAGGCGAGATAGTGATGGGTCAGAGAAACGGGTTGTACGTTTGCTCCACGAGTTATTTAGTCTATTTGTTGAGCATGCTGCTGAGAGGAAAAGGCTTTTATGCCTTAGAAATTATTTGGGGTTTCCACAAAAGGTTCACAAAGTATTTGAGCGTCACCTCTTCATATTTTATTTATGATTGAGGAACAAGACCTGCACAGCCATATTAAAAGAACCATACTATGATAATTTGACTATAGAGGCCCATCCTCTATCATAGGTGACAGGTGAGGAAAAAATATATTGATCTAATGAAGGAATCCGATGTTATTTTGAAATATAGGAGGCCAAAAACTGGGTCTGCTGCACATCATGGTAATGAGAATTTAAAGCTGGACTTGGATTGTGTAGCTGATCACATGGATGCAACGGAATAGGTTTCTTTATGATGTTTTGGTTCTTGATTAATGCCTATATAGAGAATTAGACATTTACAAAGTGATTTCATTCAAGATGTGGAAATTTTTCTTGAAATCATAATAAGAAATGGTGTTGATGACATCTCTTTATGGTGAGAGTGGAAAAAAAATATTGTGCTTATATGTTTTGGGTTGTCTCTTCGAAAATCACCTACTTTGTAATTGATCAATTAGTGGATACATGTGATCGAGTTTGTATAAAAAGTTTCATTCAGAGCATCCATTTTTTTTCAAATAATATTTTTTTCCTTGCAGAGCATCCATCATCACTATTATTTCCCTAGATATCTGTCATCTGCAGGACTTGACCAAGGGTAAGAAAGCGTTTTTTTTTTTTTGCATTTGAACATGGGTAAAGTTTGATGTTTTTTTTACATGAAATAGAGTTTTAATTTGGACTTGACTATAGGTTAGATCTTATTTTTTTGATCAAGTACCAAAGTTTTTTTTGGGATTTTGACCATGGATAAGATCTTTTTTTTACATGAAAATAGCATATGACATTGTTTCTTCAAACTTTAAAAGTTTTTTTTATCAGGTCTAGAGCATCTTCACAGTTTGGACTTTCCAAGTTGCTGGGAATTTCTAATCACCTTGGATCATCTTCAGCACCCGGCTGCTTTCTTGACCCAGAGTATGTAATCTGCCTTTTAATTACTAATTGGATCTAGGAATCAAATGATAGGGGCCAATCCTTATAAAAAAAATATTGTAGAAGGCCAAACCTATAAGAATGTCAAATTTTATTAAAAAATATCATAAGTTTTAAGTGCTAAAAATTCCATATGTCATTAGTTAGGACATGTGTTGGACAAGCAAAAAGATGTGTCTGGAATTTTTTTATTTTATTTTTCAACATGTTTAGATATTTTGGGAATCCAGGTTCATAGTGGCAGATTCATAAGTTGGATGATGAGTATGACAAGACCAAAGAATGTGTATAAATATTTGAGGGGCCACAAACCTATAAATATATATATTTCTTTTCATAAAAGTTTATGGTAAAATTTGCTATTCCAAATATTTTTTGGGGGGCGCCCCCCCTAAATTCACCTATGAATGTGCGCTTGGATGCATTCAAGAGAGTAGTACATTAATATATTTTAATTTCTATCCAAATTGGAATAATGTTTTGGGTTTTATTAAATGTAGAAACCTTCTTAACTATGCATATTTGCAAGAAGAACACCAAATATTACTTTTAGTGCTAAAAATTTCCTAAAGTAAACAGTTTAACTTTCACTCTATAAGGTGATAATCCCATAATTAAATACCCCTGATCATTTCTAATTAGTCCGCCTTTTGATCCCCCTCAGTTTAACTTTCACAGTCCATAGGAGTCTACTTGAAATTTCCAAGGATTCTTCTCTTGCATTTGGATACAACGAAAGCTAGAAGTTTGAAAGCCTCCCGTGAACATCATATTGTTAGGAAATAGACTCATGTCTATTCCTCTACCCCAATCAATAAGGCAAAGACCCTGATCACGCCAAGCGCCATGCAGAATTTCTATCATAGAGAATAATCAGATTGTCGAGCTTGAAATCACCATGAACAATACCAGCGCCATGCCGAATTTCCAGCATAAAAAGCATCTCAATGGTGTAATAAATACACAAAACTTCTTCCATGGATACACCAATGACGACATTGGAATTTATGGCATCTTGAAGTGTTCCATGAGCCTAATTATAAGAGACAGAGTATGTTATAGTCAGAATAAATATGCAATCTGTGAGCAAAACCAAAGTGAAACCTATCTTTATCTGGGATCCTCTTATCAAGTTGAAGGTACATGTAGAACTCCTAAGGGAAAGGGGGCTTTTGTATCTTTAGAGCAACAACGTCATCATAGTGCCAGGGACTTATATGTTGATACATAGGGTAATTTGTCTCGGATTCCAGTCATACTTGACCAATACACACCTGATATGGACCGTATCCCAGAGTTTAGGTTTGGGCAACAATGTAAGTTCAATATATTTTTCATAATGTTTCTTTTACAATCTTTCTTCCTCTTTTGTCTTCTACCAGGTCTTTTTGTTGGTTTAACTATTGACTATACGGTGCTCATATTTTGTACGTTACAATTGAGATCTAGTTACTTGGTCGATATATGTTCACACATGTTCATTATTCTATCTACCTGTGTTCTGTGCTAGCAGAACTGAAGTAGAAAACATCTATTAACTTAAATAATAATTAAGGATTTTAAACTTAAGGACTTAGTAAGCATCTCCTTCTGTTTTCTATGTCTAATTAGTATTGTTGCATTTGTGTGAGAGGGATTTAGAGAGGTTACTCCTCGACTTGCATATTTGGTCGTGGGTGATATATATATATATATATTTTTTTTTTGTCTTTTTTTTTGTCTCTAATATCATGAAGTTTCACAAAACATTTCAATAGATATATGATGCGCAGAAATGCAATCGAACTGATCCCTTCCTTTGCAGCCCTCGAGACCCTACACATTTGTTGATTGTGTTTGCTGTAGATGGCTTGCCCGGTTCAAAATAAATATCAGATCTTCTGCTAATCATTGTGTTATTCACTATGTTGGTTGCTGTTGTGTTTAGTGGAAGATTAGACTTTTCCATGTGTGTTTGTCATTCAAAATAAAGGTAACATATGCTGCTAGCCGTTGTGTTATTGTGTTGTTTTGATTTATAACACAAGTATTTGTTCTTTGGTTGTTGGTTTCATTTATAGTTACATTTGGTATTGCATATATAGATAGTTATTGGATCTCTATTGTTTTTTACCTCAACTCTTACATTTTTATACTCTTATTTGGTTGCAGAAAGGGAAGTTATAGAGAAAGATATGATTGAGGATATAACTCAATCGAGGCCGGAGTATTGCACGAACATAATTTCTATTGATAATTAAGACATTTATTGATATTTATCTCAAGCTTTTGTCTTTTACTTATGTAGTTTACTTATTCAAGACTTTTATTATTGTATACTATTTGTTTTGGGCTATAATGGTGATGAATGAAGAAGTTGAAAGTGCAAAGGAGAGACTATTTTTTTTTGTTCTACAGTAATCTTTTGGTGGCAAAGAGACATTTCAAATTATTGTATAGAAAATTTATATTTATATGATATCTTTATTATGTTGCTTAAGTTGCTAATAGTGCCAATAGCGGCATGTTGTGGACTATTAGCATTATTATTGGACTATATTATGTTTGTTTTATGGGTGAGTAGTGGTATAAGTAAAGGAGATTTTGCCCGAAATTTTAAAATTGTGTACACATTTTTTAGATGAATCTTTATAAACTATTGACAATCACCCTATTTTTTGGATATTTTATTAGGGGTCTATGTTTTATTCATAGTAGGGGGTTTATATACGAATATTGTTAAATAGGTGATGTTTATACAAGGTACTGGACATTATTTTTTATATCTTAAATAACTGAATACTCATATAAATAAAGAAAATTTTGCAAAAAAAAGTTCTTATATTTCTATCTTTATTTATATTGAAAGTAAATTTTTGGACTTGAAATTATATCAGATTAAATAATTTTGAAAAAAATATTCATCCTTCAAAAAAATTGACTACGATTGATACTTGGAAAATTATACTACAATACAATACTTTCATGACTTGACCACATAATTCATACTTGGGAAAATAGTCATCATGCCTTCACGCACGGGCAGTGAATAGTTTACATTATTCATGATTTTTTATACTTATTTGTGTTGTAAAAATACTTTTTGACTTAAATTATTTATGATTTAATATATTGGATATTTTTCCCGTGCTACATAATAGTTTACATTTATTACGAGGTCCAAAACGCACTGTTAGTACTGTTATTAGACTATTTTTTTTCTTAAATGGGGTCTATAGTCCTATAAACATAGTTTAAATTGTTTACGCTTATCTGTTGTAAAATAAATTTTTGACTTAATTATACAATATTTGACACTATTTAAATTTACATGATAAAATAATTTGAAAATTTACACTTATAATATAAACATAATTTATATTTTATATTATACACGACTTTAGACTTTTCAAAATTATCAGCGTGCCTTCAGGCACGGGCATACCCTAGTGTGTGTGTGTGTATACACACACACACACACACATATGGTCACATCATCCTTATACATATATATATGCTAATCTTGCACCCTTAGGTTATGACGACTTGGCGCAATGCATACTCTATTATCATGTGCCGGTGCATCGCTCACTACATAAGGGATTGTTGGTTAAATCTCTCATGAACAATAATTTCAAATCACAAATATTCGGAGGCGAACATAATCCTCAGCCAAATGGGTCACGCACATACCTACGCTCCCATTTAGCCGTCAAAACTATCCTACATCTCAGATAGCTCATAACTGAGTTCATATGTTCTAGGTACAAATCAAATATCCCCCCCAATGGGAACACATGATAAGACTGTCCACTACACAAAATGTCCTCTTGATAGTAAGCAGCGTAGGTATGCTATACACATAATAATAAGCATATAATAGGCATTCACACATCCTATTAAAATCCATAGGTATTCACGCAACCTAATCATATATATTACATACGTATTATTCTCTCATCTCTATGTAAAATATATTTACTTCGATTACTAACTCTCTCGTAATCTCCAAAGTAAATTTTCTGTTCCGAATATTTATAGTATTAATTTCCATATACTTTCTAATAATTCTGCACTATTCAAAATTCACCAAATGGAAGTTTCTTGTATACGATTTAACTGCATAACTCCAACCTGGACTCCTTAGAAAATTCCCAAAACTTGACCTGTCGTTCGAACCAGGTTAGTACCTTGCTTGAATGACATAGCCATGTTGTTTGAACCACTTTGCGCGACAGCTTCCCCCGACAACCCCATCTTTCTCAAACCACTTCGTGTGACATCTACATCTCACTCGAACCACTTCGCGCGACTTCGCGCGAGATTGACGCTGTTCGTCTTCTACTTCTTGAAAGTTACGTTTTCCACCCTTTTTAAGCCTATAAACCTTTATAGTTAATCCCCCATCACCTCATCATGAACCCCAATCAATAATAACAAGATTATATATCATTCCTAACATCCTAGGATCATTAATTCGTCATAAATCATCAAGATTACATGAAATCCCCCATTTAATTAATAAGAACCCTAATTCTTAAACTTCGAATTTCAAACCTTAAATTTCCATATTTAAATCACTAATACTCATCCAATTTCACGAAGCCAATAGGCAAGTAGCAGATGATCTGGAAGAAGGGCAAATAATAGAAGTGGGCCAAAAGCAAACACCAAACAAAGTGGCTAAGAAGAAGAAGTGGCAAGAGAAGCATATAAGTATTCAAAATCACATTGAAAAAATCCATAATGTTGATCTCACCTTAGAAGAAGTGCATATTGTTGATCAGATATCCCTTTCTCCCAGAGGAACAGATATACCAGAGTTGGGGATAAAGCCAGCAGCCCTGCACCAATATTCTACGAACAATGAAGGTGATGCTGATGAATACTATCCCATACCTTACATTGAGGAACTCAAACTTTTCTCCAAGCATCTGGATAATAAGTTATGCTCATATAAGAAGAAAAAGGAAGCAACAGCAAAGAAGTCAATATTAGTTGAAGCAAATCATAACAAACTTAAGCCACAACGAATGCAAGATCCAATGTTCAGGAGAATTACTAGATCTCTAGTGCAAGGTAATAAGAACTTCCAATCCCCAAAGTCTCAATGATAAGTTGTATTATATGGAATATCAGAGGATCAGCCAAACGGTCTTCTTCGAGGAGAATAAATCTGCTTAGTAAGTTCCATAAACTTCCTATTCTTGCTCTTTTTGAACCAAAAGTGGACTCCTCAAAAATTGACAAGTTCAGGATTAAATGGGTTATGATGGTAGATGTAGTAATGTTAGTGGTAAGATATGGTTATTTTGGAGGTTTAATGTGACAACCCAATGTATTTGTGATCATCACCAACATCTGACCATGAAAATAAGCCATCCTGCTGTTAAGTCTTCCATAATTGTCACTATAGTGTATGCTAAGTGCAACACAAATGAAAGGAAAGTTCTTTGGGAGGAATTATCTCAATTATCCTCAATTTACCATGGTGGATAAAGTCTGGTCCAAAAGATTATGCCCAGTTTATTGGCAAGTGTATTCCCATTTTAGTGTGTTGGGAAATTTGGAAAGCTCGCAACCAAGCCTTCTTTGAAAATTCTGCAGTAAGTGCGACATCCATCATTCAGCAAGTTATTTCTCTAATATCAAACATTTGTAAAGGAAAGGTTTTCAAGAAAAAAATTTACTCTTTTGATGAGGGGATTCAATTCATCTTCAAAATCAACTGCAAAACATATTCCAAAGTGCCCACTGCTATCAAATGGAGATTTCCAACATCTTCAAGATTTAAGCTAAATATCGATGGGGCTTCAAAGGGTAATCCAGGAATAAGTGGTGCTGGAGGGGTTCTATGGAATGACAAAGGGGATCTAATCTTTGCTTATGCTAGTCCAGAAGGAATTGCTTCAAATTCAACAGTGGAAATTAAAAGTCTTTGGCATGGTGTCAAGTTGTGCGCAAACCTCAACATCACTGAAGTGGATATTGAATCAGATTCTACCTATGTTGTGAATTTTATTAACAAGAACTGGAAGCCTCCCTGGAAGATGATTCATTTCATTGAAGAAATTAAATTTGCTCTACAGAATCATAGCTTTACTCTATCTCACTGCTATAGGGAATCAAATATGGTAGCTGACTCTCTAGCTAATTATGGATCTCAGATTAATTCTCTTTCAGTATTTCACAATGTAGGTGATCTTCCAACATTAGCTCGAGGAGCTCTCAAGCTGGACAAAATGGGTTGCCTTTACATTAGAAATGTATCTTACTCATCATCCATGTAATGGGGCTAGCATAAAGCACCAAGTTTCAATTTTCAAGTTCTCTCTTTTTGTTCTTGTTTATGCCACTTGGAGAGGCTCTTTCTCCACTGATTAATAAATCATAGTTTAAAAAAAAATGGGTGGAAAATTATCTAACCTATCATACACAAAATTATTGCTAAATAGGATAAAGTAATAAACATTTGCTTTTAGTCAAAGGTCTGATCCGCTGGTGATGTTGGTATAGGTGCGTTCCTCGCTTTCCGATCTATACGATGGTGGTTGTGGTTGTGCAAGGTGGTGCTAATTGACCTTCGTCCTTTGGAATTTTCTCTCCCTCACCCTCTGTGGCTCTCCCTTGATTTTGGTGTGTTCTAACCCTAATTATCCCCAATTATATGATATAATAAAATCCCAATTTTTATCCATTTAATTTCTCCCAAAATCCAAATTACAAAACTACCCTTACGAGGTGTCGGCTTGGCCTAAAAATATCGCAGAGTCAAATAAAATACCCGGGTTGAGTTTTCTGACTATCTTGACCCTCCCGGACTCAATGGCGCACTGGAAACGACCATATGAGTTAATAAAAATAAATTCTCTTTTTATTCCCATCAATTAGTCCTAACACGACTCACACGTGTGTCTGACTTAAATTATCAAACTATCGTATTTCTCACTCTCAACAATTTATCAAAATGCATAATTCCATATTACATATCACACAGTAATATTCAATCAATAAGTATTAACCCTTGGCACGCTAGATAATATTTATTTTAATTCGGATTAATTAATAATTAAATTCTCACATATTAATTCAATTAATCCAATAATAATAATAATTAATCCCATAATTTTGTAAATCATAAAAAATACGGGGTTTTACATCCAAGGGACGAGCAAAAACTTAAAAATGGAGAGTTTGCTGAGGTACTAGAATCCATCGTCCTCAATGAGGATGAACCGATAAAAATCATCGAAATGAGCTCGTCCCTCGAGACAGAGATAAAGAAAGAATTGATTGAGTTGTTAAGAAAGAGACAAAGTGTATTCACATGGAGCCATGATGACATATCAAGGATTGACCCTGAAATCATTCATCATTGGCTAAATATAGACGAGACCACTAAGCTAGTGAAATAGAGAAGGAAAATCTTTGTTAGGGACCGATACGATGTCATACAACATAATGTCAAAAAGCTGCAAACTGTAGATTTTATAAGGGAAGTACATTACCCATAATGGTTGTCTAATGTACTCATTGTGCCAAAGAAGAATGCGAAGTGGAGAATGTGTGTGGATTTCACTGACCTCAACAAGGTCTGTTCGAAGGACAGTTTTCCCCTACCCAGATTGATCAGATGGTAGATGTTACAACTAGACATGAGTTCATAATCTTCATCCATGATTATAATGAGTATAATCAAATATCGATGCACAGGATCATGCTAAGAATATTTCCTTTATCATGGACAAAAGAAACTATTACTACAAGGTTATGTCATTCGACCTGAAAAATAAGGGGGCTACCTATCAGAGGTCAGTAAATAAGATGTTCGAAGATAAAATTGGCAAGATAATATATGTATATATGGACGATATGATCACAAAAAGCTTGAAGGTCGAGACTTATGTGGTTGATCTGGAAAGAACTTTTAATATAGTGGATAAGTACATAATGAAGCCAAATCTTGCGAAGTGTGCATTCGGCGTAAGAGTAGGAAAGTTCTTAGGCTTCATTGTTAATCAAAGGGAGATCTAATAAAATCCCACTAAGATTGAAGCAGTGATTGAGATGAAAATACCGAAGACGTTCAAAGACGTTCAGAGGCTAACAGGCTGAGTTATCGTTCTGAACAGGTTTGTATCCAATGCAATAGACAAGTGTTTTCCATTTTTCAAGATCCGATGGAAAGTGTATGTTTGGGATGAGGAAAGAAAAAAAGCATTTTAAGAACTGATGGCTTATCTCGGCTTCCCTGTGATGCTCTCCCGACCGATACAAAGGGAAAATTTAAATTTATATTTAATCGTCTTAGAGTCGACCATCAGCGTAATAATTATCTGAGATGATAATGGATTTAAGAAGCATGTCTATTTCAATAACAAAGATCTTCTGGGGGTAGCTAAAATATCCAAAAATGGAAAAGCTTTCATATGCTTTGATCCATGCTTCAAGGAAGATGAATCACTACTTCCAGGCTCATACGATGGTAGTGCTCATTGACAATACTCTCCGATAAGTCATTCATAAAATCAAGAAATCGGGTAGGCTAATGGATTGGTCGGTGGAGTTAGGTGAATTTGATATCATCAATCAGCCGAAAAATGCTACAAAAGGGTAGGCACTAGTAGACTTTGTATTCGAGTTCATGTGGGAAATGAAGGATGATATAGAAAGTAAAAGTATGATCAAGACTACACCAATCATCCAAAAGGATACCATGGCAGAGCAGGTATTGTCTGACAAAACATATGGTGTAATATAAGAAGATTTTCTTATAAAGAATGGAATATTGGTTGAGGTTCCTTTAACCAAAGAGGGTTTATTTTGGTGCTTGTTCATTGACGGTTCGTCCTACCAAAATGGCAGCGGTGCAAGCCTAATACTGTCGACCTTAAATATGCCTTACTGTTTAATTTTAAAGAATCAAACAATGATTAAGAGTAAAACGCACTACTGACAGGACTTTCCCTTGCCAAAACATTGAATGTCGACCCAATGATCACTCATAGTGATTCTCAACTGATAGTTAACTCAGTACTGGGGATATATGAGGCCAAAGGTGAGAAAATGGTTAAATATTTAGCCAAAGTAAGGAAAATGTTTTCTAACTTTAATGAGGTTAAGATAAGGAGGATTTTGAGATTGGAGAATGGAATAGTAGATGCGCTAGAAAATCTGTCCTCGACCACCGAAAAAAATCATATGATCGGTGCTAGTGGAGATTTTTCTTAAGCCGAGTATTGATACAGAAGAGATCAAAGTGGAAGTTTTCTTAAACTTGAATTTGGGAATATCCTGGATGGACCCAATTATAGTCTACATCAGAGATGGAGGGATGTCAGAAATGAAAGTCGAGAGAAGGAAAATACGATATCGTACGGTGAAGCATACCATTATTGGTAATGTACTCTACAAAATGGGATTATTACTCCCACACCTACAGTGTGTGCTTTTAACCGATGTTAGATACATAGTCAGAGATGTGCATCAGGGCTCATGAACAAGCTATATAAGTGGACGATCCATAGCCAAAAGGATTGTCACCAAGGGGTATTATTGGTCGAGTCTCGTAAAAGACTCGGTAGAGTATGTTTTGAAGTGCGATAACTACCAACGATTCGCAAGCATCCCTCTTCAACCTTCCCACCCACTTTTCCCAATATCAACTTCTCGAACCTTTGCCATTTGGATAATAGACTTAATCGGGCCTAATAATCACCCAAAAGTGTTATATTTATACCTCACAAAGACGCATTTTAATTGCTAGTTCTTGCTAAAATTGTCTTTATGCGGGTGTTTTATTTATCTTGTAGGTAAAAACATAAACATGTTATTTCAAGGGCATTTGAGAAAAAATGCTCGTTCATGCACTTTCAAGAGCAAATTGGTAAATTCAGATGATAAATATCAGACTCGGACAAAACATGGAAATTATAGGCCTTGAATCAAAGGACGCTTGGGTTAAAATAGTGAGTCAATCGAACTCCAAACAACGATGTTATGATCGTGCAAAGTTTGAAATCAAGAAAAGTTGAAGTCAAAGCCCGGGGTTATACCCAAAGTCAAACTCCATGACTCGAGCAATATTAAAATATTGTCAAAATCAAAATGAAGGTCACTTCGGTTCCTATGGTGCATATATCGAAGGTCATATAAAGAAGTTATGAAGTTTTGGGGGGTAAATTGTAATTATTGAATTCGGGAAAGTATTTTTTTCATTAAAACTCAGAGCGCCACCCGGTGCCATCCTGTTGTGCCACGTGGTAGCACCATGGAACTTTGATCAACGCGCTACAGTACGTGCTATAGTTCTGCCACGGTGTCACTAAAGTACCACTGATTTCTTTTACCTTTATTTTTATTTCCTCCCCTTTTCTTATTTTACTCGTTAAACACCCCTTTTCATCCTGTTTTCTGCCAAGAACATTTATGTGTTCCAAGATGGCTTCTCCTTTTTCTTTTATCTTTTACCCATGACTTTTGCCTAGAATTCCTCCTTTGTTGTTTTGCCACATTTCCCTGTTTTATTGTTTATTTTATAATATATCCCTATTTTTTTGCTTTTGTCAATATCGTCCCCCTATTTCTTTTGTTGTTTAATTTCTCCCAAGATGCTTTCTTCCTTTCCCAGATTGTAACCCATGAGAAAATGTATTTTTATATCTCTTTCTTTTCTTCTTCTTCTTCTTCTTCTTCTTCTTCTTCTTCTTCTTCTTCTTCTTCTTCTTCTTCTTCTTCTTCTTCTTCTTCTTCTTCTTCTTCTTCTTCTTATTATTATTATTATTATTATTATTATTATTATTATTATTATTATTATTATTATTATTATTATTATTATTATTATTATTATTATTATTATTATTATTATTATTATTATTATTATTATTATTATTATTATTATTCCTTACCTTCCTTTATTTTAGTCCGAGAGTTATTTGTCATAATTGACTTTACCCAACATTCATACCCAATTGTCCCAGCTATGTTATTTCTCCCATTGGTCTTGTCAAGTATAATTAGGGAGTTAATATTTAAGACAACCAATTTTTGAATAATGCAGTGTTGAGTTTTGGAGCTCAATTTTAGTTGTGGTTTTTGGATAAAAAATATATTTCTTCTTTTCTATTTTTTAATGACTTAAATTTACGGCAAAAAATATTGTGAAATAGAAAATTGTAAATTCAGATTACAATATTTATTTATTAATTAAACTGGAGGTAGGTAATTTTTTAATAATGTTGTAATTTAAATTTCTCAACTCAAAAACTTAATTTTTAATAATTTAAAATACTATTAGTAAATTTTCCCTAACGGGTGATTTATTGGAAAATGTTTAAATCTAATTTTCATAGAGTTTGTGAAATTTAAATATTAATCTTCTGAAAATACTATATATACACTACAAAAACGTAGTTTTTAAGACAGAGGCTTTTGAGACGACTAAACTTTGGGTCTCTAAAAGTTACCTTTTGAGACGGGTAAAATTAGTTATCTTAAAAATTTATAGTTTTTAAGACAGCTAATTTCAACCTTCTCAAAGGATATACCTTATGAGATAGCATATTAAGAGCCATATAAAAAAGTATACCTTTTGAGACGGCTAAAACAAATTTGGTTTCCCCTTTACCGATTTTAACCAATTTGGTTTCCCCCCCTTTATATTAGCCTAAGAAAATAGAAAAAGGAAAGGAAAAATAGGCAAATAGAACATGTCAAGCATGGTTGATTCCAATCGCTTCTTCGGTCATTCTGCCCCCATTGAGCTTCTCCTTTTCCTCCACGCAACTCTCTTTCTTCGCCCAGCCTCAATGTTAATTTGCATCAATGTTCTACTTATCTAGGTTAAGTAATTTAAGATCTAAAAATGTATTTATTTATTTATGCATTTAAGATTTGTAGTTGATGAATATGAGAATTGATTAGCCTTTTGATTTAAAGTTGTTGTTGGTTTAAATCCAACAATCTAGACAATGGACCCTTTTAATTCAATAACTAATTAGGTATATTTAGTTTTGATTTAGTTTTGTGTCTTAGCGTTTAGATTTGGTTTGTTGATTTTTTTTAGGTATTAGGTGAAGTGTCTATTTTTAATATTACTCTATTGTATTTATTTTCTTACAAACAGTCACATTAGGTTTTGCAACAATTGTAAATTATTTGTTTTCTCTTATAGGTTGATTTTACATAGTTAAGCATGTATCACCCATGATAATGTGTTGGTTATATTTTGTTTTTGAATTCATCTCATTAGATGCTGTTGATTGCATTTGTATTTTGTAACTGGAAAAAAGAAAAATAATGAAATCGTTATTGTATTGGTGAATAATTTTGTTATACGATCATTCATCATCTTCTTACTATGTAAAAATTATCTAAAAGAGGGATAATACACAAATTAGAATTAGAAAGTTTCATATTGAACAATATATTTAACTTTATTTCGTGAGTTATAGTTCGAGCATGTAGATTATGGTAGTTTGTGCAAAAACACATTTGTTTTTCATATTTGTCTTCATCCCTGATACTCATGTTTTTCATTTATGGGTATTTGATAGGGATCTACTGCTTGTGTGACCGTTTTTCATTCATTTTGAAACATTTTATCAAATCCCATTCATTTAAGTTACAACATTGAATTTATATGAATACGAGGTAATTTCAATTCTTAATTATTGATCTATATAATTAGTTTTTGACAAAAAACTTTTTTACATATGATTTGAAGTGATGATATGCAGTTGATGGTGAGCCAATTTAAAACTTGGATTGATTTGTAGTGGTGATAGGAGGTTGAGGGTGATCTAATTGAAAACCCGAATAAACAATTGGTTGTTGTAGTATATTTTTATATTAATATAAGATAATATTTAATTACTAGTTTGTATGAATTTTATTTATATTAGTGATATGTTTGTTTATAATTAATAATCTAATTCAATTGGGCGGGTTTTTGTGGGGACCCACCCCGCACCCGCCCCTAATGAGGGGAATTTTGGTTAAATAAATGGGTCGGACCAGGTTTGAAATAAAAACATCGGTTTTGAGGCATGGTGGGTTTTGGATGGAAAAATTTCCATTTAAGGGTATTATTACAAGTATTCTAGTTAAATTTATGCACCTTAGTTAGTTTGGCACATACTCTTAGTTAGAGGACTTCAATTTTTTATTAGTTTAACATTAAAAAAACTTTAAATTCGTTAAAATATGTGAATAAAATAAGTTATAAAATATCATAATAATGTTTTAGGGCTGGTTCAGGGTCCTCATGGGGTTTTTAAACGGGTTTGGGGCGGGGTGGGGTAAACGGATTTGGGGCAGGGTAACGGGATCACGTTTGGTCAAATCCACCCTATTTCAATCCATAAGTGTTACACTTGACAATCAGTTAAGGTTCACCACTCCCAATGCTAGACTTTATATGCCCCTTCTAGTCCACGAACAACAGGATGTTTTGATCATGAACTGCAAAGGACATAGTTCTATCTTTGTGATAGTCGGTTGTTTCTCTAATGTAGCGTGCTATATTCCGTGTAGAATGACATCGGATGCTTCCTATGTCTCCATATGGTACTTTCATGAGATTGTTTGGTCTTCACAGTGTTCGCATGAATATTACCTTTAATCGGGTCACTCGGATGTTATGTTTCACTTACCATTTTTAACACTCACTATGACACCTATTTCGTCACTTCTAGTCCACGAGAAACAGGATGTTTTGATCGCGGACTACAAAAGGAAACATTTATTTCTTTGCGATAGTCGTTCATTTCTCCAATGTAGCATGCTTCATTCCGTGACATCAGACGCTTCCCATTTTTCCATATAGTACTTTCAAGAAATTCTTTGGTCTTCACAATGTCCTCAGGAGTATTACCTCTGACCAGGTCACTAGGATGTTGTGTTTTAATGACCATATTTTACGCTCTCTATGGCGCCTATTTTTTCACACTCCTACATGCATAATGTGGTTGTTAATTTTGGATTGGGGATCTTCTCTAGTGTTTCGCCTTTGCAATCGTCGATAGTTGGACTTTATTATCATTTATGGTGATTTTGTATATAATAATGCTATTAATAGGCTCACAAGTCTCCCCCCCCCATTTTATATTGTTTAAAAATTAAATTCCTTTAATCTATGTTCACTGGTGTACTATGTAATGGATAATTGTTAACACTTTTGGGTGTCTGACTAGACAACTCTGTTTTAAATGGAAGGTAGCGTTCCTTTTTGTAGTGAAACTGACCTTTATTCTTCTTTGAGCTATAGGGAGCCCTTTCACATCTAAAGGTTCATCTTCACGAGGTTTGGCCACATCTGGATTTATTTGTTTATTTTATATAATGGCATGTGCACCTCTCATTCTAAAACATCTCATTATTTTAATATATGGCAAGTGTACGTACACCACCCCTCTATGAAACTATAAAACACGCAAATTTTATCATGAGAACTTCTTTGTTGAGCTCTTTTCCAGCGAGCTCATTTGGTGAGAAGTACTAACATTAACCTTTGAAATTTAAGTGGTTCTTGTCTACGTTGGGTTTTATTTCAATTGGCAACGTTATCTTTGTTAGCATCTTGATGGCTTCTAAATATGTCACGGTTGGATATTTTGAACGAAATTATTCTAAAAATTATATCTTAGTCTTTTGTGCTCTTTCGATTGGAGCTGGTTACTCTAGGCTCTCTCCCAAAATTGAGTTTTTTGTAACTTACAAATTTGTCGAAACTAATTGGGGGAATCAACCAAGTCAAAAGTGCTTCGTGTTGAAATCCCTCGTGACCTTTTTAAAATATCATTGAGGCTAATTGTAGAAATATTTGATTACTATTTTTATTGAATTGTGATGTGGTAATGGATGGCATTGTAGTGAATAACATTCTTCTCTCTTAAAAATTGGGTTAAATAGGTGCAATCTCTTTTCAGCAGCAGAACACTTGGCATACACAATCACAATATAATTTTTTTTGTTCAGGAACTGTAAATCAAATTGCAGACACAACAGATAATCTTCATTTTTAATCAGAGTCACTTGGACTTCAACTTTCGATAGGAAACAGATTTTGTTAGAACCATTGGAGATAACATTATGGAAATTTATCTTCTACTAATACAAGTCTAATTTGTTGGCCAAGACTCTATGTTCCATATACATTATACGTTGTAATATACATATTATAGTTGAATATGATATTGAAGCTATTTCAAGTTTTTCAACTCGAAATATGTATTATGCATATACGTTAATAAGTTCAATATCATATTCTAATACAAGTCTATTTTAAAATTTTCAACTCGACAATGTATTGTGCATATTATCCATATACATTATACGTTATAATATGCATACTATAGTTGAATATGATATTGAACCTATATAAGATTTACGACATGTATTGAACCTATATTAGAGTTTTTATTTTGCGGTTCCATTTTACAACTCTAATATGCAGGTTACAACTTGAAATATACACTGTAATATGCATATTATAGTTGAATATCAATTGTAATATGCATATTGTAGGCTCAATATACATTATATGGCATAGCATACTACTCTAAAGTTGAAAAACTCTGATAAACATAAAATCAAAACTCCAAGGCAAATCCAAAACATTTCAGCATGGGAGTATAAAACATGTTTTAAACATGTTTATCAATTATGATTATTCTTTAACTGTAATGAAATTTCACAATATTTCTCCCATATGCATGTATTCCTATGTTCATAAGAGAGAAAATAACAACCATCTGTAATAGCATAGAACAACATCTGTAACAATTTTAATTGAGAGAAATAGTGGACTATGGTCTGAGCAGTTTCTGTAATATGCATATTACAGTTGGAATATTCATATTACAGTTGCAATATGGTCCAAGTTCATATGCTTACGTTCTATATACATTATACGTTGTAATATGCATATTACAATCGCTATTGCAGTGGCTAACAAACCACCCCTATCTTCTGATACATTTACCAAATAATTGACTTTCTAGTACTCAATCCACTCCTGATAGTTGCTTTACCACATATTAATAATTGTGCATTTGATTATAAAGATGGAAAAAGATCGGAAAATAATACTCCCTCCTTCCCATATTAAGGGGGTTGCTCATCAGCAGAGTGTCCGATTAATCGTTAAAAATCAATTGTCATTTACTATTAGTGATTTTTAAGTGGTATTCAAGCCTAGTTTTAAAAAAATAAAAGATCATATCCCGCAAACTCTCTTTTCTAAAGCAGGTGATAAACATAGTAGCCTAAGGAGGCCCCCGCTATTTTATGGAAATAATTATCTTTACTTTAAAGTAAGGATGACTATTTTTATCTAGTGAACCTTAGGTGATGATTTTTGGGATACAATAATTAATGGATACATACCACCCAGTTGATGTAAAAAATTAGATTGCTCTAATTATTCAATCACAGATAAATATAAATGAGACAAAGAATTTTAAAGTGGTTCAGCCTTATAAGAATGGCCTACGTCCACTGTTATGTTATTGCTGAGTATTTGGGAATTCTCGATTACAAGTTCTCTTAAGAAATTCCGGTCCCTTTGAATGAGGGTGATACAATGTATTTATAGCCTTGAGGCTCTCATCTGAAAGGGTGATACATTAAATGATATACATATGAAAGGGTAATACATTTAATGTTCTTCAAACGTGTGCGTCAAGATAATGACCAATCAATGAATTGTTGAACTGTTGGTTATCTGGCAATTAATGCTGTGACCGAGATGCAGGTCGGACCGCCTTATTTGCTTGTCGTTCAGGAGTTCCTCGGAGAGTGGGAGTTCCTCGGAGTACACTTGTTGTTCGGAGTACACTTGTTGCTCGGAGTGAGTATGACTTGGTCGGGGAAATAAACTTCCTCGTTGCTGTTGTGCCACGTAGATTGACACGTGTCTTCTTATTATTCGTCCATATCAGCATATTAATTTTGGTATCAACAGAAGCCCCCAATGTTTCATACTTCTAGATTTGAGGAGTATGGAACATTTAAGCTTAGTCCTTCTCTCTCTTGTGCGTTCATCCTTTTCTTCGTTCGTTGTCAATAGATATCCCTTTTCTCTTGTAAGATCTTCTTCCTTATTGGTCGAGACAATGGTAGCAAAGATCTCAGTGCTGTAGATGTTGATTTTGACTTTTACCTCTGCTCGGGGACGAGCAAGTGCTTCTCGGGAACGATTAAGTGCTTCTCGGGGACGAGCAAGTGCTTCTCGGACAGACCATCTGTGATGAATATCAGAATGCTGAAAAGATCTTAATTTCATAAACTCCCCTTATACTTTAGATGATCCTCCTGCTGACGAGGAACCTGTTTCAAAAGCAGAAGGAAAAGAAACCAATAGAGTAGGAATCTCAATGTAATAGTTAGTATACATTTTCATTCTCAATATTTTGTTTTTTGGATTTAATGAAAGACTTTCATTTTTATTCGCAATCTTAATTGCTATTGTCTTGTAAAATACTTTACATCTGCGCTTGCATAACAATATTGTGTGGTTCATCGACCAACTTAGTATCAGAAATGTTGCTCGATCACTTTAATAATAAAGTAATGAGTAGAAAAATGTTTAAAATTTTTCCAACCAACCAAGGTTGTTAAATTATGCTTGTCGACCAATTATAGTTAGTGAGAGTTTTATCCCCGACTAACCATACTTGGTAGATTTTTGTCTTTTTCATAAAATGTGCCCGACCAACCAAGGTCGATAAATTTTCCTCGTCGACCAACTACAATTAGTGGGTTTTTATCCCCGACCAACCATACTTGGTTTAGTTTGGAAAATTTTGCTCCTCGAGGAATATTGGGTTCTTTCGAACTATCTGTCCACAAGCTCTTTTACCAACCGAAGTTGATCACGCAAGTTTACGCCTCCTAACCAAAGGAGTATAATTTGTTCTCGCTATTTTACCAACCGAAGTTGATCACGCTTGAACTATCTGGTTCTTTCGAACTATCTTGTCCACAAGCTCTTTTACCAACCGAAGTTGATCACGCAAGTGTACGCCTCCTAACCAAAAGAGTATAATTTGTTATCGCTATTTTACCAACCGAAGTTGATCACGCTCGAACTATCTGGTTCTTTCCAACTATCTTGTCCACAAGCTCTTTTACCAACCGAGGTTGATCACGCAAGTGTACGCCTCCTAACCAAAGGAGTATAATTTGTTCTCGCTATTTTACCAACCGAAGTTGATCACGCTCGAACTATATGGTTCTTTCGAACTATCTTGTCCACAAGCTCTTTTACCAACCGAAGTTGATCACGCAAGTGTACGCCTCCTAACCAAAGGAGTATATTTTGTTCGTCACTTCAGTCTATCCATTGCTTTGAGGATGGCCTGGTGCTGAATGATACTTCAAAATGTTCGACTGGCGACAATAGGCGGCAAACTCCTCGTTATCGAATTGTGTTCCATGGTCTGTGATGAAGGCATGAGGGATACCATATCGACAGATGATATTTTTCCAAACGAACTGGTATACCTTCTCGTATGTCATATCAATAAGTGGCTCAGCTTCTATCCACTTAGTAAAATAATCCACTGCAACGACGAGGTACTTGAATCTTCCTCGGGTCGTCGGCAGTGGTCCAACCAAATCAATTCCCAACTCGGTAAGGTCCATGCCAGTTTGCTTCCAACTTATTGTGCCTCTAAATGACCTTCTTTAGCACGTAATCTCCATGTAGGTAACTCGTCTTCAAATTTCTTATCTGACAAAGTTCCTCGGTGAAATTTTTTTTGTTTCCTTTCATCCTCCCCTGATATTTTTCGCTCTTCATCGACCATCTTTTCTCGCTCTTTTACCAACCAGAGTTGGTCTGAGTTTGAATTTGATGATCTTTATACATCCACAAGCTCTTTTACCAACCGGAGTTAGTCTGAGCTTATGTCTGTTGATCCTGTAACATCCACAGGTTGATCAATGAGCAACTTTTGTTCGTCGGGGGTACCAGGATCAGTAAACTCTGCCACAGCTTGCCCTTATGCTCTTTATTGTCGACTTCCACCTTGGTTTCTTTATCCATATTCTTCTTCGCAGCCATAGCCTCCTCGGCATTCATGATTTTGGCCGGTTTTGCCATTAACTCCGACATAGTCGTAGGTGAATCTTTGGCCAAAGTGTAATACAACTTATTAGGCAACAACCCACTCATCAAGGCAGTGATTGCTGTCTTTTCTTCATAATCTATGACTTCCAGCTTCTCGTTATTGAAACGAGTTATGTAATCTCTAGTACTCTCACCAGATTTTTGTCTAACACTTAATAAATGTGCTACTCGTTTTACTGGCTTTGCTCCAAAGCAGAAATTACCGATGAACAAGTCGGCCAATTGAAAGAAAGTTGAAATCTTACCCCGAGGAAGATTGTTATACCATATCTGGGCAAATCCAGTAAGAGTTACCGAGAATGCTCTGCATCTCATCTCGTCGGGAACAGCATAGATGTCGGCAGCAGCTTGATATTGCTCTATGTGAAGAACATGATCTGTCTTTCCATCGTATTTAGGGGTCACCACAGGAGCTTTAAACTTTGATGGTGTAGGAAAATCCACAATGGCTTGGACAAAAGGAGTCCCTTGAACAAAAGTTCGTTGTAGAGGATTCTTTGCTTTAGCCATTTCTCCCAATCTATCCTCCAACCGCTGAATGGAACCTTTTCACGCATCATTACCTTCCTCGGGCTTATTAGTTCTAGCAATTGATCGTTCTGAAATAGCCTCTTGAGAGCTATCTTGCCGAGCAACTGGTCGTGATTGTGCTGATCCTTCTCGTAGATCTGATGGTTGTCGAAAACTCCTCGACACGGCTTTAGGTGGACTCCTATTCCTCCTAGGGCCTAATCGACTGAAAGGGGACACCCTGCTCAGTCTTTCCATGGCACTGGGTCTCTCTGGAGAGAGAGTGATACGTTGATCAGTATCTGTGGCCCGTATTGATGAAGTTTGTCTAGGTTGATAAGAGAAATCATCAGATTCCTCATTACTATACGTTTCTGTACGCCTCGATCGTGAAGAAAGTAAATAAGTTTGCCTTTGACCACTTCGCTGTCCCGAAAGTGCAGGTACGCCGCCATGAAGAGTCTGTATGAGTTTCCGCATAGTATCTTGCATGGCGGTTTGTCCTTGAGATAGATTCGTCATAATTCCAGCCATATTTGGAGGTGTAGATGGATTTGGAAGATTTCCAGCATTTCCAGCGTTTCGATTGCTGGATTCCGGATGATCTGCCATTGATGATAATTGATTTTTGGTGAAAAATGATAACAACAGTCGTTCCCACACACGGCGCCAATCTGTTGATGTAAAAAATTAGATTGCTCTAATTATTCAATCACAGATAAATATAAATGAGACAAAGAATTTTAAAGTGGTTCAGCCTTATAAGAATGGCCTACGTCCACTGTTATGTTATTGCTGAGTATTTGGGAATTCTCGATTACAAGTTCTCTCAAGAAATTCCGGTCCCTTTGAATGAGGGTGATACAATGTATTTATAGCCTTGAGGCTCTCATCTGAAAGGGTGATACATTAAATGATATACATATGAAAGGGTAATACATTTAATGTTCTTCAAACGTGTGCGTCAAGATAATGAACAATCAATGAATTGTTGAACTGTTGGTTATCTGGCAATTAATGCTGTGACCGAGATGCAGCTCGGACCGCCTTATTTGCTTGTCGTTCAGGAGTTCCTCGGAGAGTGGGAGTTCCTCGGAGTACACTTATTGCTCGGAGTACACTTGTTGCTCGGAGTGAGTATGACTTGGTCGGGGAAATAAACTTCCTCGTTACTGTTGTGCCACGTAGATTGACACGTGTCTTCTTATTATTCGTCCATATCAGCATATTAATTTTGGTATCAACACACCCATTAAAAATAATTGTGAAGGGATTGCCTTATAGATAGTTCCAAAATTAGTAAGTGAGTATAATAAAGAAGAAAAAGCAATTCCCAATACAACAACAAGGATAAAAATGCCATATTCATGTTTATGGCCAAAACAAAGTTCAAAAGAATTTCTATTTATAGAACATCCGAACAAGCCTTGAATAGACTTGTCACTTCCCATGAAGGTAATAAGTGTGTAAAGAAAAGCAAAGTCCAACTGTTAATTCAACAGTTCAAAACTATTATGATGGCTCATAATGACATCTTTAGTGACTTTTATCTGAAATTAACTAAAATTTTCAACAACTTGGATACCAAGGGTGTGGTGTTTTACTGCTATAGATGTTGTGATGAAAATACTAAGACCTCTACTTAATAAATTTGACTCAAAAAAATATGTCATAGAAGAATTGGAAGACCTTAATCTTACCCCCTAAGCTACTATGTGGTAAACTCGGGAGCGTATAAATGGAACTTGATTTTAAAAAGTCTTTAAAAAATATTGGCAAGAACAAGAACTCATATGGGTCAAATCTAGTATTATCCTCAACCATGAAGGTTATAAGTGTGTAAACAAAGGCAAAGTCCAACTGTTGATTCAATAGTTCAAATCTATTATGTTTTCCAATTTACTCCTTTTAATTGATTATATTATCCTTTGTATTTTAGGTAGTATTACTGTTGAAATAAAGCTGAAATCATTAGTCAACCTTCACTCCCTCTATTGGTAATTTTCTTATAATTTCCAATTGTTTGTTTCTTATTATGAAAACTCTCCTACGACCACTTTTTATGCGCACGTTATTGTCATAGATGTAACTGGACACTAACATAACTGGATGTTTTTTTAGAACTACTGACTTGGGAATTATAGGTATAACATAACTGGACACTAACATAAAATCATCAGTAATTTCCTTTCTAGATAATTTTTTTGAGCTTAATTGAAAATTTACAAGTTTAGCTAATGTGGAGTTTTCATCTTTGTGTGCTTTAATTTTTTAGATTTTGGATGCAGGAAGTTATATTATCTTCTGTCTCTGATTTAGGAATTACCGATATGATATTTCGATTGTGATTCCTCAGATAATTTAGAATCAGTATTATTATGATGTTGGTTATACCGAAACAGCACAATTTAGAAAATTTTGAATACTATTGAATATTGTTTAACACGACTAATCTTTGTTGATTATTCATTCTCTATGTACTGATCATTAACTGTAAAAGATTGTTCCTGATCATTAATTGTACAAAAAACTAACTGTACATTACTATTGAGCAAAAAAACTCCATAATGATCCACTGGATATTCTAGAGACCTAATCATGTAAGATATGAATTAGAGATATTTTTCTTTCTCAATAGCAAAAATATTAGTTAGACCATGTAAGATTTTTCATGATAATGATCTAACTCTATGTGGAGATAAACTCAGTGATGAAAATGAGAACGTACACACGAGAATTTCTTTTCTCTTAAATCACCTGCCAACATAGTATAACATTATCTTCATTCTACCAAGGGAATGGAGGTCATGACAATTGATTTAATATAATATAAGGGTTGTCCTTCTCTAACAACTAATTAGAATTAGAATTTTAAATGATTGTTGCAGTTGAAGGCGGTTATGGGCCTAATTATAATTTAAAAAGCACATGAGAGTGATGTCTAGTTAAACTTACTAAACAGGATTAATGCCTATTGCTCTATAATTTGGGATGTAATTATATCCGGTTGTGAAAAAAGCTATTTTATTGTAATAATTTGAAGTATGCCCATTCATGAATCTCCGAAGTAGTTTATAATATATGTATATCCTTGTGCAGAGTTTGTCTGCTCATTCAAATGGAATTGATTCAATCAACATTGATTCTTCAGAACTGTTGGTGGCGGCATGAGCATATAGTGGTACAATCAAGCTTTGGGATTTAGAGGAAGTAAAAAATATGCCCGTTAAAATTTATCAAATTTATGGATTATATTATAGTGTATTATGTCATGTAAATAACTCTCTTATTGCAATTTGGTATCTTTGTGTAGTTGTTCGCACCCTCATTGGCCATCGATCCAATTGCATATCATTGAATTTCCATCCCTTTGGGGGAGTTCTTTTCATATTGATATCTGGATACGAATCTAAAGATAAGGGATATTAGACGAAAAAGGATGTATTCACAATTATAGGGGCCATACTCGAGGGATCAATGCAATCAGGTTTGTGCTAGATGGATGTTGGGCTGTATTTGGCGGGGAGGATAATATCGTGAAGGTTAGAATTGCTTTTTTTTATTAGTGCATCTAGTGGACATGTTAACATTGCAAGACAACTTTGTTGGGCAATGTTTTGGTTTTGTGGGGTGGCCCCCATCACGACCCTTATATTATAAGAGCTGAATTAAACAAGATAATAAATGTTACAAATCAATTCATTTCACACGGACAATTTATTAATGTAAGAAGAACTAAGCAATGTCTAATATTTAGTTTCCCTTTTGATTAATGATGGCAGTTGGAGCTATATAATTGACTTAGAAATTTCTAGTTAACTATGTGACATATGCTTATTTATTTTGTTCAGGGACATATGCTTATTTAGTGGGGAATGGTTCACGTGTGAGCATTTAGGAGGATGCTTGGGTTTCGGGATTCCAAGTGGAGAAATTTTATCCCGACGGTGTCCAAGTAGATCTAAGAAATAGGTTACAGACCTTATTAATCACATAAATATTACTTGGTATTTTCAATTCAAACTTTTGGATTAGCTCTACTACTGGAACACAATTAAATAGGACTTTCAATAAAAATACATACATGTTAGGAGGGATTTTGGGATCCCATATAAACTTATAAACTAAGGAATTAGTGAGTAATAAGGAAGGACTAATTTAGGCAAGGGCATAGAGTCAAGAACTGACTAGATCAAAGATATTTTTTAGTTGTTACAACTGTTGTAGTGTTTTTGTTTATTTTACATTCATGTGCCCTTATATGTAGCAAATTCTCATGCAGGCTTGGGCACACATTTTAGAAACATTCTAATTAATATTACTGTGATGAGGGGTAACACAATAACACACATCTTTAGATTTTACTTAAGGTAAATGAGATTGTACTTCAGGTAAATTGTTCAAGTTTAATAAGGGTAACTGTGATCATTTATATGACCACTTTTAAATTGAAGTAAGTTGTAGATTTGGCAACACTTTTATCATACAATTGCTTGAAAAATAGTGCGACACATGTAGGATATATGTTGTGGCTATTCCGCCCTTAGATGTTTACAACATTGTGGTTATTTCTATCGTTGTTTTTGAGTTAATTTTTATGTTTAAATAGGTTAGTTTTCATGAATAAACAAAGGAAACTTTGCCGAATTTTAAAAAAATATGAAGTGTTTCATAAACTAAATAGTATGGAGATATAGAAATTTGATAAGGTTTTTAAATATTGTCATAAATAGGAACTAATAATAAATATTACTTCTTTATTTACGGTAACTGACACTAAATAATTTTTATTGCAGGTCAAAATCTTTTGTGGACAAGGCAAGACATGTTTTGATGGAGGTTGTATCCTTCAAGATTGGGAGTTTACTTTACTTACATTATTTTATTTTAGGAATAGATTGGTTTTTATGTATTTATTCTAATGAGACAAGTGAAAGTTTGTAGAGATATTTAGTTTGGTGGGCACAATGCTAAAATTGTCTATTTTATCTTTGTATAGTCCCTAATTTTAGTTGAATGGAAAATTGTACGTTATATTTGTTGAAATGGGATGTCAAATATGTCATATATTATTTTTAAGAGTTTTTGTTTAAAATTATATTGAGCATATTATGGAATGGATGAAATTTTAATTTTGGCGCAAAAATTATTAAAGACAACTTCTTTGCCACCTCAAAAGGATTCCATAAACGAGGACCATTTGAGATGGCATATACCGTCTCTAAAAATAACTTTAAAAGATGGTTTTTTCGTCGTCTTAGAAGGTCCTATAAGCAATGATATTTCGAAACGACATATTTCCCATCTCAAAAAAACTTTTTGAGATGGCTGTTTCCGTCTCAAAAAGATTTGAAAATGGGGGTCTAATATGACGCCCTTTGCCATCTCAAACGACGTCACAAAAGGTTTTTGAGATGGCCCGAGGACTTTTTGAGACGGCTGGAGCGCCGTCTCAAAAAGTAGTTTTTTTGTAGTGATAACTTCACATTTGCAACAAGGGTTGATTTGTGAATTTATATATATCTTGGGGTATTTCAAATAGAAAGACTAATGAATAAAAGAAAATAGGCAAAGTGGTGAATTTTAATCCCTTGAATTATCTCATAACTATTTAATCCTCATATTTAGCTCACTTTATATATATTTTTATTTATTAGTGTAATTTAAATTTTATTTCATCATTAATTAAAATAATAAAACACCCCTCTAATAATTTTTTTAAAAACCCATCACATAGTCTTCACTTTGCTCTTATCCGTATTAAGGAGCGCGAATTGACCCCTTCCTTTCCAGTGTACATGTTTTAGTATATTTGTCGGTATAAATGGGATTTTTGATTAACAATGTTTATATAACAAAAACATACACACAAAAGACGTGTTATCAAATGGCGATGTTGTCGGCTTTTTAAGCGTTGGACTTTGCTTAATTTTGACAATAAAATTTGCACCAAGTTTCGTTGCTGAATTTTTGAGTTGAGGAGCATTTTTCTTAGATTGTTTGTATTAGGATATTGAAGCCTGTAACATTTATTCGTGGTGCTTTGGACACAAATTATTGGTAATAATTAAATAAAACACAAAATAAAGCAAAAGGGGAAACAAGACAAAATATAGAGAGAACATCGTTGGAGTGGATTAGAAGCCTCTCTATTTTCCGTCGGTAGGACTCTCGGGGACAGCTGAAGTTTGGTAAAATTTCCCCCAATCGACTCAACTCAGACTTCAACCTAGGTATGTAAAATTCGTAGGAGGGAATTTCTTTATCACTCGCGCATCCCTTGTAAGAGTGTCCATTTATTTTTTGATTATATGCTCATATGTGACTTTATTTTAGGCATAGTCTTAGTTTGAATGGTTTGATGAATTAATTGAACTTAAGACCTAAACCCAGTCAGTGAAATGAGAAGGGATTTCATCACCCGACTCAATCACGTTTTCATTGTGTGCAACCCTAGCTATCATTAAATTTAATATCAATCAAGTAGTTGGACCCATAGGATGTGGTGTGTATAGGACTCTTTTTGAAGAATTTAACTTGTAGGACAACCCATAGAGTACTCTCAACCCGACAAATCCTCGATCGATTATCTTTGAGGCATGCTAGTGTTTAGGGAAATTGGGATTTTAAGTGCGTTTGGCCAGTAAAACGGGTTTGTGTTGTCCCTAGCGTTGTACCGGACGATCGTATCAACGTAGTAGCTTTGTGGCAAATCTCTGCGAAAAGCCTATGGTTGCGTTGTAATGAAAGTAAGGATACACATTTCTCAAAGGCAACGTATAAAATGCCGTGCTTTTCTCGCCCATAGATTAATTACAATTTAACTGCCCTATCACTTAATTCAAGATAAAAATTGGCTACCTCCTAGTTAGGATTTACACTTTTCTTAAACGTGTCAAATTCAAATCATTTGGTAGTCAGTTTTTCGTGATCCATCCTGCTGTTTTTCATAATCACAGCCGTTTTTATCCCTTTTCAAAAATCCAAAAATATTTTTTTCATTCATTTTCTTATATTTAAAAATTCCCAAAATATTTTCCTTCCGTTTCAAAAATTTAAAATCCAAAAATATATTGGAGAATCCTTTCTCTCCACTATCCATCCCGTCATGGCCGATATTTATGGGACCACATTGCCCATTTTCCATATTCATTGTTCACATATTGCCATCAAGCAAATCACTTGTCCCATGAGTACCCATACCTTCCTTATCCATCCCAACCAACCATGGTGAGAATACTTGGGTGATATCGATTTAAATACTTTAGCAAATTTCAAATTTAAAACTTATTTAATTAGAGTCAATCTTTAATCCAAATTAATAAGACCCTACCACATCCATCTAGGTTGGTAAATCAAACCATCATAAATAAATTGCTGACACATAGATTTCAGGAAGAACCTCAAAGGGAAAACCTTTTATTTCACTGTGAATAACAAATCGCAACTTACATACACAATGAAATCTGCAATGAATATCCTCAGATAATCACAAAGACATGCAGTCTAGAATCAGTTATGGATCAACCACAGCGCACCCACAAGAACACGTAGCTCTGAATCGACAAGGAACACCTTCGAGCACTCCCAATGGCACGCAGTCGTCAGTCGTAGATTTACCCTCTCTATAAGATAAGCTTAACCAATGATGTATCTTGGGTTACAATAGAATTCATTAAGCTATTGGGATTTTTGTCAATTTAAAAACAAAGTTAAAACTCTCAAAAGTGAGAAGACAAATCATTCTGCAAAAGAAATTTTCGTAGAACAATATTCTCAGGTCTTTTGCTGGAAAACGAAGTCAGACAAGTCAATTTATAAGAAAATTGAGTTGGTGCAGTCGCTCAAACAAAGTCCTTATGTTGCTGGAACGAGAAGCAATGCCATTTGAACGACATCGCGCAACATGCCTACGTTGTTTGAATGACATGGCATTGTCACTCAAATGACTAGAGCGATAAATAAAGTTCACCTCAACACTTAGAAAAAATTCCTTTGATGGAAAAGATGCCTCAGATGTTTAAAAACATTTTAGAAAAATTATCCCAACACTTTAAATGAAACATTAAGGGACTTTGAAAACAATCTTACCAAAGTTAAACTTGTTTTGGCTTTTTATTGAAGAATGTTGATATTCGGATCCGTCTTGATGCATGATTGAACTTGAATAAATCTTCGACGGTTGTAGCGATATACGACATACTCTAATGTAAACATGACTATGTAAAATATGTCCTTAAAAATATCCACCTATGTCTATGACGGTACCAACGAAAAACATTTCAAATTATAAAATCAAATATCCTATTCCAATCTAATACCCTCCCATGAACCCAAAAATGAAAAGGTACTAAATATGTTGAGACTTGCATCTTTAAACTTTCTTCAAAAATCTTCAACAATCATCAAATCTCCAAAATTTATTTGTCATCATTACGGTGTGCAATATGATCTTCAATTGTACCTACACACATGAGATAAGAAACAAATACCTTCCTGACATATCGAGTTTGAAATGATACAAGAAACAATATAATCAAATCTCCCCTATAATGAAAACTCCCCCATAATTCATAAGTCTTTCTCCCTCTTTTTAGTTGTCCGAAATAGACAAGGAAAAGAATAAACAAAATAAACATGGAGTGTCACGACAAGCATAGCAAAGATATATCAATTATGCGCATCACTACACCAAAATGACAAAATTGTCACCTTTCAGACGGCCACCCTTGTCAAGGTCATTGACCGTGATAAAAAAACACGCGTTTTGTGTCACGGTCATTGTAAGAATTTTTTAAAACTATTGCAATTCATTTCAAAATTCCTATTATCGGGAATTAAAGGCCCAAAATCATTATCATCATCATCAAAATTCCAATAACCCAAGTTTTGACTTTCGTTATACTCGCCCAAAGTCATATTTGAATTTGTTTGATCGAAAGTCATAGGATTACGGGCATTTTGAGAATTATAACAATGATTATCGAAAGAATTGGAATAAGACATGCTTACCTCAAAAATGGCTCGAAGGGGCGAATTCCACAAAGTATTTGTGCGCGGGAAATTCAAGCATTTCTTGGCACTCAAATGTAGAAGTCCTATAAAAATGTTATGCAAATAATATAAATAGAAAGAAAATACTAAGAAATACTAAATCAAATAAATTCTAAAACAAACTCATCCCCCGACAACGGCACCATTTTGATAGGCAGGGTTTTGCCGCGGCGCGAGCGTCACCTGCGCGCCGGTCATTTTGAATTCGGCTCACCCAAACTATACAAAAAACCTAAACTTATGACTACACTCAATGGGTGAGTATAGCGGCCAAGTCCGGGTATCGAAATCCATAGATACGAGTTGCTAGAATTTATAAGGTTTAATACTCCTAAAATAAAAGTGTAAAAGATGATTATACACAAAAAGGAAAAGATGCACAAAAGGGAAAGATTAATCTAAGGGAGCGTATTTAAACTAGATTAACAAAGAAGTAAAAACTATAGGTTGTGTCGAATATCCCTCACCCGAGTTAATTAGTATAAAATGGTTACATGGATCGACGAGGTATTAAGACTACGTCTCATTTCGACAGTTAATTAAATCAAGAGTTATCACACCCCTAAATTTGCATAAGAGCCTAATAAGATTTTGGTATCAATAAATACCCCGAAAATTACGCACGCAAGGTCGTAAGCACGGAACATACATGATATGCCTCGTCACATCTCCTAGGCGTAATAACTAGGACAGCTCACTCAAAATAGACCCATAAACTCCATCACCATTGCAAAGTAACATGTTAACCCGAAATGAGTTCAATCCGACACAACCTAGACTAATTTAGCTAGAAAGCATGATAAAAACGCGGTAAAGAAAAGCGATAAATAAACACGATAAAACTACACTACAAAGAAAGCAAATAAAGCGAGTAAACCTAATTATGAAAGCATGTAAATTAACTACAAGGCAAGAATTAAAGAAATACAAACTAAATTAATTGGTAGGGAAGATGAATAGTGCACACTTACAAACCCAAATGGGTGTCAAACCAAGAGAGGAAGAAGAATGACCTCTCCACCTCCAAACCCTAACCTAAAATATCTTCTAAAACTTATATAAATACAAAACCAAAATTGGTTTATATAGTAAGTTGGAATAAAAATAGAAAAGAAAAGGAAAAAGAAAAGAAAAAGAAGACGATCAACAAATATCTAGCAATCGCGGTCGACCGCGGTCAGGGGGCCGATCGATCGCGCCCTCAATTAAAAGCACACTGTCTCCTTTCCACGGTAAAGACTTCAAACTGTGGTCGACCGGTACTCTGTTTCTCAACCTTGTTTGGTCCATGAAGAGGGGGAAAATGTTGCAAATGGAAATGGCCATAACTTCCTCGCCCGAACTCCAAACGACGTACCGTTTACCATAACGCGATGCTAACTCAATGAATTACGCATCCTTGGAATTTCCATGAGCTGGAGAAGAAATGTGAATTGACTAAAATGCCCTTAAAGTAGTGTCCAGCGATGAAACTTCTTCGAAATGCAACGGTTCCTCACTTTTAGCGTTCCAATACCTACAAAAGCACAATTAACCCCTGCAAAGCATGTATATATCCAAATCCAAGGTTGTTTGGTTAATGAACATAAATATAGGCATTTCGGACTATAAAAGCGCTAGAATACATAGAGATAACGGGCAAAAATATGCAATATTCGATACATTCAATTACCTCATAAAGATTTTGTGCATGTCATATAAAAGGAAGTGGCGAACAAGTGTAAGGACCAATGCTGTGGTTTTCTTCAAGAAAAAGTATAAATATTATACTTGAGTTGGAGAATATAATGTAAACCTTTGCATATCATATTTTTCCCTTTGAAATATTGGTTTAGACGGAGACCAAAAAGTATGGAAATAGCTTTTTTGAAGTAAATCAATAAATTAACATGATCATACATTTAGATTTGAGCAGTGTATTTATAGCAAAATGAAGGGGCGGCATCATTTTCCACTTTGTAGATAAAAAGCTTGTTATTTGTTATTCTTTTTAGCAGAATTATATCACATTATGCAGTATGCCTATTATATTCTTAGATCTTGATCAACTATAATCGTTACTTTCTTAGTTTTAATTTATTACGGTTTCTAGAAATTTTTTGACGTGAACCTTTAAATAGGCCCGCCACCTATTGCCTGGATGAATTTCTTCAAGAAGGTCAATTCTCTCTACTTCTTTAGGGTTGTCTTTCTGACATAGTTTCGCATATTCATTTGTTTCACTTTTTTCTTTTCTTTTCTTATATGTTACTGATTAACAAATTGATGCCATTTTTTTGTTTTTGGTATTAACCAAGCTGTTTTTGGTTGCAAAGATGGAAAGACATATGGATGATTTATTGGTATTTTGATTTAATTTTGGTAAGATATTTATATTATCCCCCCATGTAGTATCAGCTTCTGAAACTAATAAAACATGTTTATCAGGCTTATAGTTACTGGAAGATAGCTTATAATTTCAAAACCTATTTTCTCTTCATAAATCTTTCAGTGAAGTAAGTATAACTTAGTCGCGAATTAAGTCTAACTTAATCGTGAGTAAGCTGAGTATGCTTTTGTGTGTGACAGATTAATAAGAAACAAACTTTATTAATAAAAAGAAAAGGGGATACAAAAGGGAGACAAGAAGTCTGCCTTGAACAAAAGAAGCTGGGAAAACAGGCTTTTGATAATCAATTACAAAATAATCTTTTCCAAGAATCAATAATGGTATACACGTTGAAATTGTTAAAAACACTTTGATGTTGAATCCCACAAAGAAACCATGTCTCTAACTTCTGTCCACATCACAGGAGATAGTGGACACGACGGTATTTTTAAAGTGCTTTGATGTTAAAATTCATAAAGCCATGTATCTAATCTTTTTTGACACCCTAGAGATGTCTTCTGCTTTGGTTTAAAATTCTCCTATTTCTTCCAACTATTCCTCCCAAATCATTGCCAACATGATAGGCTCTAAAGACACCATTTTGGGGCAGAGAATACAATTCACATCATCATAATGTACAACTTCAACATTAGTATTGAACAATATCTCCTTTATTGTGTATCTATATAATGGGATTAGGGAATGCATTTAGGTAGGCATGGGCGGATATAGGCGGGCTGGATTTGGGCTCGGGTCAACTCTGGGAGGGTTGGATTCAGGCTGGATATGGGTTGGGTTGGGCTAACCCGTGCTCTTTCCTTTTTTGTACTGCCCTATCTGTTGCTGCTCTGTATACAGTTTTTTACAAAAACCTTAAATCAATATGTATAGAGGAGACTGAGAGAGAGAGAAGAGAGCGAGGTAGTGAGAGAATATAGCAGCATAGAGAGAGAGAAAAGAGAGCGGTGTAGAGAGAAGAGATGAAAGTGGCTCTAAGTGTGTGTGTGTGTGTGTGTGAGAGAGAGAGAGAGAGAGAGAGAGAGAGATAGAGAGAGAGAGAGAGAGAGAGAAAGAGAGGTGAGCGGCTGAGAGAGAAACACAGGTTTTGTTAGTGAAACTATATTCGGTAGAAAAATTAGAGACAAGGGTTTGTTCTACGGCTTGGGTTTAAACCCACGAGTCAGCCCACTTTTATCCCGCACATAAAGATGAGTGGCCATTTTCATCTCGTAGTGGATTGATTTTGGATCTGAGTGCCACTTCTAAATCAAATTGAGTAATTCGTTGGATTAGCAAATTCTATTTTTCATTGATGTTATCCAGTAGACATCTTGTCCTAATATTGTACTAATTTTTTTCCCCCAATATGGGACTCCTGCAAAAAAGAATAGATTTAACTAGCCTTACATCTCATTTTATTGGTAGTTGTTAAACTCTAACGAGTCCTTGAAATACTCAGGTGGATCAGTTTTGGCCAGGCTTTGAAATTCTTATCCACTATATTTCATTGTGCGACAACTAAATGAAGTAATGTCAACAGAGCAACCATGTGATTTAGCATATGAATTTGGAGATGGATTCTTGGATATCCTTGAATATCCATAAGGCTTCCCAAAGCCAGGTGGGGGAAACTCTTTCTATATTATCTAATGCTATATGGTTCATATGGAATTGTATTGTAGTGAGTAGTCTTTTACGAGCAGTATAAAATTTTAGATTAAATCCTGTGTGTAAAGTAGATTTTACACTAAAATTATACACTATATTTTGTACTCCGACGGTTGGTTCTAACCTTATGTGTAGATATTAAACCGACCACTAGGACATAAACCCATGTAAACTGGGTATTATTTACTAAGATTTTTTAAAGAATTTAATATTGAATACGAATTCTGTTTGATAGATTTCGACGAATGCTTTTTGAACATAAATTTTATAATAACCGAACATTGAAAATGAAAGATATAACAGTTTAAAGTTTTGGACGAGAGAGAGTTTATGTGTTTGTGAATATTTAAGGTGCATTTTTCATTTTCATTTTCATTTTACACTTTGCCGAGATGCCAAAGGCTTTTACAACACTATTGGAGCATGAAAAATGTTCACCTTGTTCATGTTTTATACCACCATTGATCCATTGGATATGACCTAAGTACCCTCCCAATATGTGGAGACATAGAGATCTTGTCTTTGACCCCTTTTAGTTACTCTTTAGTTCCTCACATCTGTTTTTTTTCTTCTTTTTTTCTTTTAATATTCCATAATAAATTTTCGTTTATCAATAATATAAAAAATGCAGACATTTTTTGTGAATATAAAAAATACAGACATTTTTTTAACAGAACAAACGAAATACAGATATGGTCTTGCTCTTATTATGAATGTTGTTCATGTCTTGATTTGCTCACTTTTTGTTTGGTGGTTTGACCAGCCAATGAGTTGGCACTAATTGTGAGTGCCTTATCCGTGTGATTGGCATTCAATGCTATTATGACCACGACATCCACATCTTCTTCTCTAATACATCATCAAAAGGTAACCGATACTTCTAAAAAAATATCAATGAGATAACTCGTCGTTGATTCATAAACTCTATCTAGTACAACGAGCCCCACTAGCACATAATAAAGTCAGTTAGTGATAGGTCTATTAAGAGTTGACTAGGGCCAAATATACTAATGACCGATATTGATCGAGCCTCTCTAACATTGTCGAAGTGGACTAACCCCGGTCCAAAGTGATCTGCATTTGCTGAATCTGTCTATATCATCCATCGGAGTGGATTGGAATTGGCCGAACCTATTTAGCATCGACCAGAGGTGAGGGGTCCCATCTTTAGTAAACTACAAACTGTTCCTATTCGAGTCCATTTTATTCCAAACTACAAATACACAAACCCATATTGAGATCCAAATTGGTTTCATCCTATGTTTCACACTACGAAGCAAAGGTGCGGTTGAGGATGACCACCCTCATTGACAAACTCATCAATGTCATCAACGCTGGTCGAGTCAGGCATATATTCCCGAGTATAGATTGATGACTCCTGGGTGATGTATTCCTCTGCAATTGATCCTGTCATATATCGTGTATTCTTGACGTAATCTTTAAAAACTTTCATCATTCTTTCAAACGGATACATCCACTGATATCTAACAGGACTATAAAGAAGTGCCCCGTCGCATAGGTGTACCAACAAGTGAACACTTATGTCAAAAAAAGATGGGGGAAAGTACTTCTCCAATAAATAAATCGCTTTGGTCACCGCTAATTTTGCGACAACTATGTATTCTTGATTGACTACCTTCTCACAAAAAAGTGAGAAGAAGATACTAATTTGCATTATAGCCTTTTGAAAATCCTTGTGCTTGGAGAAACAATGCTTAAACAATAGAGGTACCCATTACATGATCACATGCCAATCGTGGGACTTACACTTATGTAAATCATGAGTAGCATAATTCACAATCCTATGCAAGTTGGATGAAAAAATAGATGGAACCTTGAAATTATATATTGTGTCTAAAAGCACCTTCCTTTCCCCACTCATCAAAGTAAACGCACCAGAGGGAATTATTGTCCTTCCCCTACTATCTTCTTTCAACTATAGTTGTGGCTTAAGTTTCAACGATTTAAGATCTTTTCGTGCATTTTCTCCATCCTTCGAATGACTCCCCCCCAAGTAAAGTGCCCACAATATGTTCATGGAGGTTCTTCTTTGTATGAATCACATCCAATACATGGCATACTAGATTATTCTTCTAATAAGGCAAGTCAAATAAAATCGACCTCACAGACCATGCCTTTATTGTATCAGTTTCATTTCCAGTTGGGGTCTTCTTATGCTTGCTTGTCATATAAGGGAAACAATCTGAAGATTTACTTTAAATTTCTAAACCTAAAAGTTTTCTCGATGGTAGCCTATGTTCAACCCCGCCCGATAAAAAAATGGAACCTTTCTCAAATCTTAAGCTATGAGTGGGGGTAAAAACCTTATATGGCAATGGCATACATTTTTTGAGATAGCGGGGAGATGAAAAGATTCAGTCTCCTGTCCACAAATAAGACACCTTAAATAACCATGTACTACACAACCGGATAATGTCCCATAAGCTGGAAAATCATGAATTGCCCCCACATCAACATATCTTTTAGCGTAAACTCTTATTTTCTATAAGAGTCAAATGCTTGCACACCCTCTTCTCAAAACTCATTTAATTCTTCTACCAAAGGAGTCAGGTAGACGTCGATGTCATCACTTGGTGCCTTTGGCCCAAGTATCAACAAAGACATCATCGAAAATTCAGGTCTCATACACTGTAAAGGAGGGAGGGTTGAGTGGGGCTAGGATCATTGGTCATACACTCTGATTTCTCCTTAAATTTTCAAATGGATTGAAACTATCTATTGATATTGCTAGACGAATGTTATCCTGTTCTCGAGAAAAATCGGGATACTCAAAACTCATCCTCCTCCAAGCTGTAGAATCAATAGGATAACACATGATATTATCCCCTACTTCTTCCCTAGCATGCCATGTTATTGCCTCCGCTATCCATGGTACTGTGAAAAATCTCTTTAATCTAGGCCCAACGGGAAAATATTTCAACACTTTTTAAGGAACTTTTGAGCTTGTACCTTCCTTGCCAGTAGATTGGACATATCTAGGTTCATCTCATACCGGACAACGATTGAGATTTTTATCTCCTTTTGGTATATTATGCAGTCATACACACAAGCATGAATCGATTTATGCTTCATTCCCAAACCTTTCAAACTGTTCTTCATAACATGATAGATATTTGGAAGCATACTATCCTTGGGTAGTAAGCCCTTCACCCAATTCAGAATTCCTGTTATGCTATTGCCAAACAAACCGTATTGCGTCTTCAAACTATGCAAACCAACCATGGCATGTAAAGTTGTTTGATCTTTCTCACAGCCAGAGTATAACAGTTGTTTCGCCTTAAATTTTAAACTTCAGTAGTCATCGTCAAGGTTTATCGTGATATTTTCATGAGCACCTGAACCTTGTATATCGTCAGTGTCCTCATTCTTCTCCACTTCATAAACTCCGTACACGTCATCAACTAAATCCTTTGACATATTATGATCTACGTCGTCCCCTTCTACATCTATCCTGCTTATTGAATGTTGTTGTGAAGGTTTTTCGAGGACGAAAGGAACTTTCAATTCATCGTGAAAACTCAAAAATCGATAATTATCTTACATACCGTATCTTAACAAATGTAGTTCAACTATTTTCCACTCAAACACCTTACCATTCTCACACCTAGCACACAGAAACGAAAACTCTTCATCATTATGACATCTCTTTGCATATTTCACAAATTCATTAGCACATCTGTGGAACACATCCCCCAATCTATTTGTCTCACCCATCCACTCTTTGTATTTAGGATATCCCATCACAACTACCACAAACAATCACCTATTAAAGGTAAGAAGCATATATTCTTGAATTAATATAAACAAAACTTAGATTTATAGTATGTTTCATTTAATTATGTCTTATTTATATTCGATTTTTAAATTTCAAATTCAAAATCAATTTATAATAGAAATTCCTATTTCCTCTATCTCCTCTAAAGGGCGAGTGGTCCTATCCCATTCAAGATCACATATTTCTTTAATATACTTAACAACTCATGCATATTGTTACGATTTGAGAAAAATTCGACAACATATCCCCATAGTTCTCCAAGTACACGATGTAGATTGACAAGGGTGAGTGTTATTTCAATTGATCAATTGAAATGACACTCCCATTTGCCAATCTAGTATGTACCCAGCGAGCATTAGGATACGACTGCAAAACTTCCTCCAAAAGTAACAACTTTGAGCAATTAAGAATATTATTATACATAAATTATGCAGTCCCAAACTGTCCAAACGAGACAATTCGAGAGATCTCATTACAGGGGTAATGACTCTCGAACGGGTCTAAGAGCTATTGAATGCGTATGCATAAGAACCAGAAGGCTAGTATCTATGCGCACTATATGTAATTTCAAGTATGTTTCATTTAATTATCATACTATATATATATATTATTCGTGATACAAAGTAATTTTAGAAAAAAGTTGAAAAATCCCACCCCCATATGGACAATAATCCAGTGGTCATGCCACTTCTAAAATTAACCAACCCAAAATTGATCCACTATAATGCAACGACAACAGCAGCAACAAACCAACATATGTGTATCTTGTACTCCTTTTAATTCATCTACTCAATTAATTCATTTCATCACGTCTTATAAGTATATCATCATTAAAGTTATACAATTAAAACTATACAATTAAAGCTATACAACTAAATCTATACAATTAAAGTTATACAATTAAACTTACAATTAAAGTATACAATTGATTTTATTAAAGCTATACAATTAAAATTACTTCGAATCTCAATAATTATCTCTTAATGAGGGGCAATCCTACTTGCATATGAAGGGGTAATAATTATTAATTTACTAATTTAAAACCAAATATGGGGAATATAAAGGGTCCTCAAAACACTATATACGATTTGTTAATACCGAATCAATATCTAATAAACTAATCAATATTTAATAATAAAAATTATTAATCAATAAAAATACCCCCTCCTTCCCCCACCACATGCTCACACACGCACACACCACCTCCTTCCCCCTGACCCACCCCCTTCCTCCACCACCACACACACACACACACACACACACACACCATCCCCATTCCTCCTATAACAACCCCTTCCCCCCGGCCCCATTTCTCCCTCCCTAGCCCTGCCCCATCGCCACCCCCAGCCCTGCCCCACCCCCTCACCACACACACGCACGCACGCACACACACACACACACACACACACATACATATACATATATATATATATATATATATATATATATATATATATATATATATATATATATATATATATATATATATATATATATATATAATATATATATACAAAGGGAAGAGAAAGAGAGAGAGAATCGTACCTGAAAGTAGAGAGAGAGAGAGAGTGTGGGGGGACCAAAACGGTGGGGAAAAAAAGAAGAAGGAATATTTTTTTACTGAGGAAGTTGTCACGGACGTGTCACGATCTTTGACCGTGAGAACTTTATAAGATTGTCATGGTCATTGACCGTGACAAAAAACTCGTGTTTTTTTTATCACAGTCAATGACCGTTACAAGGCTGGCAGACTGAAGGGTGACAATTTGGCCTTTTTGGTGTAGTGGCGAAAAATATGAGGGATTAATTGTCATATATAAAGTTTTTTTAAATTAACGAATAGTTTCCCACGCTTATATACATAATGGTAGTGACTAGTGTACGAGTGGATTTGGGGAGGGGGTGGGGGATGGCATATGCCCGCCCAAAGTAAGACCTGCCCCTGGGTGATGAACACTTAGCCATCTAGGAGAATTCTACACCATCCCATTATGAGTGTAACCTAAAAAATGTACCCCAAATCGCTAGGTTTACATTTTTTTAGCCTCTCCAAAATACAAATTATTGTACGTTTGAGCAGCGTAACTTAACAAAATACAAATAAAAAAATCAAATGTCTATTCCACAAAAAATAATGGTGGGACTTAAAGTACATTAAAGGTTTGTAGTATATATAAGCCCTACATTTATGTACAAATTTTCAATGTACCTTAAGGATGACTTTAAGATTTTCCATACTACCTTTCACATAGCCACATAATATTATTATGGATAATGCTATCAAATTTTGACACAAAAAATAATTTACTAAATGTTTAAAAGTTTTATACATTAATATAAGTACAATAATTTAATGCCGTTAACAAATCTATATTATACTTGTAATACAATAGTATTAGAAGTTAATGAGGAGAATTTGATGCTAATTTGGTGATATAATTTTCAAGAATGATACTTAGAAAATAGTCTGAAAAGTTCGATGTCTTTTCTCCTACCCCTATCTACTTATTCATTCCACGTTCTCTGCCTATACCACGCACCTATCCACCACACAACCTCTCCACAATATACTTGTGCTTTGCAAAACAAATCTGTTACAAACCATAAATCAATATAGACCTACCAAAACATTATAATTGGTCTGAGATACAATACGGTATAAAGTCAGTAACCAACAAGCGTAAGTACGAAGACCAAACGACGCCGCGTCGGGACACCGGATTCTCAACTCCCATCGTTTCTCAATCTCCGTCGTACAACAACATGTCGCCGCCAATGGACGAGATGCAGCTCGCCAAGCAACCGGCGCAAAAGATCGTCGCTTGCCTTTTCAACGGTGCCGAAGCCAAATGCCTTAGGGTTGACAACGGCACCTCTGGAATTGACTCCAATGATACTAAACCCTGCACATCTGGTTTGTTTAGTTTCTTTAACCTCTGATTTGACTCCAATAATACAAAACCCCGATCGAATTCGTACCAATTTCTCTCTTCAAACCAATTCCATCTCAACTTAATATCTGAATTCCGAGACTTTGAGGCCGTCAAAATTGATATGTCGCCTTCGTCAGAACTTCCCATGGAGAAAGACACTCAAAATCTTTTTGTAGAAATTGGAGATTAAGTTTTTGAATAAAATTCAAGGGCCAACAAGGCTGTGGATATTACATAGGTATAGCAGATGGTCGGGTTCTGTTCTGGAACGACGAGTCATGGATGAATTTTGCTTACACCTTGCCAAATAGGTGAGTTTTTCGGGTTCAATTTATTTTTAGTCCTGGCTGTTCTCTTTACCATATTGAGCTTTAAGCTCCTGAATTGACTTACTATGCTTTGAATAGTGCACATGTTACTCTTATTTTTTACTTTTTAAAACAAGGAGAGTAAGTTATACAATTAGATAATGTAAGAAAAAAGTTTTATACTCGATCCCCATAGTAAAGATACAAAAAGAAGGTATAAATTTTTTTAAATGGTTCGAGTATAAAACAATTATGATAGTGGGTCCCTATTTTCGAATAATTTATATTTTTATTGGTTAATACATTATGGTAGTAGGTCTGCGCCAATGATATTAATGTATGTTGTCACAAAAAATAGGGACTAAAAGTGTAAATTGAAATTTTGTTGTCTTTTTTTCATAATCTATATTACTGTGGATCCTAGATTTACAAATTCCCCTTTTTAAAATATATAATGGATCTAACAATGAAAAGTTCTTCAATACTTTTTTAATTAATTTTAGTTGACTTTTTTATTTCATTTCAAAAATCCTTCCAATAAACATGTGAAAGCACTAATATCTTATTTGAATAAGAAACTGAAGCAAAGTTTGGTGGGGGTTGGGTCGATGATTCTAGGTGCGTTTTGGGGATGGCCTCAGGCATGGTTCAAAGTATCGGCCGAGTTGACTCGGTATCGGCCGAGTCAACTCGGAATCGGAGGGCACCGATCCGATACCGAGGGACGTTTAAAAAAAAAACACTGAATCGGTCGAGACAGCCGCGATATCGCCCGAGACAACCGATTCCGATACGCCTCGCAGCGATATCGGCCGAGACAGCCGCGATATCGGCCGAGACAATCGATTCAAACGATATTGTCATATTTTGTTTTATTTTTTGATAGAACTTTTATCTTTTACGATATTTATTTGTTCTTGAAAATATATTGTAACATTTACAGAATGGCATTACTTTTTCAAAAGTATTAACATTAATTTTTTAAAACATAAAACTCTTTTTTTTTTAAATGACTCTACTAAAAAAAATATATAAATCTTTTAAAAAGCAATACTCTTTTTTTTAAAAAATGACTAATAAAACTCTTTTTTCAAAGAAATGTTATTTTTTTACAAAAAATATTCAAATCTTTTACAAAAAATATATAATGTACATTTATGTTTGTAAAAAATGTACATTTCTGTACAAATATTATTTTGTACATTTTTGTTAAAAAAAAATGTACATATTTGTAAAAAAATATATATTTGTACATATTTGTAAAAAAAGTGTACATATTTGTAAAAAATATATATATTTTTGTTAAAAAAATGTACATTTTTGTAAAAATGTCCTTTTGTACGTTTTTGTAAAAATGTACATTTTTGAAATTTTTTGTAAAAAATGTTCTTTTGTACGTTTTTATAAAAATGTAAAAAACAATATACATATTTGTTAAAAAAATGTACATTTTTGTAAAAATGTTCTTTTGTACGTTTTTGTAAAAATGTAAAAAAATGTACATTGTTGTTAAAAAATGTACATTTTTGTAACAATGTTCTTTTGTACGTTTTTGTAAAAATGTAAAAAAATATACATTGTTGTTAAAACAAAATGTATATTTTTGTTTTTCAATATTATTATTGGTTTACTATGTAATATTGAATCTGACAACTCTGCCGCGCTTCAGTATAACCAATTCTACAATCCAATGCATATTGAATGATGGGTTTGAATGTATCTCATTGGTCCACATTGTTAATCTTATTTTTTTAAAATTTTCTATATTTTTTTCGGAATTTTTTGCGCTCTCTAAATAGCGTATCTTTGCGTATCGCCCGATACCGCGACCTATACCGCGATCGAGTTGAAAATCGGGTGTCCGATACCGGGACCGATACCGAGACTTTTAACCATGGCCTCAGGTGACATTTTTTTTGTAGAATTCTATTTTTTCTAGAAATTTTGTGCTTTTTTACAGGAAATGTTTTGCTGTTTATTTATTTATTTTTATCAAAGTTGAAATTTTTTTCCTTGGAAATTTGTTTTTTTGTATTTTTCATATTTTTTTAAAGTTGTATTCAATATTATTCAAACTTTCAAATCTTTTTTCTATTATTTCACATTTTTAAAGAGTTTTTTCAGTATTTTTCATATTCCTGTAAAGTTTTTAGTTTTATTCAACCTTTTTAATTCTTTTTCTATTATTTTCATAATTTTTACAAGTTTTTTCTATTATTTAGTGATTCTTTAGATGCTTTTCAATAATATTAAAACTTTTTAAATGTTTTCAATAATATCCAGAAAATTTTAGCCTTTTTAATTGTATTTCTATTGTTTTCAGATTTTTTAGAAGTTTATCCTGTTATTTATTGATTTTTTAGATGATTTTCAATATTATAAAAACTTTTTAAATGTTTTTCAATAATATCCAGAATTTGTTAAAAGTTTTTTCTCAAAGATAGAAATATATATATATATATATATATATATATATATATATATATATATATATATATATATATATATATATATATATATATATATATATATATATATATATATATATCGGATTTTTCGTTATTTAAATCGTTATTTCGATTCATTTTTGTTTAATAAATCGTATAAATACGATTTCACTCTTCAACTAATGTGGCTAGGATTTCACGACTATTTGCAGCTGGTGAGGTTCTCTGGCTTGTGTCCATATGTTGGTAAGAATGAGTAGTTTCGATTTTGATTTTGTGTCGTGGGTATCAATCGATAAAATTTGGGGGTGTCTTAATACTACAAAGATAAAAAGTTACTAGAAGTTTTGAGAAAATTTTAAAACTCATGCACACTGATCAAACTCACTCTGTTTTGTTTGGATTTTTTTAGTATTTATGGCCTTTATATATCTTGATCAACCTTCACATCTATTTTACATAATTTTAGGTATCAAGAGTTGGATGCCTTTATTATTTTTATGAAATGATATTTTTAGTTTAGTAGTTTTGTTCATGGACTGAGCGTGCATAAGAAATTATTAATATTATGAACATATTAATAGTTCATACTGATTATCTAAATGTTATTATGGTTCATACTGATAACAACTCACGCTAAAAATAGATTTATTGATACTATAGTTTCAAACTTTTTCCAATTTACTATATCATATTTTTGTTAATTTTATAAATATAAAAATACGATTAAGAATATTATAAGTTGCCCACGCATCCCGCGGTTTACTTTACATCTTGTTTATGTAGATATCGTGAAGAGTTGATTTTTTTGGGTTCTTTCAAGGTTCACTCTTTTGATTTTTTTCCGGTTAAAACAAATATTTCTATAGAATGCATGCGTTTATCAATTCATGTATGTATTGTATTATTTATTCTGAATATGTTTTGTTTAGTTTAATTGCTTTTATATTTTAATATATAGTAAAAAATGGATTAGTTTGAGATTGTCTATGATAGAACTTCTTTAACAATTTATAAGTCACTATTTTGACAATTTCGTCCCTAAAACCTCTGCCTAAACACGATTAAAAATGATATATTGTTTAAATTTTGAACAAAATTCGAATCTTATCACCCTTTCGTGCGAAAATTGTCAACTTTAATTTTGAATAATTATTTTTACTCATACAATAAAATATAAATCATAATATATTTACAAATTCTATTAACTATCATCAATTTATATTATTAGGATTGTTTTAAATAAATTTGAAGTATTTTTTCTATAAAACGACCGCGCATCGCACGGGTTACATGATAGTAACTATTAATAAACATTGCATTTTTTAATTATTATATGTCACATAAATAAACCTTTGTACAAATTTGCATGGCAAATCGGGGCATGTCTACCAGCCGATCACACCCACCAATCAATCTTAAATGTGAGTAAAAACTCAAACCAACAATAGCCACACCACCACCACCAATAAAATTTACATTGAGTGCCATCGTTTGATAGCTAATGATGATCCCACCATACCATTAGAAGAATGGGTGGATTTGCGCTTGGTTAGGCCTTCTCTACCCATGAGTGAGTTAGTGGATTTGGATTTAAATGAAGTGGTGGATGCGTTTTATCTTGATGGGTGGTGGACTGGTGTTATTACTAAGCTGGCTAATGCCAAGAACACTACTTTTGACGTGGCATTTCACACCCCCCGGATTTGCTTGAGTTAACCTATGCTGATATGAGTGTTCACCATGATAGGGTAAATGGCCAATGGGTCCGCCCCAAGGTATCACATTTGTGTTTTGTTTTTCATTTCAATCATAATCTTGATAAATCACAACATGCATGTTGTATTTTGAAAAAGAAAAATGATAGGCACACCGGGGGCAAGTACCGGGCTAGTACCGGTACTGCTTTATTTTCTTGTACAATGGTGTGATTTGATTGTTTTATGATGTGGGCCCCACCAGTGTACAAGTTATTTAAAGCTCATTTGGTACTCTTTGAAAAATAAATATTATAGTGTAAAATCATTTGGGATACGGATTTATTTGAGACTAGAACATAGTTTTAAAAATCGGCTGTTACGTAACGAATCGGCCGTTACGTAACGGTATCTTGAAGTGGCGTTTGGGATACACACCGATATATCGGATTGAACCAAAATCACACCCGTATCCCGTTACGAATCTGATATGTAACGAAAACGGCGTTACAATCCGATACAACCCGTTACAATCCGTTACGGTCCAATTATTTTTATGGAAAAAAGGATGAAAAACTGAAATACATTAACTTTTCTTTTAACATAAACTTTATGGGTCATGAAAAGAAAGAAAAAGAAGACAACGAAAAAATTTACTTTTCCATTATTTGTGTCTTAAAAACACTCAAAATTTCACAAAGAAACCTATTACTCAGGGTTACACAGTTCAACAACATATATACCCTTCCATTTTTCTTCCCTCCCTCTAACCCATTTCCCATCCATTTCAAAGAAATCAAATCTCAGGTCAGGTCGGCAGATTAGGCATGTATATATGCTATATCGTGTGTCTGTGTGTGCATATATATATATATATATATATATAAAAGATAGGAATATTATGTTAAAAATATATGTATGATATTTTATGTTTTTTATACTACATAACATGCATATATTTCATGCATGCATGAAATATCATGCTAAATTTTTTATTTTTTACTTTTTTCTTTCAAAACGGGAAAAAAGGGGTTTCGTTTTTTTAAGGGGGGGGGGGGGGTTCAGGATGTTTTTTCTTTTTTAATTTTTTTTTTGGGGGGGGGGGGTAATATATATATATATATATATATATATATATATAAAATTTCACCCTTGTTTCTTTGCTCGGGGCATTTTTTTTTTGCCCAGAGGCAGTACCATCGGCACGGTCACACACTACTATACATATTGTGACAACCCGCTCAAAATAATAATGGGTGGCCAGCCCAATACTAAAATAATCAGGAATTGCAGGTTCATCATTCTCAGCATCAACTAACGATTCTGAAATAAACACGACTGATAACCCATTACCACAAAAAGAGGGATTCGAAAAATTTTAAAACATTTTATTTCAACTAAAACCACCAAGCAACAACTAACCAACAACAAACATCTAAATATAAATAGATACACACACAAGCTCAATTGATATAAAAGATATTTACATAAGAGTACAACACAAAGTACGAAATAAAATACACGAATATGCTGTCGGGTCACAAACAATAGAACAGTCTGAGAAATAAAATATAAAAGTGCTACACTACAACAATTGTGTATAAACTCGACATACAAACTGAATCCTAATCTAGATACACAAAGATAAGAGTCGACTATATCAAAATACCGCAACAGTCCGCTACTGCCACAGCTCCACGAATCCATTGGATAGATAAACATCAATGGCGTCCTTGCGGAGGAACACCTAGAATAATACAATAGATATACATAGCAAGAGAAAATATAAATGGGTCAGAGCCCGAGGTGTGAAAACATTTTGTAGCGAGTGCATTAAAATGCATAATAATTATAAATGCATTATGACATGATTAAAGTGGAGTTGTACTCTCCATAAAATCCATCTCACCTCTCAATTAAAGCGCGCAACTAAACGTATGCACGTAATCTCCAATTAATTTCCCAAATCTATCTAGGGGAAAAGGAATCTAACTTATTCCCAATTTCTATACTCCATTAAAAACCATTTAAATTATCTCTCTATTTCTACTATTACCAATCTCTAATATTCGTCACTATCTAAACATGTGAAATATACATAAACATTCTCTTTTACTAGAAGTTCTCACATTCTAGTTATGACATATATATATACACATAAATATATATGAGTTATTGGCATCTAAGTGCTAAGGACTAAACTTCTCCCAAATCTCAATACTTCACCGCGTTTCGTGCATGGGACGTCTCGCAAAGCGAAATCCAAACAAGGAACCCCCCCGTTACACTACTCCTTGACATTATTGATTTTCGAGATTCATTATGCCCTCAATGCATGATGCGTATAACCCAAATTCATTTCATACTATAATGATTTATATAATTGTTCTCAATTCTCAACAGTGCACGACGTTTCGTGCGTGGGACGTCTCGCAAAGCGAAATCCAAACAAAGAACCCCCCATCACACTACTCCTGGCACTGTCGATCGTCGAGATATACTACTACTATATATATGATCACTAAGGACTAACTTCTCCCCACTCCCAACATTGCATTGCGTTTCGTGCATGGGACATCTCGCAAAGCGATATCCAAATAAGGAACTCCCCGTTACACTACTCCTGGGCAATGTTGGTCGTTGAGGTCCATTATGCCCTCGATACCCAAAGTACTATATATAACCATATGATATACTACTCTTCATTTTCACTTTATCATATTTGTCACGATTTTAAGTCCGGTTAAAATCTCTCGAAATGAGATTCAAGAAATCTTCTTATGTCTCTTAAATCTAGAGACAAATATGATAACACATAATCATATTCAAGTAATATATTATTCACACAAGTATAATAATAACCATCCCAACGAGATATAACTCGAGGATGCAGGTTCTCAATGCTATCATCTTCCAGGGCATCACTCATATATCATCCTGGGGACCCGCGGTCGGACTCAATATCACCGACATTGCGGCCATAAACACACACAACGTCCGGGAAGCGGTCATAGCTCCTAACTGGTCAAGTGAGAACGACACATACCCACGACTTCTCACCCCCCAAAATATAATGCATATCACATATTAACACAATGGACGACTATGACCTGGGGAATATCCACACCCTGCTCATCGAGCCAGGATGCTCACCCACATCGCGCAACTTCCCAATGATAGCAAGGAGGGGGTATGCTTCACTTATGTACATATACCATTCACATAAGATATACATACATCATCACATCATATTAATATATACCATCATATAAGGTATATATGTCACACAGTTTCATACTCATAGTACGCTCTTAGGCGTAGCTGAAATAACATCATTATTTAGTATATTTTATTCTCGATATACTAATCGTCAATCACTCACATAACTTCTCCACTTAGTATACACTATACTATTCGTCACTTGAAGTTCACACATCACTTCTATTTCTACGAATCGTCTCTCGATTCTATTTGCGTTGAGGATATTCTCTATACCCTAATGCGCCTCAATTTGCATTTCTCATTTATGTGAGATATCTCCCAAGTTAAATTAACGTTAAGGATATTTTCTGTATCCTATGCACATCAATAGGCGTTTAAAATTCTCAATCCATAATATGGTTCAATTGATCATATGAACCTTTAAAGTTATCCCCTTTGGGATTTGATTCTAAAATCCCGTATCACTAAACGCATTCTCACTCTTTCATATAATTCCATAATTATCAATAAATAGAAAACTCAATGGTAGTGGGCTTCCCCACTTAGTATATACGATATTCTCTAATCGGTATTTCTCAAATTAAGTCCATATGACCCAAAAAATAACTAATGAGGGAAACTCCCTAAAAGTCTACAAAACACACTTCTCATAACTCCTATAGAGGTTCCCAATTGATAACCTCAAACGAATAGGAATGAAATTCTCCCTAGAAAAACATCCCCCAAAATGCCTTGTTTCTGAATCGATTCGGGCCAAATTCGAATAGATTCGGCCCTGCGAACCGATTCAGCCTTCAAGACGAATCGATTCGAGTCATAAGCCCTGGGACTCTGTCTCAGGCCGAATCGATTCGGCTGGGGTCCGAATCGATTCGGTCACTCAGATCTGGGCACTTGCAACTTTCCGAATCGATTCGGTAAGGGGCCGAATCGATTCGGCTTCTCAGAAGTCTAAAAAATGGCTACTTTTTCAAAGCCAAAAATTCCAAAAAATCAAATATATCATCTTGTAACCATTTTTCTTCAACCCAAACATAATATTATCATCAAAACTCATTATCTAATTCAACCCAACTAATTTTGTACACTCAAAATCATTTATACACTACAAATCTAAGATTTTCCCAAAAAGTTAGGTTTTAACAAACTAAACCTAAAACCCATAAATTTGATCCACAAATCATGAAATAAATGGTACACAACAATTATTTAGCAAGATTAATCACTTGCCTCAAGTTCGTAGGGTCTGATTCGTCCTCAAGATCGCGTAATGGCCGGAAATCCCACTTTATCTTCTTCTTTCTTTCTTTCTCTCTTTCTCTCTAAGGAGAATCGTTTCTCCCGTAGGCTTAATAAGCCTCGTCTCCAAAGATACATAACTATAATGATAATACATACTTTAAATGACTCGGTAACTTTGATTCGAGCCAAACGAACTTAAAATATTTCGAAACCTAAATAGACCCCAAGTATAGTCATTTTGACTATCTCAACCCTTCCGAAAACAACTACACTCTCAGAATTTCCATTCGAAGCACTTTCTAACATATTCAAATTTTGACCTCAAATGCTGATTTGATAATTCTCCAAATAAAATGATATTTATTTCTCCCAAAATAAATTAGTTATTGTCCCAAAAATCTCGGGTTGTTACAGGGAGAGCAAAAAGGTACTCACAGACCAAGCCTGAAATGGCTTAGCAGAGTACGATCTGATCGAAGAAAGATCGGGCCTCAAAGATCGTCCAAACAAAGGTTCCATGATCTCAATAGAAAAACCAGTTCAAACCCAAAAAAAAACACCAACAAACTCTAAAGGAAACTGATACTAACTTGAACAAACCATCACACTCAACCTAAAGTCCGAGTTAGCACCACCCTTATTAAAACACAGCCACCACCATTTCTTAACATTAACCCGAAAACCCCCAACACAGATCGCAAAAGAGAGATGAATCAGAACTAAAAAATTTGCAGATCATGGAGATATTAAACTGGGAAAGAAATGAAAAAGGGGTGCGAAATTCTCAAGAGCAAAAAACTCTTAAAAAATGTTGAAATGTAGAGAGAGAAAGAGATAGTGCTGGTTGCTTATATAAAACCTCAAAACCCTAAAAAAAAGATGGCTGATCTCTTCCAATATATATCAACCCAAGAATGGCATGACTTGTAATATAGATAACAATACATAACAAGGGTAAGTTTGGAAATCTCTATAGGTGTCTGGGGAGGAAAATGTCCAACCAAATACAGGGACAATAAAGACACTAACCGAGAGAGAGAGAGAGAGAGAGAGAGAGAGAGGGGGGGGGGGGGGACAAAACAATTAATGAAGAAGAGAAACACAACGTAATTTACACGCCAAACCAGACTTCGTAAAGACCACGCACAGACATTAAAAATCACACAGGCAATTAAACAAAACGGTAACACTAATACAAAATAAAACGACACCAAATAAACCACAACAACAGCCGTTTTAATGTCCGTTTAAACATTAAATTTAAACAAAATTGATTTTTTGTTTAAAAGACTAAATGTTTAAACACTAAAAGGATATCCAACAAAAAATACACCATTATTTTAAAATACATACCTTATAGCAATATTTCAAAAAAAATGTTTAGTAAAATTTTATTCAAAATAATTTAAGAAATAAATTATATAAATCGATATAAAAAAAAATTAAAATCAAAATGTTCAGATAGAAATTAGGACTCCAAACTAGGATAAACAACACACTCTCAAAATCGATACAAACCAAATACGGGACAATTTCAATCTCCCCCTTTGACCAATTTTGAGACAAACAAACCATTGAGACAAAGAACAAAACTCAACTAACAACAGTTTGAGTCCTAACCAAATACATAATTCAACTAACAACATTTTGAGTCCTAATAAAATACATAACTCAACAAAAAACATTTTGAGTCCTAATCAAATACATAACTCGACTAACAACATTATGCAACCTAGAAACATAAAAGACACAAAGTCTCATATTCTTCCCTGTTTGTCTCAAGGGGACAAAGGGAGGAAACTAAAATCAAATTAGGTAGAAATATTGTTACAATCCTTTTAACATCCCAAAACTAATTTATTAATCCATTTATTTTTAACTTTGGGAGCAGCAGATTTAAATGCGTATTACCAACAATAACATTGATTTGATTCATACCAAATTTCGAATTTGAAGGGATCTTGGGCATAGTGTTAGCGCTTATTTGAAGTTTATTTAACGCCTTATAAAGAATAGTCCTAAATGGCCAATTTTACGACAATAATGACAACGATACACGGGCCTAAATTTCTCATTGAACGGTACGTTTTGTTGTTTAACATTCTTTTTATTTCTAGTTAAACTCAAACGTTTAAAACAAAATTGTTCCAAATGACTAAATTTTGAACAAAAATTGCATTTAAGCACTTTCCTTTCAACACACTTGTCATGATTACACTTAGTGTGCTAATTTTTATCTTCACCATTTAAATTTAACCTTTTATAACAAAATTTATCCAAATGCCTTGATTTAGAACAATAATTTAATTGAAACACAAGTTCCGCAGTTTTAAGATTCCCAACTTTCTGAATTTTCTTAAACTTGCCTAAACCAGTTTTATTCTGCCCTAATTTCTTAGAGCAATATTTTTCCAAACAAATATATTTGTTACAAAAATTACATAAGAAAGTAGTTTTAGAAGAAGTTGGGAGACCTCATTTTTAGCATGTTTATAAGACAACCTAATCTCATTTGACTCTGGAAATTGTTCTCTCAAGTTCACAAAATTAGTTATATCGAATTCTTCTCTATTGAACCCAAGCCCTTTTGTAAGAACATAATCAGAATAAGTGTTTGTTAGGTCATAACAAGTATTCTCATTATTAGTCTTGACTGCATCACGAGCATTACAAAAACTCTTCAACTTTTTCGAAGTTACATCTAGTTCCTTTTTACATTCACCATATTTATTCAAAACAGCCTTTAGTTCAACTTATGATTCATCAAATTTAAACAAAAATTCCTCGTTCTTAGTTTCTAGAGAGTGATTAAGCTCCATCAACATGTTTATTCTTTTCTCTAAAAATGAAACATCTTTTTGAAGTTCATATACTTGAAAATAGAATCTTCAGTCGTAGACTTAATTAGATTATTTAAAACACCATTTTTATCCATTAACCTAAAATTAATTTGAACTAAATCAATGCAGTCCTCAATAGGATTATTAATAACATTAAGACTTTCACATCCTTCTAAATTGGAACTTACGCATCCTTCTAAAGTGACAAATTTATCACCATCATAAGACTTGTCAACATTATCAACAATAGTATTAAAATGTGAAAAGGAAGCCGTGGCATTAAAGGGAGTATGATTTAGGACAACTTGAGATAAATTGACAAGATCTAAATGTAAATCAGATTCATCAACATCTGATATGCCATCAAAACTATCCTCGGACTTAATAGCACGAACGAATGCAAAGGAAATAAAATTTTTATCTACTTCGTCATTGTCACTATCCGAAATATCATCCCAAACGGGTGCAAGGGCATGATAAGAGGAATCCTCTTTTGATTTGGAAAAAAAATTATTAGCATAGTGTACAAATTTAGTACATTTCCTACATTGAATATGACTAAAATCTTTTGTAGAATCAATAAAATCATTTGGTTTCTTCATGTTTTATTTACCAAAGGGCCTATGAGTAACACTATGATGGTTTTCCCTTGAAGAAACAGTATTTCTAAATGGACAAATTTTTTAAAGTGATCATTAAACAAATCAATTTCTTTGTCCAAAGATTCTAGAGTAATAACAAAATTATCCAGATTTGACAAGGAAGAAGAAAACACAAGAGCGTTCACATTAGAGCTAAAATTCGGCATGCTTTGGGGAGGAACTTTTCCCCTTTGTTCATCTCTAAGTCTGTGTTGAAATTCAAAAGTTTAAAATTTACTACACAAGAGATGAGGAGTGTAACTATCCAAAGTATCAGCTATAGTGTGAGTAATTAAATCAAAACTCTTAGGAAGAGACCTAAGGATTTTATCACATATTTCAACATCACTATAAACAACACTATTAACATTTGATTGATTTACAACATCTTGAAATTTTAAATAAAAATCATCAAATTTCTCATTATCTTTCATGTAGAGAGAATCATAGAGTCTAACAAGCATTTGGGACTTGACCCTTTTAACTCTAGAGTCCCCTTCATGGGTAGTCATAAGAATGTCCTAAGCATCTTTAGATGTAGTGCAAGCTGAAATTATTTTGAATTCAGTTACATCCATCACATTAAAAATAGCATTTTTGTCTTTGTTGTTATACTGTGAGCATAACTTTTCCTCTTTAGTCCATTTTGAAAAGGGTTTTCGAACAAAAATTTCAGCATCAACATCACTAGGTTTAGTAGGAGAAGAAAAACCAATTTCAACCGTTTTCCATACCTCATCTCCCAATTGTTGTAGGAGCGCAACCATTCTTACTTTCCAATAAGCAAAGTTGTCACCGTAAAACATGGGAGGAAGTATGGAAGACCCAATATGATCACCTATAATAAAATATTGATTAAATTTATAAAAATAAACGAGTTCAGGATCTTTGCGGAATAAAACTCTTCAAAAGTGACTCCTGATGCTCTGATACCACTTGTAATAACCTAAACAACCTACCGTGTTTTAGTTAATAAATAAAACTCCAACTCTTTTAATTTTAATTTAAAACTTTATTGAAACAGTTGTACTCATACACCTAAGTAAAATAGATTTGTGATGATGATGCTGAAATAAAGATAATCAGAATAGGATGTGGAAAAGTAAATATTGACACGAGGAACCCACCGAAGTAGTAAACCTCGTGTCCCTAGTCCCAGGACAACTCACACACCCAGGTCCACTATTACCAATTACAAGTTACAAATTAGAGTTCTCAAGTCCCCAATGAATTAAACTAAGCAAATACACACCCGTGCAACCAGCCTAGTCTAAAATAACCCAACTTGACTAAAAATAAGTCAACCCAATAAACCCCGTAATAGTGACTATCACTCTCTCACTACACATGCAGAACAACACACTCAACCCCGAGACCTCGTGAAGTTGTGCAACACACATATTTTAGTTTATAAAGTTTGTTTTAATCAAAACATATTAAAATATTTTTCTTATAAAAAGAGACTAACCACACACCAGGTTATGTCTATTTTAATTAACAAAAAAATACCAATTAGTGACTAAGTGAAAGGTAGGTAAGGATTCAAACTGATACTCGTAAACAGGTTTTTGCACAAGCCAAAATACAAACTCAGAATAGTCTGTTTTAAAAATTAAATAAATCTGATTCAAAATTAAATAAACCTGATTTAAAATTAGATAAATTTGACTTAACAAGTTCAAAATTTTAAAGTACCAAAGGTGTCTTGCAAAGTAAATAGCCCACACAAGCAAGATTACTAATAGTTCAAATCCAATTTTGGTTAAGTCCAAATTTAGTCCCAAAATTAGTCCAAGTTCAGTCCACGTGTAAGTTCCAATATCATACAAATTAAACTGAGTTTTAGTCCGATTTAGCACAGTGAGTTAAGTTTGAGTTTGACACAGTGAGTTAACTAACGAGTTGACACAGTGAGTCTACGTTAAAACTTGGACACAATTTAATCAAACAACTTTTACCAGTTAACTAAACTCACGCATAAACAACACAGAACACACGCACACACAGCACTGAACACACGCACACACAGATCTGAGGAGAAAAAAATGAAAATAAAAAATTAAAAGAAAACACACCCATGCAGATCTGAACCAAGACAAAGAAAAATATGTATATATATATATATATATATATATATATATATATATGTAGCAACGTATGTATGTGTGTGTGTATATATATGGGTAAAATGGAAAAAGGGAGAGCAAAAAGGTACTCATAGACCAAGCCTGAAATGGCTTAGCAGAGCACGATCTGATCGAAGGAAGATTGGGCCGCAAAGATCGTCCAAACAAAGGTTCCAAGATCTCAACAACAAACCTAGTTCAAATAAAAAAAACACCAACAAACTCTAAAGGAAACCCATACCGGCCCTGGCCATGTGCCAAATAGGCAATGGCACAGGACCCATTTTAGAGTATGCACTTATACATGTATATTATAGTGGTCTAAAAATATTTTATGTATATTAAAAATGTCAATTTTTAAAATAAGTTTAATTTTTTAGGGGCCTATTTTAGGTATTTAATATCTTTGTACAATATTTTTTTAGAAGGGTCTTAAATTGATTTTCGCACAAGGGACTCCCAATCTTAGGACCGACCTGATACCAGCTCGAACAAAACATTGCTCAACCTCAAGTCCGAGTCAGCAGCCACCACCATTGCTCAACCTTACCCCGAAAAACCCCAACATGGATCCGAAAAGAGATATGAATCACAACTCAAAAATTTGCAGATCGTGGAGATATTAAACCGGGAAAGAAATGAAAAAGGGGTGCGAAATTCTCAGGAGCAAAAAACTATCAAAAAATGTTGAAATGTTGAGAGAGAAAGAGATAAAGAGAGAGTGTTGGCTGTTGATATAAAACCTCAAAACCCTAAAAAAATAGATGGCCTCTCTCTTCCAATATATATCAACCCAAGAATGGCATGGCTTGTAATATAGATAACCTTACATAATGAGGGTAAGTTTGGCAATCTCTATAGGCAGTTGGGGAGGAAAATGTCCAACCAAATGTAGGGACACTAAAGACACTAGCCAAGAGAGAGAGGACAAAATAATTAATGAAGGGGAGACACACAACGTAATTTACACGCCAAACCAAACTTCGTAAAGACCACCCACATACATCGAAAATCACATAGGCGATCAAACAAAACGGTAACACTAATACCAAATAAAACGACACCAAATAATCCACAACAACAGTCGTTTTAATGTTCGTTTAAACATTAAATTTAAACAAAATTGAATTTTTGTTTAAAAGACTAAATGTTTGAACACTAAAAGGATAGGCAACAAAAAATACACCATTATTTTAAAATACATACATTATAACAATATTTCAAAAAAAATATTTAGTAAAATTTTATTCAAAATAATTTAAGAAATAAATTGTATAAATAGATATTAAAAAAAATTAAATTCAAAATGTTCAAACAGAAATTAGGACTCCAAACTAGGATAAACAACACACTCTCAAAATTGAGACAAACAAAATATGGGACAATTTCATATCGAGGATTGCCATATAATTTTATATGTTTATTTCAGTTTTTATCTGTTCAATCATGATTGTTTTTAAAAACGTGTAGTTTCCTTCACTATACCTTATCAACCAATCCTTATTAATTAACCAGTCAAAGAAAAACAAACTAAAAGTTGGGTTCGTTACCCCTTTTGAATTCTCACTACACCGTTTTATAACAAAACAATGTTTTTAAAAAGTGAAAATGTAATAAAACTTGCTGAATCTAGTTTGGGAAAGTTTATTGACTTAAAAAGAGCCAAAACTGTGATATATCTGTCATTTAGCTTTTAAATAAAAAAGAAATGAGGCAAGTTCACTGAGAGCAAGGACCAAAATCGTGTATATTCAAATGAATGAAAAAATAAACCTTTAGAGTTGTCCAATAGTTTCTCTTCGCTTTCTCCCCGTTTTTCTTCTTATCTCTTCTAACGAAAAGCTGTTTTCTTGTGAGACATACATTTTTTTTCTTTTTTTTTCTGCCCATTTCTTCCCGAATGACTGTTTTCTACCCTTTTTTTCTTCCGCCCTTTCTTTTCTGTCGACTTTTTTCTGCTTCTTTTTTCTTCCTTTTTTTGCCTTTCTTACTGTTGGCTGGGAGGAAAAAAATATGAAGTTGAAATACAATACAATGAAAATTTTAAATACAATACAACACCATTTGCTGAAATTACTGTTTTAATGTTTTACCGTTTTACATATTTTATTGTTTTAATAAAAAAAATATCATTTGAAATACAATATAATGAAAATTTTAAATACAATACATTTCATTTTATGCCTTAACGCTTGTTAGTTTGGTTTTTATTTTCAAACTTGAAATATATTTTAAGACTTGCATTTGTTGGTTAAAGTTTAGCTTTACATGTTAATATGTTATATTTTAGAATCTTAGTTATCCCATTAAGTTTATCATTGATGTCATAATATTATAACATCAATATATTGCTTTAAAAATGAATAAACATTTTTTAATTTTTTTTTCAAAAAATGTGCATAGCTTCAATCTGGCGCGTGCCTCGCCTTGCCCCTAGGCCCCAGAGACACTTTACGTCTGGTTGCACCTTTGCTCCTTAAACAACTATGGGTTTATGTGTTTTTCATTTAAGATTTATCTTGGTGCTTATGGGAATCCTTTATTCTACGTGGTGTTCTTTGCGATGTCTTGTTCAAGTATAATGATATATTATCTATGCAAGAAAAACTTGAGGTTGGGCATCTTTAAATAAAAAATGAATATGTTATGCAATATATTATCTCTGACATATCACCATGTTTTACGACTTACTTCATAAGTGGTATGAAAAACTTATCGATTGACAACAGTCAAAGTAGAAGGCAATCTAATGCTGAATTATATATCCTATATGCCATTATTTTCTCCTATTCATGGTTAGTTACAACCCTACTCGTTGGCCACTTAGGCACTCTCCTCTCGCCTTCGATAGGTAAGTGGCATCAATTTAATGTTTCTTAGAGCTCTGGTGGTATGTATTTGTATATGATGTTCCAATTAAGAAGTAAATTCACAAGATGTTTATAGTTTGTTTTTTCTTTTATAACATTTGTTTATATTGCATAAGAGGTTTAGCTCTTTACGAACATGCCAATTAGGTTTTGATTTGTCTTCAGATTTCTCTGGTTCTATGATATCTATATAATATGGGTGAACCTTTGTCCCAATCCAAGAATGTTGGAAATTATTTTAAAACCAACGGCTGAGATGGATCGTTGTCCTCCTATATTGCCCTTTTTGCCCCTAACTTTTTTGCCATGTGCAGTCCATTATCATCAAAGGCGCTCCTAGGCACAAGGCGCACCAAGGCTCAAGGTTTGACCTGAAAGAGCAACATCAAGGCGAGTTTGGTCAGGCACGAGCCTAGGTGCACCCAAATAAAGTTCATTGTGGGAGAAAAAAAACGTGCTACTTTTATCTTTTACCCATTTTTTTTAATTGGGAAACAAGTCCTTTCTTTATTCACTGATGCCATCTAGTATACAAAAAATATAAGCCAAAACAATATTTTTTCCCTAGTTTTTGAAAGTTTTTGTCTCTCAATAAAACAAAACCCTATTTGTTTGTGACCTCCGAAGCAACAAAACAAAACCATCTGATATTTTATGGGTTGCGACCTCTGACGAGGGTGTTTGTGACCTCTGGCGAGCAGATCATCAGGTATTTTTTTAGTTGGACACGTCCGAACACGCTGTGGACACGTAAATTAGGACACGTGGAGGTAAAAAATAGAATACTAGAAACATAAAATGTGGTTAAAAGTATAATTATTAAAACTATAACTAAATAACATAAGAAAAAAACAAAAAAATGGAAAGTTACTTACATACCCTTAAAAAACACACGAACAAAACAATTCTACGGGACAAACAAAAATCAAACCCAACCCTAATCTCTTCTCTCCATCGTCACTTCCCTCTCTATCCCTTTTCTTCATCTCACAACCCTAACCCAGCATAAACCCTAATCTCTTCATCTCCATCACAACTTCTCTCTCCATACTCCGTCGCAGATTTCCCTCCTCTATCGCAACCCTAACTCAGTTGAAAACCAGCTTTCACAAATCGCATATATCACAAATCACAGGTAAGTTTCTCCTTTTTGTGGTTTCCTTCATTCTTTGTTGTTTGTTTTTTTTCTCCCTCTTCATGTTATGCAACAACAAAAAAATAATAAGAAAATAAACAACAAAAAAAGAAAATAAACAGCAAAAAAAAGGTAAAGAAACAGTAAAAAAAAAAGCAGCAAAAAAAAATGAAAAACAGTTAGCAAAAAATTATGAAATTATGTTCTGACTGTTCTAATGTGATGGTGATTCTGTTTAATTCATTTTTCAGTGTCTAAATTTCAGTTTAATCACAGTTTTGTGTTATTGAAGTTCTTTCCATCCAAAAATATGCTTAATTAGTTTCTTGAAATAGTTAATAATATATTTTTACTAGTTAGCTCATTAGAAATATTTTATCCATGTTTAATTTTTTCTACATAAAATGCCCCTTGCTTTGATCAAGCATGCGCCTAGAATCCACGGGGACCTCGGCGCCGTGGTACACCTTTGGCCTCTAACAACTATGGTGCAGTCCTACATTCACTTTATTTCATACCATGAGTTTGTCTTTAAATTCAGTGTGTAAAATACCACCCCGCCCTCTCTCTCTCTCTCTCTCTCTCTCTCTCTCTCTCTCTCTCTCTCTAAAGTTTTCCATCTAGCTCCCTAACTTTGGTTTTGTAATAAATCAATGCTATGTAAAATCTCACCCAAACTTGAGGCACATCCGTTCTTTAATGACAAAAAGGTAGCAGTCGTATTTGTGTGATTGGTAGGACTCCCTACGCTTATATTAAAAATTAAGGTTGTTAGGATTAAAAAAATGTACCAATGTCTAATTATTTGTAGCCTTAAATGAAAAAAAAAACTAAATAATGTAGGATGATATAAACTGATATCGTTTGAAGCTGCCCAACACATATGTTAAAAATAAAGGGATTGTACAATAGTCATAAAAGAAAAATTAAAACATGACAACTCAAATAAGGAAATGACAGCTGCTGAATAAATGGAATTCACATTGGACTATGGCATTAATTCTCATTACATAGTATTTTACTCCTGGGAAAGCAAACAAACCAATTAACTAACTCACTTTGTGAAGCAAACAGCTGTTTAAGTCAATCCAATGACTCTCTATAAGCCCTCATAAAACTTAACACAACACTTTTAATTTTGTAGAAATCGTAAATGGACAATCAAAATGCCGTAAAGACCATTTGTAAATTATAAAATAAAAATAAATTATATTCTCAGAATGCTATTTCACGTTATCTATTTTTCTTTATTTGGGTGCTAATTTATTTTGCTTCAAATTTCAGGTCTGATGAAAAACCTTGGTTTTCAAAATGGATGGATGATAATGTTATTAAGTATATAATTATGTCAGAGTCAGTCCTGACATTAGGAAACAAAACAAATGGTTTATATCGTAAAGATGATCTAACCATTGAATCTAATTTTAAGTGAGCAACATCGATGTGTTGCGATTCAAGAAAACAATCGTACACATACAAGAAAAATGTGCGAAGATGATTTTTAGTTTAAACTAAATATCGACAAAAGACCCGTGAAAATTTCATGTTGGATAGAACATTTTTGAAGAAAAAATTTGTTTGATTTGTGGATGGAACTGGTTTGATACCAAATCATGCATGTGATTATTGATGATACATACTAGTCTATTAGACAAATCTATTATCAAAATCAATTATTTTTTGAAGATCAAGAAGGTGTGGAGTGTGTCTATTTGTTATCCAGCATAAAATTGGTTATATGCGAGAGAACAACTTTGAATCCTCTTATCTCAAAATCTCTCTTACTCATATGATGACTATGAATTTAAGTTTTTTCATAAACAGAGAGTCCCTCGGGTAGTAAGCAATATTAAGAATGTGAGAATTGATGGTAGTGTTAATTTATTTTAGTGGTGGAGAAGGACACCATCATTGATATCTTTGAACAAGAAAAATTTGCTATGAATTACAATTGCATCATTATTACTGGATGCGGAATGCCCGACTATGCCACAAGGACATTCCTTCACATGCTTTGTGAAGAGAATACAATTTTTATTTTTTGAGAACCTTCCAACAACGGTGCACTGTCCATATATGCAAGGTGTACCCCTATATCTTCCTTCTTAACTCCAAGGATTTTCAACATTGGGCAACCATCTTTTGATATCCGTATTTGCAAACTGAATATATTTGATACTCACCAGGGTTTTAATCACAAACAACCCATAAATTGGGATTTTACTCTCCTCATAGCTTGTGAAGGAATGCCTTTGTGACATAGGCGGACATTCCACGACCAGTAATAATGATGCAATTGGAATTCATAGCAATTTTTCTTGTTCAAAGATGATGTCCTTCTCCGCCAGTAAAATAAATTTAACACTCCCATAAATTCTCACATTCTTAATATTACTTACTACCCGAGGGGGACTCTCCGTTTACGAAGACAACTAAATTCATAGTCATCATATGAGTAAGAGAGATTTCCTATTACTTGACCATGAGATTCTGAGAGGTTTAGTAGTTGTTGTCTCCTACAACCAACTGTATGCTGGATAACAGACATAATAGACTCCATACCTTCTTGATCCTCAAATAATAATTGATTTTGATAATAGATTTGCCTAAGAGACTTGTATGTATCATCAACAATCAAACGCATGATTTGGTAGCAAACCACTTCCAACCACAAAGCAAACAAATTTTTGGCTTCAAAAATTTTTCTATCCAAAATGAAGTCTTCACGGGTCTTTTTTCGATATTTTGTTAATACTATAAAATCCTATTCGCTCATTTTTTTTGTATATTTACAGTTGTTCTCTTTAATCGCAACAAATCAATGTTGCTCACTGAAAATAGATACTATGGTTGGACCCTCTTTACAGTATAAACCATTTATTTTTTCTTAATGTCAGAACTGACCCTGTTATAATTTTGTAGTTAATAACATCATCATCCATCCATTTTGAAAACCAAGGTTTTTCATCAGACCTCAAATTTAAAGAAAAATAAATTAGCAGTCGAATAAAGAAAAATAGATAATGTGAAATAGCATTATGAGAATATAAAGGAGAGAAAATTTTAAAATATAGAACCTAACCCTTTTAACTTATTCCCAAGCTTAGTATGCTTAAGCCTAAGCTTTAGTCTCGACTTAAGCTTTGAGCTTGACGTCTCCATAGCAATCTTGTCAACGTGGCTCAATTCTTAGAGGTTCTGTCTCAAAATGAATTGAAACAGTCACAATAAAAAGGCATTCAAATTAACAATTGTTATCGAAAATGTATTTTATCCCCTAATTAATCTTATTAGTTTAATTAATGTACATTTTAGTTTAACTTAATATATTGATTTTGATGATTCCAAACATATTGTTTTATAAGGTTATTCTATAAATATTTATTATGGTATTGTCCTGTTTATTCACGACTCAACATACCTCGACTTTACACAACGACATATCTAACTAAAGGTATTCACGTGTATTGCACATTTGCACTTGACACTTTAGGCACACATGCATATTTTTTTTCTATCTGTGTTTTTAATTTGGTGTAAGTGTTGATTAAAATGAAACTCTTATGTTCGAAATCATTTTCGGAACTTATTAAGAAAATTAATCTTTTTATTCTTTATTTTTTTAAAAAAATAATTTTGTTTGAATTGAACTTCTTGTTTAAACAATTTCTTTGTTTAGTACAATTTTTTTTGGCCGTATAGGACATTCTTGTTGTTTATGCGATTATAGTTGATATATATATATATATATATAATCGGCGTTTTCTTTTAATCCGTATATACGTATGATATTATATATATATATTATATATATGCATGCGTGTATGCATGATATATGGCGCCACATGTACAATATCTGTATGCATGATATATGCATGTGTGTACAATATCCGTATGCAGGTACAATATCTGTAAGAAAATTAATCTTCTTATATGCATAACATATGCATGTGTGTATGTACTATATCTGTTACCGAGTTGACAATGGCTTAAGTGTATTGCTTTCCTTGGCTTCTCTAATATGGCGCCACATGTCCTTGACATGACTTTGGCTTCTAAAAGCTTTTGCAAAAGACATCCTTTATTTAAATATCTGATTAAGTGCTGATCCCCTATGGCCGAAAGTCACTACCGGAAGTCACTGCCTACGCCTTAGACTGTTATAGGTTGATAGCCAAATATTTGAACAATATTCTCACAGCCGTTGGCTTCTACCGAATTTGACGATTCTTTATACTTGTGCTGTCAGAGTTTTGGTATGGGCACTTCTCTCTTTCAAGTCAAATCAATTCTCTTTTGAACTGCCATTCGTTTTTTTACGCGCCTTAGCTCTGCACAGCCTTAGGCTTTACCGAACTGACGTTTCTTCTTATTTGTAATAGCTCATGTTTCGTCCCTTGCCAGAGCTATAATAATCTTCGGCCAGTTCTATAGTTGCATCATGAAGTGACTAGGAAATTTAATATTAGATTGCATATTCTCGTTTGCCGTGATCCTTACGATTTCGTTCAGTTGGTCATGCTATCAGTAAAATATACACTTGTATTCTGAGCTTAATTTTTTAGTTAGAACTGTATTTTTTTTACATGATTAAACTAATTTTTTTTATGACGTGTGTGCATCCATCATTCAGAGTTGTAAATTTATTTTCAGTCTAACACTTTACATTTATACATCAGATTTGTATTTTATCTCTTGGACTAACAATCTTTTTGCAGAAAATATATATGTTATCTACCAAGCTATTTTCCAATGACATATATTTTCAGATGTCTATTTGCATGCTACAACAGCTATATTTTTATGGAGAAGATAAAGATGAAGATTTGCATATCAGATTTGGAAATGATTTTCAGCTATCTCATCTCAGCCAAATCTGGAGCATTTAATGCTCAAAATGCATGTGTCTAACAACTAATTTTTGGCAGACACATTTAAAAGCCTTGAAGAGCTGCATTGAATGAGACAGACTGAAATGAGAAGATGTTCAACACTTGAAATATTATAGAGAGCATTCAAATTTACTACAAAGCTACACATTCAAGAGAGCCATAAATTTTTGTCATCTGCTCAATCATTGAAGAAGAAGATTAGTGCCTACTTCAACATCATTTATTGAAGTCTCATAAACTCAGATTACAAATTGTATTTTAAGGAGTTTCAGTATTTTATCCTGTACTACAAAAAATTCAGATTTGTTGTGAAGCTTTGTTGAAGCTTCGGTTTGTACCGGTAATTGGTTCCTACCCGTAAGTGGGCCACGGGTTTGAAGCTCGGAGTTAGCTTGCAAATAATTGTACGCGGTGGTTTGATCCTACCTGCAAGTGGATCATGTTTAGTGAAGCGCAAAGGAGACAGGAGCTCTAGGCGCGTGGACGTAGGCCGGGATTTGGCCGAACCACGTTAAATTTTGGTGTCATTTATTTTCAGCTATTTATTTATTTGCACATGCTTGCTTAAGCTAATATTTTCAGCACACTATTTTTGCAAATTAATTAAATCCGAAATTTAACTTAATTAATATTTAAAAGTTAAAATAATTAAAATTTTAAATTAATTAATCTATTTCAGAATATTAATTTTTTTTATACGAAAATTTATTTAATATTCCTAGTGTGTTAAAATCTGCAATTCTAGTTGTTTAAAATTAGTTGATTAAATTTATTTGATATTGTTAAATTTATTCTTTACAGTTTTATTAATCTGAAATTTGTCCAAGTGATTGAAATTTAATATTCTCCTAAAATCTTAATTTAACTTAAAAAATTGTAATTACTCAATTCAACCCCCTCTTGAGTATAATCTGGGCAACAATTGGTATCAGAGCCAGTGCTCTTCTTATCTTTAGATTTAACAATCTTAGAGTTAAAGATCAATGGCATATGTTACTACATCTCTTGGTGAAGGTCAATCCATTTTTAAACCTCCTCTATTTTCTGGAAAAGATTATAGTTATTGGAAAAATAGAATTAAATATTTTATTCAGTCACAAGATTATGAAGTTTGGAAAGTTGTCATGAATGGTCCCTATATTCCTATTAAAATGGTAAATAATGCTTCTGTCCCTAAAGAAGAAAATGAATGGAATGATGTTGATATTAAAAAAATTCAAATAAATGCTAAAGCTATGAATATTTTGCATTGTGCACTTGATGTAAATGAGTATAACAGAATCTGTTGTTGTGAATCTGCTAAAGAAATTTAGGATAGACTAGAAGTTACATATGAAGGAACTAGTCAAGTCAAGGAGGATAAAATCAGCATGCTTGTTCATAACTATGAGCTTTTTAAAATGAAAGCAGATGAAACTATCTCTGATATGTTTACTAGATTTTCAAATATTATAAATGGATTGAAATCTCTTGGTAAATCTTATACTGATTCTGAATTAGTGAGCAAGATTCTCAGGTCATTACCATCTGCTTATATGACAAAGAAGCTGGCAATCAAAGAAGCTATACGAGAAAGACCTATCTCTCTTGATGAACTATTGGGCTCCTTAATTACTCATGAAATGGAACTCAAAGAACTTGCTCAAGATGAAAAGCCCAAGGCAAGCAAAACTATTGACTTCAAATCCATTGAGGAAGAAGAAGATAGTGAGGAAGCTGATGATGATGAAGATGGTGACATAGCACTTCTTACAAGAAAATTCAAAAAATTTCTTGCCAAAAAGAAGGGACTGTTTGGAAAATACAAAAAATTCTCTTCAAAGAAGGCACATGAAGGAAAGTCATCCTCCAAATTTGAACCAAAATGTTATAACTGCAAAGAGTTATGACATATTAGACCTAACTGTCACAAGGCCAAAGAAGAGAAGAATGACATAAAGGAGAAAAGAAATGAAAAATACAAAAAGGCCATGAAAGCTACTACTTGGAGTGATTGTGATGGAAGTAGCAACGATGAAGATTCAAGTGATGGAGAAGTTGCAAATCTTTGCCTTATGGCAAATGATGATGAGGTTTGTTTTAAAGCTGGATCGATCAAATCAAAATGATTTTTAGACAGCGGGTGTTCAAGACACATGACGGGTGACAAAAGTAAGTTTTCAAGCTTAATTGCCAGAGATGGAGGTCTAGTCACATTCAGAGACAATTCCAAAGGCAAAATCATTGGCATAGGTAATGTTGGTAAGATCCCTCTCCTTGCATTGAAAACGTTCTTTTAGTTGATGGTCTTAAACATAATCTAATTAGTATTAGCCAATTGTGTGATAAAGGTTATAATGTTCTATTTAAAGAAGATTATTGTCTAATAAAAAATGCTAAAGATAATAATGTTGTGTTTGTTGCTTCTAGACATGAAAATGTTTATACTCTCGATTTTGATAATTTGTCACAACAAGATGTAAAGTGTTTAGCTGTCCTAAATGATACTTGTTGGTTATGGCATAGAAGATTAGGTCATTCCAATATGGAACAACTTAATATTTTGTCCAAAAATGAGTTAGTTAGAGGGCTGCCCAAAATAAAGTTTGTTAAAGATAAACTGTGTAATGCATGTCAATTTGGAAAACAAACTAACACTTCATTTAAAAAGAAAAGAGATATATCAACAAATAGGCCTTTAGAATTATTACACTTAGACTTATTCGGACCTAACAAAGTTGCTAGTTTAGGTGGAAAATATTATGCGTTTGTTATTGTTGATGATTATTCTCGATTTACGTGGGTTTTCTTTCTTACTCATAAAAATGATACACACTCTATTTTTGCCAATTTTTGTAAGAAAATTCAAAATGAAAAAGGTTGCAATATTGTCTTCATAAGAAGTGATAGAGGAAGAGAATTTGATAACAAAGATGTTGAATTATTTTGTGATGAAAATGGTTTTGAACATAATTTTTCAGCACCAAGGACACCTCAACAATATGGTGTGGTAGAAAGAAAGAATAGATCTTTACAAGAAATGGCAAGAACTATGCTAAATGAATACATCTTGTTATCTAATAAATAGAAATATTGTTAAAAAAGGTTTAGATAAAACTCCTTATGAAATATTGAAAAATAAAAGACCAAATATTGGTTATTTCAAGATTTTCGGAAGCAAATGTTTTATTTTAAATAATAAAGATAATTTGGGAAAATTTGATGCAAAATCTGATGAAGGTATTTTTCTTGGGTATGCACTTTATAGTAAAGCATATAGAGTTTTTAATAAAAGGACCCTAGTCGTTCAAGAATCAATACATGTATCTTTTGATGAATCTAACTCTCTCTCTAAAAACTACAAAGATGATGATGAGGTTCTAGATCTAAATAAGTCTATTAATGAAGAAAACCTTACTTCTAATATTGGTAATTCTATTAATAATGAAAGTACTCCGCATAAAGATAAAAATGATAATGATTCTAGTTTACCTAAAAATTGGAAATTCGTTAATAATCATCCTTTTGAAAATATTTTAGGAGAACCTTCTAGTGGTATTCTTACTAGATCCTCCTTAAAGAATGTTTGTAATAATTTAGCTTTTGTGTCAGAAATTGAACCAAAAGACATAAATGAAGCCGAAAAAGATGAGTTTTGTTATTAGCTATGCAAGAAGAATTGTTACAATTTGAGCGAAATAATGTTTGGTCACTTATTCCCACACCCATAGATAAAACTATTATTGGAACTAAATGGGTTTTTAGAAATAAAAAGAATGATGTCGGATTGATTATAAGAAATAAACCTAGACTAGTTGCGCAAGGCTACAACCAACAAGAAGGTATTGATTTTGATGAAACTTATTGTAATACCCCGTATTTTTGGCGATATTTATTATTGGGATTAATTGAATTAAATGCGTATTAAGTGGGAATTAATGCGGATAAAATACTAGCGAGATGTGAGTTGGTATTTGACTATATTGAGTATATATGATGTTATATGAATATTGAATTGTGAAATTTGTCGTGAGATTGACATACGACAATTTGGACATTTTATTGGGTCGCGTGTGACAGTCGCACCCGGATATAATTATTTTAATTTAAAAAGTGAATTTAAATTCTATAAACCATATGGTCGTTTTGAGTGCGCCAACGCGTCTGGAAGGGTCGAGATAGTCAGAAAACACTAGCCGGGAGTTTAGTTTGGGTTCCGGGGTATTTTTAGGCCATACCGGCAACATAAAGGGTATTTTGGAAATTTTGTATTTTTGAAGAATTAAAAGTGACGAAAATTGAGAGTTTTAATCTGATTGGGAATTGACCCACTAAGCCATTAACCAACCCTTATTAACCCAATAAGCTACGGAGGTTATCATTTAGGTTTCCAACTTTCCCAAAAGAAAACCCTAGCCACCATAGCCACCTTTGGAGAAGAAAGCTTAGAGAGGGAGAGAAAGAGAAGGAATTCTGCAGAAAATCTTCACCAAATCAACACCAAATTCAGAGATAATCAAGGCAAGTGATTTAATTATATTTAAATTCAGAGAATGTTCTTTCCATGTTAGAAAATTGAAGAATTATAATTGTTCTTGGAAGATGAATGAAAACCCATGTTAATTGGACGTAGGATTTGAATATTGAGGACAAATTGCATGTAGAATCACATAGAGATGATTATTCTGGTATTAATGTATGTTGGGTGTAACAAAAACGGATTTAGAATGGACTAATTGATGATTAGAAATTCTAGGGTTCATGTTCTTGAATAATTGGGGAAAAGTGTAGAGATTTATAAATTGATTGATGTTAGGGTGAATTAATCCTTTAAAACGTGTTAGGATGTGACTATAATATGTTTAGGATTGATTAGAGACCTTAAAACAATTGTTGGGACGAATTTTAGAGAAGATTGGAGGAGTAGAAATGGTGAAAAACGAGTTTTGGAAAATTCTGGGCCGAAACTGGTAACTCGTTAGAAACCAGCCCAGGTCGTTCGAACGAATTTCTAACGAGTTGACCAGTCGCTTCTAACGAGGGGCAGTTTCGTTCGATAACTCGTTCGAACGAGATCTCGTTAGAACGAAATCTCGTTAGAACGAGATCTCGTTAGAAGGCAGTTCGTTCGAACGAACTGGATCTCGTTCGAACAGTCTCGTTCGAACGAGCTGGCAGTTTAAACCTTTTTGGCCTGTTTTGATTTTTGGAGTCCCGGAAACTTGTTCGAGGGTAGGGATAATATTCATTTGATGGAGTATTGATAGATTTGGGACATTTGGGTTATTATGAGGAGAAAAATAAATACGAGTGAGTTGAACTAGATGGACATTTTGGGTTGAGACGTGAGTGTCTTCTACGACGTGAGCATATTAACTTATGGCGCGTATAATTATAGACCGGAATTATGTATAGAGTGTAACATAATAAGATGGTATAAGAATGAGCAGTGTACCACCTATAAACTATGATGATTACTAAGATTGCGTGTTTACTTAGTATCGGTATATGATTTGTGTGTATGACATACCTACCATACTTGCTATCACGGGAGGTTTGCGTTCGCTTAGGGCCCTCTAATCCTTGTGTTGCCCAGATTTAGACTGGTTACCTCGATGAACATAGGTCAGAGAAGGACTTATTGGGTTGTTAATAAGTCTGCTGATCGTGGGAGCGCAGGTATGTGCGTGACCCATGTGATGTGACTGTGTTCGCCTCCATTATTTGTGATGTCGTTATCTGAGAACTATTCCTCAGAGATTCGGAATATGTAATCCTTATGTACGTGATGTACCGGGATGGATAGCAGAGTATGTGTGCACCGCAGCTAGTCTCGGGGTGCTTATATTGTATATTTATATTGTGGAAAAATATACACTTAATAAATGGGAACTTTCATATGGTATTGTGCGAATATATGGAATAATATAAATGGGTTAATCTATAGAGTGTATTACTTTTGTGAGAACCTGAATATACGTTAAGCCCCTATTTAATTGAGAACGTTACACTGATAATGGGAACCGAGTAATAAGGGGTAGAATTTACAATGGTCTAGCTAGATAGTATGTCTTTTAGCTAGGTGTTAATGTATTTAGATGGGTACTTACGTTAGGAGTGCACAGTTAGACGAGAGGTGAGAATTTCATGTGAGTATACGTCCTAACATGTACTTTGCATTTAATGTTTTAAATGTTTTAAAGCACTTGCAGGTTTTTTTTAAATATCTCCACATTTGGGCTCTGACCCGTTTGCTTTCAAATATATTTTCTTGTAAAACCATTTTAGGTGCCCAGCCACAAGGACACCATGCCTAGGATACTCATTCAGAAGTCGAGCTGTAGCTGTTTGTGGAAGCTACAGGGATTTGCTTTTAGACGCCTCTATCATTTGGATTCCAGTCTCAGCATTTATCAGTTGTAGGGCATGTTGCCCATTTCTATTAGACATCTTTTACATTTCAGTTTCCAGACTTTGGCATGTATTATTTCAGTATTCAGTTTTAGTAGTCATTTCAGACTATGGGATTTTTGTGAGGAGTTTTCCTCCGGATTATTTACCTTATGTGATGGTCATTCTATTTACTTAGTTATGGTGAATGGTGTTATTATTATTCTTCATTACACTTGTTGCATGTTAATCAGATTTAAAAAAATTTGGCAACTTATTTTTTAAATACTAGGTGGTTAGTAATCATTAAAATGTTTTCGACAGTGATGCTATTAACTGAGCCAACTCGGCATTTTGAATTAATTTAATAAAGGAGTAGCTACCCGGTATTTAATTAGTCGGGGTGTCTCAGGTGGTATCAGAGCATCAGGTTCTAGTGTCCTTTAGGATCTGTACGGCTATTGTGTTTCCGCTACGTTTTCTTTGATATAGAGCCCTATATTTTAGGGTTGTTGCACTCTTTTTGTGTATGCTTCGTTCTTCAACTATTTTAAGTTTATAAACTGTGGACTTATAAACTTTACTCTTATTTCAGATGCCTCCACGACGTGCACGACGAGTTTCCAGGGATGCTACGCCCGAACCACAGCCCACTCCAGTTCAGGGCATGATGAACGCCGCTGAGGTTGCAGCCATAGTGGCCCAGGCGGTAAATGCCGCGCTTGCAGTCGTTCAGCAGGCACCACCTCAGGCGCCAGTTGTCGCGCCAGCACAGGCAAATGCATTCCCGTCTGCTTGGGAACGTGTACGTGACGCTTTTCAGAAAGCACATCCGCCAGAGTTTGCAGGTAGCTCAGATGTGGTAGTATCGAGCCAGTGGAGGAAGGATATGCAGAGGCACTTAAGGATGTACGAGTGCACGGAGGTTCAAAAGCAGGTGCTAGCTACTTTCAAGCTAGTTGGATCTGCATTGCAGTGGTGGGAGTCTATTACCACCATGGAGGAGAGAGATGCCCTCACTATTCAGGAGTTCTGGGTGCGGTTCGACCGCAAGTACTTTCCGTCGGCTGTTCATACGGAAATGAGGAGGAAGTTGATGAGTCTGAAACAGGAAGGTAGAACTGTGGCCGAGTATGAGGCCGAATTCACAAATCTGTTGAACATCGTTCCAGACGAGATACCGATAGAGAAGAAGAAGATTGAGAAGTTTACAGACGGGTTGACATGGAGGATCCGTCAAGATCTGTTGGGGAACCTATCGTTAGCCACTTATTCTAATGTGGTTAACGCTGCTTTACTACACTGCCAGGATCACCGCTTTCATATGACTGAGGGCAAGAGATCGGGGGAGTCCAGCCATCAGGGCAGGACTGGAGGACATGGTGCTAGTGGGGCACAGACTGTTCAGGGGCAGCGACAGGGTGAGCAGGGTTCCCAGCAGGGGGATCAAAAGAGGTTCCGATCAGGGAACTACAGGCACGGACAGGGAGGTTTCCGTCAGGGCCATCAGGGTCCAAACGGCCATCAGGGCCAACAGGGACAGAATGGACAGCAGTTCCAGCAGGGCCAAGGGAGGAACGGTAACAGCCACCAGGGCCGGGGACAGCAGGGACCGAGAGGGGGAAACTTTCTGGGAAAGTGTTTTGTTTGTGGCAAGACTGGCCATAAACGTCAGGATTGTCCTGACAGGGGCAGGGCCCCACAGCAGCATCAGGGCGCTCGCCAGGAGCCCCAGAGACCTATATTTCCCGCCGCTCTCCCCGCACCGCCGCAGATGGCAGCATTGCCACCTATCCCAGCTGCTCCAGTTCAGCAAGGACAGCTACAGTATGGACGTGTCTATAATGTCCACCAGGCAGCAGTTCCACAGGCACCGCCCGTGATTGAGGGTACGTTTCCTATCCATGGCACTATGGGTCGGGTACTATTTGATACGGGGGCTACACATTATTTTATAGCTACGCATTTTGCGAAATCCTTAGGGTTGTTAGCTACGACAGAGAGCACAGTGACGTGTGTCAACTCACCATTGGGGAGTGGGTCACTTATATTCTTTATATGTCGGGGAGTGGGGGTAGAGATTGGAGGTTTGGTATTACCTGCGGACATGTTAGTATTAGATATGCATGTTCATGACGTTATTATCGGTATGGATTGGCTCGCTGATCATAGAGCCATGATTGATTGCTTCGGTGGAAGCATTGTTTTTGCCATTCCGGGGCAAGACATGTTTGTAGTGGCGATGCCTCGCCCAGAGGGAGGATCGACCGCTCATTTTTATTACATAGAGGAGGATACCTCTAAAGAGGTTGTGATTCCTTTAGATTCGATCCCAGTTGTCAGGGAGTATTCTGACGTGTTTCAGGAGATACCAGGCCTACCCCACAGTCGAGAGATAGACTTTGTTATAGACTTATTGCCGGATACGAGACCGATAGCACGCGCACCGTACCGTATGGCTCCAGCTGAGATGAGGGAGTTACGGGATCAGATTGAGCAATTGTTGGGTCAGGGGTTTATTCGGAGGAGTACTTCACCGTGGGGTGCCCCTGTGTTGTTCGTAAAGAAGAGAGACGGTTCACTGAGATTGTGTGTGGACTACAGGGAGTTGAATAAGGTCACGATACGGAATAAATATCCGTTGCCTCGAATCGATGACCTATTCGACCAGTTGAGAGGAGCTTCTTTCTTCTCGAAGATTGACTTGAGATCAGGATACCATCAGTTGCGTATCAGGGAGGAGGACGTCTCGAAGACTGCGTTCTTATCGAGATATGGGTCTTACGAGTTTTGGGTTATGCCTTTTGGTTTGACCAACGCTCCAGCAGTGTTTATGGACTTGATGAACAGAGTGTTCAGGGATTTCTTAGATCAGTTTGTCATTGTCTTTATCGATGATATTCTGGTTTACTTCTAGACAGAGGAGGAGCACGCCGAGCATTTGAGGCAAGTTTTGCAGACACTACGTCAGAACGAGTTGTATGCAAAATATGAGAAATGCGGGTTTTGGCTGAAGGAAGTCCAGTTTTTGGGGCACATTATTTCCGACCAGGGGATATCTGTTGATACGGGGAAGGTATCCGCGGTGAGGGAGTGGGGACAGCCCACGACGCCGACGGAGATTCGTAGTTTCTTGGGCTTAGCAGGATACTACAGGAGGTTCATTCGGGGTTTTTCGAAGATAGCAGGTCCTTTGACCCATCTGACTCGTAAGGGTGTGCCATTCATCTGGAGTGATGCCTGTCAGTTGGTATTCGATGAGTTGAAGGACAAGTTAACCTCAGCACCTGTGTTAGCATTGCCGAAACCAGAAGTTGAATATTTGGTCTACACCGATGCATCTTTGAAAGGACTTGGAGGTGTATTACAGCAGGAGAGTCAGGCTATAGCTTATGCTTCCCGTAAGCTTAAGCCTCACGAGAGGAATTACCCCACTCATGATTTGGAGTTGGCGGCAGTGGTATTCGCCCTTCGGATTTGGAGGCACTATCTTTTGGGGGAGAAGTTCAAATTGTTCACGGACCACAAGTCCCTACAGTACCTGTTCACACAGAAGGAACTGAATATGCGGCAGTGTAGGTGGATTGAGTTTGTGAAAGACTACCAGTTTGACATCCAGTATCACCCGGGTAAGGCTAACGTGGTAGCAGACGCGTTGAGCCGTAGGCCAGCAGATGAGGTGGCAGGGGTGTGGAAGGCTAAGTGGAAGGAATTGGGGTACCAGGATGCAGTGGCCCGATCTTTCATGTCTGTGATGACCGTTACACCGCTGATTGTCACAAAGGTGGTGAGGGCACAAGCAGATGACTCGTTCTGTCAGGAGCAGATAGTTCGATTACTAGCAGAGGGAGCTGAATCCTATACCGTTAGCTCAGACGGGGGATTATGCTTCAACGGGAGATTGGTAGTTCCGGAAGGGGAGGAATTGCGACATGAGGTGATGGCAGAGTCGCACGGCTCACGATTCGCGGTACATCCCGGAGGGGACAAAATGTACCAGGACATGAGACGACAGTATTGGTGGAGCGGTATGAAGAGAGATATTGCTGAGTTTGTTTCGAAATGCGCCACTTGCCAGCTAGTAAAAGTGGATCATCAGAAACCGACATGACTTCTACAGCCGTTGGAGGTTCCGATGTGGATGTGGGAGAGCATATCCATGGACTTTATCACGGGGTTACCTACGTCGCAGAGGGGCCACGACTCCGTTTGGGTAATTGTGGACAGGTTGTCCAAAGTCGCTCACTTTCTACCCGTAAGGACAGACTACACTACGGGACAGTATGCCCAGCTCTTCATTTCAGAGATAGTGAGACTTCATGGTGTGCCCCTGAATATCGTGTCTGACAGAGACAAGATATTTGTTTCGCGGCTTTGGGAGAGTTTCCAGGAGGCCATGGGTACGGAGTTGCGGTTGAGTACGACTTATCATCCGCAGACTGATGGACAAACCGAGCGCACAAACCAGATGTTGGAAGACATGCTGAGAATGTGCATCATTGATTTTGGGGGTGGATGGGAGCAGTATCTTCCACTGGTGGAGTTTGCTTACAACAACTCCTACCAGTTCACCATTGGCATGGCTCCGTTTGAGGCGTTGTACGGTAGGCCTTGTCGTTCCCCGGCATGTTGGTTGGAGGTGGGGGACAACAAACTACTTGGGCCGGAAGTAATCCAGGATACTTCGGCAAGGATTGAGTTAATTCGGAGTCGCATTCGGGTAGCTCAAGACAGGCAAAAGAGTTATGCTGATGCGAAGAGATCCTTCAGGGAGTTCCAAGTGGGGGATCAGGTGTTACTCAGAGTATCCCCCATGAAGGGGATTATGCGTTTCGGGAAGAAGGGGAAGCTGGCACCGAGATATGTGGGGCCATTTCCTATTATTGAGCGGATTGGACCGGTTGCGTATAGACTCGGGTTACTAAAACATTTACACCGGATTCACGATGTGTTTCATATTTCCTCGCTAAGGAAATATCTCAGGGATGATCTGGCTCATTCTCACATCGCTTTGGAGGAGATTGATCTCCAGCCTGATAGTTCCTACGAGGAGGGATCGATTGCTATTTTGGACCGAAGTGAGAGGAAACTGCGGTCAAAGATAGTTCCGTTAGTGCGTGTTCAGTGGCGACATCACAATGTCGAGGAGTCCACATGGGAGCGCGAGGATGAGATGCGCGAACGTTATCCAGAGTTGTTTTTATCAGGTACTTTCTAGTTCCGAATTTCGGGACGAAATTCTGTTATAAGGGGGGAAGTATGTAATACCCCGTATTTTTGGCGATATTTATTATTGGGATTAATTGAATTAAATGCGTATTAAGTGGGAATTAATCCGGATAAAATACTAGCGAGATGTGAGTTGGTATTTGACTATATTGAGCATATATGATGTTATATGAATTTTGAATTGTGAAATTTGTCGTGAGATTGACATACGGCAATTTGGACATTTTATTGGATCGCGTGTGACAGTCGCACCCGGATATAATTTTATTAATTTAAAAAGTGAATTTAAATTCTATAAACCATATGGTCATTTTGAGTGCGCCAACGCGTCCGGAAGGGTCGAGATAGTCAGAAACCACTAGCCGGGGGTTTAGTTTGGGTTCCGGGGTATTTTTAGGCCATACCGGCAACATAAAGGGTATTTTGGTAATTTTGTATTTTTGAAGAATTAAAAGTGACGAAAATTGAGAGTTTTAATCTGATTGGGAATTGACCCACTAAGCCATCAACCAACCCTTATTAACCCAATAAGCTACGGAGGTTATCATTTAGGTTTTCAACTTTCCCAAAAGAAAACCCTAGCCACCATAGCCACCTTTGGAGAAGAAAGCTTAGAGAGGGAGAGAAAGAGAAGGAATTCTGCAGAAAATCTTCACCAAATCAACACCAAATTCAGAGATAATCAAGGCAAGTGATTTACTTATATTTAAATTCAGAGAATGTTCTTTCCATGTTAGAAAATTGAAGAATTATAATTGTTCTTGGAAGATGAATGAAAACCCATGTTAATTGGACGTAGGATTTGAATATTGAGGAAAAATTGCATGTAGAATCACATAGAGATGATTATTTTGGTATTAATGTATGTTGGGTGTAACAAAAACGGATTTAGAATGGACTAATTGATGATTAGAAATTCTAGGGTTCATGTTCTTGAATAATTGGGGAAAAGTGTAGAGATTTATAAATTGATTGATGTTAGGGTGAATTAATCCTTTAAAACGTGTTAGGATGTGACTATAATATGTTTAGGATTGATTAGAGACCTTAAAACAATTGTTGGGACGAATTTTAGAGAAGATTGGAGGAGTAGAAATGGTGAAAAACGAGTTTTGGCAAATTCTGGGCCGAAACTGGTAACTCGTTAGAAACCAGCCCAGGTCGTTCGAACGAACTCGTTCGAACGAACTCGTTCGAACGAACTCGTTCGAACGAACTTCTAACGAGTTGACCAGTCGCTTCTAACGAGGGGCAGTTTCGTTCGATAACTCGTTCGAACGAGATCTCGTTAGAACGAAATCTCGTTAGAACGAGATCTCGTTAGAAGGCAGTTCGTTCGAACGAACTGGATCTCGTTCGAACAGTCTCGTTCGAACGAGACTTCTAACGAGCTGGCAGTTTAGGCCTTTTTGGCCTGTTTTGATTTTTGGAGTCCCGGAAACTTGTTCGAGGGTAGGGATAATATTCATTTGATGGAGTATTAATAGATTTGGGACATTTGGGTTATTATGAGGAGAAAAATAAATACGAGTGAGTTGAACTAGATGGACATTTTGGGTTGAGACGTGAGTGTCTTCTACGACGTGAGCATATTAACTTATGGCGCGTATAATTATAGACCGGAATTATGTATAGAGTGTAACGTAATAAGATGGTATAAGAATGAGGAGTGTACCACCTATAAACTATGATGATTACTAAGATTGCGTGTTTACTTAGTATCGGTATATGATTTGTGTGTATGACATACCTACCATACTTGCTATCACGGGAGGTTTGCGTTCGCTTAGGGCCCTCTAATCCTTGTGTTGCCCAGATTTAGACTGGTTACCTCGATGAACATAGGTCAGAGAAGGACTTATTGGGTTGTTAATAAGTCTGTTGATCGTGGGAGCGCAGGTATGTGCGTGACCCATGTGATGTGACTCTGTTCGCCTCCATTATTTGTGATGTCGTTATCTGAGAACTATTCCTGAGAGATTCAGAATATGTAATCCTTATGTACGTGATGTACCGGGATGGATAGCAGAGTATGTGTGCACCGCAGCTAGTCTCGGGGTGCTTATATTGTATATTTATATTGTGGAAAAATATACACTTAATAAATGGGAACTTTCATATGGTATTGTGCGAATATATGGAATAATATAATTGGGTTAATCTATAGAGTGTATTACTTTTGTGAGAACCTGAATATACGTTAAGCCCCTATTTAATTGAGAACGTTACACTGATAATGGGAACCGAGTAATAAGGGGTAGAATTTACAATGGTCTAGCTAGATAGTATGTCTTTTAGCTAGGTGTTAATGTATTTAGATGGGTACTTACGTTAGGAGTGCACAGTTAGACGAGAGGTGAGAATTTCATGTGAGTGTACGTCCTAACATGTACTTTGCATTTAATGTTTTAAATGTTTTAAAGCACTTGCAGGTTTTTTTTAAATATCTCCACATTCGGGCTCTGACCCGTTTGCTTTCAAATATATTTTCTTGTAAAACCATTTTAGGTGCCCAGCCACAAGGACACCATGCATAGGATACTCATTCAGAAGTCGAGCTGTAGCTGTTTGTGGAAGCTACAGGGATTTGCTTTTAGACGCCTCTCTCATTTGGATTCCAGTCTCAGCATTTATCAGTTGTAGGGCATGTTGCCCATTTCTATTAGACATCTTTTACATTTCAGTTTCCAGACTTTGGCATGTATTATTTCAGTATTCAGTTTTAGTATTCATTTCAGACTATGGGATTTTTGTGAGGAGTTTTCCTCCGGATTATTTACCTTATGTGATGGTCATTCTATTTACTTAGTTATGGTGAATGGTGTTATTATTATTCTTCATTACACTTGTTGCATGTTAATCAGATTTAAAAAAATTTGGCAACTTATTTTTTAAATACTAGGTGGTTAGTAATCATTAAAATGTTTTCGACAGTGATGCTATTAACTGAGCCAACTCGGCATTTTGAATTAATTTAATAAAGGAGTAGCTACCCGGTATTTAATTAGTCGGGGTGTCTCACTTATGCCCCCGTAGCTAGATTATAAGCTATTCGTATGTTACTAGCATATGCATGTTATAAAAATTTTAAATTATTTCAAATGGATGTGAAAAGGGCTTTCTTAAATGGTTTTATAAGTGAGGATATTTATGTTAAGCAACCTCCCGGTTTTGAAAATCACAAGTTTCCAAATCATGTTTATAAACTAAATAAAGCCTTATATGGATTAAAACAAGCACTGAGGGCTTGGTATGATAGGTTAAGTGGATTTTTACTTGAAAATGATTTTGTGAGAGGAAAAATGGATTCGACCTTATTCATAAAAATTCATATCAATGATATGCTTCTCGTACAAGTGTATGTTGATGATATTATATTTGGATCCACAAATGAAAATTTATGTAAAGAATTTTCAGAATTTATGCAAAGAGAATTTGAAATGGGCATGATGGGTGAGTTAAAATTCTCTTTAGGTTTACAAATTAAGCAAACCAAAAATGGCGTCTTTATCAATCAATCTAATTATATTAAAGATCTTTTGATAAAATATGGTTTAGAGCATGGTAAAGCACTTGGTACACCAATGGGCACCTCTATTAAGTTAGATGTTGATGAAAAAGAAAAATCTGTTAATACTACCTTATATCGTGGTATGATTGGTAGTCTACTATATTTAACTGCTAGTAGACCCGATATTATGTTTAGTGTATGTTTATGTGCTCGTTTTCAAGCCAATCCTAAAGAATCCCATTTGTGTGCCGTAAAACGCATATTTAGATATTTAAATGGTACTAAAGACATATGATTATGGTATCCTAAAAGTACTTCGTTCGAACTAGTAAGTTATTCCGATGCAGATTTCGCGGGTTGTAGAATTGATAGAAAAAGCACTAGTGATACATGTCATTTCTTAGGACACTCACTATTTTCTTGGTTTAGTAAAAAGAAAAATTCAGTTGCTCTTTCCACGGCCGAGGCAGAATATATTGCCGCCGGCAGCAGTTGTGCTCAAACATTATACATGAAACAACAATTAGAAGACTTTAAAATATTCTTTCACAATAGTCCAATTTTTTGTGATTATACAAGCGCTATATGTTTGACAAAAAATCCAATTCTGCACTCTAGAACAAAGCATATTGAAATCAGACATCATTGTTTACGCGATCATGTTCAAAAAGGTGACGTACGCATAGAATTTATTTCTACGGATCTTCAATTAGCCGATATTTTCACAAAACCATTATCTGAAGATCACTTTACCTTTATCCGTCGTGAACTTGGTATGGCATGTATAAATGACTTAAAATTATAATTATTTTTTTTCTTCACAACCTTCCAAAAACATCTTATCACAAGTGGACACACTTTAATATTTTTATCACTAGCTGACATTCACCATTCCTATGTAAATACATATAAGAGCTTCTCCTCCTCACCCACAAATCATGAAGTCATTTTATGTAGTGTGGGTTGGAAAATTTCTCGGAATTTATACTACTTGGGGAGATTGTGAATCCCAAATTAAGGGAGTTAGCGGTTCTCAATATAAAAAATATTCTTCATTTGATGCCGCCATGCTTGCCATTCGCTCATCTCCGCCACATGCCCCTTGGGTGAAGCCTCCTTCTTGGCCATTTGTCTTGCCTCCACATATGCACTCACATGCTTCTACTCCTACTAATGAAAAAGCTGCATGTTCATCCTCTCAAAACTGTGCTGAAAATCCTATCAAAGTTGTTGTTGAGAAAATCACGATTGAGGGAAACTCTAAAGATGTGTGTCATTTTGTTAACAACCTTAAGATGTAATCTTCTATGAATATGTTGTTTTTCTCTTATATCTTGCGGACTATTAGATGTTATTCCTATATATGATTATGTTGAATACGTGCTTAATGAAAATTCATGATATTCACATATGTCCCTTACAATTTTTGATTTTATCCCATGTTTATATTATTTTTGATAGGGGGAGATTCGCATTTTACCCATGACACTGAATTTCTCTGAAATATTTTTTTTTGATAATGTCAAAGGGGGAGAAATTGTGATGATTCACTCATTGTGCTTAATTTAATTCATCTTATGAAGTTATGTGAATCATTGTTTGCCATTGTTGATACCAAAATTAATATGCTCACATGGACGAATCACATGAAGACACGTGTCAAATTACACGAGGAAGTTTCTGTCCCCGACCAAGTCAGATACTCCGATCAACAGGTGTACCCCGAGGAAGCCTATCGCTCTGAGGAACTCCTGAACGACGAGCAACTCAGGCAGTCCGAGCTGCATCTCGGTCGAAGCATTAATTGCTAGATAATCAACAATTCAAGTATTCAATGAATGCTCATCATACAGACGTATACGCCTAAAGGGCATTAATTGTTTACCCTTTCACATGTACAGCCTAAGGGCTATAAATACAATGCATCACCCTCATTCAAAGGGACCGGAAATTCTTGATAGATCCTAATATCGAGAATTTCTAAACACTTGGCAATAACAAAACAGTGGACGTAGGCTATTCTTATTAAGCCGAACCACTTTAAAATTCTTTGTCTCATTTATATTTATCTGTGATTAAATAATTAGAAGAGATCTAATTTTTTACATCAACAGATTGGCGCCGTCTGTGGGAAGTGATTGTTATTATCGTTTTTCACCAAAAATCATTCATCATCAATGGCTGACAATCCGGAATCCAGTAATCGAAATGCTGGAAATGCTGGAAATCCTCCAAACCCCTCTGCACTATCAACTGTTCCAGATCTGGCTAGAATTATGACGAATCTGGCTCAAGGACAAACCGCCATGCAAGAGACAATGCAGCAACTCATACTAACCCTTCATGGCGGTGCACCTGCACATTCAGGACAGAGAAGTGGTCAGAGGCAAACCTATTTACTTTCTTCACGATCCAGGCTCACTGATTCACGTCGAAACGAGGAATTTGATGATTTCTCTTATCAACCTGGACGAACTTCATCGATAAGGGCCACAGATACTGAGCAACGTATCACTCTCTCTCCAGAGAGGCCCAACGCTTTGGAGAGATTGAGCAGGGTATCCCCATTCAGTCGATTAGGCCCCAGGAGGAATAAAAGTCCACCCAAGGCCATGTCGAGGAGTTTTCGACAACCATCAGATCTAAGGGAAGGATCAGCACAATCACGACCAATTGCTCGGTAAGATAGATCTCAGGAGGCCACATCAGCTCAATCAATTGCTCGAACCAATAGGGCCGAGGAAGGAAATGATGTGTGGAAAGGTTCCATTCAGCGATTAGAAGATAGATTGGGAGAAATGGCTAAGGCGAAGAATCCCTTACAATAAACTTTTGTTCAAGGGACACCTTTTGTCCAGGCCATTGTGGATTTTCTCACACCGTCAAAGTTCAAAGCACCTGTAGTGACCCCTAAGTATGATGGAAAGACAGATCCTGTTCTACATATAGAGCAATATCAGGCTACCACTGACATCTATGCTGTTCCCGACGAGATGAGATGTAGAGCCTTCTCAGGAACTCTTACTGGATCTGCTCAGATATGGTATAACAATCTTCCTCGGGGTAAGATTTCAACTTTCCTTCAACTGGCCGAGTTGTTTATTGGTAATTTTTGTTTTGGGGCAAAGCTAGTAAAGCGAGTAGTGCATTTGTTGAGCGTTGGACAAAAATCTGGTGAGAGTACTAGAGATTATATAACTCGTTTCAACAACGAGAAGCTGGAAGTCATAGATTATGAAGAAAAGACAGCAATCACCGCCTTAATGAGTGGGCTATTACCCAACAAGTTGTATTACACTTTGGCCAAAGATCCCCCTACAACTATGTCAGAGTTGATGGCAAAAGCGGCCAAAATTATGAATGCCGAGGAGGCTATGGCTGCGAAGAAGAATATGGATAAAGAAACCAAGGTGGAAGGCGACAAGGCTAAGAAGAAAGAGTATAAAAGCAATGGTGGTGATAAACAATCGAAGAATAAGTCGTCATGGGAAGTCCTAAAGAAGTTTGATAATTATACTCCTCTGAAAATGGGTATCAATCACGTTCTAGAGGAAATCAAGAATAACGAGGAGATAAAGTGGCCAAAAAGAATGAAGGCAAATCCTGACAAAAGGAATAGAGATAAGTATTGTGAATTTCATAAAGATCATGGCCATATGACAAAAAATTGCATAGCCCTCCAAAATGAGATTGAAACTCTCATTGGACGAGGAAAATTATCAAAATATGTTGATCGGAGAAATGAGAGAGGAAATGAAGACCGAGCGAGAGAGAGGTCTAGATATCCTCGTCGGGCAGAAGAAAATAGAAAGAGAGATCATGAAGATGATGTAGAGGATGACCCCGATCTTCCCAAAAGGCCAAGGCAACCAGAACACGAGGTATTTTCCATACATTTTGGAGCATTTGATTGTAACGTGATTACAGGTGGAGATGCAGGAGGAGGAGATCTTCCCCTCATGATGACCCTTTGGTGATCAAAATGAGGATGAAAGAAGTGATGATTTCAAGAGTTTTGGTAGACAATGGTAGCTCGGCACACATCATGTTTTACCCATGTTTCAATAGCTTAAATCTAAAGTTGTCTCAACTAGAGCCTTATCACAGACCTCTTCTGGGTTTTGCTGGTGAAAAAGTTTTTCCACTTGGGACGATCAAGTTGGACATACTCATTGGTACATGGCCTGCTTGTCGAACAGAAAAAATATGCTTCTTTGTGATGGATAAAAATGTTCAATCAGCATACAATATCATCATGGGATGGGTTGGTCTAAAGAAGTTCGAAGCAGTTCCATCTACAGTACATCAGTGCTTAAAATTCCCAACAAACTTTGGAGTAGGAGTTGTGAAAGGTGATCAAAAAGTAGCTCGGGAATGCTATTATTCATCTGCCGAGCAAGAGGACCTTGAGGAATCAAAAAGAAAGACTACTACCTATCAAGTGAATGAAGGTACAGAAATTGAAACATTGGATCCCAGAGATGAATCTCAACTTGTAAAAGGACAGGTGGTGGAAGATACAGAGAATGTCATTCTGGACGACAAGCACCCCGAACGAACAACTCAAATAGGTTCGTCGTTGGATGCTTCAATAAAACAGGAGTTGATAACTTTCCTAAGAAGCAGAAAGAAAACTTTTGCATGGAGTCATGAAGATATGCCAGGAATAGACCCAAACTTCTTATGTCATGAGCTTAATGTGAATAAGGAGATCAAGCCTGTAAAGCAAAGAAGAAGAGTATTTAGTCCCGAGAAGAACCAAGCTATACAAGAGGAGGTCGAGAAGCTCCAGAAAGCTCAATTTATTGAAGATGTTAAATATCCAGACTGGTTAGAAAATGTGGCGATGGTTAAAAAGAAAAACAATAAATGGAGAATGTGTGTTGATTTCACTGATCTCAACAAAGCATGTCCAAAAGATCATTTTCCATTGCCCAGAATTGACCAACTGGTGGATGCTACCTCGGGGCATGAGCTGCTCAGCTTCATGGATGCTTATTCCGTACAATCAGATCAAAATGAAACCTGAAGACAGGGAAAGTACTTCTTTTATCACCCCTCGGGGAACTTATTGTTATAATGTTATGCCTTTTGGTTTGAAAAATGCAGGTGCGACATACCAGCGACTGATGAACAAGGTCTTTGCCGAACAAATCAGTTGCGACATGGAAGTTTATGTTGATGACAAGCTGACAAAAAGCAGGAAAGCTGCCGATCATCTGGTTGATTTAGGTCAGACCTTTGATCAACTAGATAAATACCAAATGAAGCTGAACCCGACGAAGTGCATATTTGGAGTACGAGAAGGAATGTTCCTCGGGTACATCGTCAACCAGCGAGGCATTGAAGCAAATCCAGAAAAGATCAAAGCTCTTTTAGGACTGCGATCTCCAACGACGAAAAAACAAGTGCAGAGTCTTACAGGACGAGTTGCAGCGCTCAACAGATTTGTATCTCGAGCAACTGATAGATGCCTCCCATTCTTCAGAACACTTTGAAAAACTTTCGAATTGAATGATGAATGTGAGAAAGCCTTTCAGGACTTGAAGAAGTATTTGGGAGCACCTCCATTGTTGTCCAGGTCGATAACCGGAGAAAAACTGTACTTGTACCTGGCGGTATTAGAAAATGCCGTTAGCTCGGCAATGATCAGAATGGAGAATGGAGTGTAAAAGCCAATTTATTACACAAATAAGGCCTTCTGAGGAGCAGAGATCAGGTATCCAAAGCTGAAAAAATTGGCACTGGCGCTGATTGAAGCGAGTAGAAGAATGAGGCCATACTTCCAGGCCCATACTATAATCGTATATACCGACATGCCATTGAGACAAGCCCTTCATAAGCCAAAAAAGTCAGGGAGATTGATGTACTGGGCAATAGAACTGGGCGAATATGATATCATTTATGAACCCAGGACATCGCTTAAAGGGCAAGCAATAGCAGATTTCATAGCAGAATTCACTTACTCTGATACCCCCAAGGAGCTAAAGCAGCTCGGCGATCAACCTGTGGATGTTACAGGATCAACAAACACGAGCTCAGACCAACTTAGTTTGGTAAAAGGGCTAGTGGATGTTACAGAAACAGCAGACATTGGCTCAGACCAACTTAAGTTGGTAAAAGGGCAAGTGGATGCATCAAAACCATCAAATTCGAGCTCAGACCAACTCAGGTTGGTAAAAGGGCAAGAAAAGATGGTCGACAAAGAGCAAGAAATATCAGGGGAAAGTGAAAATAAGAAGAAAATATTTTACCGAGGAACTCTATCTGATCAGAAATTAGAAGACGAGTTGCCTGTATGGAAATTATATGTAGATGGCTCATCTTGTACTGCAGGGTGTGGAGCAGGAATCATTTTAAGCAGCCCAGACGAAGTCGACATGGAGTATGCATTAAGATTTCAGTTCAAAGCTTCTAATAATGAAGCTGAGTATGAGGCCATAATAGCAGGTCTTAACTTGGCAAAAACTATGGAGGCACCGCAAGTGATGGTTTTCAGTGATTCTCAATTAATTGTGAATCAGATGTTGGGAACATACACAGTTAAAGGAGAATTGATGGTCAGGTATCATACAAAGGTGATGGGATTACTAGCAGAATTTGTTGCAATTCGGTTGATCAGGATACCGAGAACGGAGAATGAACGAGAAGACGCACTGGCCCGACTAGCATCAGCTACTCGTACCGAGATGCGGAAAACGATACTAATTGAAGTGTTGGAAAATCGGAGCATAGATGAAGACCTGACGACGAATGTTATCACCCTTGATGTAGGACCATCTTGGATGGATCCTATCAGGGCATATATTGAAAAAGGAGAGTTACTGGTGGATAAGCTGGTTGCCAAGAAATTGAAGTTTAAAGCTGCTCGGTATGTTATAACTAATGGTATTTGGTATAGACGAGGAATCATGGTAGGATTACAAAGATGTGTACACCCCTCCGAGGTGAAAGAATTGATTGAAGAGATTCAGGAAGGGTTCTGTGGAGCTCATGTAGCAGGTCGTACTCTTTTACAAAGAATAATGACACAGGGATATTACTGGGCGACGATGAGAGCTGATTGCATAGCCTATGCTAAGAGGTGTGACAAGTGCCAGCATTTTTCCTCAATCCGACGAACTCCACAAGCATTGCTGACACCTATAACTTTCCCTTGGCCATTTGCCATGTGGGGGTAGATTTGGTGGGACCATTGCCAACGACCAGAGGAAGGTTTAAATACCTCGTCGTCGCAGTGGATTATTTTACTAAATGGGTAGAAGCTGAACCTCTGATCGACATGGCCTACGAGAAGGTATATCAGTTTATCTGGAAAAACATCATTTGCAGGTATGGTCTTCCTCATGCATTCATTACTGACCATGGAACTCAGTTTGATAATGAGGAGTTTGCTGCCTACTGTCATCAATCCAATATTTTGAAGCTCCATTCAGCACCAGGTCATCCTCAAAGTAATGGGCAGACTGAAGTTACGAACAGGACATTGCTAAATGGATTGAAGAAAAGGCTCAGTGAGGCTAAAGCGAATTGGATTAACGAGCTACAATCAGTACTATGGGCTTATCGTACCACTCCCCGATCAGCAACTCGAGAATCACCATATATGCTGGCATTTGGAAGTGAGGCTGTAATACCAGCCGAATTGGGTCTCCCTACACATAGAGTGCTGAATTTCAATTCCCCAATCAACGATTTGATGAGAATATTGGATTTGGACATGCTCGAGGAGGTTAGAGAAGAGGCAGCCATTAGGAATGCTTCTTACCAACAACGAACAACTCTATTCTACAATAAGAGGGTGAAGAAATGCGATCTAAAGGAAGGAGATTATGTGCTAAAGAAGGTCATTCAGAAGCACAATAAGTTGGAAGCAAATTAGCATGGACCATACCGAGTAACATAAGTTGTTCGACCAGGAACTTACCGAATCGCAACTCTAGAAGGAGAATAATTTAAGAATGCATGGAATGCTGAACACTTGCGCAAATATTGCCAGTGATATAAAATGTAAAGCATTTCCATCAATATGAATAAAACGATGATATTTTGCCATCCTCTCTCCTTTTATTGAAAATGTTTTTCGGGGAATACTAGTTTTACACACTACGCTGTGCTCATCAATAAAGCAACATTCCTAAAAATGCCAACTACGGTTGGTTAGGAAACCATACTCCTTTGGTTAGGAGGCAAATTCAAGCTCAGACCAATTTATTTTGGTAAAAGGGCGAGAATGACATTCCTAAAAATGCCAACTCTGGTTGGTTAGGAAACCATACTCCTTTGGTTAGGAGGCAGACACTAGCTCAGACCAATTTATTTTGGTAAAAGGGCAAGTGGACATAACAAAATCATCAAATTCGAGCTCAGACCAACCAAGGTTGGTAAAAGGACGAGAAAGGATGTCGACGAAGAACAAGAAGAAAAACCCCAACTCGGGAAGAAAAGAAAATATAGTTTGTAAAAAAAAATATTTTAAAGTTGAAAAATTCACCAGGTAATACTGGTAGAGAAACGAAAAGATACTAATCCTTATTGGTCGGATATCTTTTACAAAATATTATCAAGTTAAAATTTTTATGACTTGCGACTTTTAATCAGTCGAGAAACAAACATCTTATTTTGGGTCAACCAAATGATCATGTAAGCTAGTCGACAATAAGTTTTAATCAACCTTAGTTGGTCGACAAATTACATAATATTATTATCTTTTTAACAAATATACAATTAAGATTGGTCGTCAATCAGTATTATATCATCTTTTTAACAGAAATACCAGTGAAAAATATTTCACAACTGTAAGATAAAAGCATTCAACATTTCCAAACAAAATTATATGTATTTCATTGAATTCAAAAATGAAGTACAAAGATGAATACATTGATTTGAAATGTATAAACTATTACATCAAAGAATCCTATTCTACTGGTCTTTTTCCTTGTACTTTTGAAACAGGCTTCTCGCCAGCAGGAGGATCTTCTAAGCAAAGGGGAGAATTAATAAAGTTAGGGTCTCTAAGCATCCTAACATTCATTATTGAAGGTGTATCCAGTAAATGCTCAGGACGAGAAAGTTTTGCCTGCGAATGAAGGTTGTAATCACCGAGGTATTTTGAGATCAAGTAGCGAGGAATTGCCCGAGCAGGGATCCAACTCATATCAAGCTTGAAGGGTGGGTTTGGTAAATCAAGCAGTCCTGGGTTATGATAGTCCCATAAATAACTACCTTGCTCCACTTGTAATATACCCAGAGCGTTTAACCACCCTTGTTTGTAACCTTCATTGTTAGCGTTTTCGATACGAGCGTCCAAATGACAAAGGGCTTCGTTATAACCTGCCATCCAAAATTCACGCGGTTGTTTGTGGAATTGGAAAGTTAATCTCTCTAACTGCTCGTGAAGATTTCTGGCAAACATATCCTTATGCTCTAAAGTAGACTTCGTCGCAGCAAGTAGCTCCTCCAAAACTTGGATCTTCTTGGACATTTCAGATAAAGCTTGATTCTTTGCTATAATCTGAAATGCCTGGTTCTCCAATGCTACCTGAGTACGAGATTCCTCAATGGTAGGATGAAGAACTCTTGGTCATCCCCGAGCAGGTTGAGCACTTTGTTCCTCGACAGCGTTCAGGGCGACTCTTCCTCAACCACGAGAACCTCTTCCTCGTCCCCGACCAGCAGTAGAAGGACCAGCTCTTCTCAAAGCTTCTAGTTCTTCTCGCAACATGGCATTCTCAACTTCTAAGAAGGAGAATCCTTCATCGGTGACAGGTACTAAGGCAGTAGAAGATGATGCAGCAGACCTTAGCTGAGCTAATTCCTTTTGCAGATTGTTATTTTCCTGCTCCAGTAGCTCGGCAATTTACCTGTGCTCTTCAACCTCTGTCTTCATCATTCTCTCTCTCAATTCATAGCCAGCAAGCATTTTGTCATATCCTTTTTCAGCGCAGATTTGATTGAGTTTCTTCTCGTATCCTTCATGTAAAAGAGTTGAAGACTCTTTATATTGCTGCTGAAGATCATTGAGAGTACCTTGCAAGTCTTTAATCATTTCGTAATAAGCCACATTGTTGGCTACATCTCGATCAAGAAGACATTTCAAGTACTGATAAGCTTCAATTGCTTGGTCTGAAGCATCTCGACCAAGGATATCTACAACCTCGGACTTGTCCAAATCAGCATGGCCAGCTTTAAAATAATCATTACACTATCGGAGTAGAGTTGTGTCATGGGTAGACAGCAATTCCATCCTAGCCATAAACTAATAAAGAAGAGGAGACAAGAGTCAATAAAAACAAGAGAAACTGAGCATCAACAACATAGAGGAACAAAAAATGTGATTTTTATTATATCATAAAGAAGATTACATTGTTTGGATTACAGATGATGACAAAAGAAAGAAAAAATACCGAATAACTTCACACCTTTTCCTTGTCTCCCAAGACTTTCTCGGGAGGCTGGGACGAGGAGTTTGGTTGCTCGGTGGGAACAGCAACTTGATCGGCTGGAGCTAAAATTTGTTTAGGTGGAGGAGGAAGAGATGAAACATCCTCATTAGTAGGCTGAGTAGGTTGTGAAGCAAGAATTAGATCGCCCACTGCCATTGAAGATTCTTCGGAAGCAGCCTCATCTTCTTCTTCATCTTCAATATGTGGGGGAGGACCAGGGAGATGCTGCTGAAACAGTTCGGAGTCCTCCTTGACCTTCAGTTCTTGCAAGGCAGCTACCCAACCATCTTGGAAGTATTTCAACTTCCCATATTGAACTTGGGACATCATCGCTGCTACCCCCTTATTCCACCCTTTATCCCAGCCAGTGCTGAAAGATTTTTTCACTGCCGCTTTCCTTTTTATTTTCTCCGAGGAGAGCTTCTCGGACAGAAGATCCTCGGTGGCCTTCAATTTAGCCTCCACTTCTTCTTTCTGACGATTCACGTCTCGCAGGAGGGATAGCTCTTCCCCTGCCTTTTTCAGCTTATCTTCAAGCTCTCCGAAGTTCTTGAGCTTATTGTCATATTTTTCGTGCTCGACTTCTAAGTCCTTCACCTTATTCTCCAATCCTTTGGAGACTTCAGCAAGCTGCAATTTCTCTGCCTCAACCGCAGCCAACTTCTTCTCCCAATCCGCTTTATCCTCGTCATACTTTCGACGAGAATCTTTCAAGGATTGGGTCAAACCCAACAAAGCATCCTCTACACCAGACGAGGAGCTGGAAGCCTTAATCGCTTCATCTTTCTTCACGATGTTGTTAAAGCAGTTCACCAGCTGAAAAATGGGAAAACTATAACTCAATACAAAAATACAAGTATTAAAGGAAATAAAGAAAATTCAGAGTATGAGAAACTTACTGAAGCAATATGGTGAGTATCCAGGGATGTAAGCATATCCCGAGAAATACCCTCTTCAATTCCTTGGACCTCGGGTATGATCCAAGTCTTTACCGAGCTCATAGCAGAGCTCGGGGGAATGATGGTGGGAACACCAGCACCACTAGCTGGTAGCTGAGGAATGGTTTCATCCAAATTGACTGAAGAGGATTTCTTCAGTCTCCTCAGGGGCACTTCAACAGTTTTAACCAAAGAAGAGCTTTTGGTTGGGGAGATGGTGATCACGTCCACAGGAGCATCCTTCTTGCTCGGAGCCACTGGGGCTTCTCGGCAGCTTTGGGAGGTGCAACATCTACCTTCTTAGTCCCCTTTGGGACATCAGTCTTGTTTCTCTTTCCATCTCCAGCAGAAGTAGTCTCTTCAAAGATAGCAGGAACCCTTCTCTTGCCCATCTTTTGACTCAAAGGAATGTGAGAATCTGGTGAAGAATCCTCAGGACCTGGTGTTGGCTCAACAGTGCTGATTACCGGGCGAGCAGTGAAAGAGGTGGTATAACTCCTATACTGTAGCAAATATGATGCATACCTGATATGCTCATCTGCAACTTTCTTATGCAAGCCCCGGATAAGTTTCAAATGCTTGATATTAATTTCTGATTCTTTTGGAGTTTTCCTTTTACTGTCAACTGCAAGTAAATACATAGTGAAATATCAGTTACACATTTTGTCAAATATGATAAAAGCATAAAATAAAATGAAAATAACCTATCCCATTGCCATAGGGAGGGCATCTGGGACCCTGGTATACTGCGTCTCCAACCAAAGGGGCATATTGCCAATTTTTAATAATCACTCCATGTTCAAAATAATCTCTATTGGCATCAGGGAGGTTGACCACTAGAGCCCTATTCAGAAATCTAGTTTTTAAATAAAAAACATTATCTAAAATAACCCATCTATAACAATACATAATCTCAGGAAATCCTATACGAGTTCCATGAGTTTGATTTAATTTATGCACCCCATTAACTATCCTCCATGTGTTGGGGGCTATTTTTGCAGGGACAACATCGAAGTACTGACAGAATTCTAAGCATAAAGGGTTTGGTGGAAAAGAAAATCCACATTCAGAAATAAAGAGACTGGGGAACCAATGTCCCTGAGCCAAGTGAAAATAATCTGAAGGCTCAGAAAGAACCTCCAGAGTCACCCAGGAAGGGATAGAAAAATCAGAACAAAATTTTTCAACAGATTCAATAAGATAAACCATGGTGAATAAAAATGAAGAAGAAGGAAGAAGATCTTACAGGAAAAATGAAGATCTGTTGACAACGAACGGAAGAATAGATGAACGCACAAGAGAGAGAGAGAGAGAATGGAAAACTCGAAAGCAGAAATTGGAAAAGGTAGAAGACGGTATGAATCTCTATGAAGTTTAAATAGTTTGCCTCGGAAAACAGCAAAAGAAATGATTACGAAAAGAAACTATTACGCTGTCGGCAGCTAAAAGGACAAAAAAGTGCGCGAAGATCGAAGCATTTATAAAAATTCAAAAAAGGCGGATTCAGTGAATACGAAAGGAAAATTAAATACGGAGAAAATATTCCTAAAAGCCAGGAAAGTCATTTAATATTGCCATATACCAAGAAAGAATGTTCCATATTCCCAAATTTCGAAATATGAAACATTGGGGGCTTCTGTTGATACCAAAATTAATATGCTCACATGGACGAATCACATGAAGACACATGTCAAATTACACGAGGAAGTTTTTGTCCCCGACCAAGTCAGATACTCTGATCAACAGGTGTACCCCGAGGAAGCCTATCGCTCCGAGGAACTCCTGAACGACGAGAAACTCAGGCGGTCTGAGCTGCATCTCGGTCAAAGCATTAATTGCCAGATAATCAACAGTTCAAGTATTCAATGAATGCTCATCATACAGACGTATACGCCTAAAGGGAATTAATTGTTTACCCTTTCACATGTACAGCCTAAGGGCTATAAATACAATGTATCTCCCTCATTCAAAGGGACCGAAAATTCTTGATAGATCCTAATATCGAGAATTTCTAAACAATTGGCAATAACAAAACAGTGGACGTAGGCTATTCTTATTAAGCCGAACCACTTTAAAATTATTTGTCTCATTTATATTTATCTGTGATTAAATAATTAGAAGCGATCTAATTTTTTACATCAACAGTCATCATCAAAAAGGGGGAGATTGTTATCGAAAATGTATTTTATCCCCTAATTAATCTTATTAGTTTAATTAATGTACATTTTAGTTTAACTTAATATATTGATTTTGATGATTCCAAACATATTGTTTTATAAGGTTATTCTATAAATATTTATTATGGTATTATCCAGTTTATTCACGACTCAACATACCTCGACTTTACACAACGACATATCTGAGTAAAGGTATTCACGTGTATTGCACATTTGCACTTGACACTTTAGGCACACATGCATATTTTTTTTTTCTATCTGTGTTTTTAATTTGGTGTAAGTGTTGATTAAAATGAAACTCTTATGTTCGAAATCATTTTCGGAACTTATTAAGAAAATTAATCTTTGTATTCTTTATTTTTTTGAAAAATAATTTTGTTTGAATTGAACTTCTTGTTTAAACAATTTTTTTGTTTAGTACAATTTTTTTTGGCCGTATAGGACATTCTTGTTGTTTATGCGATTATAGTTTATAAATATATATATATATATATATATATATATATATATATATATAATCGGCATTTTCTTTTAATCCGTATGTACGTATGATATTATATATATAATATAAATATATTATATATATGCATGCGTGTATGCATGATATATGGCGCCACGTGTACAATATCTGTATGCATGATATATGTATGCGTGTACAATATCTCTATGCAGGTACAATATCTGTAAGAAAATTAATCTTCTTATATGCATAACATATGCATGTGTGTATGTACTATATCTGTTACCGAGTTGACAATGGCTTAAGTGTATTGCTTTCCTTGGACTCTCTAATATGGCGCCACATGTCCTTGACATGACTTTGGCTTCTAAAAGCTTTTGCAAAAGACATCCTTTATTTAAATATCTAATTAAGTGCTGATCCCCTATGGCCGAAAGTCACTACCGGAAGTCACTGCCTACGCCTTAGACTGTTATAGGTTGATAGCCAAAGATTTGAACGATATTCTCATAGCCGTGGGCTTCTACCGAATTTGACGATTCTTTATACCTGTGCTGTCAGAGTTTTGGTATTGGCACTTCTCTCTTTCAAGTCAAATCAGTTCTCTTTTGAACTGCCATTCGTTTTTTTACGCGCCTTAGCTCTGCACAGCCTTAGGCTTTACCGAACTGACGTTTCTTCTTATTTGTAACAGCTCATGTTTCGTCCCTTGCCAGAGCTATAATAACCTTCGGCCAGTTCTATAGTTGCATCATGAAGTGACTAGGAAATTTAATATTAGATTGCATATTCTCTTTTGCCGTGATCCTTACGATTTCATTCAGTTGGTCATGCTATCAGTAAAATATACACTTGTATTCTGAGCTTAATTTTTTAGTTAGAACTGTATTTTTTTTACACGATTAAACTAATTTTTTTTATGACGTGTGTGCATCCATCATTCAGAGTTGTAAATTTATTTTCAGTCTAACACTTTACATTTATACATCAGATTTGTATTTTATCTCTTGGACTAACAATCTTTTTGCAGAAAATATATATGTTATCTACCAAGCTATTTTCCAATGACATATATTTTCAGATGTCTATTTGCATGCTACAACAGCTATATTTTTATGGAGAAGATAAAGATGAAGATTTGCATATCAGATTTGGAAATGATTTTCATCTATCTCATCTCAGCCAAATCTGGAGCATTTAATGCTCAAAATGCATGTGTCTAACAGCTAATTTTTGGCAGACACATTTAAAAGCCTTGAAGAGCTGCATTGAATGAGACAGACTGAAATGAGCAGATGTTCAACAATTGAAATATTATAGAGATCATTCAAATTTACTACAAAGCTACACATTCAAGAGAGCCATAAATTTTTGTCATCTGCTCAATCATTGAAGAAGAAGATTAGTGCCTACTTCAACATCATTTATTGAAGTCTCAGAAACTCAGATTACAAATTGTATTTTAAGGAGTTTCAGTATTTTATCCTGTACTACAAAAAATTCAGATTTGTTGTGAAGCTTTGTTGAAGCTTCGGTTTGTACCGGTAATTGGTTCCTACCCGTAAGTGGGCCATGGGTTTGAAGCTCGGAGTTATCTTGCAAATAATTGTACGCGGTGGTTTGATCCTACCCGCAAGTGGATCATGTTTAGTGAAGCGCAAAGGAGACAGGAGCTCTAGGCCCGTGGACGTAGGCCGGGATTTGGCCGAACCACGTTAAATTTTGGTGTCATTTATTTTCAGCTCTTTTATTTATTTGCACATGCTTGCTTAAGCTAATATTTTCAGTACACTATTTTTGCAAATTAATTAAATCCGAAATTTAACTTAATTAATATTTAAAAGTTAAAATAATTAAAATTTTAAATTAATTAATCTATTTCAGAATATCAATTTTTTTATACGAAAATTTATTTAATATTCCTAGTGTGTTAAAATCTGCAATTCTAGTTGTTTAAAATTAGTTGATTAAATTTATTTGATATTGTTAAATTTATTCTTTACAGTTTTATTAATCTGAAATTTGTCCAAGTGATTGAAATTTAATATTTTCCTAAAATCTTAATTTAACTTAAAAAATTGTAATTACTCAATTCACCCCCCTCTGGAGTATAATCTGGGCAACAACAATCATTTACCGTAATTATAATTTATAAATGTAACTTACCTATGTTGCGGCGAGGGAGGAGATAGATTAGGTTTAGGGAGGAAATGTTCGAGAATGTGAGATTTGTGCCTTGATTATGTTTTGGCTTTACGCATTTTTTTATCTTTAGTCACTCAATATTTTGTTTAAAAAAAAGTCATTCATTTCTTTTATTGATGTGTCATTTTATTTTTATAATGTATATATTATAAATTTCATGTTTATAACAAATGGTGTTAAAGAACTATGACTCTAGAGACCTCCCAAGACCTAAACTTCCTCAACAATCTGCCTTCATGAAACCCATACGAACCAACCCAGCTCGCAGAGGTAACCATGGATGAAATAAGCAAGGATGCTTTGGAATCAACGCAAATGATGTCTTATCGCGACAAAATGCTCAGTAAACCAACTGAAAGCCCAAATCGAAGTATAGGCGACATGTAAATACACCAGGTATTCAAAACAGCAACAAAAACACATACGTTTTTCTTGAATTGGGAAATGGAACTCAATTGGGAAGATTATGAGTCCGATGATGAATCAGGAGATGAGAATGATCAAATAACCATGACTTCTGTAGTGGAATTTGGAAGCCAAGAACTTCATAAAGTTCAACCAAAATGGAGAAATTCCTTAATCATAAAGCTACTGAGTAAGTTCTTATCGTTCCAACGATTAGCATTGCGGATAACTCGACTCTGGAATCTCAAAGCAAGTTTTTTATAACAGACTTAAGAAATAATTTGTACCTAGTAAACCTCTCCTCACCAAAAGATTACATAGCAGTAATTGCGGGAGGTCCATAGCTTTTAGAATATCACTATCTCTATGTGCAGATATGGAGATAAAACTTTCGGCCATCATCGAAAAATATAAAAAATATCTTTAGATCCAAATCTAAGAACTACCCATAGAATAGTATGATCTCAATTTTCTTCAACGCATTGCCTCCTCCTTAGGTAAACCACTAAAAATTGACCTTCACACGGAATCTATGGGCCGGGCTCGATACGCGAGACTGTGTGAAATTTAATGTCGAAAAACCACTACCTCCAAAAATCAAAATTGGCCGTATTTTACGCAACATTGTGTATGAACTAAAAATGGATATTTTCTTCACATGTGGGCTAGTGGAACATACAAAAGGACAATGTAAAAAAAATCTCTCCGCACCCACTGGCAAAACGGACACTGACATTGCAAAAAATGCAAAGGAACAACAGTGGGATGTGGTCGCACGTAGACCTCCACGTCAAAAAATGCACACAGAGATGGGCAGTACCAGCCTTCGAGACGACACGTATGGAAACTCACACGTGCAGAAAGAAAACCAAGGCCTAGGGTTGCATGGCAACACAGGCACTAAAAATATCAAGGGGCAGTTCGGTCTTTTTTATCATGGTTTAACATATGAAACATTAGGGGTGTTTGCGATCCGGTCTAGTCCAATTTTTAGGATTTTTAAAGACCGGACCGATTAAACCGGTCCTAAAAAAAATGGACCAAGACCGGACCGATTGTATCGGTCCCTCGACCCTTGTCGGTCCGATTTTTTATAGGATCGGTTCGGTCTAACTTGTCAGTCCTAAGATTAATAAATTAATCATTTAAAAAATGAAAATCACGTTAAAAAAATGTCCACACTTGTCCAAAGTTTTACATAATTAGTGTCCATTTTTTAGCATAAAACCTGTCATTTTTTAGCATAAAACATGTCCATTTTTTAACATAAGTGATGTGCTGTCCAAAGCAAATTTTATTATAAAAAGTGTCTAGATTTAAGCAAAAAACTGTTCAAATTTAAACAAATAAACAAATGTACCAGTAAATAAATGTACCAGTTAAAGCTGTGTATGTAAACAAATGTACCAGTAATTTAAACATCACATTTAGAAGTTCTGTGTATGTAAAGCATCAGTAAATAAATGTACCAGTTAATGCTGCGATGAGGGAAGGTTGTGCCTGCGATGAGGGGAAGGCTGCGCCAGTGAGGCTGCGCCGATTCGATCCTCTCCCAGCTGCGATAGTAGCGGCGGCGGAGAGAGACGTCACTACATGCTATCAAACCAGCGGCGGAGAGAGATGATAGCAGCGGCGGCGGAGAGAGACGATAGCAGCGGCGAAGATGAAGATCTATGGCAGCGGTGTAGATGACGATCTAAGGCAGTGGCACAAATGAAGAAAAAGGAATCGATAGGTTAAGTCTTTAGAGAGAAAAACGGATGGGCAACAAATGAAGAAAAGAAGGGAAGGGTTTTAGGTTTAGTTCATTAGGCTTTTTTTTTTATTTACGATCGTACCCTCCCCCTTTATTTAAGTTATTTTATATATAAAAATATAATAAACATATATAGTAATATGAACAACCGGTCCGGGATGGTTCAAAAAGGTTATTTAATGTGGCGGATTGAGGACCGGACCGACTAGACCTGTCAGGAAAAAAAAAACTAGACCGGATCGGTGATAAAAAAATCGGTAAAAATAGGACGGTTCGGTTCGGCCCAGTTTTGTCCACCGGTCCAATCGGTTTTTTGAACACCCCTATGAAACATGTATTCAAGTTCCTGTTCAAAAATAGGCCCCACATTGGTTAAAAAATAAGAATTTGAAGGCGGTCATAAGAGAAAACAACATACAAGCGGGCAAAGCCCCTTCACAAATGAAACTTACTGACTCACAATGAGCTTGCATGGCCGACTATTACTCTACGTGGCGGCGAGGTAAAAACTCTGAAAACCAATTGCATGCGCATTAACCATGCGCGTTGGTTTTAAATACCAATAATCTAAATCTAGACACCCAGCACACTCAAATTGTCACTCAGCAAGTGCTCAAATCAGCAGACCAACATGGAACACCGGAGCCCCAGTCCCAACTTCCCAACCCTTTCATATTGCCTACTGGGATCAGACCTCTTCCAATAACCCTCGCAAAGCCTGTGAGGAATGCCTTTGGGACATAGTTGGACCTTCTAGAGCTAGTAATAATGATGCAATTGGAATTCATAACAATTTTTCTTGTTCACAGTTATCACAGATGGTGTCCTTCTCCACTACTAGGATAAATTTAACACTCCCATCAATTCTCAAATTCTTAATATTACTTACTACCCAAGCGGGACTCTCTATTTACAAAGACAACTAAATTCATAGTCATCATATGAGTAAGAGAGATTTCGTATTACTTCAACATTAGATTCGGAGAGGATTCGCAGTTGTCTCCCATAACCAATTGTATGTTGGATAACATATGGAACATACTTCACATTCTTGGTCCTCAAACAATAATTCATTTTGATAATAGATTTGCCTAATAGACTTGTATATATCATCAACAATCAAATACAACTGATGATCACAGATAATCAACAATGACACTGCTGCCCTAATCAGAAAAACACCCCAAAACCCCCACCCAGACTCCCCCACTGTCCTGAAGCTCCCTTTCGCCAGCTTTCGACGACCAGCCCCTACCGGTAAAAACCTAAAACCTCACCCCCCGCTCCTCCAAACCACCTAAACCCATCCCCACCCCAGTCGTCCTGCATCCCAACCAAAAAAACTCACCCAGTCGACCCTGTTCAGACCCGAGACAACCCATCTCCACTACTCCCTGCCCTGATGCCCAATCCCACCCCCCGATCCCTGTCCGACCCACTTTTTCACCCTACTACATGCCAAAGATGTCATTATCCTACCCCAACTATCGAAAACCCCCCAAAATGTCCCCAGCCTGATTTAAGCTCTGACTCTGGCCAACTCGACCCCACGTACCCACACCTCGGCTCAAATTCGGGTTATGGACAACTCCTGCACTACATAACCTCCGACCCATCTATTTTTTTTTATGGTTCCACCTCATTTCATCCCCTGAACCTATTTTACCCACCCATCCCCGCACCCTTACGGGCTATTTGGTTACCTCGGGTGCATGGGCCATCATTTTGGTACCCTTGACCACCCTCCCGACCCCAGGTAACACTACCCACACGACCCCACCATTCTCCTCGATTCTCACCTTGTCACACACCCAATCCCTTCACCTTCTCATCCTATACCCTACCACCACACCCTCTCACTACTCCAGTCAGACTCTTCCTCGTCCTATTCCGAGCTTGGGGATAGCCACTCTAGTGTTTTAGAGTGGATACCTCCTCTCTCACTGGATGCCCACCGCTTTGCACCACTACAGGACCGACACTATTTTTATTATGATGAGCGTGGTCATTTGACTGGATGATGCTCCCATTATCCTCGCATCCCTCCCGTACCTCCCATGCCCCAGCATGTTCAGCCTCCTCCACCACCCGCACAAATACGTCCACCTCCCACTGATTATGTACCACGAGTGTCAAGTGACGTGATGGGCCTTGACGTCCATCAGGATGCATGCTCCTTATCTATGGACATTCAGTTGCTTTCACGGAGCCTCCATGGGGATATACGTATTAACGTTCCCATGTTTGACGGATGGTTCTCTCGAGATGCCATGATTGATTGGTTGGGCTCGAAGGAGACAGTTTTTGACTACAAATGGTTAGGCCATTATTGTTTTCTTCTAGGCAGCCACCATATTTCATAGATTCGCATGGGTTTAGTCGAACAATCTCTGCTATCGTCAAACACCGACAAGGTTTCCCCTATCCTGACTTAGCCTGAGTTGAAGACCGCCCTCCAAGCATCATTCATCCCACCCACCTACCAGTGCGACATCTTTGCTCGCATTCAATCTCCCAGTAAGGACATGTCTATATTAGTATAGTATACAGAGTAGTTCCAGCTTCTTTGCATTCGAGCTCGCCTCCCGGAGATAGAGCATCAATGGATTAACCATTATAATTTGGGACTGCAGCCATATATTAAGCATGAACTAGGCTTAAGGGAGATACCGACCTTTCTAAAGGCGACCGAGTATGTGGCCAAGGTTGAGGCCTATCGCATAGCGCCCGCAGCTCTTCCGGTCTCACGAACCCACATACTCCAGTTTTTTCTCCAGCTCCTTCTCCAGTGACGGCTTCATTCCCTACCTCCACTACTCCCGCTGCTCCACATTCAGGCCCTCCTACCTTTCGGTGCTAATACTTTGTAAATGTTGGGCACTGAGCTTCTAATTGCTCTCTGATATGCCCAAAGTGTACCCTCGTACTCTGAGTCACTAACCTCGGCCTATCTCACAACCGAGTTGACAAAAAGCTCACCACTTCCATCAAAACGGTCGTATTCTGTAAGGTCGGCTCCCCACCACCAACCTCATCTCTACAGCAGCCGAGGTCAGCAGTGCCTTATGGAGACAGGTTAATATAAACATCCTACTTTGCTTAAGACAACGTTACATCTCACCTCGGGCTCAACCTCGACCACTCTTCTTGGCCGAGGTCATCGAGGCTATTGACAAGATAAATCAACACTGTCGGACTCCACCAACCTCGTACCCGTCCAAGCCGAGGTTGCATAAGTCAAGGACACAGTTCTAAGCATTTTCAAGCACATGTAAGGTTTGGGACACGTGAGAAAATCTATTATAACCGAATCATTCCCTCCACGTGAGGGAATATTATGGTCATCATTACCTACATAAGATCAGTCGGGTGTCATCATCATACTGGTTCGATTCTCATACACGTGCTCATTGCATGCTTGGGGGGTACATACACCCCCAAGTACTATATATAGAGGTCTTCCTCTAACTTGTAAAAGGATCCATATGTGTAACCCAAGATGAAACTCTGTTGGTTTATACAGTAGAGAGAGAAAGCTTGAGAGATTGTATATATGGCCATTAGTGCCTTCATTTATTGAAATTACTCAAGCACACTCACAGTGGACGTAGGCCAGATTGGATGAACCACTTACATACATGTGTTCTCTCCTCTTCTCCTCACCTCACTCTGCTATATATATTCACTCTTGTGCTGCCATTGTTCACACTAGCTGAGCTTGTCAACACCTTACCTAGTGGTGCTATTTATAGCATCATTATTTTGGTGTCGTTTGTGGGAACGAGAAGATTCATCTATTCCTTTTTGCAGCTTAACCTCACCGGAGACTCTGGTGGTGAACCAGGCCTCACCCTTCGTGTGAAGCTGAGTCGCCGTTGAAAAAGGTCCTTTAAGGTATAAAGCTCTCTAATATTTTCATCGCAAGCTATCTAGTCTCATCATATGGCACCGGAGTTAACACCACCTCCTCCACCATCTGGTGTTGGAGGACCTAGTTATAGCCAACTACCACTCCAATCCGAGATGGCTAAGGTGGCAGCAGCCTTAAAGTCATTAGCTGCAACGCAGCAAGCGATGCAAGAGAAATTTTCCCAGCTAAGCCATAATATAATAAGACTACCTGGGGTCTCATTGGAGATGATTACTCCGACAGCTATTCAGCCATATCCTGAGGCCAGGGGACCACCCCAGGCACCGCGAAAAGACCAACATACTCCTCAACGGAGGAGGGATGTTACTGACCCTAGGAGTTTACACCTGGGGTGGCAAGGAAACCCTTGCCTTGAGGATAGGTACGATGACATTGAGGCAGAGGATGTTCCAACAGACTGTTGGGAACCGTATGAGGTCTCAAATAACATTGTACATCCTATACAGTAGAGCCGAGGTCAGTGTGAAAGACGAGATGGATATGCGCAACAAAGAGGGTCAACTTTTGATTTCTTAAGTAGAGAGTCGGCCTTTGAAAGGCTCAACCCAGTAAATGATATGAGGTAGTGGCTATCGAGGTAAAGGAACATAGCTGGCTCACGAAGGGGAGGTGATGAACATCAGCCTCGTTATGGTCGAACCCCACATGGCCGAGACTGTGGACAGGGGGAGGTCAACATCCGACATTGTGCAGCAGCTGAGGAACCCTCAGTCAACCCCTTGGAGGTGGCTGGGGAAAACCTAGGCCAGTCCGACATTACTAAACCATGGGATGACTCCGTTCAACCGCTGGAAAATAAGATAGGGAACCTAATAAAAAGCTAATACCCACTACAAAGGGGATTCTCATCGGGCTCTCCATTTGTGGCAAGGATTGTCAACTTCCTAACCCATACAAAATTTAAACCACTGATGGTGTCTCCCAAGTACGATGGAAGTACCAACCCAGTGCATCATATTGAGATGTATCAGTCTGCAGCAAATAATTATTCAATCCCCGATGTGATGAGGTGCCGAGCTTTCTCAAGAACTTTAACGGGAGATGCACATATTTGGTTCACTTCTCTTCTTAAAAATTCTTTTGAGAACTTTAAGGATTTGGCCGAGCGGTTTATACACAACTTCTGTTTTGGGGTAAGACCTCAAAAGAAGACCACTCACCTGCTGTATGTTGAGAGTGAGCTTTTGTTCAAACAAAGAAATTATTTAATTAAACTCAATTTTTCAATTAAATCCTAAAGCATGCATCTAGGTATGATTGAAGACAATATAATCATGCAAGAACATTCAATCACAAACAAAAACACAAATGAGGAAAAATCCCACAAAGGGGAAAAACCTTTTTTTTCACTACAATTTGTAACGAACGGTTTACATGGACTATACTGAAAATAAAAGTGACATACGAAATACCCTTAGGTGTCGGTTTCGATGTTGTCGGCTGGAATTTCTTGTAAGAACTCCAGATGGGCAGGAATGGAAAAGATTCGGCTTTTCCACAAGTTACTCCAGATGAGTAAAAATGATCCTTTGAAGGTTTAAAGATTCACACACATCTATAGGAATGTACCTATGAATAAAAAAGGCATGAAACCTTAAAAACATGCAGTCTATTTTCTGGGCTGCAAATTGCATAAACGTGTACGAAAAAAAATTAGAAAAACGTGCAAAATGGGCACAAATATTTGTACAAAAATCGGGGCAGCGCCATCGTTCGAACGAGATCGCACGACATGGTCATGTCTCTCTAACAACAGAGCGATGTCGTTTGAACGAGCTCAACGACCAAGAAAAGTCCGCTTCTACACTTAGAATTTTTTTTGCTTTTGTTTTAAAAACAAATCAGACTTCGAAAAATATTTTTTTAAAAATTCCCAAATATTTATGCAAATATAAACAACACCAATAAACCATTTTACCAATAATGCGAAGTGCAGTAGTGGGAAAGGTTGAGCAGCAAATTTCATGAAGCATGATGCACGTGTGAAGATGGTGGATGAATGGATTCGGATCAAGGCCGTCGTGGATGATCGTGTTGACGTGCCAAATGTAGAGGTATCAAACATACATACTGTGATCTGGGATAAATAGAAAATTCCTAGATTCTACCCCGGAGATTTATAAAATTATGTCCTTACAAATCTCCCACTATGTCTATGCCGGTATATACATAAACAATCCGAATTATGCAATCTCAATAAAGAAAATGACATATAAGATAATATCCCTATTAAACCCTCAAACTGAGAATACTAACTGACTTGTTGTTAATCAAACTTCTACATCTTCAAATCTTCAGCTTTTCAGAAACTCTCAAAGCTTTTCTCATCAGGGTGTGCAATCAAATAATCATCAATTTTGTACCTACACACATGAGACAAAGCAGATACCATTGAAATGCAAGAGATTGAAATATAATGACATGCACAATTCAAAGATCAATTAAGCTTAAGTAAAGAAAATCATTGATAAATCAAACAATGCTCCCCCATAATCCATTCTCCCCATTTTTATGATGTCCCCAAATAGACAGATGTGAGAAGTATAAATGCAAATGGAGAATGTCACAAGATAATAAACATCTATTTTTGGAGTTTGTAAATTTTTTTTTGAAAAATATACAACAAAGAATCACACCATGAACAAGAACAAAAACAACCAAGTTAGTGATAGCGAAAATGTAGGGGTGAGCAAATTCGATAGGAAAATCAATGCATACAAATATTACATATGTGCACGATGAATATCGGATACTCCTAACGAATGAACTCAAGATCTTCCTTAGGTGTAAAAAGGTGGAATTATAAGAAATTGATGCAACCAAATCAGCAAATCAAAGCTCAAAGTGATTTCCACACCAATAACGTCGAAAACGATTTAATGCCTTTTCAGGACTTTCAAGGAAGTGCAACCCGTTTAAATTCTCCAACCAAACTCCCTCAAATTTATATTTTGTATGGAGAAGATCTAAATTCTCAAAAAATAGATAATTGATTGTGAAACCTAATGTCCCATATTCGGTATGAATTTCTTTTTATTGCCTTTAAATTTTTTTCGGGCTCTTTTAACCTCTTTGGACCCCGGATAAATAAAATACCTCAATTTTTTTTAGGTCCAATTGAATGGTGGCTTAGTATTCGCAAAGGCCAAATGAGTACCTTTCACAACCCTTCCCCATTTTAAATAACACACAATCTCACCAAACGGTTTTTACATGCATTCTAATCTTGTTAAGTTTTATGGCATATGGTTCGTTCTACTCAAGACAACATGTGATAGACAAGTACAATAATCAAATAAAGCCGTGCATGTGTGCAACAAAGGAGATAGGAGCCAAACATATAGACAGATATCACTAATCACATCTCAAAGACTCCAAATAATGTAAAGCACATAAATGAAATGATGAAGCGTCTCAAATCACTATCAAACAGTCACGTGAAAAATGGAAATGGAAGATGTGACTTGGCTATCTTAAATGCTCATCCATAAGAGGTGCAAATAAAATGCAAAATCTTTTTGTGCTTTTCTAAAAATTTTATAAAAAGAAAATCTTTTTGGATTTTTTGAAAAAAATATAAAAAGCAAAAAAATAATAATAATACAAATAATACAAACTAGCAATAGGAATCATATGATATGAACATGACAATGCATCCTATCCTAGACAATAACCATCCCCTTAGTCAACTGTGCAAATCCCTAAAGTCTTCCTAAGACTCTCGAATCTAAGGGAATCTAAAGGTTTCGTGAAAATATCAGCTAACTGAAGGTCAGTGGGTACGAAACTCAGGAATATGACTTTCTCCTCAACTAACTGACGTATAAAGTGCTCGCGTATCCTGATATTCTTTGTGAGCAAATGTTGGACCAGATTACGAGATATGTATGTCGTGCTCATGTTATCACATGAGATGGTCATGGTGTCCTATGAAATCCCATAATCCTCCAACATTTGCTTCATCCACAAGAGTTGCGTGAAATAATTCCCGATGGCGATGAACTGAGCCTTCGCAGTGGAAAAAGAGATGGAGTTCTTCTCCTTGCTCAACCAGGAGACAAGAGCAGAACCAAAGTAAAAACACCCACCAAAAGTGCTCCTATAACCATCTACATCCTCGACCCAATCAACATCCGAATAGGCAGACAGAAGATCATCGGTATCAAAGTAATACCAAATACCGTAGGAGAGAGTCCCACTCACGTATTTGATAATACATTTTGGAGCGTGTAAGTGTGGCTCTTTTGGGGATGCCTGATATCGCGCACAGACTCCAAAACTAAAGGCTATGTCGGGACGACGGCAGTCAAGTAGAGAAGACTACTGATCATACTCTGATACAAGGTTTGGTCTACGTCCTTTCCTGATGTATCCTTACTAAGCTTGGTAGAAGTACGCATGGGTGTACGTGCATTCTTAGCGGAGTCTAAACCAATTTTTTTCACTAGGTCTCTAGCATACATAGATTGGGAAATAAACATCCCATCCTCTAGCTGACAAACATGAAGACAAAGGAAGAAAGTAAGCTCACCTACCATGCTCATCTCAAACTCACTTTTCATCTCCTCCTCAAAGTGGTGAGCATGCTGGGAGCACGTGGATCTAAAGACTATGTCGTCCATATAGACCTGGGCAACCAAAATAGCATCTTCATCTCTCCTGATGAACAACGTCATATAAACTCCCCCTCTCTTGAAGCCACGGGCTAAGAGATAGGAAGTAATCCTCTCGTACCAAGCGCGGGGTGCTTGTTTCAAACCATACAAGGCTTTCCTCAGATAGTAGACGTGCTCCAGGTTCTTAGGGTCTTCAAACCCTTTTGGTTGTCCCATGTAAACCTCCTCCTGTAGAATTCCATTCAAAAAGGCACTATTGACATCCATCTGATATAGCTTGAAGCGCAGATGACATGCTATGATGATTAGTAAGTGGATGGATTCAAGCCTCCCAATAGGAGCGAATATCTCGTCAAAATCTACACCCTCTATCTTTGTGTAGCCTTGAGAAACCAACCTAGCCTTATTTCTGATAATAGTACCAATCTCATCCATCTTAGTTTTGAAAATCCACTTGGTACATATCACATTAGTCTCACTAGGTTGGGGGACTAATTCCCAGACATCATTATTTCTAAATTGAAGCAACTCGTCCTGCATCGCAGAGATCTAATGTTCATCCTGGTGTACTTCTTTATAGTTTTTGGGCTCGACTTTATACGTATAGTAGACATGGATAACAACATTCTCCAGCTGAGCACGAGTATTGACCCCTAGGGTGGGATATTATAGGATAGAAGTAGTATCATGACTATTGCGAACCCAAGAAGGCGTGTCCCCTAACACAGGAGTAGAGTCCACAGGGTGTGTGTGAGGGACAAGTAAATTGCTACCAGAAAAGTTCTCATCCTCACACTCAAGGCTAGGATCAACAAACGTCGGAGGTTCTTCATCTTGCACGGTGACGTTTATTGACTCCATAACCTCAGAGCTACTTAGGTTGTAAACTCGGTATGCTCTACTGTGTGATGAATATCCAAGCAAAATTCCCTCATCGCTCCGGGAGTCAAACTTTCCTGATTTCTCTCTATCCCGCAGGATGTGGCATTTACTCCCAAAGACACGGAAATATGCAAGGTTGGGTTTCTTGCCAGTCCACAATTTATAAGGCATTTTACGTGTGTGTGGACGCAGGTAAACCCTATTCACCGTATAACACACGGTAGACACCGCCTCTGCCCAAAATCTCCTAGCAACCTTACGACCCAAAAGCATAGATCCAGCCATTTCCTGAATCATCCAATTCTTCCTCTCAACAATCCCATTTTACCGAGGAGTCCTTACGGTAAAAAAATCATGTTTAATTCCAAGGCTATCACAGTAAAGATCTACCATTGCTTCCGTAAATTCCATGTTGTTGTCACTACGTATCCTGTTAATAGTGACTTCGTATTGGTTTTTCAGGACGCGACACTTGGTCTTTAAAAACTCTACATCATTGGATTTCTCTCTCAGAAAACCTATAATCGAATATTTGGAGAAATCATCTACCATCACTAGCATGTACCTCTTACCACCCAGACTCTCTGTACGAGTAGGACCCATGTGATCCATGTGTATCAACTCAAGTACTCGAGAAGTGGTAATGGAATTCAACTTCCTGTTGGGGCTAAGAATTTGCTTTCCCAACTGACAGGGTCCACAAATTGTGGAAGTTGGCTTTCGGAGTGTTATTAAGCCACGTACTAGGTCCTTTTTAGCTAATCGTGTCAAATCTCTAAAGTTCACGTGACCTAGACATTAGTGCCACAGATTCGTAGGAGTGATCGTGGTGCTGTTGCAAACAAGTGAGGACTTGGGCACAGTCCTATAGCAATTATCCTCTGTCCTCACCCCTTGCCCTAAAAGTTTACCGGCTTGATTATAGACATTACACGCGTCGCGATCAAACTTTACGACAAAGTCAGCATCGCACAACTGGCTAATGCTGAGAAGGTTTTCTTTCAAACCTTTTATGTATAAGAAATTCTCTAGCTTAGGAAATTCTGGTAACTCTACTGTACCTCATCCTACGATGCTAGACTTGCTCCCATCTCCGAAGGTGACTTTACCTTCCTTATGATCCTCTAGCTAGGTAAAAAATGAGACATCACCGGTCATATGTCTGGAGCACCCACTATCGAAATACTACTGTAAGGTATTATGTTCTTTGAGAGTGACATGAATAACAAGGGAATTTTCATATTTCTTAGGTACCCAAGAAGTGGTAACCTTTTGTGTACCCTTGTTGTTGTTATTTTTAGCTGGGATGCAGTAAGCATTCACTGACGATAAAGACATCTATCAGAATTCCTCCATCAAACTCTATGATGTGGCGGTTAAAAACATAACATGCTCTCTCATACTGGTAAAGTCATCAGTACGATGTGGTGGAGCATATGTACGTGAAGTCCGACCCAAACGATAGCAATACTCTCTCAGATGGCCTTTTCTTTTGCAGTAGGTATAAAAGTACACAGTCTTAAGGAGTCCTTGGTTTACTTTTCTTGGTCGAACTCTCCTTCGTGGTTTTTGATGATGGCCATATGGAATAGTAGTAAACTTAGGAACTGGTCCAGGTGCTATTTGGGACATGGAGGTACCATCAAAATCTCACTATAACAAAACAGACATTTAGCTGCGATTTTCTTACCTACAAAAAAAAATTCATGGCTAAATATCAACATCTGCTACGAAATTTATTTCGTGGCGAAAAGTATTAGATTTGGCAACGAAAATTAAAATTTCGTTGATAATAGGTCCAAAAAAATTGGCGCCCCCATCTTCCTGCGCTTGGGTCTAAATGCGAAATATTTAGCAACAAAATTTTTATTATTGGCAACGAAATATTTCGTAGTAGTTAATATATTATTTTTTCCACGAAATTAGTTTTGTGGTCTAATATATATGTTTTTTGACGACCATTTCTTTTGTGGTAAAAGGTACTCTTTTTTTTAATATCCCTCTAAAACCAAACGATCTCTAGCTCAGCCGCTCCAAAACGTTTGGGAGTCCAAAACGATCTCCATCTCAGCCCCTCCAATTCTTTCGTCCGAAACGATCTCAATCAGGTACTCTCTCTCTCTCTCTCTCTCTCTCTCTCTCTCTCTCTCTCTCTCTCTCTCTCGGTGATCTGAACATGTTTGGGAGTCTATCTCTCGGTGATCTTTGAGTTCATGGCCAAACGTTTGGGAGTCCAAAACGTTTGGGAGTTCATGGACAAAACGTTTGGGAGTCCAAAATGGTAAAACTTTCCGGTTAGATCTTTATCTCAGTTTGGGAAAAAAAGGGGTTAGGTATGATTTTGGGTCTTTATTAATTCTCTCACATCAAAATCCCCACATTCGTGTTGTAATAGGCTAAAATCCAGACAACCGCATAAATTTCATCGCTCAGGTTTCATTTTTTTAGCCAAAATAATTGGAAGTATTGTTTTGTAATATTTGTAATACCCTTAGTCTTGTTTTGTGATTTCTTTTGTAACACACTCTCTGTAATCTTGTTTTGTAACACATTAGTATACAATCTATAAGAATTTGAAAAATAAAATCATTTTTTTAATTGGCCTTTGGGTTATTTTGACATATTTAATCTCGAAACAAATATTGTTTGACATAATTCTATAGATTTAATCTTGTTAAATCTTGAAATAAATTTTTAGGGATTTAATCTTGAAATAAAATTTTGGAGAATTAATCTTGTTGGTGTGTGCTGATTTTTTCTTGTTTGCGTGTATTGATTTATTCTTGTTGTGTTTGTTGATTTTTTGTGATAACCCCTATCTCATTCATATTTTTATTTTGTTTAATAGTAGGATCTTGATAATATCTTGTTGATGTTAAATTTATTGGTGCATACCTATGTACTTTTATTGTTTTAGATGTAGACAAGAATTTTGACATTGTACTCAAAATTCATATATTCAAAGTTTATTTTTCCGTGCTCCTTTAAATCTACCAACATTGACGCTCTACCATGTCTTGCGTTTTACATTAAGAAAGTTTTAATAGGACGGGTAAATAGTTTTAAAAGAAATCGAGTTTGTGGTCCTATTTAGGGTGATAGTTAATTAGATTCCTATTAGATTACTCAAAAAACAAAATTTTTATCTCCAGTATGTTAATTAGTGAAGAGTTATCTATTGAATATAAATATATAATACGATTCTTATTTTTTAAAGTTCTAATTGGTGAAAATTGGGTGTTTGATTAACAGTCATCATAATGGAATCACTAATTTATTTTTTCTAGTACTTAACCATTGTTAAGACCTATTTTGTAACAATAATATGTAATTTATTTGTTCCAATGACTTGTACCCTTCGAATTGTGGATTATAATTTCAAGGTATTTACTACGACTTTGTTTAATATATTACTAGATCCCACTTTTTCTCTACTTAACTTGCTACGCAGCGTATATGTAGCGCACCTGCCCAATAGGTAGTATATATATGTAGAAAAAATTTAATAAGATTGACGAAAACACATGTTTTATTGTTAATGTTGTGTGTTGCTTTTTCATTGATAAGGGGACTTAGGTTTATGTAGTGGGAACCTGATTAGAAATACTATGTTTTGACTTGAGGGCTTCCCTATAGCCTCTAGTTTTATGGATATTGATTAGTGGTTATGAATAAACATATTCTGTCTTATGGTCTGGAATCTTAGACAACAAAAATATTATATGAAATAATAAACTAATATTTTAATGTGTTTGATTTTCATGTGAACTAGATGGATAAGAGTTGGATGAAAGAAACAAATTGATTTTGTGAAAAGTATGTCTTGGGTGTTAGATCATTCATTCGATTTGCAAAGGATCATATGGGACCCAACAGTTACATTAGGTGCCCATGTTGCAATTGTCTTAACATCGATCTCAGAAATATTGATGAAGTAGAAGATCATCTTTTCTTAAAAGGTATTTGTACCACCTAAACACAATGGACATATCACGGGGAATGCTCTAATGATATAGTTCATGATGATGCTAATGATGCTAATATTGATGTCGATGATTGGATTGATAATGAAAATGAAGAAGGGGACGAGATGCAAGAAGTGTTGGAAGACATGCAAAAAGGGTTTTTCTTTGATGCTGGTCTAGCTGAAGAGTTTGAAACCAATACTCCTAGACAAGTTGGTGTCGGGGATAAGACAAATTTCAATAAATTATTGAAAGATGCAGAGCGTGAACTATATCCTGGTTGCAAAAAATTCTCTGTACTGTCTTTCCTCGTAAAGTTGCTCCACTTGAAAGTGATCAATCACTGGAGTAATAAATCACTCAAGATGTTGCTTGAACTATTAAAGGAATCTTTTCCCGATGGTGAGACACTTCCAAAGTCAGATTATGAGGCAAGGAGCATGTTGCGTGGCTTGGGATTAGGATACGTATCGATTCATGCATGCAAAAATGATTGTTGTTTGTTTTGGAAGGAGGTTGAAAATAAACATGAGTGTCCAATATGTGGAGAGTCTAGATGGAAGGTTAGTAATGATGGGGGTAAACGCATTCCTCACAAAATACTTCGTTACTTTCCACTAAAGCCAAGACTTCAAAGACTTTTTATGTCGAGAAAAAACGGCTGATAATATGAAGTGGCATAAAGAAAAACGTGTCAAAGATAATGTATTGAGACATCCTACAGATTCTAGTGCATGAAAGGATTTTGATGCGGAGCACGAGTGGTTTTCTCAAGACCCTCGTAATGTAAGGCTTGGCCTAGCAAGTGATGGTTTTAACCCCTTTGGTAATATGCACAACTCATATGGCATGTGGCCGGTAATACTTATGCCATATAACTTGCCACCTTGGTTATGTATGAAAGAGTCATTTTTTATGATGTCATTACTTATTCCAGGACCTCTGGCACCAGGTAAGGATATGTATGTGTATTTGCGACCATTAATTGATGAGTTGAATGAGTTATGGGAAGTTGGTGTAGAAACATATGATGCATCCACCAAAACGAATTTTTAAATGCATGCGATAGTTTTGTGGACTATAAATGACTTTCCGGCGTATGGTAATTTGTCTGGTTGGATCACTAAGGGTTATATGGCTTGTCCTACGTGTAACAAAGATACTTCTTCGAAAAGAATAAGGAGTAAGATATGTTATATGGACCATCGCCGATATCTGGATCCCAACCATATATGGAGGAAGAGTAGAAAATTTGATGGTAAGCAAGAGCTTAGGTTAAAGCCCATGGACTTAAATGGGGATGATTTGTTGCGACAATTGAATCATGTCAATGATTATATACCGGGGAAGCATTCAGGTAATAAAACGAGGAAACGTACACCTGAAGAGCTCAACTGGACAAGAAAAAGCATTTTTTTTGAATTACCATATTGGAAAACATTAAAACTTCGACACAACCTTGATGTCATGCATATTGAAAAAAATATTTGTGAGAGTGTGTTGGGAACTTTATTAAATATTGAGGGAAAAACAAAAGACACATATAAGGCGAGGCAAGATTTAGAGGATATGAAGATAAGGAAGGAATTACATTTGAAGCGGAATGGGGATAAATATATAATACCGCCTGCATGTTATACACTTAGTAAGTTAAAGAAACAAGGTCTTTGTGAGTTCTTGAAATCAGTGAAGTTTCCAGATGCATATGCTTCAAATATCTCACGGTGTGTGAACATTGGTGATGGTAAGGTATCGGGGTTGAAAAGCCATGATTGTCATGTTCTATTACAACGTTTATTGCCCCTTGGAACTCGTGGATATTTGCGCAAGGAAGTATACAATGCAATTGTTGAGTTGGAGAATTTTTTCAAATATTTGTGTTGTAAAACACTAGATGTAGAAGAACTGAAGAGGTTGGAGAAAGACATTGTCATGATTTTGTGCAAACTAGAATTGATTTATCCATCGACTTTTTTTGATATAATGGTCCACTTAGTTATTCATTTGCCGCGAGAGGCTATGCTTGGAGGACCGGTGCAATATAGGTGGATGTATCCTATTGAAAGGTATGTCAATATACTCATAGTCATATTTTAGGGCTATTTCGACATAGCCCCTAATTTTTACGTCAAACTTGACATTAAAAGTAGGGGTTTAAGTCAAAATACTTATTTTTTACGTATTGTTTATAGATTTAACATGTGGTAATTTATATCATTGTAAATGCTAATAGGTACTTGGGCACATTAAAGGGTTACGTGCGTAATAAAGCTCGACTGGAAGGTTCTATAGCAGAAGCCTACATTGTTAATGAATGTTTGACATTTTGCTCAATGTACTTTGACGGGATTGAAACTAAACTCAACCGCTCGGAAAGAAATTACGACGGGGAGGAGCAAGAGGAGGGATTAGATGTATTCTCTTATAAGGTACGCCCTTTTGGGGAATGTACTTTTGACTTTCTCACAGTGACTGAGATGGAAATGATGCGGTGGTATACGTTGAATAATTGTGAGAAAGTGGCTCCATATATAGAGTACGTTAATAACTAGGAAGTAATATTCATAAGTATTAATTTTCCAACTTCTACGAAGCTTATTGTTATAATTATTACCATTGTCAGTGATGATATAGAGGAGCTGAAGAAAGAAAGCCCTTTGAATTTAGAAGAGAGAAGTCGAAGGAATTTCCCTAGCTGGTTTGAAGAACGCGTAAGTTTAAGTAAAGTTATCATAACATAATATTGATGTATAAATTTAATTATTTTTTAAGTAATATAATTGGTCTAACTTATATCATTCAAATTTTTTCTTTAATAGATGAAAAACTTGTACGACCAGAAGTCTCCAGAATGTACTGAGCAATTATATGCATTAGCATGTGGTCCTGACATACGGGCAAATAAGTACAAAAGTTGTATCGTAAATGGAGTTAGATTTCACACTAAAGACCGTGACAATCGCAGAAGAAGTCAAAACAATGGTTTAGTTGTTAAAGGAGATCATAATGACGAAGAGATTAACTTTTATGGTGTATTGAACGATATTATTGAGTTAATATCAAAGGAAATTGAGTTCTCCTTTTTGAGTGTGACTGGTTTGAAGCTGATAAAAAGAAAAAATCAGGAATACAAATCGATGATCACTTTACAAGGATCAATGTTAATGGTAGGTGGTACAAGAGTGATCCTTATGTGCTAGCCATTCAAGCAAAACAAGTGTTTTATCTCAATGACACAAAATTGGGAAAAGATTGGCAAGTTGTTCAAGAATTCTAGTAAAGACACTTGTATGATCTCGGGGTGGAAGAAATGGACACAAATGTATCAGAAACAAATGATTTTGTGTACCAGGAAAATGCTTCATCAGAGGCTTCTGAGATTATAGAAGTTGATGTTGGTCAGTTGCAGAGAAACGATGCAGAGGCGGACACTATTGATGCTGGAATTGTGGATATAGACAAAGGAGTACCATTGGACGAAGATATTATTTCCCTTGATGCCATTGATGATGAAGACGAAACACTTGATGAATATTGTGAAAATGCGGAAGAACTCGTAGTGGTTGAGGATGATGATAGTGATATAGATTAGCTTTGTTAATGGAAACTATGTAATGGCCTGTACTGCTGGTTGAGGATGATGATAGTGATATTGATTGCCTCCATTTTTCCATTGTATTTTTTGTTGATTTGCTATGAATGACCATGCATGTGATTGTTGTTCCTCTTTATATTGGATCAAACTATAATGAATGGATAATGTGCTACCCTTGTCAAATAAAACATTTTCTTTATAATGAATGGATGATGATAGTCATTTTTGTTGATTTCAGTAAAGTGTTGTAGAAATTACAATATTTTATAATACTACATGTTATTTTTCTTATTATTCATTACTAAATATGTAAAAAAAAAATTGTGTTTTGATGTTCTTTTTCAGTATGGCGCCAGGAAGACATCTTCGATCAAATAGCATGAAGGAGGCTCCCTCAGCACCCACGGCTCCCACAGCACCCACGGCTCCCACGTCACCCACAGCTCCCACGGCACCCATGGCTCCCACAGCTCCCACGGCACCCACGGCTCCCACAGCTCCCACGACACCCATGGCTCCCATAGCTCCCATGGCACTTACGACTCCCATAGCTCCCATGGCACCCATGACTGAACACGTAATGGATGTAGAATCTGCAAATATCTCACAATCAACACAACAGACTAGTCCTGAAACCTCCACAAGCCATGCAGGTACAAAAACTAATTTTGAAATGTTTCTTACTATTGTTCATTTGTTGCTAATATTGTTTATTTGCTTTTAAAGTTTCGAATACAGATTATACCATAACGAAAAAAGTTCGTGGACCTACACATGGCAAGGGGCTTCAGAAGATTATCAAAGCTACTGGGAAAAAGATGCGTATTGAGATATCGAAGGAGAAAAATAGGCCACTTGACAAAGAACAGTCTGCTAAATTATCAAATGAACTCGGGATTATCATTCGTAACCTAATTCCAGTCCCAACCAAATGGAAAGACCTCACTGAAGCTGATAAGACAAGAGCGTTCGACAGACTTAATGTAAGTATAACTGATATCCAAGTTATACAACTGATTTCATACTAGAATTTCAAAATTTCATGACTATTTCATAGTATAACTGATATCCAAGTTATATAACTGTAGTGAATTGCATCATTCATCATCGATCTCTTTAATTGGATGTACTGTAGTGAATTTCATCATTAATTTGACTTGATTCAGTGTGTGCTCATCAACAAACATGGCCCATGGTTTGGGGTTTGATGCCTTGGCCTCTATCTTGATCAATCCTTTTTCTTGGGATGAATTTGACTTGATTCAGAATTTCATGACTATTTCATAGTATAACTGATATCCAAATTATATAAATGTAGTGAATTGCATCACTCATCATCGATATCTTTAATTAGATGTACTGTAGTGAATTTCATCATTAATTTGACTTGATTCAGTGTGTGATCATCAACAAACATGGCCCATGGTTTGGGGTTTGATCCCTTGACCTCTATCTTGATCGATCCCTTTTTTTGGGATTAATTTGACTTGATTCAGATATATGAAAGATTCATATTACAGTCGGCTCAAGTTTTCGTGTTCATATGTCATCGTGGGCAGTTTTCTATTCGTGATGGTCAAAACATTTTTTATTGCTAAATCTCTTATTTGCCTTTCTTTATTGATCATGATATAATCAACCTTGTAATTAATTCATCTGTCTCTTTTGTTTATATGTCACGAGAATGGATCGCCTTAGGATTTTGATATCCAAGTTATAATTGATTTCATAGTATAACTGATATCCAAATTATACAACTGATTTCATACTGGAATTTCAGAATTTCGTGACTATTTCATAGTATAACAGATATCCAAGTTATATAACTGTAGTGAATTGCATCATTCATCATCGATCTCTTTAATTAGATGTACTGTAGTGAATTTCATCATTAATTTGACTTTATTCAGTGTGTGCTCATCAACAAACATGGCCCATGGTTTGGGGTTTGATGCCTTGGCCTCTATCTTGATCAATCCCTTTTCTTGGGATGAATTTGACTTGATTCAGAATTTCATGACTATTTCATAGTATAATAGATATCCAACTTATATAACTGTAGTGAATTGCATCATTCATCGTCGATATCTTTAATTAGATGTACTGTAGTGAATTTCATCATTAATTTGACTTGATTCAGTGTGTGATCATCAACAAAAATGGCCCATGGTTTGGGGTTTGATGCCTTGGCCTCTATCTTGATCGATCCCTTTTTTTGGGATTAATTTGACTTGATTCAGATATATGAAAGATTCATATTACAGTCGGCTCAAGTTTTCGTGTTCATATGTCATCGTGGGTAGTTTTCTATTCGTGATGGTCAAAACATTTTTTATTGCTAAATCTCTTATTTGCCTTTCTTTATTGATCATGATATAATCAACCTTGTAATTAATTCATCTGTCTCTTTTGTTTATATGTCACGAGAATGGATCGCCTTAGGATTTTGATATCCAAGTTATAATTGATTTCATAGTGTAACTGATATCCAAGTTATACAACTGATTTCATACTGGAATTTCAGAATTTCGTGACTATTTCATGGTATAACAGATATCCAAGTTATATAACTGTAGTGAATTGCATCATTCATCATCGATCTCTTTAATTAGATGTACTGTAGTGAATTTCATCATTAATTTGACTGGATTCAGTGTGTGCTCATCAACAAACATGGCCCATGGTTTGGGGGTTGATGCCTTGGCCTCTATCTTGATCGATCCCTTTTTTTGGGATTAATTTGACTTGATTCAGAATTTCATGACTATTTCATAGTATAACAGATATCCAACTTATATAACTGTAGTGAATTGCATCATTCATCATCGATCTGTTTAATTGGATGTACTAAAGTGAATTTCATCATTAATTTGACTTGATTCAGTGTGTGATCATCAACAAACATGGCCCATGGTTTGGGGTTTGATGCCTTGGTCTCTATCTTGATCGATCCCTTTTTTTGGGATGAATTTGACTTGATTCAGAATTTCATGACTATTTCATAGTATAACAGATATCCAACTTATATAACTGTAGTGAATTGCATCATTCATGATCGATCTGTTTAATTGGATGTACTGTAGTGAATTTCATCATTAATTTGACTTGATTCAGTGTGTGCTCATCAACAAACATGGCCAATGGTTTGGGGTTTGATGCCTTGGTCTCTATCTTGATCAATCCCTTTTCTTGGGATGAATTTGACTTGATTCAGAATTTCATGACTATTTCATAGTATAACTGATATCCAACTTATATAACTGTAGTGAATTGCATCATTCATCATCGATCTGTTTGATTGGATGTATTGTAGTGAATTTCATCATTAATTTGACTTGATTCAGTGTGTGTTCATATGTCATCGTTGACAGTTTTCTATTCGTGATATCCAAGTTATACAAGTGATTTCATAGTATAACTGATATCCAAGTTATACAACTGATTTCATACTAGAGTTTCAGGATTTCATGACTATTTCATAGTATAACTTATATCCAAGTTTTATAACTGTAGTGAATTGTATAACTGATATCCAAGTTATATAACTAATTTCATACTCCCTGCCTCTAAAAATACTACATTTTATTTGAATTACTAGCTTAACAATCATCAAAGTTCCAATTTATTTCTCAAATAATCAATTCTCTCCCCATCCACCATAGGCTTAAGAATTGATTGGAAAGAAAAGTTATGAGACTTACAGTGCTTTTCCAATCTTCTTCTAGTAGGTTTATTACCTACTCCTTTAATATTCCATATTAGTGTGTTGATTATTGAAAACTTTGGATATTACCTACTCCTCTAACTTTGTTTCTTTTTGGACTAAAAGACACTTCCTATAGGATTGGCCTTCATAGTTTTCTTCTGCTTACTCACTGCTTCTTTCTTCTTGTTGTAGGCTTTTAGTTTACTATTAACTAAGCAGGAAAATAATTTGAGGTTTTTAATTTTGGGAACTTTTATTTCTTCTTCTGAATCAGATGTTGCTCCTCTATACTATTTACACTTCTTAATTCTTAATTTCTATGATTCAAGAAGCCTGTAGGAGGTGTTAAGATCCTCCATTTCAAATGACTTTTCAATGGGCAAGCTTCTTTTTTCACACCGGCCATTACTTCTTCTTCTTGATCTTCATCAGTGTTGAAACCTTCTTCACAATTAAGGGTATTTTCACAATGAACTTTGGATGCATTTTTGTTCTGTTGATCAGACAATACATAAATGGGGAATTAATTTGATGCCTTCATCAGTGTTGAAACCTTCATCAATAGGCTGCTTGATGCCTTGGCCTCTCTTTTGATCAATCCCTTTTGGGGGGATTAATTTGACTTGATTCAGATATATGAAAGATTCATATTAAGTCTTCCATGTGGCACATTAGTTTAATTTCTAATCTCTCTCTTTCTCGCAGACGATGGAACCAGTTCCCAAGACCTATTTTGGTTCCCAGGACCTGTTTTAATACCTGTTGGCGCATTATGTTATGTGGGAAGTGGTCTTATTATTCTAGAAAGGGAATCAGGGTTGAAAAACCTGATGTCAACTGGTATTTTGTTCCCTGTACAATGATTCTGCGTGTCTCTATTTTGTTCCCTGTACAGTTATTCATTTTAGTTTTTAATATTTTTTATTTTGCAAACATGTGCTAAGGCCATCCAATTAAAGAGATCAATGATCAATGATCTCTTCATACTGTAGTGAATCTGCAAATTGTATTTTGTTTTACAAAATTGATCTCTTCATACTTTCACAAGGTTGCTAGAGGTTTCAATGATCCATCTCACTTGTTGTTTTGCTGTTGATATTATGATTTTCTACCGAGGAGATTTTTCTTCTCCAATATCTCTAGTTAATTTACTCCACTCTTATATCAATGATTCTAGCTAGTTCATCAGTCTAGATAGATGCAATGTGTTTATTGGCAAATGAGCTATTTTTACAAGCAATGTTATTTGCTCTACTATCAACATGAAGAAGGCATGGACTCTTTCTCTTACATCGTTTCATTTGATTAGTTACTGGTTGAGTATAAAATTTCAGGAGAAATTCGACATTGATTTGGATGGTCATGCAAAGGAGTGTTTGGAAGAGCTAATGAAAGGGAGAAGTAGGAGTCAACGGAGCAAGCTTCGTGAACTGTATAAAAAATATGGATCAGCGGAGGAGGCTCGAGAAAATATCCCTGCTAATATGACCAAGGATAATTGGCTTAGTCTATGCGATCTTTATGGAAGTCCAAGATATCATGTTTGAACTATTGTTGATGTTGTAACTTGTAAATATTTTCTTTTATTAAAATACGCATACTTATGATGTTTGAAAAATTACTGCAGAGACAATGTATTGTAAATCAGATTAACCAGTCTAAACAAGTTGTAAAGCATAATCAAGGGTCAAAAGCATTTGTGGTGGTTCGTCATGAACTGGTAATATATCAACTTGTTTTGGTGTGTCAATTGAGAATTTTATTTTACAAGTACAATTATTAATTATTTGTTGTTTAATAGTGGAGTAAAGAGGTGGACAGTCAAGAGCCGAATAGGATCAAGTTTTATAAAGAAACTCATTGTAAAGATGAAAAGTGGACATCTCCCAAAGCCGAAACGATCTATGTAAGTCTTATTAATTTTATTTTGAATTTACCCTGTTGTTGCTGAATTACAAACCAACAAACACTGCTGGCTTGTAATTCCTTTGGTACTCTTATCTTCAGTATAAAAATTACACACGCAGTTAAAATTATGGTCTTTAATTAGCTTAAAAATTATAGACAGCTCGACAGTTTGGCTAAACCTGTAATCCTTTTTCTTCTATTTTGTTTGCAGAATGAGATGAAACGCCTTGAATCTGAATCAATATCCGAGAATGGTACCATGATGAGCTCAGATGAGACAGCAGATAAAGTTCTTGGCATAAGACCAGGATATATTAACGGGCTTGGGTATGGTCCAAAAAAAAGGATTCTAGAATTAATCTATTGCGATTGAGGAATGCTGAATTGGAAGAGGCACTTGAGAAGTCTATGAAAACTCAAGAAGATTTGATGGAGCGTTTACAAGCTCGTGAGATAGAGGCAACAATTCAAAGAGAAGAGTCAGTGGCACAAAAGGCCGATATGGAGAATCAACGTGCAATGCTAGAGGATATTCTAGCTCGACAAGCGAAGTCCGATAAGTTGATTCAGTCATTGATCGCATCATGTTCCTCATCTTCCGAACAATGGTAATCTAGACATCCTTTAGTTTTGCTACTCGTATGCTTTTAAAATGATTCGTAATCGATTATTATCTCTTTAATTATCAAATTTCGTTCATTGTTATAACATTTTCATGATAAAGACGAATCAAATCCCACTTTATTTTAGCTAATGATATTTTATTCTCTTAATTGCAGATTTGACGTGACAGGAAGCTATTTTTGGGGCACCATTAACTTTTGACATTTGCAAATGGAATTGGAGACTTTTAAGTCCTTTAACTAGTTTAAGTTATTTTTTGCACTGTGGATATTTGTTGTTTGTAAGGGGATGAAATGTGGGACTTCTACGTCCTTTAACTAGTGTTTAGTTGACTTGACAATGTATGTGTATGTGACTTAATGTGGATTTTATTTATGATAATTTAGTTATTTTGTGGATTTTAACGAATGTGTTATTTTTAGATGGTAATTTGTGTAAATTTGGTGGTATACATTAATTTACCAATTTCAAAATAAAAAAAATATATATTTGGAAACATTCCTTTACCAAAATAAATGTTTGAGTAGTTAAATATGCAATTGATAAATAAAAGTGCGGTTTAAGATTTCATAGTTTATTATTGAAAAATTAATGATTAAGAAACATTCTTCAACAATTGAATTTTGTAGCCAATAGATCTTGAGGGAAGGTACATTTTTTGTATTTAAAAGTTTCTATTTATAGAATTGGCAATGAAAGGTAGACATTTAGCAACAAGATGTTCAACAATTAGCTACAAAATAAATTGTAAATTTCGTAGCTAAAAGTTTATAGTAGTAGTTTGCATATAGAATTGGCAACGAAATTAAGATATTTAGCAACGAAATGTTGAACTTTTAGCTACGAAATAAATTGTAGCCTAGATATCATAATTATCCACAAAAATAATTTCATGGCAAATGACCTAAACAATTGGCAACGAAAGTTAATTTCGTGGCCATATACATTTAGCAACGGGCCTTTGGCCACGAACCTGTTACGAAATAAATTTTGTTGCCAAAAACTATCTGCAACGAAATATGAACTTTTGGCTACAAAAAATTTCGCAGTTAAATGTGTAATTTGTTGTAGTGCCTATTCCCCATCTATCACCAAAGCCTAAAGTAGGATCGAGGAGCATCTTTCCCATCTTTCTAGACCTATCCTCGATTTGAGCCTTGACTTCCCGTGCTCTCTAGAGATCATGGGTAAGATAGGCTACAAGGGATTCAAGTTTCTTCCGAGTCTCCAGGGAGGAATGGAGCTCACTCATAAGACTAGCCACTTAATTAGTGAAGTCCCCTTTCTTTTTCTCAAAACAACAATCTCTCTCTCTCCAAACAGTCTCTCTCTTTCTCTAAACTGACTTTCTCTATCAACACATGCAAACTCTCTCTCTCTCTCTCTCTCTCTCTCTCTCTCAAGGTAGTATAGGTGGAGGACTCTCTCTCTCTCGTTTATCCTAAATCTTCTTCTAAAGCGGTCATCCTAAGAACTAACGCTTTATTACGCTTTTAGGTTTTAAATGACTCAGTATATAATTCAGAGTAGGCACATTAAAGATCACTCTCGCTCTCACTTGCAGCATCCTCCCCCTCACTCACTTCGTTCGCACTGTCGAGGTGTCCCTATAAAGTAGCATCCTCATCGTTGTGAGGAGCACTAGAGGTACTCACATGACTAGCCATGAATGAGGTGAAGTTACACTCATGCGATGACTCATCTCCAGAGTCCACCGACTCGACCTCACTGTCGTCACTAATGGTAGCGTTAAGGATAACTTTTCCCTTTTCTTTGGCAAGTATGTTCAGCCTAGGAGCACACTCAAAAACTCTATGACCCTTACCGTCACACTCATAACATCTCTCAGTGTCTTTCGTAGGAGGGTCTTTAAAATCTTTTTCATTTTTCTTCTCTAACTTATTTTTCTCAAAATTCTTTTTATCTTTGAAATTTCCATTTTTCTTGAAATTTTTTTCAAACAAGGACAAATCATCTAAATCAAGGTCACACTCGGAATCTGACGTTTCATTTTCCCTTTTTCTAGATGACTCTACTCTCTTTCTTGTCAACCCCTCATTCTTCCTATCCTGGGCATTAAGTGAAATTCCCTTATCTTTTGGTTTAACAGACTTAGGAAACATGTCAATTTCAAAGATTTGTAAGTCTCCAAACAATTCCTCTCATTTAAGCGTGTTTAAATTACCCATAGAATTTAGCACAGTGACTTCAGGGATAAAACGCTTAGGTAGTGATCTAAGAATATTTTTAACAACTCTAGCATTAGGAATGTGTCCACTAATATTAAAGCTAGAGTTTACAATATCAGATAATCTAGCATATAATTCATCAAAACATTCAGACTCAAGCATGGTGATAGTTTCAAATTGAGTTGTTAAGTTTTGCAATTTTCATTCTTTCATGGCATTAGTTCCTTCATGGGTAAGCTATAAAACATCCCATGCCTCTTTTGACGTGGTACACGTCATTATTCGTCGGAACTCGTCAGGTGTGACGGTTCTTGAAATAGCACTAAGACCCTTAGAGTTAAAAGATGACCATTTAAATTCTTCTTCAGTCCATGCAGTCACAGATTTTAAATTTGTCACGTTATCAATAGTTATGTAGGGAGGTGTCCACCTTCTTTCAATCAAAATCCAAACTCTTTCATCTATGGCTTTTAGAGCAAATTTCATACGGTAAGCATAATTTGTCCCATCAAAAACTGGCATTTTATTATATAATTTCTCCATTTTTGAACACGCCTTTTTTCAAAAATCAATTTTTTAGAAAACTGATATCTTTAGTAAAAATTTACGAAAAATTACACGGTATATTTGTGTAATTGGCTCTGATACCAATTTGAGAGTGCGCTTTTGTTCAAACAAAGAAATTATTTAATTAAACTCTGTTTTTCAATTAAATCATAAAGCATGCATTTAGGTGTGATTGAAGACAATATAATCATGCAAGAACATTTAATCACAATCAAACACACAAATGAGGAAAAATCCCCCAAAGGGGAAAAACATTTTATTTTCACTATAACTTGCAAAGAACGGTTTACACGGATTATACTAAAAATAAGAGTGACATACGAAATACCCTCAGGTGTTTGTTCCGATGTCGTCGGCTAGAATTTTCTGCAAGAACTCCAGATGGGCAGCAATGGAAAAGAGTCGGCTTCTCCACAAGTTACTCCAGATGAGTAAAAACGATCCTTTGAAGGTTTAAAGCTTCACACACATATATAGGAGTGGTTTTGTGAATAAAGAAGGCATGAAACCTTAAAAACTTGAAGTCTGTTTTCTGGGTTGTATGTCGTAGAAATGTGTACAAAAAAGACTTGGAAAAATGTGCAGAATGGGTACAAATATTTATACAAAAATCGAGGCGGCGCCGTCATTCGAACGAGATCGCGCGACATGCTCATGTCGCTCGAACGACAGAGCGATGTCATTTGAATGAGCTCGACGACCAAGAAAAGTCTATTTCTACACTTAGAATTTTTTTGGCCTTTGTGTTAAAAACAAATCAGACTTCGAAAAATATTTTCTAAAAAATTCGCAAATATTTATGCAAAAAGAAACAACTCCAATAAACCATTTTACCAATAATGCGAAGTGGAGTAGTGGGAAGGGTTGAGAACAACGTTGCATGAAGTGTGATGCACGTGTGAAGATGGTGGATGCATGGATTCGGATCAAGGCCGTCGTAGATGATTGTGTTGACGTGCCAAATGTAGCGGTATCAGACATACATACTGTGATCTAGGATAAATAGAAAATTCCTAGATTCTACCCCGAACATTTATAAAATTATGTCCTTACATATGTAAAGCAAGGCAAGAATGAAAGCCTCAGATACTACATCGTGAGGTTCAGTAAGGAAAAATTGGAGGTTGAAGATTATGAAGAGAATATAGCTTTGACACCCTTATAGGAGAACTTCATAAGGGGAAGTTACTCTGGAAGCTTGCTGAAGACCCTCCTAAGTCCATTTCCGAGTTGTTAGGAACAACTGGAAGGTTCATGAATGCAGAAGAAGCAATGGCCGCAAAGTATGAGGATGAGAATGGAAGCAGTAGTGGGAAATTTCAAAGGAAGAAGGATGGAAAGAAGAGGGTTGCAGATGAAAAGTTTACACACTACACCCCTCTAACTGTGAGTTGCAAACACATCCTCAACGAAATAAAGGATGACAGGTCCTTGAGATGGCCGGAGAAACTGAAGGCTCCTCCACATAAGTGGAATAAGAATCTATGGTGTGAGTTCCACCAAGATTATGACCATCTCACTCACAAGTGCTTCTCCCTGAAGGATGAGATTGAGAAAATGTTAAAGTCTGGAAAGATTAGAAAGTACATGGATGGGAGAGCTCCTAGGGGGAAGAGAATACCGTAAAAGAAAAAGAAATAATAAATGCCGAGAAGATGCCCCTACTAGAAGATCCGAGGACTCAGATGATGATGACGATGACCCTGACCTCCCACCAAAAGACAACAATGTCCCAGTGAAGAGGGTCGGTATGATCTCTTTCGGTGTGAACACTATCTATGGAGGACTAGAAGAGGGTAACTCAAAGGTCACTGATCACAAGGCCCACGTGGCAGAGGCCAAAGTAGTAACTGAGGCCAAGGTTATTAACTTGGCCTCTATAGAGGTTAGACACGCAAAGAGAAAGAAGGTAGATATAAGCTCCCTCATAGTTAGCTTCCCACAACTTGATTTCAAAGGTATCTTAGCTCCTCACGATGACCCTCTAGTAATCACCACAAGGGTGCATGGGTGTGAAGTTCAGAGGATCCTCGTTTATGGGGGAAGTTCAGCAAACGTTATGTTTTGGCCCTGTTTTATGAACCTAGGCCTCAGCAGATCTAGGCTTGTCCATTATCATCATCCCTTAAACCGAGAAGAAAAGTACACTCAAGAGAGAAGTATGATGTCATTAGAGACGAGATTAGAAAGCTCGAAGAGGCTAAGTTCATCAGAGAGGTCGTATAACATAAGTGGTTATCCAAATGGGAAATGGAGGATGTGTGCAGACTTCACTGATTTAAACAAGTCTTGCCCGAAGGATAGTTTCCCCTTACCTCGTATAGATCAGATGGTGGATGCGAGAACAGGACATGAGCTCATGAGCTTCATAGATGCATATTCTGGGTATAATCAGATTTTCATGAATTCAGAACACTCAGAGAAGACAACATTCATCACTGATAAGGGGACCTATTGATACAAGGTCATACCCTTTGACCTGAAGAACGTAGGGGCTACTTACCAACGTCTTGTAAATAAGATGTTCGAGGATCAAATAGGCAAGTCCATGGAAGTTTATGTGGACAACATGCTGACGAAGAGTCTGAAGGTCGACACTCATGCGGTCGACCTTGAAAGAACTTTTGACATCATGAACAAATACAGAATGAAGATCAACTAGGCCAAATGTGTCTTCGGGGTAGGAGCAGGAAAGTTTTTGGGCTTCATTGTCAACCAAAGAGGAATAGAGGCTAACCCTGAGAAGATCAAGGCTTTGCTAGAAATAAAGACACCCAGAACTATCAAAGACGTTCAGAGGCTAACCGGACGAGTTACGGCACTTAACAGGTTTGTCTCAAGAGCTCCAGACAAGTGTCTCCCTTTTTTCAAAATTCTTAGAAAATCATTTGAATGGAGTGAGGAATGTGATAAAGCTTTCAACGAGCTCAAGTCCTAACTAGGATCCCCCCTACTCCTATCTCAGACAATTTAGGGAGAGAAGCTGTACGTGTATTTAGCTGCCTCTGAGTCAGCCATCAGTGCTGTGATAGTAAGAGAAGAGGATGGAGTGCAGAGACCAGTGTACTTCAATAGCAAGACACTCCAAGGGTCTGAGAAGAAATACCCTCGGATTGAAAAGTTAGCCTATGCTTTGATACATGCTTCTAGGAGGATAAAACCAAACTTTTAAGCTCACTCCATAGGCTTCCTCACAGATTCCCCACTCAGACAAGTCCTATAAAAACTTGAGAAGTCAGGAAGGCTAATGACCTGGGCAATCGAGTTGGGGGAATATGACATCATTTATCAACCTAGGGTTGCCATTAAGGGATAAGATCCCGTGGATTTTGTTGCCGAGTTTACCTGGGATGAGGTCGAGGTTGAGATTAATCAGGAGGTTGCACGTAAGCCAGAGAGAGAAATGTCGACCAAGAACAGGACAAGGTTGAGTCAAGCAGAGCCAAATGCCGAATAGTTGAGAATGAGGAAGAGAGATACCTATTCAACCAAGGGACCCTATCAGAGGGAAAATTCTCTTCAACTACAACCATTTGGCACCTCTTCGTTGATGGGTCGTCTTGTGAAAGCGAAAATGGAGCAGGGATAAAAGTTTCATCACTAGATGGTACCGATATTGAGTATGCGTTGAGGTTTAACTTTAGATCTTCCAAAAACGAGTCAGAGTATGAGGCATTAATAGTAGGTCTCTCTTTGGCAAACGCCCTTAGTGCCGGCCAACTCCTAGTCCAAAATGACTCAAGGTTGGTCGTCAATTAAATCCTGGAGGTATATGAGGCCAAAATGAAAGGATGTCCAAGTACCTGAAGAGGGTGAGAAAGATGATACAATATTTCAAGGAAGTAAAGATGAGGAGGGTACCTCATCTAGATAACATCCGAGATGATGCACTCGCGAGGTTAGCCTCAGCAACAAGGACAGATATAAGAAGAATAGTACCAGTTGAGATTTCGCTCAAGATAACATCGAAGAAGAGGTTTCCAGACCTTGCCTAAATTTGAGTATGGGAGCCTCATGGTTGGACCCTCTTTTCAGATACATCAGAGAGGGAGAGTTGTCAGAATTAAAGTTAGAAAGGAGAAAGATGAGGTTCAGAGGTGCCAAATTCTCAATTCTAGGAGATGTCATGTATAAAAAGGGGTTCCTACTCCCACTCCTCATATGTGTCCACCCTTCAGAGGTTCCACACATCTTGAACGATGTTCATGAGGGCTCTTGTTCAAGTCACATAGGAGGGAGGACACTGGAAAATAGGATAACTACTCAGGGGTACTAGTGGCCGACCTTGGCTAAAGATGCAGCTGTTATGTGAAGAAGTGTGATAAGTGCATAGACCAGTATACTTCAATAGCAAAGCACTCCAAGGGTCCGATCAGAAATACCCTCGGATTGAAAAATTAGCTTATGCTTTGATATATGCTTCTGGGAAGATGAAACCACACTTTCAAGCTCACTCCATGGGCGTCATCACTGATTCCCTACTCAGACATGTCCTACATAAACTTGAGAAGTCAGGAAGGTTAATGACCTGGGCAATCGAGTTGGGGGAATACGACATCATCTATCAACCCAGGGGTGCCATAAAGGGACAAGCTCTGGTGGATTTTATGTCCGAGTTTACCTGGGATGAGGTTGAGGTTGAGATTAATCAGGAGGTTGTACGTAAGACAGAAGAGAGAAACATTAGCCAAGAACAGGGCGAGGTTGCGTCAAGCATAGCCAAATGCAGAATATTTGAGAATGAGGAAGAGAGATACCACTTCAAGAAAGGGACCCTATCAAAGGGAAACTTCTCTTCGAGTGCAACCATTTGGAACCTCTTCTTTGAAGGGTCATCTTGTGAAAGTGGAAGTGGAGCAGTGACTAAAGGTTCGTCATTAATTAAATCCTGGGGGTGTATGAGGCCAAAGATGAAAGGATGGCCAAGTACTTGAAGAGGGTGAGAAAGATTCTAGAATGTTTCAAGTAAGTAAAGGTGAAAAGGGTACCTCGTGTAGATAATAGCCGAGATGATGCACTCGCGAGGTTGGCCTCAGCAACAAGGACAGACATAAGAAGAACATTACCAATTGAGATTCTGCTCAAGCCGACATCGAAGAAGAAGAGGTTACCAGACCTTGCCTAAATTTGAGTATGGGAGCCTCATGAATGGACCCTCTTATTAGATACATCAGAGAGGGAGAGCTGCCAGAATCAAAGTTAAAAAGGAGAAAGCTGAGGTTCAGAGCTACCGATTTCTCAATTGTAGGAGATGTCTTATATAAAAAGGGGTTCCTACTCCCACTCCTCAGATTTGTCCACCCTTCAGAGGTTCCACACATCTTTCACGATGTTCATGAGGGCTCTTGTTCAAGTCATATAGGAGGGAGGCCACTGGATAAGGGGATAATTACTCAGTGGTACTGATGGTCGACCTTGGCCAAAGATGCAGCTGTTGTGTGAAGAAGTGTGATAAGTGTCAGCGATTCTCCACCATCCCTCATTAGCCACACCAACCTCTTACTTCCATAAGCTCCCATTGGCCATTTGCAGTATGGGGCATTAACTTGGTAGGACCATTGCTAAGAGCAACAAATAACAATTAATTCTTAATAGTGGTTATTGATTACTTCTCCAAATGGGTAGAGGCTAATCCAATGATCACAATCACTGAGCTGAAGACCTTCCAGTTCATCTGGAAGAACATCATATGCAGGTGCGACCTTCCAAATAACCTAATCTCAGATAATAGAACCCAATTCAAAAATGTTTCCATAGAGAAATACTATGAAAGAGTAGGGATCAAGTAGTTCTTCTCTTCTTCTGGCTGACCCCAGGCAAACGGTCGAGGTCACAAATCAAACAATCCTTGATGGGATAAAAAAGAGATTGGAAGTGGCCAAAGTAATAAGGATAGAGGAAGTATGTTCTGTGCTATGGGCCTACAGGACGACAATAAGGGCACCAAAAAGAGAGACTCCATTTATGCTATCCCATGGTTCAGAGGCTATCATCCCTACTGAGGTAGGACTCCCCACTCATAGAGTGCAGACGTTTGAACCTTAAAGGAATGGGAAAGAGAGAAGACTTGATCTAAATTTGATTGAAGATAGAAGAGAGGATGCATAGATTAAACAGGCAATCTATCAGCAGAGAACTATGAGATTCTACCATAAGAGGGTAAAGTTAAGACCAATAGCTATGGGAGACTTAGTCCTGAGGAAGAGGTGGAAAAAAGCATATAAGATCCATCCTAATTGGCATGGTCCTTATAGGGTAATTGATGAGGTTGTACCTAGTACCTACCAGCTAGAAAATCTTGAAGGAGAACCTTTCTCCAACCCTTGGAATGCCGATCACTTGAAGGAATATTACATATGATGTTACAGTTGTTCTTATCTTTTTGTAATACATGTATCAGTTTATACAGAGGATGTTAATAAAAAGATAACAATGTTGTGCTGATACTTTTGTTATATGCTTTAAACACCATTAATTTGGTGAATTGAGAGGTGAAACAGCATAATATGGTGACCTCAGACCTTTTAACATCATTAATTTGCTGAATTAAGAGGTGAAACATCATAATATGGTTACCTCAGACCTTTTAACATCATTAATTTGATGAATTAAGAGGTGAAACATCATAATATGGTGACCTCAGACCCTTAACACCATCCATTTGGTGAATTATGAGGTGAAACATCATTGATTTGGTGACCTCAGACCCTTTAACATCATTAATTTGGTGAATTAAGAGGTGAAACATCATAATATGGTGACCTCAGTCCCGTAACACCATCAATTTGGTGAATTATGAGGTGAAACATCATTGATTTGGTGACCTCGGACCCTTTAACATCATTAATTTGGTGAATTAAGAGGTGAGACACCACTGATTTGGTGACCTCAGATCCTTTAACATCATTATTTGGTGAATTATGAGGTGAAACATCATAATATGGTGACCTCATACCTTTAACATCATTATTTGGTAAATTATGAGGTGAAACATCATTGATTTGGTGACCTCAGGCCCTTTAACATCCTTAATTTGGTAAATTAGTAGGTGATACATCATAATATGGTGACCCCAGACCCTTAACACCATCAATTTGGTGAATTATGAGGTGAAACATCATTTATTTGGTGACCTCAGACCCTTTAACATCATTAATTCGGTGAATTAAGAAGTGAAACACCACTAATTTGGTGACCTCAGACCCTTTAACATCATTATTTGGTGAATTAAGAGGAGAAACGTCATAATATGGTGACCTCAGATCCTTAACACCATCAATTTGGAGAATTATGAGGTGAAACATCATTGATTTGGTGTCCTCAAACCCTTTAACATCATTAATTTGGTGAATTAAGAGGTTAAACATCACTGATTTGGTGACCTCAAACCCTTTAACATCATTATTGGGTGAAATATGAGGTGTTACATCATTAAGTTGGTGACCTCGTGCAGGGCCTTAGCAAGCTGGGCATTTCCAAATCCGAGGCCAATAATGTCCTCGGCCGATAAACTTTTGGAACTCTCTTGCTTCATTATAGCCCATCTGTTGGTTACCTTGATGCCCCTCTATAGGTATTCAATGCTAAAACTGACAAATTCATCAGATGTTTGATACTCCTTAATGATTGACTCTGAGGCTTCCTACAAGGTAGCCTTTACGACAACATTAACTTTGGATTGGAGGCTATCATCCTTTTCCTTGAGAGCATTCGCATAATCAGTCTTCATATGGGAGATCTCGTTACACTTCTCCTTCAGATTGTTGTCCAAATCTTCAATCCTCTTATTTAAACTCTCTTCTAGCTTTTTAGGATCCCTACCCTTCTAGATCAGAGGTGGCCTCTTCAGGGTATAGTCATCCAGATGATGAAGTGAGAGAGCACTCTATAAAATGAAGAATCAGATACATTAGTAATAATGGAATTCTAAGAGCAGAGGTAACACTTAAGAAAATTGAAAAAAGGTACCTGAACTGCCCTATGAACAGCAAACTCTGCCAATAGAGGGACATCCATCGAGTGAAGAAAGTTCTTATCATCCTCGATCATTACATGGTCGAGGGCATCAGAAACCCAACTACTATTGCCTATGAGGCTATCACGGATTTTCAACTGAGCAAGACGAGCTGACAAGGCATCATCGGAGAAGATTGGTATACTACGCTCAGTATTTTGAGCTTTGTTGGGCCACGTATGGGAAGGGTCTGCAGGTTCCCTGCTCTTCTTTGATGTCTCAGTAGGAGTTTTTCCCTTTTTTAGGTGGGCAGGGGGTGGCACAGTCTTGCCATCACGTTTCGCCATCAGTTTGGTGATGCTGGGAGCAGACATGTTCTAGAGGTCTTTAGAAACTCCTTTAGGATTATCTGCAAAGAGAAAACGTCAAAGGAATAAGATCAGACACATGAAATTCACGAGACTAGACTTGCATAAAATTGATTTTCTGGAATGCTTATGAAGCTCGGTCAAAGGTCCATTTTCCAGACCCGTCTGAGATAAATAATAAGGGGCCATCAGATGCTCGAATTTAATGAGGTGACCATCTTTTCCCTGACTACGAAGATCCTCAACATTCTTATGATTGTCTTGGCTCAATCCAGATTGGCCGAGAAAAAAACCTTGGCCCACCTCAGAGGTGTCCTCGGGATAGATGTTCCACAAGCCTCATTAGGACCAAATTCTCAAGCCCCTGAGGCAAAGAAGAACCGGGGCTTCCAATTATGGTTCGAGGTCTGAGTCACCAGTAACATCTTCTTCTCATACTTTCTGGCTATAAAATGATAGTAACGGGGGTTATTTTTAGCGAATGTAGTATGTAACAACCTAAGAATACCCTAACTGGAAGGTCGGTACGATGAACCACCTTCCAGAGTATAATGGCCCCAACCAAGACCCTTCAGGCATTGGGGGAAAGCTGAGAAGGAGCAAGGTTGATAAAAGAAAGGACAACTCGGATAGTGGGGTGAATTGGAAGATGGAAGCCGATCTTGAACATCTTCTCATAGACGTAGAGTTCTCCATCTCGACCGCTAAAGGCTCTCTCACCCTTGAGGGGTTTCCTTAAAGTAACAAAGGAAGGGATGGCATACAAAGGTCTGAAGACAATAAGGTCGTATTCTATAATAGAATACTCTGGATCGTCAACCTTGGAAGTGTAAAATTCACTACCATCATCATCATCACTATTATCAACTGTTTGAGTTCGAGCCTGAGAGGGGGTACCAACATGAAACCTCTTTGCAAATTCGACATCGGTAGCAGCCGATAATGGAATAACATCAATAATAGGAGGAATTTTCACACGGGGCACTAAGATTTCAACGGATGGAGACCTACGAGAGGTGCTAGCCTCTTGGTGGAAGGAGGAATGGTTAGAAACCTCTACTCCCTCAAAAACAACACTCCCCTGCGGGGAGCAATCCATGGCCTCTTGGAAAGAGTCTACAGACTCGAAAGCTTCAGAGGTAGACATGTGATTTGAGGAAAATGACTCAGACATCGGCTTAGGAACCTCAGGGACTTCAGCAGGATCTGTATGCTCAAGGTATATGACCTGCAGGGGTGGGAGAAAGATTGGTTTGAGGGGAAAGGCTTCAGACCTACGAGCTTCATCCTGAGCTAGCTCTATATGCCTAATCTTTTAGAATGTCTTCTCATGAAGATATGGGAATTCTTATATAAGTTGGTACAAGGGTCTGCGGATAAGTGAGATGACACTACACTTGTGGGAAAGACAAACTGTAAATAGACAAACTACTTGGTCTACTCAAACTAAAAGATCAAAAATGGGGAGTTGAAAGAACTTCAAGAACCTTCAATAATAGGGTCGCTGAAGAAGGTGACTAGAAGTTCATCAGAAACCTAAAAAAGGGTTATTTATGGCTAAAACAACCTCTGAGCCTCCCAGAAAAGTCCTAAAACCACTCAACCACTGCTATCCTTTCCCTACAACCACCTAACAGTGGAAGAAACCCTCACCGGAAAATGAAGAACTCGCCAAAAATTTGAAGCTACAAAAATAATGACCAGAAATGGCAAATGAAAGGTTGAGAAGCAATACCTGATTGAGTATGATTGAAGAGGGAAGAGAGAGAAGCAAGGAAAACCTTGAAGCACAACGCGACAATGGAAAGCTTGAGAGACGAATGGAAGTTGCAGAAAAGATTTGGCGAGAAAATTTTAGAAGAGGAAAGAGAAAAGCAAGAAAAAGAGGAAGGTTTTAAACCTACTCAATGATGGGGCACAATTTCCATGCCCCCATCATTACCCTTGGAAACCCAAAATGGGGTTTCAGAATTATGAATAACTAGGGGAATACGTTAATCACTTGAATAAGTGACATGTGTCAAGGAACCACTTCACACCCCAAGGTATTAAAAGAAACTCAGCCTTGGCCTAGCATACCCCTCAATCACCTACTCTCATAGGTAACTAAGGGCTAAGGGGGTGATTGATATGCCCAAAGTATACCCTCGTACTCTGAGTCATTAACCTCGGCCTGTCTCACAGCCGAGTTGACAAAAATCTCACCAGTTCCATCAGAAAGGTCGTATTCTGCAAGTTCGGCTCTCCACCACCAACCTCAGCTCTGCAGCAGTCGAGGTCAGCAGCGCCTTATGGGGGCAGGTTAATATCAACATCCTACTCTGCTTAAGCCGACGTTACATCTCACCTTGAGCTCAACCTCGGCCACTCTTCTTGGCCGAGGTCATCGAGGCTATTGACAAGACAAAGCAACACCGTCGAAATACACCAACCTCGTACTCGTCCAGGTTGAGGTAACATCAGTCAAGGATACAGGTCCAAGCATTTTCAAGCACATGTAAGGTTTTGGACACGTGAGCAAATCTATTATAACCGAATCATTCCCTCCATGCGAAGGAATATTGTGGTCATCATTACCTACATAAAATTAGCCAGGTGTCATCATCATACTGGTTCGATTCTCATACACGTGCTCATTCCATGCTTGGGGGGTACATTAAACCCCCTAAGTACTATATATAGAGGTCTTCCTCTACCTTGTAAAAGGATCCATAATTGCAACCCTAGCTGAAACTCTGTTGGTTTACATAGTAGAGAGAGAAAGATTAAGAGATTGTATCTATGGCCATTAGTGCCTTCATCTATTGAAATTACTTACACACACTCACAGTGGACGTAGGCCAGATTGGCTGAACCACTTACATACAAGTGTTCTCTCCTCTTCTCCTCACCTCACTCTACTATATATATTCACTCTTGTGCTACCATTGTTATCACTAGCTTGAGCATGTCAACACCTTACCTGGTGGTGCTACTTATAGCATCATTATTTTGGCACCGTTTGTGGGAAAGAGAAGATTCATCTCTTCCTTTTTACAGCTTAATCTCACCGGAGACTCTGGTGGTGAACTAGGCCTCACCCTTCGTGTGAAGCTATGTCACCATTGAAAGAGGTCCTTTAAGGTATCAAGCTCTCTGATATTTTCATCGCAAGATATCTAGTCTCATCATATGGAACCGGAGTTACCACCACCTCCTCCACCATCTAGTGTTGGAGGACCTAGTTCCAGCCAGCTTCCACCCCAGTCTGAGATGGCTGAGGTGGGAGAAGCCTTAAACTCATTGGCTCTAATGCAGCAAGCGATGCAGGAGAAATTTTCTCAGCTAAGCTAGAATATAATAAGACCACCTGGGGTCTCACCGGAGATGATTACTCCGGCAGCTGTTCAACCACATCACGAGGCCAGGGGACCACCCCAGGCACCGTGAAAAGACCAACCTACTCCTCAACGGAGGAGGGATGTTGCTGACCCTAGGCATTTACACCAGGGGAGGCAAGGAAACCCTTGCCTTGAGGATAGGTACGATGACATTGAGGCATAGGATGCTCCAGCAGACTGTTGGGAACCGTATGAGGTCGCAAACAACACTGTACATCCTATACAGTAGAGCCGAGGTCAGTGTGAAAGATGAGATGGAGATGCGCAACAAAGAAGGTCATCTTTTGATCGCTTAAGTAGAGGGTCAAACTTTGAAAGGCTCAGCCCAGTTAATGATCTGAGGTAGAGGCTATTGACGTCAAGGAGCATAGCTGACTCACAAAGGGGAGGTGATGAACATCGACCTCATCATGGCCGATCCCCACATGGCTGAGACTATGGACAGGGGAGGTCAATAGCCGATGTTGGACTGCAACTGAGGAACCCTGAGTCACCGACGTTGCTTAACCATGGAATGACTCCATTCAACGGCTGGAAGAGAAGATAGGGAACCTTATAAAAAGCTTAGACCCACTACAAAGGGGATTCTCAGAGGGCTCCCCATTTGTGGCAAGGATTGTCAACTTTCCAACCCCTGCAAAATTTAAACCACCAATGGTGTCTCCCAAGTATGATGGAAGTACCAACCCAATGCATCATATTAAGATGTATCAGTCTACAACAGACATTTATTCAATCCCTGATGAGATGAGGTACCGAGCTTTCTCAAGAACTTTAACGGGATCTGCACATATTTGGTTCACTTCTCTTCCTAAAAAGTTTGTTGAGAACTTTAATGGTTTGACTGAGCAGTTTATACACAACTTCTGTTTTGGGGTAAGACCTCAAAAGAAGACCACTCACCTGCTGTATGTTGAGAGTGCGCTTTTGTTCAAACAAAGAAATTATTTAATTAAACTCAGTTTTTTAATTAAATCCTAAAGCATGCATCTAGGTGTGATTTAAGACAATATAATCATGCAAGAACATTCAATCACAAATAAACACATAAATGTGAAAAAAATCCCCCAAAAGGGGAAAAATCTTTTATTTTCACTATAATTTGTAAAGAACGGTTTACACGGATTATACTGAAAATAAGAGTGACATACGAAATACCCTCAGGTGTCGGTTCCGATGTCGTTGGATGGAATTTCCCACAAGAACTCTAGATGGGAAGGAATGGAAAAGAGTCGGCTTTTCTACAAGTTACTCCAGATGAGTAAAAATGATTCTTTAAAGGATTAAAGATTGACACACATATATAGGAATCCTTTTGTGAATAAAGAAGGCATGAAACCTTAAAAACTTGAAGTCTGTTTTCTGGGTTGTATATCACAAAAATGTGTACGAAAGACTTGGAAAAATGTGCAGAATGGGCACACATATTTATACAAAAATCGAGGCGGCGTCGTCGTTCGAACGACATCGCGCGACATGATCACGTCACTCGAACGACAGAGCGATGTCGTTTGAACAAACTCGACGACCAAGAAAAGTCTGCTTCTACACTTAGAATATTTTTTTCTTTTGTGTAAAAAAAAATCAGACTTCGAAAAATATTTTCTAAAAAATTCCCAAATATATTTATGCAAATATAAATAACTCCAATAAACCATTGTACCAATAATGCAAAGTGGAGTAGTGGGAACGGTTGAGAAGAACGTCGCATGAAGTAAGATTCACGTGTGAAGATGGTGAATGCATGGATTCGGATCAAGGCCGTCGTGGATGATTGTGTTGACGTGCCAAATGTAGCGGTATCAGACATACATATTGTGATCTAGGACAAATAGAAAATTCCTAGATTCTACCCCGGACGTTTTTAAAATTATGTCCTTACATATGTAAAGTAAAACAAGAATGAAAGCCTCAGCTACTACATCGCGAGGTTCAACAAGAAAAAATTAGAGGTTGAAGATTATGAAGAGAATATATCTATGACAGCCCTTATAGGAGGACTTCAGAAGGGGAAGTTACTCTGGAAGCTTGCTAAAGACCCATATAAGTCTAAGTTAGAGTTGTTAGGAACAACTTGAAGGGTCTTGAATGCCGAAGAAGACATGGCTGCAAAGTATGAGGATGAGAATGGAAGCAGCAGTGGGAAATTTTAAAGGAAGAAGGATGGAAACAAGAGGGCGACAGACAAAAAGTTTGCAAACTACTCCTCTCTAGCTGTGAGTTGTGAACACATCCTCAATGAAATAAAGATTGAAAGGTCCCTGAGATGGACGGTGAAGCTTAAGGCTCCTCCATATAAGAGGAATAAGAATCTATGGTGTGAGTTCTACCAAGATCACGACCATCTCACTGACAAGTGCTTCGCCCTAAAGGACGAGATTGAGAAAATATTGAAGTCTGGAAAGCTTAGAAAGTACGTGGATGGTAGAGCTCCTAGGGGGGAAGTGAATACCCTAAAAGGAAAAGAAATGATAGATGTCGAGAAGATGCCCCTACTAGAAGAGCCGAGGACTCAGATGATGATGATGATGACCCTAACCTCCCACCAAAAGATAATAATGTCCCAGTGAATAGGGTCGATATAATCTCTTTTGGTGTGAACCCTATGTGTGGAGGACTAGTAGGAGTGGCTTAGAGGTCCCTAATTGTAAGGCCCACATGGCAGAGGCCAAAGTAGTGACTAAGGCCGAGGTTGTTAACTTGGCCTCTATAGAGGTTAAACACGAGAAGAGAAAGAAGGTAGATATGAAAACCCTCATAGTTGGCTTCTCACGACTTGATTTCAAAGGTATCTTAGCTCCTCAAGATGACCCTCTAGTAATCACCACAAGGGTGTATGGGTGTGAAGTTTAGAGGATCCTCGTTGATAGGGGAAGTTCAACAGACGTTATGTTTTGTCCCTATTTTATGAGCCTAGGCCTCAGTAGAGCTAGGCTTGTCCCTTATCATCATCCCTTAATTGACTTAAGTGGCGAATAAGTTCATCCATTGGGTATGTATGAGATGGATGTTAGAATATGAGATGAATGGACTAAGAGGTTGACTAAAAAAATAAATTTCTTTGTGATGGATGAAAATATCTTCTCAGCTTACAACCTCATCATAGGATGAGTACCCTCAAGGAATTTGAGGTAGTGCCTTCAACGGTCCACCAAATGATAAAATTCCTGACTCCCTATAGAGTAGGGGAAGTGCAAGGTGACCAGACATCGGCACGTGAATGCTACTTTAACTCTGAAGAAGAGAGAAAGGCTCATAAGAGGGCAACAACCATGTACAACATCGACACACTTGATCCTAGAGATGAAACAAAGCTAAAAAATGGAGAGGTAACGGAAGAGGTAGAATCCATCATCCTCAATAAGGAGGAGCTGGAAAAAATCATCCAAATCAGCAAAGCCCTAAGACCTGAGATCAAGGAAGAACTGGTGAAGCTTTTGAGGAAGAGACAAAGTGTTTTTTCCTGGAGCCATGCAAAAATGCCAGGTATTGATCCTGACATTATGTTCCATAAACTTAATGTCATAGAAGATGCCAAGCCCATAAAATCGAGAAGAAGAGTATACTCAAGAAAGAAGTATGATGTCATCAGAGACGAGATTAGAAAGCTTGAAGAGGCCAAGTTTATCAAAGAGGTCATATACCCTGAGTGGTTATCCAACGCTGCCATAATGCCTAAAGCAAATGGGAAATGGAGGATGTGTGTAGACTTCACTGATTTAAACAAGTCTTGCCCGAAGGATAACTTACCCTTACCTCGTATAGATCAGATGGTGGATGCGATAGCAGGACATGAGCTTCATGGATGCATATTTTGGGTATAATCATATTTTCATGAATTCGGAAGACTTAGAGAAGATAACATTCATCACGGACAAGGGGACCTATTGCTACAAGGTCATGCCCTTTGGCCTGAAGAATGCAGGGGCTACTTACCAACGTCTTGTAAATAAGATGTATGAGGATCAGAGAGGAAAGTCCATGGAAGTTTATGTGGACGATATGTTGGCGAAGAGTCTAAAGGCCAATACTTATGTGTCCGACCTTGAAAGAACTATTGACACCATGGATAAATACTGAATGAAGATCAACTCGGCCAAATGTGTCTTCGGGGTAGGAGCAGTAAAGTTTTTGGGCTTCATTGTCAACCAAAGGGGAATAGAGGCTAACCCTGAGAAGATCAAGGCTTTGCTAGAAATGAAGACACCCAGAACTATCAAAGATGTTCAGAGGCTAACTAAACAACTTGGTGCACTTAAGAGGTTCGTCTCAAGAGCTACAGACAAGTGTCGACCTTTTTTCAAAATTCTTAGAAAATCCTTTGAATGGAGTGAGGAATGTGACAAAGCTTTCAAAGAGCACAAGTCCTACCTCGGATACCCCTTACTCCTATCTCGTCCAATTCAGGGAGAGAAGATGTACGTGTATTTAGGTGTCTCTGAGTCATCCATCAGTGCTGCAATAGTAAGAGAAGAGGATGGAGTGCATAGACCAGTATACTTCAATAGCAAAGCACTCCAAGGGTCCGATCAGAAATACCCTCGGATTGAAAAATTAGCTTATGCTTTGATACATGCTTCTGGGAAGATGAAACCACACTTTCAAGCTCACTCCATGGGCGTCCTCACTGATTCCCCCCTCAGACATGTCCTACATAAACTTGAGAAGTCAGGAAGGTTAATGACCTGGGCAATCGAGTTGGGGGAATACGACATCATCTATCAACCCAGGGTTGCCATAAAGGGACAAGCTTTGGTGGATTTTATGTCCGAGTTTACCTGGGATGAGGTTGAGTTTGAGATTAATCAGGAGGTTGTACGTAAGACAGAAGAGAGAAACTTTAGCCAAGAACAGGACGAGGTTGAGTCAAGCATAGCCAAATGCAGAATATTTAAGAATGAGGAAGAGAGATACCACTTCAATAAAGGGACCCTATCAAAGGGAAACTTCTCTTTAAGTGCAACCATTTGGAACCTCTTCTTTGAAGGGTCATCTTGTGAAAGTGGAAGTGGAGCAGTGACTAAAGGTTCGTCATCAATTAAATCCTGTGGGTGTATGAGGCCAAAGATGAAAGGATGGCCAAGTACTTGAAGAGGGTGAGAAAGATTCTAGAATGTTTCAAGGAAGTAAAGGTGAAAAAGGGTACCTCGTGTAGATAATAGCCGAGATGATGCACTCGCGAGGTTGGACTCAGCAATAAGGACAGACATAAGAAGAACAGTACCAATTGAGATTCTGCTCAAGCCGACATCGAAGAAGAAGAGGTTACCAGACCTTGCCTAAATTTGAGTATGGGAGCCTCATGGATGGACCCTCTTATTAGATACATCAAAGAGGGAGAGCTGCCAGAATCAAAGATAGAAAGTAGAAAGCTGAGGTTCAGAGCTGCCAATTTCTCAATTGAAGAAGATGTCTTATATAAAAAGGGGTTACTACTCCCACTCCTCATATGTGTCCACCCTTCAGAGGTTCCACACATCTTTCACGATGTTCATGAGGGCTCTTGTTCAAGTCACATAGGAGGGAGGCCACTGGATAAGAGGATAATTACTCAGTGGTACTGATGGTCGACCTTGGCCAAAGATGTAGCGGTTATGTGAAGAAGTGTGATAAGTGTCAGCGATTCTCCACCATCCCTCATTAGCCACACTAACCTCTTACTTCCATAAGCTCCCCTTGGCCATTTGCAGTATGGGGCATTAACTTGGTAGGACCATTGCTAAGAGCAACAAATAACTATTGATTCTTAATAGTGGTTATTGATTACTTCTCTAAATGGGTAGAGGCTGATCCAATGATCACAATCACTGAGCTGAAGACCTTCCAGTTCATCTGGAAGAACATCATATGCAGGTGCGACCTTCCAAATACCCTAATCTCAGACAATAGAACCCAATTCAAAAATGTTTCCTTAGAGAAATACTATGAAAGAGTAGGGATCAAGTAGTTCTTCTCTTCTCTTGTCCGACCCCAGGCAAACGGTCAGATCGTGGTCACAAATCGAACAATACTTGATGGGATACAAAAGAGATTAGAAGAGGCCAAAACAAGATGGATAGAGGAAGTATATGCTGTGCTCTGGGCCTACAGGACGACAACGCCATTTATGCTAGCCCATGGCTCAAAGGCTGTCATCCCTACAAAGGTAGGACTCCCCACTCATAGAGTACAGACGTATGACCCTCAGAGGAATGGGGAAGAGAGAAGACTTGATCTGGATTTGATTGATGAGAGAAGAGAGGATGTAGAGATTAGACAGGTTGCCTATGAGGAGAGAACTACGAGGTTCTACAATCGAAGGGTAAAGTTAAGACCAACAAATGTGGGAGACTTAGTCCTGAAGAAGACGTGGCAAAAAGAAAATAAGATCCATCCTAATTGGCATGGTCCTTATAGGGTAATTGATGAGGTTGTACCTAGGACCTACCGGCTTGAAAATCTTAAAGGAGAACCTTTCTCCAACCCTTGGAATGGCGATCACTTGAAGGAATATTATATATGATGTTACAGTTGTTCTTATCTTTTTGTAATACATGTATCAGTTTATACAGAGGATGCTAATAAAAAGATAACAATATTGTACTGATACTTTTGCTATATGCTTTAAACACCATTAATTTGGTGAATTGAGAGGTGAAACAGCATAATATGATGACCTCAGACCTTTTAACATCATTAATTTGCTGAATTAAGAGATGAAACATCATAATATGGTTATCTCAGACCTTTTAACATCATTAATTTGGTGAATTAAGAGGTGAAACATCATAATATGGTGACCTCAGACCCTTAACACCATCAATTTGGTGAATTATGAGGTGAAACATCATTGATTTGGTGACCTCAGACCCTTTGACATCATTAATTTGGTGAATTAAGAGGTGAAACATCATAATATGGTGACCTCAGTCCCGTAACACCATCAATTTGGTGAATTATGAGATGAAACATCATTGATTTGGTGACCTCGGATCCTTTAACATCATTAATTTGGTGAATTAAGAGGTGAAACACCACTGATTTGGTGACCTCAGATCCTTTAACATCACTATTTGGTGAATTATGACGTGAAACATCATTGGTTTGGTGACCTCAGACCCGTTAACATCAATAATTTGGTGAATTAGGAGGTGAAGCATCACAATATGATGACCTCAGACCCTTAACACCATCAATTTGGTGAATTATGAGGTAAAACATCATTGATTTGGTGACCTCAGACCCTTTAACATCATTAATTTGGCGAATTAAGAGCTGAAGCATCATAACATGGTGACCTCAGACCCTTAACACCATCAATTTGGTGAATTATGCGGTGAAACATCATTGATTTGGTGACCTCATACCATTTAACATCATTAATTTGGTGAATTAAGAGGTGAAACACCACTCATTTGGTGACCTCAGATCCTTTAACATCATTATTTGGTGAATTATGAGGTGAAACATCATAATATGGTGACCTCAGACTTTTAACATCATTATTTGGTGAATTATGAGGTGAAACATCATTGATTTGGTGATCTCAAACCTTTAACATCATTAATTTGGTGAATTAGGAGGTGAAACAGCATAATATGGTGACCTCAGACCCTTTAACATCATTAATTTGGTGAATTATGAGGTGATACATCATAATATGGTGACCCCAAACCCTTATCACCATCAATTTGGTGAATTATGAGGTGAAACATCATTTATTTGGTGACCTCAGACCCTTTAACATCATTAATTTGGTGAATTAAGAGGTGAAACACCACTAATTTGGTGACCTTTGACCCTTTAACATCATTATTTGATGAATTAAGAGGAGAAACATCATAATATGGTGACCTCAGATCCTTAACACCATCAATTTGGTGAATTATGAGGTGAAACGTCATTGATTTGGTGTCCTCAGACCCTTTAACATCATTAATTTGGTGAATTAAGAGGTGGAACATCACTGATTTGGTGACCTCAGACCCTTTAACATCATTATTGGGTGAAATATGAGGTGTTACATCATTAAGTTGGTGACCTCAGACCCTTAACACCATTAATTTGGTAATATGAGGTTAAACGTCATTAAGTTAGGGACATCAGATCCTTAACACCATTAATTTGGTGAATTGAGAGGTGAAACCTCATAATATGGTGACCTCAGACCTTTCAACATCATTAATTTGGTGAAAATATGAGGAGAAGCATCATTATGTGTGTTTCTTCTTTTCCTTACTTTTATTCCCATTACTCAAATTGCGTAATATGATGGATAAGTGAAACCCCATAGATTTGAAATAGTAAAGTAATAAGCAAGGAAAATTAACACAAATGAAGGAAATAAAACTGCATTCATTCGAGCCAAAAGGTGTTACATTGTTCTAAAAGAAGGGGTTATAGTTCATCAATAAAGAGGTTCTACAAAAACTTCACGAAAATTAAGGGGGTTATAAAAAAGCTTCATAAAAGTTCAGACGTGCAGAGGAGACACTCAGACAGTCAGGCCTCAGCCGACCCACCAACAGTAAGGTCATTTTGCCCTTAATCTTAGTTTGAAACTTCAGACTCTTTCACCCTGGTGTCCATCATCTTCAATCTCAGTCACCTCAAGCTGACTTGTCTCTATTGGGCCACCCTCTTCAACCTCCTGCAAGGCCTTAGCAAGATGGGAATTTGAAAATACGAGGCCAATAATGTCCTCGAACGATAGACTATCGGAACTCTCCTTCTTCATTGTAGCCCATCTGCTGGTTACCTTGATGCCCCTCTCTAGGTATTCAATGCTAAAGCTGAAAACTTCATTAGAGGTTTAATACTCCTTGATGATTGACTCTTAGTCATCCTCCAAGGAAGCCTTCACGACAGCATCAACTTTGGATTGGAGGCTATTATCCTTTACCTTGAGAGCATTGGCATGATCAGTCTTCATTTGGGAGATCTCGTTACACTTTTCCTTCAGACTGTTATCGAAATCTTCAATCCTCTTATTCAAACTCTCTTCTAGCTTTTCAGCATCCCTGCCCTTCTGGATCAGAGGTAGCCTCTCCATGGTACAGTTATTCATATGATGAAGAGAGAGAGAACTCTGTAAAATGAAGAATTAGATACATTAGTAACAATGAAATGCTAAGAGCATAGGTAACACTTGAGAAAATTGAAAATAAGTGCCTGAACTGCCCTATGAACAACAAACTCTGTCAGTAGAGGGACATCCATCGAGTGAAGAAAATTCTTATAATCCTCAGTCATTGTGTGGCCGAGGGCATCAGAAGCCCGACTACAATTGCCTATGAGGCTGTCACCTATTTTTAACTGAGCAAGTCGAGCTGATAAGGCATCATAGGAGGATATTGGTATACCATGCTCAATATTTTAAGCTTTACCGAGCCTCGTTTGGGAAGGGTCTGCAGGTGACCTCCGCTTCTTTGATGCTCAGCATGAGCTTTTCCGTTTTTTGGGTGGGCAAGGGGTGGCACAGTCTTGCCATCATGTTCCACGATCAGTTTGGCGATGTTGGGAGTAGACATGTTCTAAAGGTCTTCGGAAACTCCTTCAGGCTTCTCTGCAAAGAGAAAAGATCAGAGGAATAAGATCAGACACATGAAATTCACGAGACTAGACTTGCATAAAATTGATTTTTCTGGAATACTTATGAAGTTCAGCCAAAGGGCCACTTCCCAGCCCCGTCTGAGACAAATAGTAAGGGGTCATCAGATGCTCGTATTTAACGAGGCGACTATCTTCTCCCTGACTATGAGGATCCTCAACATTCTTATGATTGTATTGGATCAACCCAGTGTGCTTGGGATAGATGTTCCACAAGCCTCATTGGGACCAAATTTTCAAGCACCTGAGGCAAAGAAGAATCGGGGCTTCCAATTATGGTTCGAGGTCTGAGTCACCAGTAACATCTTCTTCTCAGACTTTCTTGCTACAAAATGATAGTAGTCGGGGTGGTTCTTAGCGGATGAAGGTATGTAATAACCTAAGAATACCCTAGCTGGAAGGTCGGTATGATGAACCACCTTCCAGAGTACAATGGCCCCAACCAAGACACTCCGGACATTGGGGGAAAGCTGAGAAAAAGCAAGGTTGATAAAAGAAAGAACAACTCGGATAGTGGGGTGAATTGGGAGACGCAAGCCGAGCTTGAACATCTGCTCATAGACGCAGAGTTATCCATCTCGGTCGTTGAAGGCTCTCTCACCCTTTAGAGGTTTCCTTAAGGTAACAGAGGAAGGGATGTCATACAAATATCTGAAGACAAGAAGGTCGTATTCCGTGACAGAAAACTCTGGACCATCAACCTTGGAAATTTCAAGTTCACACACTTCATCATCACCATCACTATTATCAACTGTCTGAGTCTGAGCCTCAGAGGGGGTACCAGCAGGAAACCTCGTTGCAAACTCAACATCGGTAGCAGTTGATAAAGGAATAACATCAACAATTGGAGGAATTGCCACACTGGGCGCTAAGATTTCAACGGATGGAGACCTACGAGAGGTGCTAGACTCTTGGTGGGAGGAGGAACGGTCAGAAACCTCTGCTCCCTCATAGACAACACTCCCCTGGGGGTATCAATCCATGGCCTCTTGGAAAGAGTCTACCGACTCGGCAGCCTCATAGGTAAACATGGGATCTGAGGAAGATGACTCAGACATCGGCTCAGGAACCCCAGGGACTTCAGCATGCTCTGCATGCTAAGGGTATATGACCTGTAGGGGTGGGGGGAAGATTGGTCTGAGGGGAAAGGCCTCAGGCCTACGATCTTTCTCCTGAGCTAGCTCTATATGCCTAATCTTTTCAAATGTCTTCTCACGAAGATATGGGAATTCTTATATAAGTTGGTACAAGGGTCTGATCATAATTGAGATGACACTACACTTATGGGAAAGACAAACTGTAAACAGACAAACTACTTGGGCTAATCAAACTAAAATATAAAAAAGGGTGAGTTAAAAGGTCTCAAACGAAGAACACCAAGAACTTCAAGAACCTTCAAGAACAGGGTCGTCAGAGAAGGTGATTGGAAGTTCATCAGAAGCCTAAAAAACGGTTGTTTGTGGCTAAAACAACCTCTGACCCGCCTAGAACAGTACCAAAAGAACTCAACCATTGTTATCCTGTCCCAACAACCACCTAACAGTGGAAGAAACCCTCGTCAAAAAATTGAACCTAAAAAAATAATGACCAAAAATGGAAAATGAAAGGTTGAGAAGCAATACCTGATTTAGTATGATTGAAGAGGGAAAAGAGAGAAGCAAGTAAAACCTCGAAGCATAGCGCAACAATGGAGATCTTGAGAGAATAATGGGAGTTGCAGAAAAGCTTAGGCGGGAAAAGTTTGGAAGAGGAAAGACAAAAGGAGGAAAAAGAGGAAGGTTTTAAACCTACTCAATGATGGGGTGCAATTTCCAATGCACCCATCATTACCCTTGGAAACCCAAAAAGGGGTGTCAGAATTATGAACACCTTGGGGAATATGGTAGTCACTTCAGTAAGTGACATATGTCAAGGAACCACTTCACACCCCAAGGTATTAAAAGAAACTCAGCCTCGGCCTAGCATACCCCTCAATCACCTACTCTCATTGGTGACTAAGGGCTAGGGGGTGATTGATATGCCCAAAGTGTACCCTCGTACTCTGGTTCACTAAGCTCGACCTGTCTCACAGCCAAGTTGACAAAAAGCTCACCACTGCCATCAGAAGGGTTATATTCTGCAAGGTCGGATCTCCACCACCAACCTCGGCTCTGCAGCAGTCGAGGTCAGCAGTGCCTTATGGGGACATGTTAATATCAACATCCTACTCTACTTAAGCCGACATTACATCTCACCTCGGTCTCAACCTCGACCACTCTTCCTGGACGAGGTCATCGAGGCTATTGACAAAACAAAGCAACACCGTCGGACTCCACCAACCTCGTACTCGTCTAGGCCGAGGTTACATCAGCCAAGGATTCATACGGTTAATTCCCTTATACAGGGAAGACACTCGAATCAGAATCTGAGGGATTTTGGACCAGCCTCTAGCCGTCTAATAATAATTGAAAATTTTCGTCGAAACGATTGATCCGTAAGTAACTTGTTCTTTTTATGGAATATGGTGTGTTCCTAGAGCTTTTTCTATATGCAAAAAGGGGCGATGTGACTCGATTACCAGAGGATCTCTTTCTATGGTCATGGATCACGATATACCAACATGTTTGGACAGAGAAACCTTTCAGGTACATATGACACCCCTTTACCCTATTATTGAATAACCATGAAAGCCTATTCGATATACCTTAGTACTTAAAAAACTTCAAATGTTACCTGCCACCAAGACCTTGGTAATAAGACAAAAATTGTTCGATATAACAGATGAGTGAATGAAAAGAGCGGGGATGCTCATTGGCAACTATCCTTTCGGGAAAGTGACTTTTCAAAAGTATGAGATTTATCTGTGGTAGTGACTTCTTAAATGTTTTAATGTTCCTTTGAATAAAGTGCCCTTCATAAAGTTCAAACTTTTTCTTAACTAATTTCTATTGGGAGAACTCGAGGGTATAAGGTTTAAACAATATGAAAATCAAAACTATGTTGCGCGTTATGAAAATAGGTAATCTTTAATTTTTACATTGATGTTTAATTTTATCGCAAGGTCCTTCACGCACACCTATGTGTTTGGTAAAATGTACAATCCTATACTTGAGGACTTACGCACGTATCTACATTGTGATGGACTCTAAAACTAAGGCCACTAAGAAGTTTTAAAATTGACGCAAAGTAGTCATATGGGAGTTCAATATTAAGCCTAGCAAGAAGGAAGCAAATAGTTAGTTAGGTTCTCTCGATTTATCTTTGGTGGAGTCACTGCTGTAATTTAGTTGGCGAGGTGCAGCTATGATACACAATATTGTATTATGATAGAAGAAAAACTATCTCCAACGGAGTGGTCACTGTGGAGTTGCTAGCCCGAGCAGGTGATGTGCCCGAGGGGGAAGGGAACTCCCGTTACGATGGATGCGAGGGTGATTGTCTTCTGTTACTCCGCTCCCCCTAGGGTTGGGTTATAGGTTCGATATATGGGTATCAATGATTTTTACCCTCGATGTTGTTTAATGCCATTTCCAGTTGTTAGAGCACGACCCTTTGGAAAATGTGGCTTTTGTGCGAGAATAAAGGGGTTTCGTAGGGTGTTCACAGTCGTCATTTTGTTTTATATAAAAACAAATATAAAGGTTTTGGTTTTCCCTTTTAGGATAATCATAAGGTTAGTTTTAAAGTCTCGAGTTGTTCTAGATATTCTTGTTATGAGGGTTAGGGAATAGGGTTATGAGCGAGGAAGGTGTTTGGCTCCCCACTTGTCCTGTATGCTTCCTTAATTCTATGCTTATTGTTACTTTTTACATTAATTGATTATTTTTGAGTTATTTTAGAAGTTTTTAGTGACCTTAGCAAAAGGGTCCTTTAAAATTTAGATAAGTGCTTAGGTTGGAACATGGTATAAGTGAGACATATAAGTAACGTCCCTTCACCTAGTGTAGGTGCTAAATATTTTCTTATTCATGAATCCGTGCTTTGTAGTATATAACAAATGGCCTTATTTAAGTATATAAGTGTTAGAGAAAGCTCGACTTGTCTAACGTGTGGTCATCGGTATGTATATAACTGGGCAAGGGAGCTCCGCTTTTGAGATAGTTTGATATCTCGTTCGTGTTTTGAGGAGAGATAAAAAGGTGAGAGATGTATATTTAATATATACGTGTTTTCAAGCTTGTATGTATGAGTATGTTTGGGAGGTCCCATCTTGAGATAGTTTGATATCTCGTTTGAACTTAATAAAGATTATAAATGGATGGATCTCGATGAAACAATATGTCGAGAGATATATTATTGAGTCTCAAGTTCACGAGAAGGACTCAACGTTGCACCCATGAACCCAAGTGGACTTGGGATTAAAGCCTACGTAGTTTGGTTGTAACACTGTTTGAACATAATGTGTGTGTAAGTGTAGGACTTGACTTGGGAGTGGGAGTGCTGGTGTATGGAATATCAAAATGGGAGTGAAACTAGAGATATATGATACTGGCACATAACCTTATAATAGCGGGGTGATAACTAGCCAGATGGTGTTGTTCTTTAGACTAGTTTGGGGGTGTAGTGATGGGAGGATTTGGGCTAAGAGGCGGGGAGGTTACATCAAGGATGTAATGTTTTAATGATGAGAAGCAGAGTATAACACCACATCTCGTTATTGGGGTGGACCAAGAGGAGTAAAGGACTGGGGATAGATGGATCCTTAGTAGATAATCCACCAAGAGATGTATTATAAGGCTTGGACCTCACGATTTTATCTCGGTATAGCACCTACGCACTCAAGGAGACTTGGAATAAAAACCAATGTAGTTCCAATATAACAGGGTTGGATAGTATGTAGGGGTCGAGTACTATATATGGAGAGATCCCTAGAAGATGACACACCGAGAGACGTATTATGAGGCTTAAGTTGTACGAGTTTTGCTCGGTATAGCACCTACTTACCCAAGGGTATTTGGGATCAAAGCCAATGTAGTTATGTTAGAACGGGGTATATTTACAGGTGTAGGCAACGGTATACCAGGTATACATGGTAAATTAGTGCGGTATTTATGTAGCCTAGTTCATAATATAGCCTTCCCATTGTGTTGGATTGATATATTTATATAATTAAATAATATGTTGATTAAGGGCGGATGTTTGAAAAGTATTAAAATTAAAATAAATATTTGAGGTTCTGTGTAGAGATGGGCTTTGTTCACTTAGAGAAGTTATGAATGTAGTCGAATTTTATACTTTAGCCTGCAAAATTTTGCGTTGTATGCAAATCAATTGCACTCTCCTAAGAACGTGTACGAAAATATATGTTTTCATGTTTGTATTTTTTAATCATGGCATTTGATTTGTATCAATTTAGCATATGAGTATGTCAATTCGTGACAGAAGTGGAGATAATGGGTTAAAAACTAGGTTTAAACAAATATAAATGTTGTAAATTGCATCCCCGGTCTCCTAACCGGGGGCCTAGTTAGAGAGGGTACACAAGTATGCAAAATATATATATATATATATATAAAGAGAGAGAGAGAGAGAGAGAGAGAGGCTCTCATACATATCAAGTTTACATACCGCTGGCGCGGACCCATTTTTATAAATGATTTTCAGTTGAATTTTTTTATATGGTATTTAAGCATTTCAATGGACTTATATAAAAAAAATTAGCTTAAAATAACTTTTTTTGCTATTTTTAAAAAATCGATCAAACTTTCACAACTTTTAACCCTTGAAATGTTTAAATACCAAACAAAATAATTCAAGTCAAAAATAATTTTTTTACTATTTTAAAAAATCAATATATATAGGAGCCTAACTCTCTCTCTCTCTCTCTCTCTATCTATCTCTCTCTCTCTCTCTATATATATATATATATATATATATATATATATATATATATATATATATATATGGGGGGGGGAGGTTCGTTCCCCTCGCAACAAAAGTTGACTTTTTTACATTGGGAAAGGCATCACTTTTTGTTTCCTTTCAGTCGAGCAGAGCTTCTGATAGAAGTTTTGACTTTTGCACAATTTTTGCAAGATTTTGACCCAGTTTTCTAATTTGAGGCGACTTTTCTGAAGTACGGACCTCTTTTTGGGGCGACTTCGTAGAAGTACGAGCTTTTCCTTTTGGAAAAGTGACTTTTTTGATGTACGAGCCCTTCGTAACTTTTTAAAAAATGATCTTGAGTATCTCGGGCGATCACGAATGAGAAAGTTGGAAAATAAAATGAATGATGGGTTTTATCTCCTTTTTAAGGTTGGTGATCACCTCTATTTATAGGGGTTTGGACGGATCGAATGGGCGATTGGTCAAAGGTTTTGAGCCATTGATTTTTAATAAAAAATTGAGAAATTATTTTGATAAGCTTTGGTTGTTAAAACCTCCGGTCAATCGCCTAAAGCCTTTTGTGATTGGCTAAAGGCCATAGAGGGGATTTTTGTTGGTTGTTTCAATGGATTTAAGTGGTTTTTTGGGGTTTAGTTTATTTGTACTTTGGCCTTATATACTTCAGTCTTTGACGTTTTTGACAACACAAACTTTAGTGTAGGTTTCAAAAGTTGTTTTTTTTGGGGTTTCTTCCGAGGTTCATACCTAGGGTTTATTTGGGATAAGACGAAGCGTCTCAAAACCTTAATTCCAAATCAAGGTATCCACAATGAGGAAGAATAAATAATGAGGGTCCACATTGCACAAAGGGACATCGCTTGGAAGGCTGAGGAACAAGCCAACCTTTGCCCATTAACATACGCCCCACACATGAGCCTTCCCAGAGAAAGGTGGAACTTCCTCCATGATGATTAGATGGTAATGTCCAACCATGTAATATTTCTCACTCGATACGATAGGCAACGATGAATGAACACCCGAGCCAATTTCCAAGGAGCCGCATCACAGGCTCTTCTCTTTGCTACTATCCACATGATGAGAATGGACAATAGGGGAGACATTGACCCTTCTCGATAGATAGGTTCAAAATTAGCACTTAACCTTCCTGCAAGAAACACAACCTTCGGCCAATAAAACCTACTCCAGGAACTCCATCATGTACTCCCAAGCATGTCTATTATACTGACTAACCAAATCTGAGAATTACCGAATGCTTAGACTAACTATTGATCACTAAAGGACATATTGCCTCGGTACCTGGAGATGAATTCATGCTCAAGCCCCAAGTCTAGGAATGATGGTACAATGGGAATACTCCCCATGTAAAGGACTAGGGCATTATAAGAAAGGACTTACATTCTTTGAGACCCCAAACATTTGAGACTACAAATTCGGGAATAGGAATATAGCCACCATATAAGATATGGATCGACTTGAGCAACATAAACATTGGACATGCCGCGTGAAAAAGCGAGGATACTCTACAGGCAGTCTCCAACCTAGTCTCTCATATGGAGGTCCACCCTTATAGTTTTTTTATTGAAATGGGAACTCAGGCAACCCAATCTCAATAAATACTAGGGGGTCCAGCCCATCGGATGGGATGACATGCCCGTACAAATACAAGATACCATATAAAATGGTATATGGGTCAACTTTAGTCCCCACAAAGTTATTTTTCCACAAAAGCCCCCGTTGATCCCTATAGTGAACTTGACCAGCTCGTTGTACAATTAGCGTTCGACCTCTTCCTACTTGGTGTATTACCCTGGTCATACCACTACGCTGATATGGGACGTAACCATGGTATCTGTTATCGTCTAAAATTGGTTTTAAGGTTTTTTCTTTTCTAATTGAGATCCAATTTGAGATTACACACAAATAAAAAATTAAATGTCGATGTATGAAGACATATGTGAGAGTAACAGGAGTTACACATAGTGTGACGTGGTCCAGCCCTTAAGAGTGAGCTTGCATCCACATGTTACCTTTTAGAACTAGTATCAGAGTAGTATAATTGTTCCATCACTCCGTCCAGAATGTGAGAATGTCAGAATATCTCTCTATCCATAAAAAAAAAATAGTTAGTTGATTACTCGACCCTTTTCTGGGTTACTCCCCCACTATTAAATATGAGTGTGGGAGTATTTGTTAATGGACTTATCCATCTAATCCACTAGAAAATGTCAGACATTTTATCTTTATAGAATAAAAAAATACTCACTTTACAAGGTAGTGGGGGAATAATTGTAAAGTTATTATGGGCAAACATGTGTAGGAGCATGTTTGTTTCTCTTTAGTTCATGAGTGCTTTGATTCATTAATAGTGGATGTATAATGACATGTGTGATGTCTGTGATGGAAATGACAACTAGAATGCCTAAGGCCGACCTTAATCATGTCTAGGTTGATCTCTATATTACTTGACCCGACTTCATTATGGTTAATAATGAGTTCAGTTTTCCCCTTCTAACTAGTTTCTAGGTTGTACCATGTTCATGGTTCAAAAAGCCCCCAAGACTTTTCTCGTGATTGAAGTGTACAACAAATTCTCTTAAATATTATGTCTTCTCGATATGCGTTGAGTATATTGAGCATGTGAAGTGTTTATTGGAAATTATGATTGGCCTTCATAGTTCTAGTCATCCTAGAATCTTCGTGGCGTTCGCTTAAAAGAATCAATTTGGATGAATTTTCCACGTGTCAGATTCTTAGGATGGCGTCCAACGTAATTATGGTGCGCGTATCTGGGGTAGTGTTGAGCAAGTATGCACCACGTCAGTGTGCTTTCCTAGGTGTGGCATTATGTTCTGCATTTAATAGGGGTAATGATTTCCCCTAAAGAGTATAAAAGCCTCTTTTTGAAATCGTTTCAAACTTTTTGGCTTCATTTTTCCACACGCGATTGTCTTTAGAGAGAAAATTTCCCTCGTTTATAAACCCTTCTTCTCTGGCAAAAATCCTCCCTTCCCCTGTCATTTCTTACTGGTTCTTTATCGTAAAAACCTTTTTTGAAAAGCCTTTATATCTTTCCTCCATCTGTTGGCGAAGTTTGAGCATTGTACGGTCTTATTCAACTCCTTTAGGTTTTAAAGTACGTTGCCTCTCTTCAAATGTTTTGTTATGAGCTTTTTATGTAATTTCTTCACTTTTGAGCATCAATTTGTTACTAATGTTGCTGATTTATTATCTGATTGGGTAATCATGTGTCATTACGTGGCTATTGAGTTGGTTGGACATGTATTTTTCGATTTTAGGGCTTTGGGGGCTTTCTAGGTGTTCTAGGGTTTCATTTTGTCAAAACCTTTTACTTCTAAAACCAAACAACCCCAGATATTTGTTTACCACTAATAGGCTTCGTTTTACATCCCAATTTCGTTCTTTGGATGAGTTACAAGCCTCCCATCCAGAGGTAGTTGGAGTATTTACTTGAATTGAAGCAAACTTACCATGATATCATTGCTATGAGGTTCCCCGGACCTCTCCATATTGTTCGTCCTTAGGATGAACCTGGTCACCCTAAATACACCATACAGTAGCCTCTTTTGCTGGTTTCGAACCATAACCCCCAACTTTGGAGCGTAGTTCTCCCGAGTTCTAAAAAAATATAGGTGTTGCTGAAGTGAACCACCCTATGGGTGGCGAGAAGCTTGCTTGACTTAGATGCCTTTCCATATAAAAATATGTTTGAAAGGCCAAGAGCCTCTACATCTCTTGTGGTTGTTCATTCTACTGAGAGTAATTCAGTAAACTCTCGTTCTTAGGATCCCAATAATACTAATGCTTGAAATCATGGTTATGATATCACTGAGGATGAGCTGGAGGAGTTTAGGGATATATATGACATTCCCATAAGCATTTCCTTGAGACAACCTGACTGTGATGAGAGAGCATATGATCGCCCAATTATAATGAGATATGTTTCCCAATTTGGGCAATACTCGATGATAAGGTATATTTTAAAAGGTTATGAAGTGGATCCAATCCAACTTCCATCGAGCGCTTATGGGTCCATTTTGGGGCCGATGGTTTATTGGCAAACCTATACTGGTTTCGACTTGACGAGGGACATTTTTAGATTTATGTATGGCATGAAGGATAATTCCAAGGTAAATAGGTATTATTATTTTTTCCCTCAAAAGTACGATCTGACGATGGTGAAGGTTATTTAGATGAGCAACTATAGTTGGAAGAATCAATCCATATACATTAAGGGTGATTAAGAATTTTGCTCTGACGAGCAAAATAGATCTTATAGTATCACTCGCAACTGGAGTGGGCCAAATTATTTTGGTATATACCTTACTATAAATTGATTTTTATTTTCCTCGACCTTTTTACAGTGAAGAAAGCTCCCAAATTATCGGTCATTCTAAAGTAGCTGGTGCATGAAATTTTCACTCCTAAACTAGTTGAATTTGAGAAGCTTTTCTCTCTGAGAAAATTTATAACTCTTGGATATTGTACTCCTCCTCGAGATGTTCCCCTTATATACCTCCAGATAACCTTGGCAGCCGGAGGAAACATTTCTACTGAATAAGGAGGAGGATTTGAGCAAGAAGAACTAGTTGAGAAGGAATCTGATATACGAAAGAATCTGATTTCTGTATCTCTCCTGACTAAAAATGGTTTCAAGTTTGTGTTTGTGTCTGATCGCTTTGTGTTGTCTAAGAATGACATGTATGTAGGAAAGGGCTACCTAAATGAGGGGCTTTTTAAAATCAATGTTCTTACTGTAACCCCCAAAACATCTGTTTCAATGAATGAAATTGCTAGTTCTTCTTACCTGATTGAGTCATCTAATATTTGGCATGCTAGATTATGAAATGTTAATTTTGATACATTGCGTAGATTAATTAACTTGGAATTTTTGCCAAAATTTAATATTGATAAAAATCATAAATGTGAAATTTGTGTGGAATCTAAATTAGCTAGATTACCTTTCCATTCTATTGAAAGGATAACTGAACCTTTAGATTTAATTCACACCGATATTTATGATTTAAAATTTGTTCAAACTAGAGGTGGGAAAAATTATTTTATTACTTTTATTGACGATTGCACAAAATATTGCTATGTTTATTTGTTACATAGTAAAGATGAGGCTATTAATGCATTTAAACAATATAAGAATGAAGTTGAGAATCAATTAAGCAAAATGATAAAGGCTATTAGGAGTGATAGAGGAGGTGAATATGAATATCCATTTGACGAATTTTGTTCTGAAAATAGGATTATTCATCAAACAACCGCTCCCTATTCTCCTCAATCGAATGGTGTTGTTGAATGCAAAAAACGTACTTTGAAAGAGATGATGAACTCAATGTTATTAAGCTCAGGAGCTCCACAAAATTTGTGGGGGGAAGCCTTACTTTCTGCTAATTACATTCTCAATAAAGTACCTCACAAGAAGACTCGCAAGACACCTTATGAATTATGGAAAGGTCGAAGACCTTCCTATAAATATTTACGAGTGTGGGGGTGCTTAGCCAAAGTGATGGTTCCTAAACCTAAAAAGGTAAGAATAGGGCCAAAAACCGTAGATTGTGTATTCATCGGTTATGCTAATAATACAGTGCATATCGATTTCTAGTTTGTAAATCTGAAATTTTGAATATTCATGTAAATACGGTTATTGAATCGAGGGACGCTTCATTTTTTGAAAATGAATTCCCGTATAACATGACCCGAAAATCTGGTCCTTCTAAAGGGACAAATCAAGCTACTACAAGTTGTACTCGTCAACCTATTGAATCAATAGATGATGAACCAAGATGTAGTAAAAGAGCAAAAACCTCAACTTCTTTCGGTCCGAATTTTCTAACATATTTGCTAGAAAATGAACCTCAATCGTATAAAGAAGCCATATCCTTACCCGATGCTTCCAATTGGAAAGAAGCAATTAATAGTGAAATTGAATCCATATTACAAAATCATACATGGGAACTAGTGGATCTTCCACCAGGTTCAAAACCGTTAGGTTATAAATGGATCTTCAAAAAGAAGTTGAAGGTTGATGGATCAATTGATAAATATAAAGCTAGAATTGTAACTAAAGGCTATAGGCAAAAGGAAGGGTTGGATTACTTCGACAAATATTCACCGGTAACAAGAATAACGTCCATTCGAATGTTAATAGCAATAGCTGCTATTAATGGACTTGAAATACATCAAATGGATGTAAAAACCGCATTCTTAAATGGTGAATTAGACGAGAAAATTTATATGGAGCAACCTGAAGGGTTCAAGGCTACCGGACAAGAAGGAAAAGTATGTAAGCTTGTTAAATCACTATATGGATTAAAATAAGCACCTAAGGAATGGCATGAAAAATTTAATAATGCAATGTTATCAAATGGTTTCAAAATTAATGAATGCGATAAATGTGTTTACTTTAAATACATTCAAAATGGATATGTAATTGTATGCCTCTATGTTGATGATATGCTTATCATGGGTAGTAACCTGAAAATTGTCAAAACTACAAAACAAATGTTGAGTAGTAGATTTGACATGAAAGATTTGGGAATCGTCGATGTTATAATATGAATTAAAATTTCTAGAACATCGGATGGACTTATATTATCTCAATCTCATTACATAGAGAAAGTACTTGAAAAATTCAAGAAGTATGATATTAGTCCTACCAAGACACCTGTAGATGTAAATTTACACCTAGCAAGAAATAATGGTGAAAGCATATCTCAACTAGAATATTCTCGTATTATCGGCAGTTTAATGTATATCATGAACTGTACGCGACTAGACATAGCATACTCAATAAGTAAACTAAGTCGATTTACGAGTAATCCAGGAAGAGATCACTGGAAAGCAATATTGAGAGTTTTGGGTTATTTAAAATATACTCAAAACTATGGACTGCACTACTCAAAATATCCAGCTGTTCTTGAAGGACATTGCGATGCAAATTGGATATCCGATACAAAAGACTCTAAGTCTACGAGTGGGTATGTGTTTACCCTTGGAGGTGAAGACGTATCTTGGAAATCCTCAAAACAAACGTGCATTGGTAGATCAACAATAGAATCTGAATTCATTGCAGTAGACAAAGCTGGAGAAGAAGCTGAATGGCTTCGAAATTTCTTAGAGGATGTTCCAAATTGGTCTAAACATGTGCCCGTAATATGTATACATTGCGATAGCCTATCAGCGATTGGAAGGGCACAAAATCACATGTATAACAGAAAGTCACGACATATTTGTCGTCGACAGAATACCGTTAGACAACTTATCTCAAATGGAATTATCTCAATTGATTATATAAAGTCAAAAGATAATATATCGGATCCACTGACGAAAGGTTTAAACCGAGAGAAAATTGAACGATCATCGAGAGGAATGGGTCTAAAGCCTATAAATAAATAAGAATCAATATAGTGGCAACCCAACCTAGCTGACTGGAGATCCCAAGATCTAGGTTCAATGGGCAAACCGAACTACGTTGTATTCAGTAAGCACTGGAGAATATTTAATCCTATCCATTCCAAAGATGAGACAGTGCACATCTGCCACGAAATTAGGATAACTTATGCTTTTAATGACATCTATATCTTAGTACGTCTAAGTGGGGTATTGCAGGATACTCTTTATGGAAGTCACCTACGGGAGAAAGAAGGGGGCCACTTCTATGAGAATAATGAAAGGCATATTCTCTACAATACTCACAGAACCAAGTGGTGTTCATGGCCAAAATGAACACAAAAGTGAGAACCAATCGTGTTGAAGAATTCTTGTGTGAATACTGTTGTATAGGTTTACAAAAATAGTTGACGGTTCAAGGACGTGAAGTCTAGTGATTAACCAAGTAAATCCGATGGTATATCACTAAGAAAAGTTCAAGGCCACTAGGCTACTTCTCCCGATGTAATAAGTCTTCAGTTTTACTCAACCTGTGTCTGCATCTGCATTAGCATCTGTTCTGTTTTATTTATAGCGATATATCATTCATGTGGGGGATTGTTGGAAAATTGGAGCTGTCCAAAATTTTTTGGACAGAATTTTGAGCAACTTTGAGCTCAGATTTAGGTGGGCGAAAATTATGGGACCATATACGAACGCGTTCACCTCCGCAAGGAGATTAATGTAGTATATTCATATGTTCAATTTCAATAAGTTATGAATGATAAATATGTCTCCAAAGTGACTAACAAAGTAATGAAAGTTAATGAATTGTGTATATTTTAACTCTTGTCCCACATTGGAAGAGTAGTGAAAAGTTGATGAGTTAATAACACTGCAAATATGGACTAAGGCTTGGATGCCTTGGGGTATCCCAACTCTTTGAAGGGGAGATAACCTAAGCTATGCACGAGTTGACTTTCGATCAAAGCTCCACGCGCGCATCCGCTCGGCCGACCCGGCTCGACTCAGCTCGGGCTTGGGCTTGGGAAAATCTCCTACATTTTTTGGGCGAATTAATTTAACTTTCTGGACTTTAATTGTTAATTAATTACGAAATTAATTAATAATTCATTAGCTGTTTGTTAGTTAATTCCAAGAGCCAACAGTTAATGAAATTAACTCTTTTGATAGTTAAATTCGATTTTGACTGTTCCCAACAGTCAAAACGTTTGCTATAAATTAAACATTTTTCCTACAGTTCTGACTACTGAAAAATTAACCCTCCAAAAAATTCCAAAAATGTGTTTTCTTCATTTCTGCATATCATATCACTGTTCTGGTTGAGTATAAACACAGAATTGTGTTCGAAGAAATTAATCATTGTTGTGTTACTTGATTAATTTGAAAATTCGTTCTATCTTGGGAGACAATTATTCATTACCTTTAGCACATTGTGGAGGGAATAAATTTGTCTTAAGTGGGTGCTCTAAACAGGGCTCGAATTATTTCTTCTTTTCTAATATTATTTCTGCAAATTCAACTAAGTGTTTCATTTATGTAATTTCGTTTCATTTCTGTAATTATATTATATTTATAATTCTATACAATTATTTTTAATAAATAGTAGACATAACATTTTTACCCCCAACACTTTGCCACCTCTTATTTCGATTTTTTCAATCATCCCCTTACTTTGAAAACGACTGCAATCAACTCTTTCCTATCTAACTCCGTTAATTTTTGGCAAAAAACGTTAGTCATGTGCATGGTCCATACCTAATTGTTTTTGAAAAAAATCTTTAAATAACAGCAAAAACATTTAAAAATTAAGAGAATACCAAAAAATATTGTAAAAATACAAAAAAAAATGTGTAAAAAATTTACAAAATTTAAAAACCCTTTTAAAAATACGAAAATATATTTAAAAATACTGAAAAATACCAAAAAATATTTAAAATATGCAAATTCTAAAAAATTATTCCCCATAAAAAAAATTATTTCTAGCAATACTTTTGTCAACTTTTGTAAATTATTTCTCATATTTTTATCTACATTGAATTTTGCTGCCAAATTTGTATGAAAAGTTGCGATTTTGTCAACTTTTTTGTTTGATTGTTTTGGATGTTTAGGATGGAGCAGAAGATAACAAAGCTAAAGAATCTGGAAAACTGTCATTTGAGGATTAAGAGGAAGCCATCTCTTAGGTATTTTTCTTATTTTTGAAAAGTAAAGCGCTAATTAGGCTTGTGACTTTAGTGATTTTTTTTTTGCAGGGGAGTGCACAAATATGGAGCTTGCTTTATAAGGATAAATAAATGTGATATTGATATCTTAACGTTTAAATAATTCTTCTTGTACCGTCTTTATAAACCAAATTAAAACCACATCCTATGTGTTATGTTGATTTGTTATCTAGCACAATTACTTCTATACATATGCTAGTCTTGATATTTGTATTTATATTTCCTAAATGTTCTGTGTGTCAAATTTCAAATAATAATATCTTATATTGAGAGAAAATACTTAAAATTTTGTGATTTTTCAAGCTTTTATCATCTTATATTGAATAATAAGAGTAAATTAGCAATTTAGTCCATTAACTATCTGTAACAACCCGCCTAATAAGATACCGGGCGATCACTCCAATATTAAATTAAAACAGGAGTCACATATGGATCATCCTTAGCATCACTGTCGAAAATCCATTTAATTACTAATATCCTATTAGGTGCGCGTTAAAAACTTTTACTTAACTACTCTTTTTACGATTAAAATAGAACATCCACAATCAAATGCGTAATGAACTGAAATGAAAAAGAAAGGAATTAAAATAACCGAACACTCGGTCCAAATATACAACCATATCGAATGCTGTACTGAAAGAATAAATAAATGCAATTGAGCCATTGGCTCGAATGTTTATACAATATCCCCTATCTAGAGTGCAAGGGAGGAAACGTCTACCGATAACCTGCAAGCATCCACACCTGCTGCAGCAGACGTCTGACTCGAAAGAATTTCCATCCAGGCGTCCCTGTGTCTGGACACCTATATATATATAGTATAGAGAAAGAAAGGAGAGTAGACAAACGGGTCAGAGCCCGAATGTTTTGAAAATATTTTGCAAGTGCATAAATGCTTTATTTTTAGAAAAATAGTTTTATCTCATATTTAAATTGGTATCGCACTCCCATGAGATACCCCTCACCTCTCCACTAACAGTGCACTCCTAGCGCATCCCTCTAGACATCCTAGTCAAGCTATCCCGCTAAACTAGTCTATCCCAACTGCTATCTACCCCAGATAGTCCAAGTGCTAAGGGCTAAACTTCCCTCCATTCTCAACACTTCACTAAGTTCGTGCGTGGGGTGTCTCGCAAAGCGAAATCCAAACAAGGAACCCCCCCGATACACTACTACTTGGCAGGGTCAATGGTAGAGATCCATTAGGCCCGTAGCACACACAATGTATAAATATATATGTATACAGATACATTTACAATATATGTCCGGATAATATTTCCCGGACTGAGGGTTACCAATTGAATTATATCTTTATAATACACATCCGGATCTACCTCCCGGACTGAGGTGTATTCTATACACAAAGTATTTATCAATACTTATCCTTTTCATTACAAAAACTTCCATTTCCCTTCTCATATCCAGGAAATGTATTTAAAGCCAATTCATTAGCATGAATTGCTTTACCAAAACATATATCTTTTTAAAAGCAAATTTTATTAACATAAAAATGCTTTTCCAATTTAAATCATCCCATTTCCCTTTTTATACTCAGGAAATGTACCCAAAGCCATTTTCATTAGCATGAAAATGCTTTGATCAAATCATATGCTTCCACATCCCTTCTTCCATCCGGGAGTGTTACCGAAGCCAAACCTTTATCCCATTTCCCTTTTTATACTCAGGAAATGTAAATTAAAGCCAATCCATTATCATGAATTGCTTTAATAAATCTAAGACCGCCCCTCCGGGTTTCCCCACTGGACGCGCCCCTAAATGGCTATCATCTTCCAGGGCCTCCAAGACAACCTGGGAACCTAACAACGTCGGGAAGCGGCCATATGCCTGCGGGATAGTCAAGACCACACCCGGAATCTCCTAACCAGCGCAGTACAAATAAACGCCCATATGGCCTAGGGACTATATCCAACCTGCTCAACAGCCAGGAAGGCTTCACCACAACGCGCGCGACTTCCCTTATGATAGCGATTTAGGGAGGTGTGTACAATCCATAATTTATTAATTATGAAAAAAAACATTTCTCATTCCATTTTGAAAATATTCATTTTTATATTTTCAAAATCATTTCCATCATAACATATATATATATGTATACCTAAATCACACAGTATATATGTATAGCCTATATATTCTTCCTAGAATATATATAACCGACCATAATGGCCTATATCATCTAATGATGACTATAATACCAAAGATTCCCTCCAGGAATCATAATCATGCCTTCGAATTAGCATGATTCTAAATCCAAAGTATTTCTTACTTTGATGACTAATAATTACCTTAATCAACTCTTAAAGGTTTATTGGATATCTCCAAATATCATAATTCACTCTAAGTGAATATACATATATATATATGTTCCCAAATCCATAAGTCCCTTAGGACATAACCCTCTAATATACTTTAATTTAGAAGGTCCTTAAACTTTAAACTCAAAGAGGAGAAATAATAATAATATCAAAATATTGGGCTGAAAACAGAGTACCGGTCGACCGGTCCTAGACCCCCGGTCGACCGCGGGTTGCAATTTAGCCTACGAAACAAAGCAGTAGGCCTTATTTTCTTGATGCGGTCGACCGGCCATAGGGGCGCGGTCGACCGGTCACACCAGGTCCTCAAAATTAAACCCTCCAAATCTTCCATCCAACAACCCAATTTCATTATCGGGGTTTCTAAACTACCCCAAAAATTATCCCGAACATCTACGACATTAATCCTAGCCGCAATTTTTCCAATTCCCGATTTGATTTTCGAGTTGGAAATTCCAACCCGGAGCTGCCATCTTGTAAAAATCATATCAAATCGTAGAAGAATCAGAAAAATACACGGTCGGCGCCCACGCGACCGTATCGAAAAGATCTACAACTTTCGTGTTTTGGCCGAAAGCTAAATCAATTCTTTTCCTAGTCAAAATAACCCCACAAGATTACGGGTTACTATTCATTGTCTCTTCCAAAATCCCAAACTCCATTTTTCTCCATTTTTGTTGTTTCTAACCTCACCCAACAACTCAATAGACATTTAATCTATGTTTTACAACTAACACATCAATTATTTTGGGGTATTAAATCATTTCTCTTTGTTTTTGAATCTTAAAACCCCAAACCCTAGATTTGACATTTCTCCCATTTCAATTCCATCTATTACTCCATTAACATGGTTTTAATACTAGAAATCATTAAGAGTTTACACTACATCAATGTGTAAACTCATAATCAACTTTTACCCAATTTATTTTAAGGGTTTTAACCCCAAAATCATATTTTTACCAACTATGATATGAGATTAATGCACAAAAGTAAATAAAGCAAGTAAACACTTGCCTCGTGGATAAAATTCGACGACCTCGAGTCGAATCCGGCGGAGTTCGGCCCAAATCTCCCTTTTTCTCCCATCTTTTCTCCTTCCTCTATCTCTTCTCTCTCTTTTCTTTCTTTTTTTCTTCTTTTCTCCCTCTCTCCCTCTTTATAAAGAAAGAAAAAGGGTTTAAACCCTTAAAACCCCAAAACGACTCGTTTACCCAATTACGAGTTACTTTTACCTCTAAAATTACCCGAAACTCAATTTCGACAATCGAACACTCTTTTCCGACTATCTCGGCCATTCCGAGAATTATGGCGCAGTCGAAATTCGCATCCGAGGTATTTGACCGCAAATCACTATTCCAACCCAAAATAAATAAATGCGGGTTTTCTACTCAAAATCTTACCTCTTTTGTCGCAATACTCCACGGCGACATATAATTAAATTATTTCGACCTATATAGTCCCAAAATAATTTATAACATCCTTCGAAAATTATTAAATCCTCGAAAATCCCAAAAATCACTATTTCGAGAAATTCTCCAAATTGCCAATTTATATTTAATTAGGGAATTTAATTGTCTCCAAAAAGGACGAGTTGTTACACTATCATGATTATTTCAAAATGATCATGAACTAAAAATAACGTCAATTAAGCTCTTAAGCCATTATGACTGATATAACATGACCCTTCTGCCAATTTTGGCAACTAAATCTGACGAAAAACATCAAAAAATAGAAAAGGTAGCAAAAAAGGTAAATAAACATTAAAAATAATAGAAAACATTTTAAAACAAGAAAAAACCATAAAAACTAATTTTTTTAAAACATATTTTTAAAAAAACTAGGGTTTTAGCTAAATCTGTATTGTTTTTTTATAAAAATAGTGTTATATAGAAAAAAAATTTGAAAAAACATAAAAACTGTATTTTATATTTTTTTACAAAAACTGTGCTTTAAAAAAATAGAATAAGCCTGATACAGTTTTTTTTAAATACTGTATTTTTACTATAATATTTTTTTAAAAAAGCCTGTGATATCATGTTTTTGAAATACAATTTTTTTAGTAATACATATTTTTTATAGTTTACTATTTTTTAGAAAAAATATACAGTGTTTTGAAAGTACCGTTTTTATAAAAAAAAATACACTTTTTATGTTTTTCCTATTTTTTCTACACGTTTGTGTAAAAAGTACAATTTCTAGCCAAAAATATAGTTTTTTAAAAACGTAATTTTTTTAAAAAGGTATTTTTTTTAATTTTTTTTTGTTTTTCTAAGTTTTTGCGTTGTTTATGTTTTCTATTTTTTTTTTATATTTTTAATCAAATTTCACATAAAGTCCATGTTGAATCTGTGATCATATTTTAAGGGTTTAATTGACACATTTTTAATAGTTCATTGGACATTTTGAAATAACCGTGATAGTTTATAGGCTAAGTTGATAATTTGCTCAAAGAATAATGTATGTGTTTGTATTCAGTGAACAATCTAAAAGCAGACAACATAATTGGTGTAGGCAATCATTCGTACTTATCCCTATATGTGACGATATTATTATATTTGATCATATCTAAAACCATTTTAGCCGATTACTCCATATCCCTTCCTTCCACAATTTGTCACGTGTTCGGACACGTGGCTCAGGCCACGTGACCTCAATTAATGTCATCCCTTCATTTGCCCCCCGTTGGGGGCGATTAGTTAAACACACTGGTCGGCCTTACCTTAATTTATTATATGTGTGTTCGGCCTTTCAAGCTGATCGACCACACATCTTGACTTCTTTGTCAACCACGTGTACATTAATTTTGGCACTATTTTGATTCGCTTTTGTTTTTGGAGGTGTGCAAAGTAATCATTGCTATCATAGTTAGCACACGTATTTTCCACATCGTGTTGTGTTCCAAGCGCCATCATTAGAAGTAATGATGGAGCGTGACATGCTTTCCCAAGCATTGTGACGACTTCAAGGGAACATTTCTGCAGAGCGAGTAAAAGGGTTTTCAACCCTTATACCTTGACACTTTCATTATTTGCTAAGGTAAATTTATCTTTTACTCTCTCTTCAATCCACGGTTCCATTTTACTTTCTCCTTCATCTTCGTTATTTCTTCATCAGTCATGTCCAGGCACTTTAGAAAGTATGAAGTTTCTTCAGCCAATAACTTTCAGGAATTTCATGAAAGTTTACACTTGACTCCCGATGAGATATAATACCATCACGTCACTATCACTCGCTATGACGTAAAATAATTATTTACTATTTACTTAGTAATTTTATTGCATAAATATCTATCATCATCTCTCCGGATTAATATTTTAATAATCACATAATAATTAATTCAAATAAATTTCGTCACATGTGTAATTTAAATTAACTGAATTAATTAAATAATTATTATTATTCAAAAATTCAGGGTGTTACATGAAGATACTTGAGGGGGGAGTACGGTTTCTCCTCCGCCCATTACTGGTAAGAATACTATGTTATTACGGAATACTCCCTGCCCAAGCAAACGATAGTTTTTACCGTATTGTAATGGGGATAATGCCCATAAACAAAACTTGTGGTACCAACATTTGGCTTGAGGAGATTATGTATTGTTACGAGTAGAGGTCTTCCATAGGCACCAGACTTTACCATTTCCAGTTCAGGAATAAGGCCCTTCATTTGGTTATTTATTTTCCTAGATCCCAAAAATACGGAGACGAAAATGTCATCGTAGTTTCCGGGACAATTTATGGTAAGGCTATGATGGTCTGAGGGTTCTTGCCACAAGGGGGATCCTCGCAGATCACCCACTGAAAGTTTGCTTTTATTTCTTCTATTTTTGATTATTACTGACTGACCTGAACTTTTTCTTACAAATCGCTTCCTCAACACCAAGCATTTAGACTATCAAGTGAATCTTAGAGATTTAAAGATAGTTTAGAATCGACCGACCCTAACAGGAGTGCACCCTCATTAGAGAGCAGTTCACGTCTTCTTTAATTACCGGCTCACCTATCATTCCCTTTCCAGTTTCACGGCCATTCCAGTTGGCATTTCTATCGTTCAGATCACTGAACCAATAGCCCTTGAAAATCCAACCCCTACTGCTCCATATCTGATCTCTATTGATTCTAGTGAGAGCAAAGAGGAGGGAGAAGTTGAGGAAGATGAGTAAGAAGAGGGAGAGGGAGAGGAAGAGGAAAAAGATAAAGAAGGTGAGGAGGAAGAGTATTTAGGTTCATTATTGGACAACTTTGACCCTCTATTTTCTTACAAGGCGTGTCAGGTCAGTCTTAGGAGAAGGTAGAGGCCAAAGAGGAATTTTCCTTCTAAGACTTTACCTTCCCCTAATCCCATCCTCTTTAAACGACATGAGGAGCCAAACTAAGAAATCGATCGACCTAGAAATTATTAGGATAAACTTGAAGAACCAATCATCCACCAACCAGAGGGGAGGCCACACTTCCTCCGGAGATGACCAGAAGAAGAACAAGTTGGTTTCCCTAGGGTAAAAGGACTCGCGTTTTCTTGAAAGCCAAAAAGCGAAGGCCGAATATGTTAAGAGGAAGAAAAATAACAAAGCTCCAATCGGTGGTGTATCTAAGATGCCCCATCCATCCAGCCACCTAATGATTATCAATAAAATTGACCCAGGATAACGTTCGAGGACCCCTCCTCTCCTTGTGAATCAAAATCTCCCATGGGAGCCTCCCATATTTAAGGGAAAGGATCATGTGATGGCCGGTGGCTTACAGGATTTTGGAGGCGGCCTTTTCTATCTCTCAGGCTGCCATGTTATCGTCTGACATGATGGGGTTGAGGAACTTTACTTTAAAGAGGCTCCATAAATAGGAACTTTTCCATAATGTGCTGGTAAGTTAGTTCATCTTTTTCTTTTTTGTGTTTATTTCCATAACAAGTTTTTTAATACATCTCTCTTTGTTGGTTCAGAGCATGAAGGTTCAAAAAGAACTCATTAGTCAAGCTTCCACTTACTAGAAATCTCTTAAGGATACCAGAAAGTAGAACACTATGCTCAAGGACTAGATGAAAACTCAGGCCCAGCAAATGGATGACCCAAATAAGAAGCTCAAGGAGTAGGGGACACCTATAATAAGGTGGTGAAGGATGTTGGGTGGGTTCAAAATGAGTTCAATCAAGTTGACAGTCAGCTTACCAAGCTTATAGTCTTTCAGCAGTGTACTCTCCCGGAGAAGTTTATTCTTTCCAAGCTGAGGAACCATAGGGAGAAGACCAGGGAAGTAAAATTGGACAAGGACTTTAATAATAGCTATGACGCCTCTATCTAGGAGATCGCTGCCCAGCTAGACTACCGCGAGTCAGTTGCGTTCAATAAAGGCTATGTAGCAGGACTAAAAAAGGGAAACATCAGTGAGGAAGACCCTACCTATGTCGATTACCCTCCCCTGGGCAACCCTTTAATGGTGTCGGCCTACGCTTCTATCAATATCCCAGCCTCAACCGACCTTCCTGCTGAGGGAGCCTCTAGGCAAACTGGCCAAGGTTAAGGACTTTTCTTCTTATTTTTTTTCTTTTTCCCCTTGTATTTTTATTGATCCTTGGTGGTCTTTTGTTTTATTCTTAATGAAAAGTGTCTTCTTATTATGGTGTTTGTGGGGTCTAAACCATTAATAAGCTTAATTTTGTCATGTCCGAACAGGCCCCATATAGTATCATGCCAATCCAACCCAATACAACTATAAGGAGGATAGGCACAAGCATTTATCATATGGATAAATATGAATGAGTTTTCACTTAATGAGCTCATATCAGTAACCTATAATATCGAACGAGATAATCAGGAATCACCACATGAGCCAACAACAAGCCAAGGGAGTTCCTTTAACAACTCAATTGCTTTAGTTTTACAAGACTATAAATACAGCCTACACCCCAGGGCTAAGGGGGATGTAATTTTCGAACTTTGAGAGACATTAATAAAAACTCAATGATCTCTCCATGGACATAGGCAATTTTTCGAACCTTGTATATTTGTGTGTTGTGTGACATTTTGTTATTATTTTATTCACTGCTTTCTAGAACTCATTAATTGTGATTAACTAAACTCACAACCATCTATGGGAAATAATTTCCTTTCTACCAAAGTAATTCCTATGAAAAAATAGCCATGATGTATCACCACCCAAATAGTGTACCCTAACCTGGTGACTTGTGAGCTGGCGTAGCTCCACTTAGGCTCAGGTCTGAAGTTCCCCAAGACGGGAACCCAAGGTTTCGTTTAGAGTAACATTTTTTTTTAGGAAATACATGGCCAACTTAGATCAATGTAGATCTCACAGTAGGTTGACGAATACGAAGCAAGGCTTCAATAGAAGGAGGAGGAAACTCACCATCATATTGAGGAGAATTCTTGCCTCCAATGGCGACTGGAAAGAATGGAGAGAGAACTTCACCAAGATCGAAAACATCATGGTCGAACTCCTAGAATTCAAGGGAGTAAGACTCGTAGTCGAGGAAGGAGGCATGACTAAGAGCGTTCAGAACGTGGGAGTCACCCAGGGGGGCGCCACCAAGATAATAAGCACCATAGGGATGACATAAGGAGTTTTATTCGAAGGGAAATACACTAATACCCAGCTAACCGAGGAGATAGATCTATAAAAGAGCTAGTTAGGAGTGATCTAATTACCTAGATGAGGTCTCCTTTATCAAGGGCTATTGAGGATGAGAAACCCCTGAAGAAGTTTTCAAACACCCGGGTTTAATATCAGACAGAACCTATAGATTATGTTCGAAAATATAGACGGGCCATGACCTTATGGAGTCACAACGATGCTCTGATGTGTAGTATTTTCCCTTACAACTTAGGTAATATCACCCAGAAGTGATTTGCAGGGCTGCCTCACATATCCATTAAAATATTCAAGGCCCTCTCCTAGGCCTTCACTGACTGCTTTATAACATCCAGCTCTCACCCAAAGAGGATTAACTCGCTGCTCACAATGAGTAAAAAGCTATAGGAGACTCTATACAAGTACGCCAAGCATTATTGGGAAGTGTTCAATGAAGTGGAAGACTTCTCGGAGCAGGTTGCCTTGGCATCCTTTAAAATTAATTTACCCCTACTTCCTTATTGCACCAGTCTCTCACCAAGAAGGAGGCTAACACCATTGATAATTTAATGTCACGTATTGAGAAATACGCTATGGTGGAGGTTGTAGTTTTTACCAGTCAGATAGAAAGTGGTTGCGTAAAAGCAAACATAAGGGGTGATAAGGAGAAAAATCCCAAAAAAGGGAACAAGAAGCAAAACGGTGCCAAGAATGGGGGAAAAACAGACTCGTCCAAAACCTTTGAAGACATCAATGCGGTTTTAAAGGAACCGTTCTACAAGATCATGAGGAAGATCAAGGATCAAGAGTTTCTCAAGTGGCCAAAAAATATGGGAGGAGATCCGATTGAGAGGAACAACATGCTGGGATGTGCATTCCACATGGAAAACGGACACACGACAGGAAACTATAAGGCACTAAAATCTCATCTAGAGTAGTTGGCTCAGACGAGGCTCTTGAATGATTAAATAGAGAAGAATTCTGATTAGGATGTCGCTAACGGAGACAAAAAATCAAACAACGTCCTCAATAATGAGGCACGGCATGAGTTTGCAGTGATACATGGGGAATCTAACCTCAAGAAGATCTAGGTAAATACTGTTTGGATGGAGCTCAAGAAGGTCATAACTGTAATGGAGGCCCTCCAAACAGATCCCGTTAAAAACTAGGATGGCAAGCGCAGATGATCAGAGGACGCCAATTATAAAAAAGCATGTTATTTTCATGGAGGAAGATTTGGTTGGGGTAAGAACCCCACACCACGTTGCTTTGGTAATCACTCTTAGGATTAAATTTTTGGATATGGATAAGTTACGGGTGGACCATGGGAGTTCCTCGGAGGTGATGTATCTGGAACTCTTCCATAAGCTCAAACTTAAGATATCGGATCTGAAGGAAATGACTGTCCCTTTAGTCGAATTCACAAGAAAAATGAACGTGCCATTAGGGAAGGTTGTCCTTCCAGTAAGGGCAGGGAATATTTTGAAGCTCATAGAATTTATGGTGGTGGATATTCATTCTCCCTATCATGCCATTCTCGACAGGGGTGGATTCATGCCATAAGAGCTATCTCTTCAACTTACCACCAAGATCTCGAATACGTAACAAATCATTTCATAATGGACATAAGAGGTGACCAAGACATTACTCAAAAATGCTACATTATTGCCATTAGACCCAGGAAGGAGAAAAAGAAAGATAAAGAGGTTCTTTTGAAGACGTCACAGGAAGGGGTCACTGCCTCAAAATAGCAACTAAGCCATGGTTAGTCGAGGGAGGGGGGGAGACAATGTTATTGAAAGCCTAGAGGAGGTTATTTTTTATGAAAGATGTTTAGAGAGGAAATTTTTTTATCAGAACAACCCTGATCGACCATGAGAGAAGGGAGTTGATCGCCTTCCTGAAACATTACTTAGATGTATTCGCATGGGAGCCATATGACATGCCAAGAATTGACCCTATGAACGTCTGTCACCGTCACCATGTGGATCCTTCATTCAAGACAATCATATAAAAGGCTCACCAAACATCCCTAGAGAAGGCAAGGGCGGTAGAAATGGAAGTAGGGAAACTTTTAGAGACAAGGTCCATCAGAGAAGTTCAATTCCCAAAGTGACTCTCTAATCCAATCATATTTTAAAAAAATAAATGGTAGCTGGAGATTTTGTATAGACTTAACCAATATCAATAGGAATTATCCTAAGGATAGTTTCCCCTACCGAAGATAGATCAACTGGTTGATGCCACTACAACCCATGGACGAATGAGTTTTATGTGCACTTCCTTCGAGAATGACCAGATTTCTTTGTTTGACCCCGATCAAGACAAGACTTCATTCATTGCACCATTGTGATTGTACTTTTATAAGGTCATACAATTCTATCTTAAGAATGCTAGAGCCACGTACCAGAGACTGGTCATAAATATTTTCAAGCACCAAATAATGGAGACGATATAAGTATATATTGATGATATGCTCGTCAAGAGAAAGAGTAAAGATGACCATCTCAAAGCCTTGGCCAACACTTTTAAAATTCTAAGGCGCTATCGGATGAAGCTCAATGTGAGAAAATTCTTAGAAATCATCCGAGCTTTACTAACCATCTTCCAAATACTCAAGAAGGAAAAATGACTCACCTAGAATGATGAATGATCAAGGGCCCTTGAGGAAATTGAGTCTTACCTTAGAAAACTTCCATTGTTGGTAATTCTCGATCAAGGGGATCCCTTCTATCTCTACCTAGTAGTTTCAGACCATGCGATCAACTCAACCTTGGTCTGCAAGAAAGAAGAAAAATAATCATGTTTACTATGCTAGCAAAATTCCCCTGGACGACAAGCAGTGTTACTTGCCGCTGGAAAAATTGGCTCATGTATTGGTGATAGCTTCCCAAAAGCTTAAGTATTACTTCGAGGCCCACTCCATTACTATCATTACTTCCTCCCCCTTAAGGTTATCCTACATAAAGTCAATCTTTTTAAGTGAATGTTAAAATTGTTAATAGAACTTGGGAGGTTTAACATTCACTTTTAACCAAGGACAACAGTCAAGGGGAATATATTAGTCGACTTCATAGCATAATTCATGGGAGATGGTCCTACTGACCAACAGGTGGCCAAGCAATCAAAAGTTCATGAGAAGAGTCAATCCAAGAGTTAGACATTGTATGTAGATGGTTCCTCTAATTCCAAAGGGGAAGGTGTAGGGATTGTCCTCACAACATCGAAAGATGCAATGATCAAGCAAAGGATCAGGTTAGGCTTCGAATCCTTCAACAATGAAGTAAAGTATGAAGAACTTATAGCGAGTTTGAGAAAGTCCCATTTGTAGCAGCTGTAAACTGGTGTCCAACCAGTTCAGTGGATACTTAATTGACAAGGATGATAGGATGACAACCTACCCTGTGGTGGTGTGCGAGCTAATATCAAAATTTGAGGAAGTCCACATTCAATAATTCATCGGGGGTACAACAGTCATGATTTAGCATCCTGATCTCAGCATTAAACTCAAACCTCGATAAAATAATCAAAGTGGAATTCCTTGCCAAGACCAACATTGAAAGAATGATGGCCTCCGAGCATATTCACTCCATGGAGAAGGGTAGCAAACGATAAGAGACATTCTCTTCAACTCAGGGTGAAAGCTTCTCGCTTCTACCTAGACCCCGATAGAAAGCTTTATAGAAGATATTTCACAAGCCCTACTTCCAATGCATACACATAAAATAAGTCATCCAAGTTCTTTATGAACTTTATGATGGGATTTGTGGAAGTCACACAAGAGGAAGGTCTCTGGCATTTCGAGTAATCAAAAAAGGCTATTGGTGGCCATATATGCAGAAAAATGAAAGTAACTATACTTGAAAGTGCAAAAGATGCCAAAAATTCTCCCCCATGCTCCATTAATCAGCCAATCACCTGAGGCCCTTAACCAACCCATAACCATTTTCATAATGGGGGCTTGATATCGTGGGTACACTACCCACTACGTCAAGAAATCATAAGTACCTTTTTGTCACGACAAACGACTTCGCTAAGTGGATTGAAGCATAACCGCTAGCAAACATTAGAGTTGCTGACATGATCAGGTTCATCCACAAGAGTATCATAGCTCGCTCCAAAAACACCATACTCGATAATGTCACCCAATTTGAAAGTGGACCTTTCCAAGGCTTCTGTGATGAGCAAGGGGTCAAGTAATATTACAGTTCTTTGGCATATCCCCAAAGTAACGTCTAGGTATAGGCCTCTAACAGGATGATACTCGATGACATAAAGAAGAGACCAAAAAGGGAAATTGGCGCTTGGGTGGATGATCTTCCTTATGTCGTTTGGGCATATTTCACCATGCCTAAAAGACCTACCAGGGAAACACATTTTGCTCTTACATAAGGAATGGAATCTTTGATTCCACTCGATGCTGGTCTTCCGACCATGAGAATAAAAGTTACCGACAAGGGATTAAATGACAATTCCCTTCGTGATGAACTTGACCTAGCAAATGAACGAAGAGAGTAAGACACAATAAGCTGACCTTCTACCAGTAACAGTTAGCAAAATAGTACAATTAGGTGGTCAATCCAAGGAAATTATAGGTCAAGTATTATGTCCCTAGGAAGGTCCTTAGTTGTGCCAAAAGTCTATCAGATGACAAGTTCGGACCTAATTAGGAAGGTCTGTTCAAAGTGATCAGGGATGATTTCCAAGGAGCTTATCGCCTAGAAATAATTGAGGGAACAGAGATACCTCAAGCATGGAATGAGGCCAACCTCAAGACGTTTTCTTCTACATTTATTTTCATCATTTAATTTTTCCAAATTTTCATTTCAAAACTCATGTTGCTCGCAGTTTATTATTTCAGTTATCAATAAAGGCCTTTTTCACTGGTTCAATTTCTTAGCTATTCAATTGTTGTACATTACTTACAAATAATAGGCTCAAAATTAGTATTAATCTTTGAAAGTTAAGATTAGAATTTAACTTAATTACAATGGCAACTTTGCTTATTATAATTAAAATTAAAGTCCCCAGGTCTTTATTATCAATAGCACAATCAATATCATGGTTTGCCTAGGCATGTTAACGCCCTATGGGGGATCCCTAGGCAGTGAAATAAGTTTGTTTGGTAGGATAAAGTCTTTAAGGGGATGGCTTCCCTTAAACTGGATGCATTTTTCCACTGTCTATTTTAGGCCTAAGGTATCGAGACGACATGACCTAAAAGGAAAGATAAGATAAATATAACACATGCTTGGCATAAAGGAATAGAAAAATGGGCAAAATTGGAATTCATTTAACTATAAGGAAAATGCCCGATTACAAGTTATAAAAGAAGGTATCAATCACCAAACTATCATAAACAATACAAAAACTATTACCACTTAGCTATACTACCCAAGCTATCTAGACTAAAGTATTCAATGGAACTTATCTACACTTCTAAGTTCCTGTACTGCCCATATAGTACATTAATTTATTAACATATCCCATATGTTAAATATCAATGTAAGTAACTTTTCTTACATGTAATCTATTAAATCACTACATTAAGTGGATCCACTTAATTTATCATACCCATATACGCAATCTTAACTAACACCCACATATGTTATTAACTGAATCATATAATTAAGTTTCTTGACTTAATTCATTCTTTTTAGATATACTGTATCTAACTGTCTACTTGTCATACATAAGTAGATAAATCGCATAGTATATATTTCACACACGATATATACGAATATATATATCTCACTCTAATATCCCCGTATCACACATTAAGGATTTATTGGTTCGGATGTTCCTTCGACCTCAATTTATCATGTCATTCACACTGGTCCGGATAGCCCTCGACCATATATATATACATTGGTCCGGATGTTCCATCGACCCTAAATTTATTTATGTTCTATATTGGTCCGGATAGTACTCGACCCCAAATCAAACTTTTATGCATTGGTCCGGATGTTCCCTTGACCCCCATACATTTAGTATACTTTAAGTATTCACACCACCTAAGTATTAATATAATAGGTATTCACACAACCTAATTATTCACTCATGTATGTAGTATATATCTCTCGAATACATACCGTACCTATCCATTTACTATTTATCTCACTATCGTATTTATTTGAGTATTCACACCACTCTAAGGTCCCTAGTTACCCCTTTATTAATCTCTGTAGCTAGTCTTTCTTACCCTACTAGTCTATACAATTAATCTCACTCATGCTTTCCCGTAATTATTTTCTCATTCTCGCAATTTAATTACATTGTCGTTAAATCCCGTTTTAACCATCGTATTAATCCTCTCGATAAGCATAAATTATCATGACCCTATCAAGGATTACAGTAAAAGAATAACTCCCTTATAATACTCTAACAATGTCCCAACAGTTACTCGATAACTATTTAGGGGTTCTAGGCCTAATCGGGGAATTTACACAATTTAAAGGACTAAACCGGTTCGCCCATCTAACCGAATCGGTTCTCCCTGCTGTGATTCGTCTTCTCCACTTACGTAGATGGGTTTTTCCTCCATTTTTCACCATTAATATTCATCCAACCTACATATTTCTTCATCCAACTCTTAACCCACAATATAGCACATCAAGTATATGTAAAAGGATGATTTTAAACGTTTGAAACACATTCAATCCATATAAAAAATAGTCAAGAATGAATTAAAACATATAATTCTTCAAGAACCCTAGTTTTTGTTTTCTTCCCACATAATCATTCCAAATCCAAGATTTAATTCATTTTAATCATCATGTATCCTATGATTTTAATTCCTCTACAGGTATAAATCATACTACATGAAAATTCCTAACCATCATGCATTAAATTTATTCTTTTTCTCCCAAGAGCATGCATTAAATCAAACTTTTCATTAAAATCCTACGCATGGGCATTATAACTTCATATTAAATGAAATAAACAACTTGACTTAATAGAAGAGGTCTGATTTTGTGGTGTTGATAATGAGTTGATGTTTCTCTCTTCAATTCCTCACTCCTTAGATTCTTAGGATGCAAGATTAAGGTTCAATCCTTCAAGAACTACTCCTAAGCCTTGAAAATTTGTTTCTCTCTTCTCTCTAATGGCTTCCTTTGCGTTTAACTGTCTCTAAGCCTAGCCTCAAGTCTTAAACATCATATATAACACTTAAAACTTCAATGGTCCCTTAACCTCTATTTGTCAAATGACCAAAATGCCCTCATTAGGTGTCGGTTTGGTTTAACACTGACCCGGAACCCAAACTATACCTCCAGGTACATTATTCTGACTATTTCGACCCATTCGAAATCATATGTGACCTCTAAATTATCATTCGAGTCACTTAAAATATATTTCCTATCTCGATCTCAAATGAGCCTACACGGGACTACGGGTTGAGATAAAATAAAATACGCACATATCACTTACTATACCGTATTAAAATAATCAGCAATTATTTACCATTTGCACTTAGTAAATATTTTATCATAATATTAATCAGTATCTATATCTTGATTAATATTTAATAATCACATTAAATTTCTTCACTCGCGTAATTTAAATAAAACATATTTTCTCAATTAATTTTTGCATTGATTATGTAAGGACACAAATTTCCAATTGAGTCCTTTGTAGTTTTGGCTCAATTCCGAAAAAAAAAGTTTGAGTCATAGGATAGAGTTAATTGATCATCTTTCAAGCCTATGACGTGTTTGTTGAAGACGTAGCGTCCATGAGTATAAAGCTTCATCAAATTGTCGAGTTTAAGTGCCTCGTTTCTACGTCATCAACAGTGGTTCCATGCTCCCAAGGTATGAATGCATTACATATATATATATATATATATATATATATGAGCTTGGAACAGTTTATATTGGGTGTAGGTTTAATTAAAACTGCGGTTTAATTTCAGAAAGATTTTAATAAAACTTTAAAATAAGTTTATAAAGTTTCTGCACTAAAAATAGAATATTTTAAACTTTCTGGAAGTTTGTTCGAAGTGTCGTTTTAACGAGATTGTCGTTCGAACCACATTGTCGTTCGAACGAATTTGCCAACGAGTTCCCATATTGGACACTGGAACTTCGTTCGAACGAGATGGTTGTTCTAATGAGATTTCTAACGAGTTCACACTGGAACTTCGTTAGAAGCCTCGTTCGAACGAGATTTCATTCGAACGAAAATATCGTTCGAACGAGATTTGACGGGAACAGTTAAATGGCAGTTTTTAGCAGTTTTTACCCACTTTCCCACTTATTTTTCCCACTAACTTTTTTGGCAGATTCAATAAGTGCGGAAATGAACTTTTCTAACTTAACTTTTTATTTCATTAAAACTTCTAGAGAGACTTTTCGAGAAAAAATTCTTCCAAGAAAAGTTCATGGTTTTGAGTGTTCATCTTTCAAAGAAAAGTTCATTTGACACTCTTGTTTACACCCAATTGTTTGTTTAATCCAAGTTCCATATATATATACATTGCTTGGAGTTTTGGCACTGATTTTTCATCTCTACTGTTTTGAAGCAAAGTTTGGGCTTTCTTCTACATCCCATAAAGAAGAAGAGTTCGTTTTGCTGCGGCATTCTCACGTGGTGAAAGACACCATGTGTGGTTGACGGTGTACCTATGTCTTATTGGTGAAGGTTGAGATTCTCGTGGAGTTTCGGGGTTGTCTACTAGGCGGAGGTGTTTAAAAGAAGAAACATCGGGGCTTGAGAGGGATTGAGTCGAGTGTTGTAAGTCTTTATGTCATGTAATTTGAAAATCCATACTTAGTGGACTTAAGGCTAGGGCCGTCCGAGGTTGTTTCTCGTTGTGGGTTTTTCCTCGTACATCGCGGTGTAGTGACTAATTTTTTAATTTTATCTTGCTCTATCACCTAGAATGCATGATTAGGTAAAAAGATTAAATTGGTTTAATTTAATCACTAACATGTTTAATTTGGTGCAAATTAATATTGGGTAATGTTTATATTAATTTAATTCAAGTTATTTAATTTAATATATAAAATTGGTTTGGCCTAATTTGTTAAAAATGAAAATTTTGACTTAGGCAAATTTTCTAGGACTTGGGTTAAATTAAATCGTGTTTAAGTGAAATTAACATAAGTGTGTGTTTTAATCTTATTTCACTTAAGATTAATTTTAATTTATATAGAAATTAAAATTAGTAATTTATTTAATTGAACCATCATATAACGCTTCCGCATATCTATAAAAAGAAATTGATTTTAAAATTTTAAAATTGGGGGTCTACTCGTCTTCAGATTAAATTATAAATACACAGAAATACGGAAATATGGGGTATTACATACTTCACCCTTATAAAGGAATTTTGTCCCTAAAATTTGGACGTACCTGTAGTGAATAACTCTGGATACTACTCTCGCATGTCATCCTCCCGCTCCCATATCGACTCGTTAGTATTATGGTCTCCCCACTGAACTCGCACTAGTGGTACCACATTAGACTGCAGCTTATGCTCATTACGATCTAGAATAACCATAGGTCTCTCCTCATATGAGACGTCTGTATGCAATTCAATATCCTCAAGTGGAACGTGACAGAAAGCTCTCTCGCTCCTTATGTACTTCTTCAGTGATGACACATGGAACACGTCGTGTATCCCCTGAAGATGCTCTGGAAGTCCTAGTTTGTATGCTACCGGTCCTACCCTCTATATAATGGGAAACGGTTCCACATATCTCGGTGCCAACTTCCCTATCTTGCTAAACCTCTTAGTCCCCTCCATAGGAGATACTCGAACCAGCACCTGCTCGCCAACCTCTAACTCCACATATCTCATTTCGATGTCTTTATAACTCTTCTGCCTATCCTGAGCTATCTGGATACGTCCTCAAATTAACTCAATCTTGGCAATAGTCTCCTGAATCATCTCGAGTCCAAACAACATATTGTCCCCCCACCTATAATCATCATGTAGGCAAACGACAAGGCCTCCCATATAGTGCCTCTAATGGGGCCATACCGATAGTAAATTGGTAAGAGTTGTTATATGAAAACTCTACCAATGAGAGGTATCTTTCCCACCCTTCCCCGAAATCTAGGTTACACATCCTCAGCATATCCTCAAGCATCAGATTCACCCTCTTAGTCTGTCCATCTGTCTACGGGTGGTACGTCGCATTCAACCGTAAGTCTGTGCCCATGGCCTCCTGACAGCTCTGCCAGAAGTGTGACACAAAAATTTTATCTCTATCAAACACAATATTAATCGAGACCCCATACAGCTTAACAATCTCCAAAATAAATAGTTGTGCGTACTGCATCATCTCGTATTCTATGCGGACTGGCAAGAAATAATCCACCTTAATCAGTCGATCCACTATCACTCGTATGGAATCATGACCCCGTTACGATGTAGTTAGCCCACTAATATAGTCCATCGATATGCTCTTCCACTTCCACACGGGAATCTCGAGTGGCTGTAACATCCCGAAAGGCCTATGATGGTCAACTTTCACCAGCTGACAAGTAACACACTTTGAGACAAATTCTGCTATGTCTCTCTTTATGTTTGCCCACCAGTAATGTCTCCCTATATCCTGGTACATCTTATCCCCACCAAGATGTACCATAAATCTGGAATTGTGAGACTCAGTCATAACTTCTTGTCTCAAATCCTCATCCTTGGGCACTACCAACCTCCCATTAAAGTGTATGCCTCCCTCTGAGTTGACTAAGTAAGACTCTGCATCCTCAGCTAATAACTATCGTACCATGTCCTGACAGATCAGATCCTCTGGAGTGATAGTTATAACTTCTATGTACACCCTGGAAACCTCATCTTCCTGTCGAAGTTCACTCCACTTCATTTTCCACACCTCCGCTACGTCTCCAATAGGTCGTCGGATCAACGGGTCTGCAGCCACGTTAGCCTTACCAGGATGATATTGTATGTCAAACTGGTAGTCCTTCACAAATTCTAGCCACTGCCTCTGCATCACGTTCAGATCCTTCTGTGTGAAGAGATACTGAAGTGACTTATTATTCGTGAATAGTATAAACTGCTCCCCGGTAGATAATGTCTCCATAACCTCAAAGAAAAAATGGTCGCTGCCAACTCGAGGCCGTGGGTGGGGTAATTCTTCTCGTAGGGCTTCAGCTTCTAAAATACATAAGCTATATCCCTCTCCTCCTGCTCTAACATACCCCTAAGTCCCTGTAAGTGTGCATCAGTATAGAATCGGTACCCCAATTTTTCCCTGGGCAAAACGAGTACTGGTGCTGAGGTCAATCGATCCTTTAACTCATCGAAGGACAACAAAAAATGGTCGCTCCACACAAATGGTACTCCTTTACTAGTCAAGTTTGTAAAAGGCCCTGCAATCTTCCTTGATGAAGCGAAGGTAATATCCTGCCATCCCCAAGAAGCTGTGAATCTCGGTCGGTGTCGTGGGCTTCCCCCACTCCCTTATCTCCGATACCTTTCTTGAATCAATAGTTATGCCCCTGTCAGACATAATTTGTCCAAGAAATTGTACCTCCCGAAGCCAAAATCCACACTTACTAAATTTGGCTTACAACTGATGGTCCCGTAATGTCTACAGAATAATACGTAAGTTCTCAGCGTGCTCCTCCTCCGTACATGAGTAAATGAGGATATCATCGATGAATACTACCACAAACTGATCCATAAACTCACGAAATACTCTATTCATGAGGTCCATGAACACTGCAGGTGCAATGGTGAGCCCAATTGGCATCACCCTAAACTCATAGGATCCATTCCTCGATAGGAAAGTGGTATTAGAAACATCCTCCTCTCGAATACGCAAATGGTGATAGCCTAACCTCAAATCGATCTTGGAGAATTATGAATCCCCTCTCAACTGATCAAACAAATCATCAATCCTAGGCAATGGATACTTATTTCGTATCATCACATTGTTCATCTCCCTGTAATCCACGCACATGCGAAGCGAATCATCCCTCTTCTTCACAAATAATACCGGAGTACCCCATGGCAATGTACTCCATCGAATGAAGCCCTGACCCAAGAGCTATTGAATCTGCTCTATCATCTTTGCATCTTTGAAGGAGCCATGCAATATGGTGCTCTGGAAATTGGTCTCGTCCCTGGTGATAAATCGATGACAAAATCTATTTCCCAGTTCGGTGGTAGCCTGGGTATGTCCTGGAACCATCCTCAAAATCCCTCACTACTGGAATCGAATCCAAGGGAACATCCGCCTCCTGTGAGGTCTCCTCCTCAATATAATATAAATGAGTATGCGATCCTCCATCGAGAAGAGGCATATCCACTAGGAACATATCTTGTCCCGAAATAAAAAACACAACAGTCCTCTCATAACAATCTATCATTGCTCTGTAGCCTGCTAACCAATCCATACCTAAAATCATGCCATATCCCTCCATGACTAACACTAAAAGGTCTGCTGATAGACTCCTTCTCCCAATCATAATATCTACTCCTCTACAAATCGAATGTAGCAAAGAACTAATACCCATCAGTGACTCAACACACATAAAGAGACTGTCGAATGTCTCTAATAATTCAGCAGCTCGTGAAAATTTAGTTTTAATAAATGAATGAGAAGCCCTGGTATAAAAAAATCCTACCCTCGGGCCCGTGAATAAGAAATTTACGCTCTATTATCGGTGGTGCTGGAGGTACTGGAGGCATGGATATATCTCGGACGTTATACACATGTCCATAATGCATATGGCCCTGCTACTGCTGTGGGGCCGGTGTTGGTGCTGGAGCTAGAGCTAAAGGATCCTGCTGCCCCTATTGGGAACCTAGCCGCTGAGGCCTATCTCTCTATAGATAAGACCTACTCTTGTGACCCTACTGGCCACATGTGAAGCACTGGCCCTGGAACTGTCTCTACCCCTGGCGCTGACATTAACCTTGATGGCCTCCCCTCAGGATCTCTTGACCTTGACGACCCTGAGGAATGTGCTACTGCTGTGGACCCTACTATCCTTGTATGTCTGATCTATGCCCACCAAATCTAAACTTCTTAGTAGAGTTCCCCTTTTAGGAACTCTTTCCTTGCTGGCCCTCTGGCTGCTGCTGCTGGGGTGGTGCCCCACTCCCACTACTACCCCTTAATTTCCTTGCTGGATAGTCTCTGCTCCACTCTTGCTTCCCTTCGCATGGAAGCTATAATCCTGATAGTGTACAAGTGTGGCATTGACAACATCAGTGTGAGTCATCAATGCAGGATTATCAATGAATTGTTGCCTGATTCTCTAGGCCAACCCATCCATGAACTTAGTCTTCTTCCTCTTCTCGTTTCTCACCTCGTCTGGCACAAAGTTATCCAGGCGGGTGAACTCCTCCTCGTAGTCATCTACTGAGTGGTCACCCTGACATACCTACCTGAACTTCCTCCTCATATCTGCCTCAACTGCAGGCGAAAAGTACTCGCGATCAAATCGTATCCAGAATAATAAAATAGTCATCGAGTCTCTCTCCTCAGCGGTGGTCACTGACTCCCACCACTAAAGGGCTGCCTTGCTAATTTGAAGGTGGACAACATCTGCCTCTATACCTCACTGCAATCTAACATGTGTAAATGTCACTGAATGTTCTTATTCTATTAGCATGCCACCACTATATTCATACCTCCCTGAAACTCGGGCGGGTAGCCCTTCTAGAAGGTCTCCCTTATGCTATGCCAAGTGCGTTGCCCTTCCTGGGCCTGAATAGATGGTGTTGTGAGATGCTCTGCCTGAGGATGAGGGAAGTGGGCTACCATGTCCCCCATAGCTGTCTCAATGGCCTGTGCCACTATTACTGCCACCTGAGTAGAAGAAATCATTTCTGGTGGTCGCGGTGGTACCTGCTACTCTTGAGTGTTCTCCCTAACCTCATCTCTGGTTAATGCTCTCTTGGCTTTCTCTCTCCTCGGAGGCATACTAAAATAGAATTAAATTGTATAAGTACACAGTTTATATAAAAAAATCTAATAGCAGAAGCACGACATCTCAAGCACGCTAGGATAAAACAACAGTCCTAACACTAAGGCTCTATATCAAAATAACGATATGCTTAAATCGTAGTAAGCCATAGAGATCCTACGGACACTAGAACCTGATGCTCTGATACCATCTATGACACCCCATCTAATTAAACATAGGTTTATCAGGCCTTTATTAAATTAAAATAGGTTTCTCATATGGTTCATTCTTAGCATCACTGTCTAAAACCTTTTAATTACTAACCACCTAAGTGAAATTAGACCGGTGCCAAATTTTATCTTTCCTTAACAGACAAATGACCAATGAGAAAAAGTAAATTAAACATTCACAATATATTAGAGTCAACCATCACAATATATAAATGAATAAGGGTTTGCCGAATATCCCATCGGCTTAAAATCCAAAACCAAAATACACCATAAAAAAAGAAAAGACTAAAAACTGTCAACGGACAATATGTCCATACATGGAATATGAAATGAGATCCTACACTTGATCTGAATGGAAGAATCGTCTAATCAAATCCTATCAGCATCCACAATGCTAGAGCTTCGAGTCCCTGGTTTGAAGTTACGCTTGGCGTCCCTGTGGATGGACACCTAAAAGGTTTTGAAAACATTTTTTAGCTAGTGTTAGTACAAAAAACGTTTTCAAAATATTTAGCAAGCATTTATTACATTGAAATTCGGTTATTTATTACACATGTTCATGTACACTCTCTCTTGAGCTTTACGCACCTCTCATCTACAGTGCACGCTTGACGTTCCATACTTAGCCCACTTAGCTATACTACCCAAGCAATCTAGACTAAAGTATTCAATCGAACTTATCTACACTTCTAAGTTCCCGTACCCCCCAAATAGTACATTGATTTATTAACATCTCCCATATGTTAAATATCAACTTAAGTAAATTTTCTTCCATGTTATCTTTTAAATCACTACATTAAGCGGCTCCACTTAATTTATCATACCGATATACACATTCTTAACTAACATCCACATATGTTATTAGCTGAATCATATAATTAAGTTTCTCAACTTAATTCATTCTTTTTAGATATACTCTATCTAACTGTCTACTTCTCACACATAAGTAAATAAATCGCACAGCATATATTTCACACACGATATATACGAATAAATATATCTCACTATAATATCATCGTATCACAGATTAAGGATTTATTGGTTCAGATGTTCCTTCGACCCCAATTTATCATCTCATTCACATTGGTCCCGATAACCCTTGATCATATATATATATATATATATATATATATATATATATATATATATATATATATATATATATACCAATGCATAAATGTATGTATATGTATGTATGTATATATACATATACATATATTGTCCAGATGTTCCATCGACCACAAATTTATTTATGTTCGATATTGGTCCGGATAGCCCTCGACCCCAAATCGAACTTTTATGCATTGTTCCGGACGTTCCCTCAACCCCCATACATTTAGTGTACTTTATACATTCACACCACCTATGTATTAATACAATAGGTATTCACACAGCCTAATTATTCATACATGTACGTAGTATATATCTCTCGAATTCATTACCGTACCTATCCCATTACGATTTATCTCACTATCATATTTCTCTAAGTATTCACACAACTCTAAGGGCCCTAGTTACCCCATTTATTAATCTAAATAGCTAGTCTTTCTTACCCTACTAGTTTATACAATTAAGCTCACTCACGCTTTCCTGTAATTATTTTTTCATTCTAGCAATTTAATTAAGTTGTCATTAAATCCTGTTATAACCATCGTCTTAATCATCTCGATAAGGCTAAATTATCATGACCCTATCAAGGCTTACAGTAATATAATAACTCCTTTATAATTCTTTAATAATGTCCCAACAGTTACTCGACAACTAGTTAGGGGTTCTAAGCCTAACCGGGAAATTTACACAATTTAGAGGACCGAACCGGTTTGCCCTACTGTGATTCGTCTTATCCACTTATGCAAATGCATTTTTCCTCCATTTTCACTATTAATATTTATCCCAACCTCTATGTTTCTTCACCAAACTCTTAACCATAATATCACACATCAAGTACAGGTATAAAGGATGATTTTAAACGTTTGAAACACATTCAATCCATACCAAAAATAGTCAAGAATGAATTAAAACAACTAATTCTTCAAGAAACCTACTTTTTGTATTCTTCCCACATAATCATTCCAAATCCAAAATTTAATTCATTTTAATCATCATGTCTCCTATGATTTCAATTCCTCTACAGGTATAAATCATACTACATGCAAATTCCTAAACATCATGCATTGAATTTATTCTTTTTCTCCCAAGAACATGCATTAAATCAAACTTTTCATCAAAATCCTACGCTTGGGCATTATAACTTCATATTTAATGGATTAAACAACTTTCCTTAATAGAAGAGGTCTGATTTCATGGTGTTGATGATGAGTTGATGTTTCTCTCTTCAATTCCTCACTCCTTAGATGCTTAGGATGCAAGATTAAGGTATAATCCTTCAAGAACTACTCCTAAGACTTGAAAATTTGTTTCTCTATTCTATCCAATGGATTCCTTTGGGTTTAATTATTTCTAACCCTAGCCTCAAGTCTTAAACATCATATATAACACTTAGAATTTCTTACCCGGGACCCAAACTATACCCCGGGTACATTATTTTGACTATTTCGACCCATTCGGAATCATGCATGATATCTAAATTATCATCCGAGTTACTTAAAATATATTTCCTATCTCGACCTCAAAGTAGTCTACACGCGACTCCTGGTTAAGATAAAATCAAATACGCACATATCACTCACTATGCCGTATTATAATAATCAGCAATTATTTACCATTCGCAGTGAGTAAATATTTTATCATAATATTAATCAGTATTTATATCTCGATTAATATTTAACAATCACATTTATCATATAATCACATTAAATTACTTCACTCACGTGATTTAAATAAAATGTAGTTTCTCAATTCATTTTCGAACTTGTTAAATTATAGATACGCAGAAATACAAAAATACGGGGTATTAAGATGTCATTGTAAGTTTTGAATATCTCCATTTTACGATAGCGACATGGTTAGTTAAGAGTTATATAAAATATTTATTAATTAAAAAGGTTTGTTTTTACTTTTGAAGCTGAAGAAACTAGAATAAAATTTCAATATTATTCTCATGGCAACCAATGACTTTAGAAGTTATTGGATCCATAGGATATGGTTCCATTTTAAGGTAAATAAACAAAATAAAACCACACGTAAAAAAAATTCCTCTTTCAGATTAATTGGTTTGATGTGTTGAACATTTACACTCTTATATCTTCAGGGTAAGCTTCTAAACGGGAAGGAAACATTTATATCTCCAACAACGTATGAACCTCGTTAGGTTACATGGATTCTGCACCAAGGGGGTGAATGAATCATCATTTACAAGTATGTGAAAAATGGAAACTTGGGTAGCTTCAGTAAGATGGTATTATCGGTTCTATACATACTCAGCCATCATAGTTTGCATTCTATATTGATTTTACTTTTAGAAAGTGGAAACCATTATCACTGTGTACTTAGGATCACCAAAGCCCTCTTTAAGATGATTAAATAGATATGAAAACTTCATTTAAACCTAAAGCTAATTAGAACTTTCTTTAGATGTTGAGAGATGTTCAAGTTTAGACTGAGATAGTCGATACGAGAACATAAAAGGTGTTATTAAAGGGTAGCAGTATCTCTATATAGATTCTCATATGATTTAACTACATAGAGATTTAAAACCAACTAACATACTGTTAGATGAACACAATACTACAAAGATTTCTAACTTTAGATTGGCAAAACCGTTTCTATTTGAAGACATCCATACTTTAATTAGTAGAGTTTCCAGAATATAGTAAGCACTTATCTTCTTAAAATCATCTTCAAGAATATTTTTGTAGAAAATATTTTATATAATGTTTTGAAAACCATAATATAGTACAATAGTGAATCTAGCGGTAGTAAGCAACTATTATAGTGGATACATTGCTCTACAGGTACTACAAGTAAAAAGGGAGGCACACAAGGTCGATGTTTATAGTTGTGGAATTGTCATGTTGGAGCTTGTTTGCAACTCAAAAATTTCAAACTTTGAAAGTGCAGAGGGCCAAGACCTACGGGAGTATGTATGTATTAATGATGCATTTACATATTATAATTCACTCGAGATGATAATGTTATTGTTCATATTATAATTTTCAAATGGTTTTAGGATTGGATGAATTGGGAGAATAAAACAATTGAAAATTTTGTTGATTTCACGATTCAATCAAATATGCCCTATATGGAAAGGCGCATGCACGTAGGCTTATTATGCATCCAACATGTAGATTGGAGGTTGTCCATTCAAAGAGTTTTAAACATCCTACAAGTGAAACTCCCATTCTCGAAAACCCAGATGAGCTGACATGTTTCTATGAATTAACAAATCGCTCAAGCAATAGGATTGTGACTACAAGGGAAGGTACAAAAAGCACTTCCCACGTGTATCACAGTTGTGAAATGTAGACCTGTATGATTGGATTTGACTGGGATGATTGATTAAGTAAGTTAATAATTTAGTAAGTATCTAACAGAGTAGGGGATGGAATTAAAGTGTACATTAAATAACAAATACTATTTTGTAAATTGAATTTTTTTTAATTATTAGGATCAAGTTGTAATTATACAATGTTTTAGGATTTGAACTCTAAATATGATTTATTTCCCAACACTAACTCAAGTAAGAAACACTAGCTTCAAGTCTACTATAGAATTACATGTCAAGTATAAGAAAAGCACAATCATGATATATTATTAGTGTCTCATAAGCTTTTGGTTGTTATTAGGAATCCTTTGATCACAGTGATTCTGCAATGAACATTTTGACTTTTATTTATTTCAATATAACATTATTAACTATCTATATTTAAATATTAAAAAAAATCCTTCACACCATGCTTTAATTTATGTTATATGCTTAAAATATATTAATGCTACGACAAACTGAGACTGAATGCAAGATTCGAAAAACAAGATTAAAGAGAGAGGATTTTACTTCAACTCTTTTACAATGTAATGTATAGAGTGCATCTACATATCAAATAAAATTGACAATGAATCACCCCGGTTATATAGGTAAATATTAATTTATTTTCTGTTTAGTATAATGTATGTATTTGCTTATTCTTTATGTTATGGTAACTGTGACACCCCGCCTATTTAAATATAAATTGATCAATCCTTTATAAAAATTCACTGTCGAAAATATTTTAAAAGTTTACTAACGACCGAGTATCAAAAAATTCGGTACCAAATTTTATCTTATTATTAAACAATAACAACATGCAAAAACAAATATAATAACTAAGTCATTCACACAGAAATAAAAACCTGAACCAATCACACGATAAATAACTGAATAAAAATAATACTGAATAAACCATTGGTTCCCAATATAAAAGTAGAACTAAATATCAAATGAAAATAAACTGAGTCCATAATTAAAAAGTCTGATAAACTGATTAAAATGAACTAACTGAAGGGGAGACATGCCCAAATGGAATAACTGATCTGCATACTACTCTAGGAATGAAGTGACTAAAGCATATAATCCAAATCCTACAAGCATCCACAAGTGCTACAACTACCCATCCCTAGAACAGATCATCAAGTTTGTCTTCCCTATGGCTGGACACCTAAAAGGTTTAGAAAATATATTGTAAATGATTCAGAGCCCAAAGTATTTTGAAAACATTTAGCAAACATTTATCTCAATTTAAAATTAGTTATTGATTATACATGTTAGTTTAATGCACACTCCCTTGAGTTCCTCACCTCTCAACTAATGTACGTGCCTAACGTCATCTACCTGTAACAACCCGCATAATTTTGGGGGTATTTTTGAAATTATGAGAAAAAATTAATTTTGAGATAAAATTATTTTTATTGATCAAGTATGTTGGTTATTATTTTTAAAGGCGAGAATTTCAAACGATTTCGAAATCGGAATTAAAATGGAGTTTTAATTGCATTTTTATTATATAGAAGAGTCCTCAAAACATAAAACTCTCTAGCAAAAAAACATATTTAAAAATATTGAACGGTCCGATCGAGCTGAATTTTTTTCTGTAGCTTCCTCTAGTTTTTAGCTAATAATCTGTAAAATTTTATCCAATTCCAACGGTCCGAACGTCCGGAATAAATTTTTTAGTGTTTGTATCTCATTAAAACTCTTTTCTTAATCAAACTCTTAATCCTTTATATATCAACTAATTCATGGATGGACTTTTCAAATCACTTTTTCTCAAACTTTTCAACCAGAAGATCTCTCCAAAATTACTCCCTTTCATCTAAAAGCCATAGTCCCAAACTTATTCAAGATTTCAACCTTAGATTAGAAGGCTTATTTGGTGTTTTTCTCGAGTTTGGGCTAGAACGAGATTTGATTATTTTTGCGAGAGGAACGTGATGGTGTGAATAGATTTTGAGGCTAAAATTATGTGATGATTCATGTCATAATTTTGAGGTATGAAATTTTACACAATATGCTCCTTAATCTCGCGAGTATTATTCTCATTGTTTTCTTGTGATTATTGACACATATTTGAATTGATAAATTCATTTGGAAATCCGGAAATATTTGTTGGAATCTAATTATGATTCATGTGGTAGTATTATTGTGTTGAGCATGTTGTCATGAAGATGTTAATATGGCACGGAGGTTGGGCACCACCCAATATTCCTTTTTCCGGATATGCTAAAAATGCATAGGCGCGGTATGGTGGAGAGGCCTGGTGATCCGGTTAATGTGTTGTTGAGAAATTATATTGATATAATTGCTATTGAGATTCACATTTGATTTGAATATTCGTATTCGTGTTGTTGCGTTTTATTCACCGCTAACATTATTGTTTAGCATCTTTCATGTCGTATTGTGTACTTCCCCATATTTTCTTTTAGTGGCAGGTTAGCGCGGTTCCATTGTTAGTGGGGAAGTGTAACAACCCGCGTAATTTTTGGGGTATTTTTGAAATTAAGAGGAAAAATAAATTTTGAGATAAAATTATTTTTATTGCTCAAGTATGTTGGTTATTATTTTTAAGGGCGAGAATTTCAAACGATTTCGAAATCGGAATTAAAATGGAGTTTTAATTGCATTTTTATTATATAGAAGAGTCCTCAAAACATAAAACTCTCTAGCAAAAAAAATATTTAAAAATCTTGAACGGTCCGATCGAGCTAAATTTTTTTCTGTAGCTTCCTCTAGTTTTTAGCTAATAATCTGTAAAATTTTATCCAATGCCAACGGTCCGAACGTCCGGAATAAAATTTTTAGTGTTTGTATCTCATTAGAACTCTTTTCTTAATCAAACTCTTAATCCTTTATATATCAACTAATTCGTGGATGGACTTTTCAAATCACTTTTTCTCAAACTTTTCAACCAAAAGACCTCTCCAAAATTACTCCCTTTCATCTACAAATCATAGCCCCAAACTTATTCAAGATTTCAACCTTATATTAGAAGGCTTATTTGGTGTTTTCTCGAGTTTGGGCTAGAACGAGATTTAATTATTTTTGTGAGAGGAACGTGATGGTGTGAATAGATTTTGAGGCTAAAATTATGTGATGATTCATGTCATGATTTTGAGGTATGGGATTTTACACAATATGCTCCTTAATCTCGCGAGTATTATTCTCGTTGTTTTCTTGTGATTATTGACTCATATTTGAATTGATAAATTCATTTGGAAATCTGGAAATATTTGTTTGAATCTAATTATGACTCATGTGGTAGTATTATTGTGTTGAGTATATTGTCATGAAGATTTTAATATGGTACGGAGGTTGGGCACCCGCCAATATTCCTTTTTCCGGATATGCTAAAAATGCATAGGCGCTGTACGGTGGTGAGACTTGGTGACCCGGTTAATGTGTTGTGGAGAAATTATAGTAATATAATTGCTTATGTGATTCGCATTTGATTTGAATATTCGTATTCATATTGTTACGTTTTATTCACCGCTAATATTTGTTGAGCATCTTTCCCGTCATATTGTGTACTTCCCCATATTTTCTTTTAGTGTGGCAGGTTAGCGTGGATTTTGGGCGCTTGGAATTTTTGGAGAAGGATTTTAGCGTGGATTATTTTGGGAAGATTATTGGAGAATACAAGTGGGAAGACTTGTATTTATTTCGATGTATAGAGAAGTTGGAGATTTGTATTTTATTTTCGAGTTAGCGGTTATATGTAATTCGAGAGACTTGGTATTTATTTGAAGAATTTGAGATTAGTGGATTATTTTATTGTATTGTGGGATTTTTAGATGCTCTATACCTTGTTCTTTGTGGATTTGATTAGTTTTATCGATAGTGGCGCTCCGTTCGCTCTCCTCGGGCGGGCGGGGTGTTACACTACCTAGCTATGCTACCCATCCCCACTAGGTCTCATCAATAACTATATAACCAGTAACGATTTTGGCTCCCCGTACGTCCATATAGTTCACTACAATATCCCAATCTTTACTCATTAATCGTTAGTTAAATATATCTTTAACTTCCCCCGTACTGCCCATACAATACGCTATAGTAGCACTAATAATTAACATCTCCTCATATGTTATTATTAAACCATAATTAACATTTCATGCATGTTGCCAATAAGCCAATTCAATAAATTTCTAAACTTAAACCGTCTTTAGATATATACTATATAACTTTTATACTATCACCCACTAAGTAGGTTATCTCATAATTACATCACTTTTAGATATACACTATATATTCTTCCTACATTACACACAAGTACGATAAATACACAAGCATGTATATATGTGTCACATTATTTATATATACATCTCCAACATCACCTGGCTAAGAACCGCAGTGCAAGTATGCATACTCTGCTATCAAGTCCTGGTACATCATGTACTAAATCAAAGACTATTTATTCGGATATCACCCTCAAACCATAAATCAAATCAACACATATTGGAGGAGAACATAGTTCAAAGCCTTTGGGCTACGCACACACATAACGCACCCAAATGACTGATCACGCTGTTATACACACAAGTAGTGCTCAATCCCTAAGTTATATGTTCTGAGGTGCAGGTATAAAATCCCCCCAATAGGCTCATCGGGATAAGATCGTCCACGGTGCGGAACCTCCTGTGATAGTAGGCAGCGTATGTATGTTCACACACATAAGAAAGTACATAATAGGCATACACACGAACTATCCATATATCGCATATAGGCATACACACAACCTATATATATAATCCGTATAGGCATACACATAACTAACAAATATAATCGGTATAGGTGAACACACACCCTATAACAATAATCCTCATAGATATCCACTCGACCTATAATATAACTCGTATAAGTACACACTCAACCTATAATTATCCTTTGTACATTGTATAGATATATATATATCTCTTGAACACTTACGGTACTTCTCAATTTACAATTTATAACTCTCTATCCTAAGGGTCCTAGTTTCCTCTTAAGTTATTTCAGTAGTTAATACACTCATGCTTTACTGGTCTAAGTCATAGGTTCACTAATCTCTTCGTGGTCTGTTCTTATTCTCCCGAATTCACTCTCATTACAAATTATGCCCAATTAACCTTAGCCTTAATTCTCTCATTCATGACTAACTTCCCATCTTACCGTGGCTCACTATTACTCATAATATATCCCATTATATTATAAGGATGTCTTATAATTGTTCCCATTAGGTATACTCAAGATTAAGGTTCAAATAGGGAAAATTTCACAATTTTGGACAAACGAATCGATTCGCTCAAGGGTCGAATTGATTTGAAAAGTAGAAGTTCATCTTCTTCCTTCAGTTCTTACATTTTCACCTTTTGTTTTCAACATAACCATCATGTTTCTTTACCTAACATACAATTAACATTCTCTTACATCATATACATTTACTAGAATGATTTCTAAATTGAATTTAAGATCAAAGCATCACGTAATTCTATTTAATAACGGATCAAACCTTTTATTCATTAAAACCTTAGGTTTTGTGTTATTTATTCATACTCAACATAAAACCCATATTTTTCTCATATAAATCATCACATATCATCTAGTTTCATATTCTCTACATACATGGATCAATCTACATGCAATTCTACGCAAGATGATGTGTTTAACTCATCAATTTTTTAAGAACTTCATTTAATATCATCAAATATAAAATCCTACACTACATGGGTATTATAACCATTTAGAAAACAGTAAGATAAACACTTTCCTGATATGGTAGGTATGATTCTTGTGACACCCCGCCTAATTAAATGTCAGGTGATCAAATTATGTTTTCATATAAATACTTGTCAAGCTTTGGCCTTTGATTAACGTATTGTTAACATATAAATATATCAATCCAACACAAATGAAATTGACCTATTAAGGACTAGGCTCCATAAATACTGTAATGTTGTATATTGTATACTTGGTATCCCATTGCCTACACCAGAAAATATGTACCGTTTGTTGGAACTACATTGGATTTGATCCTAAGTCTTTTTGGATACGTAGGCGTTATACTGAACAAAATTCGTGAATCCCAATCCTCCTAATACGTATAAATTCTTCGCATTTATCCCCGTAGTTTAGAATCTTTTAACATTCCGTGCGATGTAATTCAAGTTGATTTATCTATTATTATTGCTATTGACATTATCTAACGAGTACGCTGAGTTTCGTGTATTTCTCATAAATTTTGCAGGTTCGTAGTGCACGAGAAGAAAGAAAGAAACCAGAGGAAAGAAAGAAAGAAAAAGGAAGAAAAGTCAAAAGAGCAAAAGAGTAATTTGTAGTTGGAATTCGGACAAGAAGTTTAAAAAAAGAGTTGAAGACCTATAGACTATGAGCACATAGAAAGAGATGGCATCCAAATCCGAGTCCCAGAGCACAAGTTACAAAGCTTCAAATTGAGAGAAAAATTACAAGGAATGAGGAAGTTCTATAAAAGCCAAACCGAACCCATGGAGGCAAAAAAAACTAATCCGGATGCTAGCCAAGTTGCTATAAAGACCAAACCGAGCCGGTAGAGTAGAAAACGAGCCGGTCTGGTGATGAAGAATGTCCCTGAATAGAGCAAACCGAATCGATAGCGTGGAAAACGAACCGGTCCGGTTGTGGGAAGAATTCAGTGTAAACGAACCGATGGATTTTACTAGATCGGTTTGGCTATTTAATATCAAAATTATCCTCTTTTGAAATAAGAGTTGTACATGGTTGAAACTCTTGCAAAAATAAAAGTGTATAAATTCCAACGTATTTTTTAGAGAGCCTTTTTTAGATTAATTCAAAGTCATTTTAATTTAGAGAGAAGAAGTTTACAAGTTTGATCTGCAATTTAGAGTTCTGCTAATAAAGTTGTTCTTTCTTTTTTTATTTAAATTCCATTGATTTCGTGCAAATTTTATTTAATTCAAAGTGATATCAATTTCACTTTCTCCTTTTAGTTTTTACATCATCATGATTTTAATTTCCTGCATTTTAGATAACAGTCGTTTAGTTAATTGCAGTATGCTAGACTAGATTTCTAAGGGTTGGGGTGCATGAACCCAACCCAATGTAGTTTGCACGTATAAAAATTGTTTTTTAATTAAATGTTGATTGAATCGTGTTGTGTAGTGAACATAACCATCGTAGATCTTTTAACCTCGTTTGCCCTAGGTAACCAGGGTGTTTAAGAATGCGATGTGCGTGTTTACTATTGCAGCACTGCTTTATTCTTGCTCTTGATTACGTATGATATCAACTATCTAATTCAAAAGCTAGTTTTCTATCCGGCAAATGTACTAGGGTTTGGGGGATTGTATTCCAACCTACTTTCCTCATTCATATTTAATCACTTGCAGTAGTTTTAATTTTGCTCACGTAATTTAGTTAGCTTAATTTAAATTTCATTTAGTTAATAGAAAACAGTCTCCAAATCAATCACCTTTTCATTTCTTTCCTAGAGTCAGTTTAGTCGTCACGAGCGATCGTCCTATTTCCCTCAGGATTCGACCCCGTCTTACTGGGTTATTACTTACACGACGGGTTTGCACTTTAACTAATATATGAACGCACTATAGACACATTTTCAGTCACGTCAATTATTAATAGGGTATGTCTCTATCTCCAGTCCAAACATGGAGTAACCATCCCAAGGACTACGACACCTCGAAATTTTAATCATATCGATAAGGGATACGTAGATCTCTATCGGTGGCTTCTGGTCCACTCCAATCCTATATACTTCCTACCATCTAGTGATCACCCAACGATGGTAATATTATATTCCCCTACCTGTAATTTTCAGACCCACTCTCATTATGAACCTCCACTAAAGCTACTTGTTGCCCTACAGATAGTTTCACCACCTTTACAATCCAATTCCTACATTTTCACACACATCATGTCGGAACTTTGAACTATGTAATCTTTGATATCGTTTCCAAACGAGTACGTAGGCATAACACCGAGTCCATATTGCAAGCACATACCTCGACAATATGTCTCTTAATATATTGTCCCTATCGAAATGCATTCATATATCATCCCCCATTCCTTATCCATTTCTAATTAGAACGAGATATCAAAATATCTTAAAGTCGTGATCTTTCACGCACCTCCATACAAACGCTCAAATGCATACATATTGATCACAAACTGAACTACATATGCTTTGATCTCGAGGCTACACGGGTACATAGGCGCAACACTAAGTCCTTCTCATGAGCATAAACCTCGACAATATGCCTCTTTATGTATTTTCCCTACGGATATGCTCTCATCTCCTACCTCTTATACCATCTCTTTCACATACCGCAACTGAGATATCAAACTATCTCAAGCCACGGCTCCTCGCGCATACACATATATATACTGATAACAGCCTCATATTATACAATTTAAGCTCCCTCACACCCATATCTAGTAACGACATTCCGTTATACAAGTTGAGATCCCCCGTATACATATATAAAATAAACTAGCGTCTCTGAATAATCGAAAAACCCTAACACGAAATAAACCAAGGCTCGGGCCTAAACTCAGGGCGTGCGATAAATATTGGATATGGTGTCTAATATAGACAGACACTCGCATTTTCATAGGGATCACAAGCCCCACACTACGAGGCCCCCTGCCCAAATGCAGCGAGTCCTAACACCACAGTGGCGGCTCCGTTGGGGAACTATTCTTATGCTTCCTTTATACTATGCTTAGTATCACTTCACTCCCCCGACGGATGGTTGAGAGAGAAGGTTTTGTTGATGATCCTTTTATTCAACAAATCCATTGTAGAGTATTTCATAGAAATATTGGATCCTTAAATAAAAAAAATGAATATAGAAGAAGCAAAAATCTAAATTAAAAGTCTGAAATTTTTGAAATCTATAAAAATGCATTATGAGTAAGAGTGATGAAAGAATAAGTTAATTTATTTTGACAGTAACGTACCTGAATGGAAGGTTCAAATCAAGAGAAGTATTAAGAAGAAAGGAAGTTCAAACTTCGAATGAAATATGGCTCACTAACTGGCATATGTCGAAGAGAGAGAGAGAGAGAGAGAGCCAAGCAGCAATGCAATGATGAAGGTGGGTTTCACCCTCCTTTGTTCTTCGATTAACGTCTACATACAAGAAAGAAACCCAAATCGAGTTAAGATCAACATATCGGGTCAAACCCAAATTGGATGGGTCACCGGATCTGAGCAAGCATTGACGAATAGAGATCGCAAAACCCAAACTATCCATTTTTACATACCACATAGCTTTATACGAAATAACCACCAGAGTATTAAAAAAAGGCAATTAGAAAGAGGATATTTTGAAATCTTAATGTGTGCGCTTAGAGCACATGTTATCAGGAGTCTTATTAGATTATTCTATAATATACTTTGAGCAATAAAATGTATAAATTTAATTTAAATGCTTTAGGAATTTCATATCCCTTTTATTAAATTTTTACAAACTTCTTGATTTTGTATCATGTATAATATTTATAATAGTGGTAGAAAATACATTTCCTATACATTTAATATGTGATAATATATATAATAATATTTATTTAATCATTAAATAATAATTATTTTAGTGGGAACCAATTCAACAGTTGAATTGTAATTATCACTTTATAATTTATCATTGTGTTTTATGTTTTGTTGTATAGAACTGTTATTTCACCATAATTAAGATTTTACTTTGGACCAACCAAAAAGAATAATAAGGGCATGGGATGTTTAAAAGTATCTTTTTTATATATAATATTATATAATTTGTGACAACTTTTAAATATAAGTAACTTTTCAATTTAGTAAAATGATTAAAATGTCTTTACCATTAATTTTTTATATTTTATTTTGTTTTGAAAATAATTTTTTTTCCAATTAACTACTCACAATTGTAAACCAAAATTATATAAATTTAATTTGCATATTATGCGCCCATCGCACGGGTTTACAACTAGTTAATACTTAAACACTCACCTTACCCCGGCTGTTCTCTTCTCTCACAAACAAATTGGAATTTCATTGGTTAACTACATACATCCCCTTTCATCTTCAGTCTTTATATCTACCTGCCCTTTCATCTTCGGCCTTTATGTCTACCTCCATACACGACCACTTATATATTCACCATTCACACCAACAACATTTGCCACGCTTCCTCCATTCAATCAAATTTTCTCTTCCCTACAGGTAACTATTACATATAGCTAATTCCATCATGTTTATTTATTTGCCTTTATTTTGCCCAACATTTCTGTCAATATCATTTTTTATTCCATTCATATTTAATTCTATGCTGTTTTTTTTCCCGTTCATCTTGCTCAATATATCTGTCAATGTCATTTTTGCAACTAAGAAAATTGGTCAAGAAATTGGATTTTTGTTCTTTTGTGTTTGAGAGCATGGAATGTCCCAACTATGCTAATCATAAAGAATTGAAAAAGAATTGAATTATGTTGTTTTGCCACACACTTTTAGACTTGTTTTTGTGTTAATCTCATTTTTTTTATTATATTTCTGTTTACATTCCCCTTCGAAATTCCGATAGTCAAACTGCTACTATTAACATCTGATCATGTTATCTTTTGTTTCATTCTTGTGAGCCATAAAATACAAAATAAAAATTAAGATCTATGATATATATATAGGGAGAGGTTCTCTAGGGAACCAAAAGAATGGACTTTTTAATGGACCATAACAAAAAAAACATAACAACACATTAATTTAAATTCTTATAGTATAATTGATCCGCGCCAGCGGCAACAAATACGTTAGGTGTTTATATATATTAATATGTATGTATATATTTAAAAATAATGTTTGAATCGAATATCTGAATACATAATCAAAGGGCCCTCAGTTACAAACTTCTTGATTTTGTATCATGTCTAGTATTTATAATAGTGGTAGAAAATACATTTCCTATACATTAAAAGTAACATGT